>CM023457.1:109694341-109881926 GCA_013339765.2 Haemaphysalis longicornis
TACTTCAGGGCCAGTAATGTCTCGTTCTTCTCCAATTCGCCTCCTTGGGAGGCGGGCGTTGGTGACCCTTGGAGTTCCTGCCAGCCCTGCGCTGCGTTTAGTGCAGCGCTGCGGCTGTGATGAAGGCGACGACCCGTTGAGACGAAACGAAAACTTGTATTTACACTTTTTACAGTTGGTTACAAAGAGGATACTTGAGGCCGTTGGTCGCTATGTGCCCGCGGCACCCCGTCAGAGACGAGCCACAACTCAATCCGGTCTGTCCGATGAGCGCATGCTTGCAATCGAAGAAACCTCGCATCCGGGGGAGGAGGTCGCGCTCGCTCCGCCCGCGTTCCCACGCACCTGCACTGTTGCGGGCCCTTCGTCCAAGGGCGCGCAACCATACGCGCCACTCAAACCAAACGCACGTGCACAACGATATCCGACGCCTCAACCTAGCGCTAGCTTCGGCCCGGCCGCACACTGCATCCGCCGCGCGAAATACAAAGCGCGGTCATCCACCCAGCAGCTCCCTCGATTGCCTCCATCTGGCACGCAAGGCCGAAACACGGCGCACAAGGGGGGAGCGGGGGACTCTACGCCCGCGAGGCCGTTGCCCTGTTGCCTGCCTGGGCATGAAATTAGGGCAATAATGACGGGATCACCCGACCCTTACAGGCCAGATGTCTTTATGTGGTCTCGACATTTTGTTTTCGTGCCCTGCAAACCAATCCTTAACATATCTTTGCCGTACGACCACTTAATTCCGTCGTGTCCGGGTTACCCAGGAGGTGCTGCCCAACAATTATTCAAGCCGTGCGAAGGAAGCGCGCAATGGACGCCAAGCTGCGCCAAAACAGGCCCAAAACAACCGCCGCTAAAGCAGACTACAAAGCCGTCGCTTCTTACGCCGGCGTAAGCGAGTAGTGAACGGTGGGTAAATTCGCCACGCCATCTTCATTGTGCTCCGTGAGTGAAAACCGCCCTTCCCTCTCCAGCCGCGTTGGAGTTTCTTGTCCCGCGCGTCACGAAAGAACCGTTGGCTGTTAGAAGTAGAAAGCTTTGCTTTAAAAAGCAGGGAACAAAGGTACTTTTATCGTCAGATGTCCCGGAGCTCCCTGCCTGGTAAACAGACAGGGAGCCCATCCGCCGGAGCTTGACCTGGGCTCCGACGGCCATCGTTCGTGGTTTCTAACCTTTAAACACATTGTCACGGTTTGTTACAACTTCTGTTAGGGAGCTCGGGTCCGCGGTGTGCCCAATAGCAACTGAAATTCAAACTCGGAACATTGCTGGCGCTAGGCGGGACAAGGACGACGAATTACACACAACTGGTGCGCTCCAGTTGTGTGTAATTCGTCGTCCTTGTCCCGCCTAGCGCCAGCAATGTTCCGAGTAAGAAAACCAACTAGCCCCATTTCAAGCTCTGAAATTCAAAACAGCGCAAAAAGGCGGAACAAGAAACGACGACATACGGCGCTGACAGGGCCCGTAGTACGTGCACTAAACTGCGTTAGAACGTTGGTTTGGGCTAGTTGGTGCAGATACCGTTCACAAGATTACGCAAGGTGCCCCGTGCGGGGAGGTTTGTATTATCAAGTACACAGAATAAGCCCCTTTACGACGAAACTCTCGGGAGCGGAATCTGATTTGCTATAATCAGATTCATTATAATCATTGCAATCAATCAATCAACAATCAATCAATCATGCAGTCAATCTATAAATCAATCAATCAGTCCAGTCAGTCAGTCAATCAGTCAATGAGGCGCTAGAGACCAGTAGGGAGGGTATACGCACCTGCTTGGCCATGCCGCCAGCCCCCTGCTCCTCGGCGGCCGCGTCTTCCTCACCACGCTGCAGCGCCACATGCTTTCCCACCACGGGGCTGAGGAAGTTCCCGGCCGTGCTACGTCGTTTACCGGTTTCGCGAGCCTTGGACTCAGCCATCACGTCCTGCGTTCACAGTGCGCTCATTTAGCTGGTACGCAAATGGTTGCCTTTGTAAAGCACACTGGAGCAGAAACCAAAATAGCCGCTCCCCGAGTCGCTGCAAATGTCGCCGAAAGACTCTTCTGCCTCCTCTGCCACGCAAATTCCTCTCTTCTCTCCCACCTCTCATGCTCTTCCTCTCACATTCGCTTCTACTACGACGAATGCAGAGGAGGTTTGGTAAAGCTAATTCAATTTTCCCGCGTTACCCTGCTCGCGCGCCATCTACTGAAACCTCTTGTCACTGTTGGAATTCTTGGAACGCCGCCGGGTAGGGCGCGAGCGCTTTCTTGTATTTTCAAGTTGAACCATTGTTTTCAGCACGTAGTTTTTATTTGCTTTCGCAAATATCAAGCAGCCATACATTTTAAATTAAAAGAACACTGCCAGAGCCAGTTCTGTATTGATGTTATGACTCCAATGTGCAAATGTTTTCTTCTTGATAAAAAAACTAGCAGTGGCTTAGCTCGGCTATGCCAGGATATACGTAGCGTGAGCTAAGATTCAGCTGGTTACTCTCAGCTTCCTGGTTGTCTGGGATTAGCTTAATTATCATGCTTACTGCTGCTTCGATGACACACACTTCGGTATACGCATTATGTGACACATGTGTATTTATCAAGCGGCTCCGGCGCAGCGTCACCAATCGCCCCAGAGCTAAGCTGTACGGTTCCACAGGCGCACGCCGGTGTTGCTGCGACGCACCAGCCATCGGTTCCACACCCGGCCACCCATCGCATGATCATCAAGTAGACCGGGCCGCCACGTGCGTTACGGAGGTCGGCGAATACGCTGTGCGCGTGAGGCGTGGGAGAGACGCCGGTCAGTGAGCCACGTTGTGTGAGCCGTGTGGCGTCACTGCTCCTCGCGCATGCCCAGCACGGCTCTCCGGGAACTACGCAAAACTGCTCAACCTAGGCCAGTGTAGCTCATGCTACAAAATGTGGTCAAGTATGAGGCACACGCGTCCCATCACGCATACGGTGGGGCCTATAGGTTTAGCAGTCATCGGAACCGGCCTATTACTTCGTTATTTCGGAAAATTCATCCTAACATAAATTATTAAATACCTGGCGACTGTGGGATAGTTACGGATAAATGTGGGGAGATTCGCACTTTTTCGTTAGATCGGGAAATTCGTGAAATCCGGTTTCGTAAATCCACGTTAAACTGCATTAACACGGGCGAATGACCAACAACGGCAAGGCCAGGCTCATCTGCACCCGGCTGGTATTCAAATTTACACACATGACACGTGCCCACGCTCGGAATTGCTTCCAAGGGCGGTATTCTGAGTTTTTCCGGTTTCAAAAACGCCGATTTCGCGTCCCATTTCAAACGCGAGAACCAGGGCTTCGATGCCTCTTACCAAGTGTGCGTCACATCCAGGTGGTCTCCTTTCAAGAAACCAGGGCTCTCTCGAATTGGACACATCGGAACGGACACTTTGAAACGAACAAAACTGAGAATTCCTCCCCTGAAGGGACGGATTGAGGACATACTGTATGAATAATCATCGTAACCGCAAAACCCTATGCCAATGATTATTGCTTTAAAAAGTATACTGCAGTGTCTAGAGTGCCGTCCGACGGCACTCTAGCTGATCGTTGCAGGCATAGCTAGAGTGCCGTCCGACGACATTCGAATATTTAACACAAGGCTAGCACCAGCCAAACAGTCTGTCGTTGTAGTGTAGAGGATTCGTCTTAGCTTCTTGCTCCCAACGACATTGGTTCGAGACCGGCTCTTACCTCGGTTGCTTTTTTTGCATTATTTGAGGTGTAATTTTTATGCCTTAGGTTAGTTTTGGTGTTTTAAAGGAATTCTTTGTGTTCGCTAGGTTATCTTACGTTATGTTTAGGTTAGGTTGCCCAGCTTTACGTTATCTAGAGCGATGTAGTGCCAGACGCGGCAATTTTCTCACAAAACGCCGGTGGACGTCGATATAGTGGAGTGCTTATAATACCGTCGGACGGCATCTAGACAGGCCAAAAGTATAACCTTAGCGAACCGTAGCATTGGGGTGGCTTTCTAGAATTCTGTGGGGATGTGATCCTAGCTCGGTGGATACGCACGACCTGTTGGGATCCAGAAATGGTAGTGTTCTATATTATCACGGCCACCGTGGGAATTACCGTCAGAAATTTCTCACGGCAGTCGCCTCTCATTGGCTAAGCACGCTACCCGGAGATTCTATGGGATAAATATTCCCTAAAAAGCCGAGCTTGTAGCTTTGGTATAGCACTGGCTTTTAAACAAGGAGGCTCAGGGTCGAGCCCGACATTGCGGGTTTTCTTTTTTTTATGCTTTCGGAATTTCCCGGTCATTGTAATTTTGTTGATCCTTTTTTCTATTCTGGTTTCTGCCATATCAGGAGATGGACGCACAGGACTTCTAGAATGTGTTGGATTACGCTTGATACAGGTTGTGTTCTATGTCGCTGGGCTGGTTAGATTAGGTTTGTTGTAAATGGGCTGGATTTGGCTAGGTTATGAGGCTTGGTTAGGTTAGGTTAGGTTCGGAGGTTGTAGTTAGGTTACGTTGGCGTAATATTCAGCATTTTGGGCCAGCAGCTTTTATTTAATCTGCCATGGGAATTTCCCTGGGGTAATTTAAGGCTGCCGTGGGATTAGACGCAGCCTTCAGAAATATAAGCAGTAATTTTCACTTTGTGTCGATACCGACCTAAGAGGTACCGCTGCAGACCAACCTCTAACATTATGTATTGAAGTTTGGGCCGAAGAAAGGGGCGCTGTGGTTCTGTGCTCCATTGAGCACCAGTGTGGTGAACAAAAAATTAGCAGTGGCTTAGCTCGGCTATGCCAGGATATACGTAGCGTGAGCTAAGGTTCAGCTGGTTACTCTTAGCTTTCCTGGTTGTCTGGGATTAACTTCATTATCATGCTTACTGCTGCTTCAATGACGCACACACGGTATACGAATTGTGACACATACGTATTTATCAAGCGGCTCCGGCGCAGTGTCACCGATCTCCCCAGAGCTAAGCTGCAGGGTTACAAAGGCGCACGCCGGTGTTTTTGCGACGCAGGAGCCATCGGTTCGACACCCGGCCACCCCTCGCATGATCATCAACTGGACCGGGCCGCCACGTGCGAAACGGAGGTCGGCGAAGACGCTCGGCGCGTGGGGTGTATGAGAGACGCCGGGTAGCGAGCAGTGTTCTGTGCGCCGTGTGACGTCACTGCTCCTTGCGCATGCGCAGCACGGCTCTCCAGGAGCCATGACGAAAGCGACCTGAACCGTTCCAGTCAACAACAGGTTTGAAAAATATTGCGTATATGCATAACAAATTTAGGAAATGATAGCAAAAAAAATACCCAGTGGGAAAAAGTACGAATGGTTGTGTTTTGAAGCTCATCAGTATCACCATCATCAGCAGCTTGCTCAGGTCCACTGGAGGACGAAGGCCTCTCCCAGACACCTCCAACCGCTCCTTTCCCGCGCTACTCAAGAACACAGTTTACCCCGAAGTTCCGTATTTCATCCCTTCGTAGTGTCATTGCACTAGTGTCCACTTGATATCCACTCCGGAGTCCACTCTGGTATCCACTTTCGGTATTGACTATGTTACCCTAACTGTCCACCGGCTGTCGGTTCTTCTCATTATATGGCTAGGCCAAGACCATTCCTTTATCTTTATTTTATCCATTATATCGTCAAATCAAGTTTGTTCTCAGACACAGGTAGCTCGTTTCTTCTCACTGAGTGTTATTCCTGACATTATTCGTTCCATGGCCCGGCTTTCTAGTAGTTTAGTAAGGCACCAAGTTTCAGTTAAGCGATTGTCCTGTTTTCTTCTTTCTAGGTCCCTGTCTTTTTTGCTGGTAAAATAGTACCACGTTTCAGCTCATTATGTCATCACCGGCAGTATGCACTGGTTGTAGATTTTTTTTCTTTTAAGTGACAGATGTAGCTTACTTATCGTTATTTGGGAGTGCTTGCCCATGCCTATTCTGCGCCGGATTTCCCTCATGTGAAACTAAACCTCCGTATATCTTTGTCGTGCATATAGCATTACCATTTTGAAGCGTGAGCTACACTGGCAGAGGTTGAGCAGTTTCGCGTGGCTGCTGGAGAGCCGTGCTGCGCATGCGCGAGGAGCAGTGACGTCACACGGCGCACTGAACGTTTCTCGCTGCCCAGCGTGTCTCACACCCCACGCGCCCAGCGTCTTCGCCGACCTCCGTACCGCACGTGGCGGCCCGGTACACTTGATGATCATGCGAGGGGTGGCCGGGTGTGGAACCGATGGCTCGTGCGCCACAGCAACACCGGCGTGCGCCTATGGAACCAGCTCAGCTTTGGGCGAGTGGTGACGCTCCCGGAGGGCTTGATAAATAACATGTGTCACATAATGCGCAGACCGTGTGTGTGTCATTGAAGCAGCAGTAACCATAATAATCAAGCTAATCCTAGACAACCAGGAAAGCTAGGAATAGCCAGCTGAACCTTAGCTCACGCTAAGTGTATCCTGGCATAGCCCAGCTAAGCCACTGCTATTTTTTTTCTTTCTCACGGCGCCTAATAGTCGTGGGTGGCTCCCACATTCGACAATTCAGAAACGGTGACGTATACGAGGCACATCCAATGCTGTTAAACCCGCACCCGCACCGTGACAATGAAGCTAGGGGTCGCATGTTTTTAATGACAGAGCGAACGAAGCCTTGCCGTCCCTGCACTCTGAAGCCATTGACGCTGGCCTGCGGCCTGTGTCAAAGTGAATCGTTGGCGCCTAACCTGTTTGTTACGAATAAACGGGCATTGTATGGGCTTACCCGTGCGAAGACTCTTCTTGGCGCTGGTTGCTCGTCGCTTTCTTTGTCGTCGGTTTCGCCTTGCTGTGCTCTGCTGCCATCTGTTGAGACATAGCTTCGCTCACGCAAGGAAAAGAGCCGAAAAAGCGTGGCGCGGACCAACAGGGCGCCAGTTTAGCGAAATAGTAGCCCGAGAAGAGTTACTCTCAACACTAGTACTTTTTTTCTTCCTGCCAGCAGCACCTGACGCATTCCTGAATACTTTCGGGGCAAGTGGGAGATTGTTGCGACCTTACAAGGGATTGACACTTACCGGAAACTAAATAAGTTAATAATGAAGACTGATTGTTTGGTGGGCATGTTTGAATTCGATTTTCAATGGCCGTATCCTGGAATAGAATGCCCTAATAGTGCTGCACAGACCACCATGTTGAGTGGTGAAAAGCATCTGAGGCGTCCCGGGCATTTGTTCACATAGCGCGCGCAACAGAGAGGATTGGGCTAGCGACGTTTCACTAAACTCGCCAATGGTCGGCCTTTCTGAGAAGTCACTCCCACGCATAAATACGATAAATAAAAATTCTGCACTCTCCCCCTCTGTTTGTTTCTTCACCTGAAATATGGGAGAACGGCAGAGTTCCGTGCGCACTTTGAAAAATCGGCTGGGAGAGCATAATAAATGCATGTACCAAAATGGGCTACTGACCTACCGACGCTTCTGTGCGACTTCAAAGAGTCGTCCTATGCTGTATACGGTTCGTTTTGGTGTTCGCGAAGACAGAGAGAGAGAGAGAGAGAGAGAGAGAGAGAGATGGAGGGAGAGAGGAGGGAGGGAGTAAGGGGGAGGGAGAGAGAGATATCGAGAGGGAGGGAGAGAGAGACATCGAGAGAGAGGGAGTGAGAGAGAGAGATCGAGATCGAGAGAGAGAGAGAGAGAGAGAGAGAGGAAGGAAGGAGGGCGTTTTTTGGGCTGGACATCAAGTGCGAAAATGGGGAAAGGCTAGGAAAGTTTGCGGCCGTGATCACGTTTAAAGGGAGACAGAAGTAATTTGTGAATATTGTCAGATTCCTTGCGGAAATTAAGTCTGGAGTTCGTAGGCCATGTTTAGACCACTCTGGGTGCGTTTACACGACTGTATTTAGTAGAAAAATCAATCCGAAAGGGCTACCCATTTTGTTGCATTCTCCTTGCCGATTTCCTATAACATTTCGTATGACGCTTACTCTTGCAGGCTTGGCTTGACTGCGCCCACTGCGTGGCACGCTGACCCTCCACCAGAGGCTCGTCCTTACTTGCGGCGCCGCGCGCGCCAAAACGCGCGCCGGAAAACGCACCTTCGCGGCAAGATTCCTCTGCCGTGCAAGGATCGGTCTGCGACCCATCTTTGCGGCAAGGCGCTTTGCGCCAAACTCAACGAGCCAATCAGCGCCCGGTTCCCGTGTGCGGCGAAGTCACTGTGCTGCTCTCCTCGGGGAGGTTGGCCGTCGCGGAAAGGCGGCGAGTGCGCAGACCCGTTCCACGGCCGCTGGATGAGAGCGCACTCATCCAGCGGCCGTGCCCGTTCTTCCCTGCACCCCCGTCGGAGAGGGCGAGGACGGTTTGCACGGGCACCGCCGCCGCTTTTGCCTTCAAAAAGCGGCGGCGTTTATTAGTTTTTTAGCGCGCGGCGCTGTGCAAGATTACTGCTGCAACTGAGGACTTATAGTGTTTGTCAAAATTTTGTGGGCCTCGGCGGCCGTAGCCAGAGCAGGCGCGCTGCCGAGCAGGGACGCTGCGCTTGCCGCTGTCGCTGGTTACGCGGCTAAAGAGAGTGAGGAAAACTTTCACGCTTGAATTTGTAGTATGGCGGGCGCGATAAGTGCAGCGGGGCTGGTTTCTCATAGCAGGCGCACTTCGCTTCAGTGCAGGCACTTTGCGCAGCAGTTGTCGCTCCGGGCCATAGCCTCCTATATAACCTACTGTGCCTGCTCTATCGCCCCAAGACCCATTGCAGCAGCCCGTTCACTGTGGGGCGCCAAGTTCCTAGGTTTCTCGATGGCCATGCTGATGCGAACTGCTATTTCAGGAGGAGGTGAACTTAAACACACCTCGGCGTTGTCTGCTACACGAAGGCGTCTTCCAGCTACAAAAGCCCGCAAAACGGCGAGCTTGAACTTCATGAGCCAGTATTAAAGACCGAAGCATTATGCCGGGCGTCGCTGAACTACTAAACTGCGTTCAGTGCATTGTTTCTGCCTGCATGGTAACCCTTTTGGGTTCGCTACGGCAGTTTCCCCAAAAAATGTATACATGACCTCATGGTTGTCACTGCGATAAGAGCCAGTTAACTTTTATCCCGCTGATAAGTGAAAAGTGATAATTTGATAAGTGAAAAATAATGATTCTTGATTCGGTGTTTAGTGATAATTGAGTCATACTTAAATTTTGTTTCAAGAAGTCCAAACAGTTGACCTCCCCTTTTCTACTTACTAGTCCATTAAGTCTTATTCTGCGGCTAATATTTTTTGCGGTCCCCGAAAGGGTACGCGCCCACCGTCCTCCATCCCTTCCCTATTTCTCCGTCGCCGCTGCTCCACGAAATGCTGCCGTCGCGCATGTAGTAGATATATTGACGACGCGGTAATCGGCAATGCCTGGCTGCTGCGCAAAGAATGACGACTTCAAGCTTTAGTTCAAGGCGATTCTCAGTGTTCGAGAGGCCCACCTGTCTACCCAGAGAGTGCGGCTCAGCCAAACCTCGGCGGGCCGAATGATACTGGCCAAGCTGGGCTGGCAAGAGGCCGACCACAAGGAAATGGGACCTTTACCCAAACTTTGGTCTCAGAAAATCGAGAGCAAACCCCTGCCCAAAAACATGAGACCGGGTCGCAACGACGGGCGCAGAAAGGCCAGGGTCAAGGCCCTCGTCGAAAAGCTGAGACAAGCAGAAGAACAAGAAGATGGGACGGGGATCACCCTCTACACGGACGCCTCTCTACCCAAGCTTTTGACACGAGCCGCGATATCGGTCACGACGAAAGACGCGCTGGTGACGTGCGCATCTGTCAAAACGGCGTTCCGGAAGAAGCGGAAGAGGCGGCAATAGCCTTGGCGCTCACGTTGCCTAACGCGAGCAAAATAATCACGGGCTCGCAAAAAGCGTATGCCAGCTATAGAAAAGGGCAGGTGTCTCTGACGGCACTCAGAATACTAGAGGGAGGAATACGCCGCATACCCGAACAGAAAGTCGAACTTATAGGGTGTCCGGCTCACTCAGGGCTGGAGGGCAACGAACTCGCCCACCAGCTTGCCCGAGAACTTGAACACCGGACAGACGAGCACGAGCCGCAGGCCATAACGAGTTACAAGGACATCACCAGCCACTACAGGGAAGGCAGACGGCGGTACCCTGACCCGCACAAGTCGCTCAGCAGAGCACAGCAAACGATCTATCGCAAAATACAAGCAGGATCCTTCCCGCACCCCTATCTCCAAAGCAGAATGTACCCCGAGATATACGAGAGTGTAGATTCTGCGGGCAATTGGGCACGCTCCGGCACGTGATCGGAGAGTGCGATTTCACCGAGGCAATCCCCCCACCCCTTACCCAACCCTCCATCACCCTTCCCACACCCCTTAACGAGCGATGGGAGACCTTGCTAACCAGCTCCGCCTTGGAAGACAAGCTCGTCCTGATCTCCAGGGGCCAGGCAGCCGCGGAAGCATATGGGTCCCGTGAAAAGGGAACCACTCCACCTGGCACGTCGTCGCCGCAATTTTGTGTGGCTAAATAAAGTTGTTCTCTCTCTCTCTCTCTCCCCTAAATACGCTTACGATAAACATTCAGCAGGCACTTAGCTTGTTTCTCTCGCTACTTCTCCCCGGTACATTCATTCTTCCCTCACCAATCACATATCAAATAACCGATCAATTACCAGTGGGTCACAAACCCACTACTAAACTCACCCGTAACATTTTTGGCTGAATTGAGGGAAACGATAAAAAAACCTTTTGCGTTAAATTATTTACGAAAGAACAAGGTAGCCCGAGAAAGACCATCTCTTTTATAATTACACTGTTAAGTTCTAGCCTCACCCTAGCTAGATGGTTTTATTTCTGGCCTCGTGAATTTATATTACTTTTTATGTTCAAACAGGAGTTGCCCGTCAGTGCTAGAGCCAGAGTCGCCTTTATACAAAAGGTATTTTTTGTTTGCAAAGGGCCTTGACAACTTTTTTTAAACCACTAATTGTTGTCAGGTGTGTAGACAAATGGTGACCGTGCCCGGGCCAACACAGAAAACCCTGGGATTAGGGCGCCACCAGAAAGAAAGGCGGAATTTCTGGCACTGAGCAGGCACAAGCGTTATAAAGGAGGCTATGTCCGAGCACACATCAAAAGCACGAGCAATAGTTCCCTTAACCCTCTTTAGCCGCGCAACAAGGCGACAGCGGCAAGCGCAGCGCCCCTGCTAGGCCACGCGCCTGCGCCGGCCATGGTTGCCATGGCCCACAAAATTTTGACAAAGACTGTACCTTAAGGCGGTCGGCCGCTGGCCATGAAGCCGGCTGTTCGTCCCCATTTGTTCGCTCCGTTGAAACTAAGCCACCACATGATTTGTGCTAGGAAGAATGTGGCTTTACTTTGTCAGTTTGTAGACTGTATCAAGCTTAGTAAAGTCAATGAAATCAAAGTAGCTTCACACAAGCGCACATGCGATACTTTGCGGACACTGCTCCACTTGAGCTGTAAGCTGCATGTGCCTATGCCACCGGTACTCTAGTAGAAAACCCAAGGGAAATTAAAGGCGCGAAAAGAGTCAGGGAAATAATCTTAAGATATAAGGAATAAAATCAACTGCTACATTTATTGTAAAGCTCAAAGTTAAGGCAAGGGCAGGACGTTTCGCGCAGGGTGAACCAGCGTGGTGATCAGCAGCACGACCACACATTTGCGATTGCTTTTTCTGCCTGAGGAACTCAGTCGCTAGTGATAAGATATTAATGGGGATTTCGGGGACGTGTACTGCACAAGAATTGTACAAGAAATACTCATCTAAGCTGCTGGGAATATTGAAACCAAGAACTAAACAGCCTATACGATAAATACCTCATATTTCCTCTCTTCCGACCCTGGGGCAATGACCCAGTCGTCTGCAGCACAGGATTTGCACGTCGCCATTAGCAGTTCCATTCCTTGATTGGACGTGCTTTCTTAGTTGATTTTTGGATGCAAAGCATGTCATGCTCGGGCTGTGTCCCTCCCTCCCTCGTTGTCCGCCGTCCGCACTCCACTGCGCATGCGCGTCTCTTCAGCCCCGTCAGCGTTTGGGCTGACGTCAGCGCAGTCCACTATAAACAGAAATAGTTAGGCGGCGCCCGGTTTCGATCCCACGACTCTCTGGCCGCAACGGAAGTACGTGGCGCTCTTCCCACTGCGATACAAACCGAGACGGGAGCATGTGCTACGAACATGCCTTATGTCCTTCACTCATTCAAACTACGTCAAGAAGCTACTGATACAACGAAGGCACGCGAAGCTTTACGTCAACGGAAACGACGACCCGAAAACTATTGGGAACTTCAGTCGCCCCCTTGGCTGCACGCAAACTACTAAGGGTTCCCTTACGGGAAGATGGTGTAATTTTCTTATTTACATAATGTTTTGTGCACTGCATTCGCCATTTTGTTCTGTAACCTTCATTGCTCCACGGGCCATTTGGCCGACTGCGTGCAGGCTGACACTGACACGCTGGCGAGCTCTCGTTGGCGTGGTTTTGTCACAGGCACCGACAGCTTGCGGGCACAGTGCCAGATCAGCTGACTGTCCACCTGGTGTGAACACGCCCCGTACGACATAGCGACAAGCCAGGCAAGCTGCAAAGGTTGGGGTGAGTCACCTTGCAGTTGAGTCTTCAGTGACGCCGAGGGCGTCCAGCCACTGCGTTCGCCTCGGCTGGAGAATGATGACGAAAACCGTGTAACCCTCTGTATTTTCCCAAAAAGGCCGATTTAACGGAAGTTCCACATTAATCATTGTAATAGCCTAAATGAAGATAGTTGTTGCGACAGTGTTTTGTAAAACAAACGCAATAATAAAAATGGAAAAATGACATTTTAAAAAACATGCACTGAGAAAATCAAATATATGCATTTTACACGTCTCTCTCCAAAACCGAAGAATAAACAAAAAAACCCCGCAGGAAAATCGCTGGAAATACGAATACAAATTTCGCAAACGTACGAACTCTGCAGTAGGCCTTGCATCTCGAAAAAAAATAGAATTAGCAAATTAAAGTCATCGCATTTTCTACAAATTGACATCATTGGCGAAAAAAACAAGAAAAGCTTATAAAGGATAAAATAATAGACCCACCGCCATATGTGGCTGCTACTAACACACTAGACAGGCGACATAAGAATGCTAGGCATTTGCAGACAATTCTCTATTTTCAGATTTAAGCCAATTAGAGCCAACTAGAAGGCCTTCCCGGTGTGGTTAGTTTTATTCAAATGCCTTTTCTAGCCACTGTCGTGCAGGTAGCCTTATCCCGGGCTGTATGACAATATTTGCAAGCTATGCTCAGAAAGGACCGACTTTGAGAAGATTTTTTGGGCGTGTACCCTTAAAACATGTGTAAACCCCAAGACTAAACATTACTACGTCACAGCAGTGTGAGACTTCACTGTTCAGCTCGGAACCAAAGGTTAAGCCCAGGGTTGTCCAAATGGCCGAAGGCACCGTCAGAGCCTGACTCCTGGCCACCGTCTTACGAAGCAGCATTTAAGAAAACTCTCGCCTCACACCTTTCCTAACCGCATCCCGGCCGAAATAATGTTTTTCATATTTGCAATCAGGAGGCGTTTGACAGCGCCTGCCCCTTTTTTCTACCAAACTGTTTCCCTTCGGGAACCTGGGCCTAAAATTACATGTTGGAAGTCGCACAGCACTGCAAAGCGTCCAAACGCACAGAAACTAAATTGCGGACCCACATCGGTGCGTACTCCAAGCGGAATGCCATGCTTTCCAACCAGCATTTCGAGTTTCTAAGGAGGAAAGTCTTTCTTGGGCTACTTGAACCCGAAAATTGCGATATACTTGTATGTCTTTCCCTCTACTGAACCACCCGGCCTAAAGTTATACACATTCCGAAACTGCAAAGGCAAACCCTGTTTATGTAGGCAAACCCTTATGTGGGCCACCCCTTTGTTAAACAAAAAGAAAATTTGGGAACAATTTGCTAGGAGAAAAATCCCGCCATCTCCACGAAGTGAATGATGATGAGATGGGCGAAGCTAAAATGCTTACCGGTAAAACCGTGAAACAGTCGCCCGCACATCATATAAAAACTCGACACGTCAAGCTTACCACCGCTCCGTTGACAAGCCGTCGACGACGTCGATGTTTGTGGTGATTATGTAGGGCTTGTTTGGGACGATGAGAATCTCCATGGGTAAGTTGGCGAATTCGGTGTGTGACATTTTAGCCACCGTGGCCGTCGCCTTTTGCAGACCGTCTTGTGTCGCGTACTCCCGGTACGTGTCTTGAGATCGCAGGCGACGAACGACAACCTCTTATTCTTCCTCTCCTCCTTGTTGGGTAGCGACGAACGCGTTGAACGTTTTGACATCTTCGGCCAATCTTTGGTTCGCCAATCCCTAGGGGATCCTGCCACAATCATCATTAATGAGCCGGATACAGCAGCAACGAGGGACGGGACAGAGCCCGAGCAAGAGGAGCTTCGCCCCTAAAATCAAATCTTGCAGTGTTCTTTTAATTTATTGTATATGTGTGGATGATATCAGACAGGAAATAAAAAATAAGAGTTGAAAACAATATTTTGAACCAAAATGCAAATTGCGCTCGCGAGGACATTTCAACTTTAACTATAACCAAAGCTTCGAAAGATTGCGTACGAGATGTTGAAGGCGTGCAAATTGAACTGACGTCAGCAAATCTCCACCATGTTTGAATTGAGGGGAGCGACGAAGGAAGGGAATAGGGTGAGATGTGGATATTCAAGCCCATTCAGTTTATTTGTTTCCACCCTTACGATGCGGTAGGCACGGGCGAAAAGTTAACTGCTTCACTTGAGGAAAACTCGGGCACCCGGTACGGGCATGCAATCTTGACAAACACAACTTCTCGAATACAAAGCAACGAAATGTAAAATTACAAAAATCAAACCCTTTTCTATACCGAGGTTCTCATGTAATTTCTGTTCATACATCAAATCAGGCTAAATATTTGGGTACAATCAAGTGTTCAAATCACAGCAGTGCCCCGAACGGGAGAGGAAAAAATCAGTAAAATACAGCAAACAAATACAAAGCTGAATGCAACAGAGAAAACATGCATGTAAATGAGATCCATACATAAAAAACGTTAGGTGTTAATGCCGCATGGTCTCCAAGCTTTTACCTGATTAGGTTAAGAAACACAAGAACATGCATCAGTTCGCAGGTTGTTTACCCCATGATACTAGCGGCAGTAAGAGGTAATATCATGTACTTAAATTATAAAAAATAAATATAGGCGGGAACAGTATTTACAATAAGAATAACTGCCGCCTAATAACTTCTTGCCAAAAATCACTGATATCTAAATCTTTATCTGGGTCCTCAACCTATTTAGAAGGAGGGGAACTGTAACACATAGAATTTGACGACCGAAACTCTTGATTACGGGTGCTGTAGACAGAAATATTTATCCTGAGATTAACACGTTGCAATAAGTTATGTTGCCTAGATTTACTCGATTTAAATTACCGAATTGCTACATAATATGCATAAAGTTTTGGAATCGGGATAGTGTTTGTACGAAGGCTCCGAGTGTATGGCAACCGGCATTAGCTATATGGCGAGTGGCTTTTTTTCTAATAAACATCGCTTTCTTCTGTAATACATAAATTCTCTGAATATTTTTTTTTGTCGTACTACCCCATGCATAGAAGCAATAGTTGACGGGGGACATGAAAAGGGGACCAAGTGCGTATTACTTGGGGGACCAAGTGCGTTTTACAGGCTTTGGCAAAGAACAAAGAACGTTTGCGAATATTCCAACACATTTAGACAAGGAAGTAGTAACCGTACCAACATGGGTGTCCCAAGACATATTTTTATTGAAATAAACTCCCAATGTCTCTATGTTGTGCACAATGTCAACATTTGAGCCCCCGAGTGCTACACTAATGTTGCGCTCGAAAGCATGGCGCTTCGGACGAAAAATGGCAGCTTTAGTTTTTATTGCATTAAGAGCCAAGGATTTGGCGTCACTTTCACTGCAAATCTGTAAGTGTGTCATTTATGACCGCTTGTAACAATTGTATGTTGGTACCTGTAAACAGCATACATGTGTCATCTGCAGATATGATGAAGTTCATTTTATCCTTAATTCCAGTAATGTCTTTAATATATATCAGGAACAACAACGCAGCCAATATACTTCCCTGTGGTATGCCTACGGATATTTTGTCGAGAGATAAGACATGCTTTCCTATACTTACGCATTGGGAAGGATATTTTAAATATGATTGCAGCAGCCATAGGGGTTCCTCTGATGCCATAAGGTTCTAGTTTATCCAGTAAAGTCTGTTGATTGAGGCGATTGAAGGCCTTGGAGAAGTCGACAAACACTCCCACACATACTTGTCTGTTCTCAAACGCTTGAACCATTAATTCTTTTTGTGGAAGTAATGCGGTTTCCGTACATTTTCTCCGAAGAAATCAGATCTTCGATGAGAATAGTAGTCTGTGTTTATCCAGTTTCCTTGAGTATTTTTAAAAACGAAGAGATTAGCTAAAAATTTTACCTTTTCCAGTTTCCCGATATCATATTAGATACGTTGATCGCACCGTATAAGCAAACTCGAGTATGGAACAAGCACTGGTCTTGTACAGCAACTATTTACTCTTCACTGGAAAACGTTTTGCATTACTACGTAGGAAGTCCAAAACACGATACCCTCTCGAACATACATAATTTACATGACCGCGCCAAGACAGGCGACAGGTAAGGTACACACCGGGACATTTGTGTTGAAGAATTTGGTTAAGCGATGTGCCGTTAATAGTTTAGGAATAAACATGAGACGTCTTATTTCTGGTAAAGGACATGTGCACGGACCTTTGCAGATTTTTTTTCAATCCACAAGTTTGACACCAATCCAACAGCTTCTTCAGATTATGTTCAAGCGAGTGCCAGTTTCCAATCATCGGGGAGAACTTTCTGTGACCTCGAAAAAATATTTAAAAAATATTTTGATAACGTGGCTGCAATGACGATAGCAATGCTGTAGGCAATTCATCGGGCCCCGTGGCACTGGAAGGTTTCAAACGTAAAAGCAGCTGCTCAAATTCGCGTATGTCAAACTGAGTATCACCCATGAGTTCCGAACAAAAGAAACCAAACATGAAGTTGTCAGGACCAGGCCACCGTACAGTAAAAACGGAGCTGAAAATCGCTTTGAAGCATGGAGCTTTCTCACCACTATGAGACACTAAAACACCGTTACATTCAAGAGCCGGAATCGACAATTGGTCCTTTGATAAACTGCCACAGTTCCTTTGGGTGGTTCATAATGTGATCGTTCAGAAAATTAAAATCAATTTTTTGGCTTCCCTAATGACTTCCTTAAACTCATTGGTAATAGATCTCAATTTTATTTCATTACACGAGTTTGGATTTCATCTGTAGTCCGCGTAAATATCGTTCTGTTTGTTACGAACGCGGCTGACTGTTTTAGTGAACCAGGGTTTATTTTTATTATGGTGTGATGTGAATACGCACGATGGTACGTGCTCATCACGCAGCTCTAAACTTTTTCATTTAGGAACTTCTCACAACTCTTGGACGTTGTAACTCTCTGAAAGTGTGTCGAAAACGTCATAATAACTGTCAAGGGAGAGCCAAAACTCAGCAGTGCAAGCATTGTGATTGTTATAAATACTGCAATTACCGGTGTCTGGCATCCGGCCGTACTCACAAAGAACTGCTTTGTTATCGCTTATTTCGAACCGCAACTGCTGCAGGAAATATCCGGTCGAAATATTATTTAAAAATAAATCCAGAATACCATCACCACGTGTCCGTTGCCCGAGAAAGTGTGAGCGAAAATGAGCTGCACCTTTTAAACACCTTTATGCCCCGTGCGGTTCGCTCTTCTTGCAAATCAGCTCTGTGCGGCCAATTGCCTCTTATACACTTGCTTTCTATAATCAAGTTATCTGCATGAATAAGTTCGATTCCTCTTACGAAGTCCTAAAACATTGGATCTCAACTTTCCGGTGGACACTAAAATGAAGATACCGACCCGCTTACACCATTTCTGAGCCTAATTTAGGCCCACACATTTCCGCACATCCCCACGTTAACTTCCAGCATGCGAGAGTTTATTTCGTCTTGTACAAGAATGAACACGCCCCCCATTATGGCCGTCGCCGTTTTTTTTATAACAGACATAATTTGAAGGAAATACTTATTTATCCTGATTGTCACCATCTAGTCATGACTCCGTAACCAAGTACGACTGACGGATTCGTCACATTAATAAAGCTGGCAAGCTCATCTACTTTGTTTTTCACGCTTCGCTAACTGACGACCAAGTAACACAGGTGGCCTTTTTCCAGTTTCCCTTGTCACGTTTCCCGCTGTACTTCGCCGCTTGGTTCACCATAAATATACTTCGTTTTGTTGATATAAAGAGCGTCGTATCTAGGGTTCACTTTGTCGGTTTCCTTCGCACTTTCTTGGAATATTCTCAAAGCTGCTTTATTTTCCATCTAACTGATTCACTGAAGAGTTCTGTATCGCTAACGGCAGTGCCTTTCAACGTTTGGCATTGCTTAATAACTTAATATGCATTCCTGACTTTTACGTCGCAAACTTAACAATTAGAGGGTGGCAGTTACCCGACCTAAATTTATCCAGGCACTGTGTCGTTCATTATGCACGTCGTCAATAGATACGAATGACTTGCAGAGATCTAGTACACGCCGAATCGTAGGTTTCGCGCTCCTCAGTGTTTTCTATACTGTACAAAACAAAGTCACATCGCTGCTTCTGTTTTCTATATCATCTAGTTTACTCTCCTCAAATTGGAGTTTTAAAGACGATAGTCTTCCTTGGGCTACTTAAACCCAGATATTTTGGTCTGTCTGTCCGTCTGTCCGTCTGTCTGTAACTCGATATAGCCACCCGGCCAAAGTAAAATTGATATTGCACAATACACTTATATACTCACAGCCAAATGTAAACGTCTAAGCCCGGTTTATATGTTCATACTTGTCAACTTTGTTGAACAATAAGAAGACATTACGCAAATATAAGACAGGAAATTGGTACACAAGGAATATTTACAGTGTTCCTTTATTAAAATTCATGCATGCTTGGTTTTTCGATAGCAAATGATATTCTACATCTACTGCAGAAAACCACCGCCTCCTGGCGGCATCTGAAAAATCACGCGGCCACAGCAACAAAAGGTTCCACTTGCTAGGTTCCACGTTCTGCTTGGAACGCAAGTGGAGCACGGCCACGCGGTTCTATAAACCTTGTAGTCGGCCGCCTCCATTCACGCGCGTCTCCGCCGTACTGCAGCGCCGGCATCGAGGAACCCCGTTTGTAGCAGTGGAACGCGATAAATTCAAATCGCCTTGCGCAAACCTCCCTCGTCTCCAATGAACCACGCCGTTGGCTTCAGTCATCGGTGACCTCAGCGGAGCCGAGTATAAAGCACCAAGATTTCGCCTTCCACCTCAGAGGGCATGGCAACGTTCTTCAGAACAACATGTCTAAGCTTGCATGATTGTCGTGCAGGTGTTTCTTCTTGTGAAGCCTGGTCCGCTGCCTGATACAAGACGGCCATCCCACTCTGGGCATGCGCCGCTGGATCGCGCTCCAGGCACGTGGAAACCACCGTCGACATCGCAGCTACGCACCCTCGTCTCCAATGAACCACGCCGCTGGCTTCAGTCATCGGTCACGTCAGCGGAGCCGAGTATAAAGCACCAAGATTTCGCCTTCCGCCTCAGAGGGCAATGCAACGTTCTTCAGAACAACATGTCTAAGCTTGCATGGATTGCCGTGCAGGTCAGTTTTCACACCCCTAATTCATCTGTCCGTACCAGCTGCTACGCGGTTTTGATTCTGCCGTGCACTCGGCGATGTGCCCAAATTGTTGACGATTGCTGGTCTGTTTAACTATTGTGCTGTGTGGTGATGTGAAGAGCAACCCTGGTCCAGACCTTGAGGAACTTATAAATACTATACTAGCTGAACTAAAGCAATCTAAAGAGGAACAAAAGAAACTCGACACCATACTTTCAGATATTAACAAAAAACTTTCCAAACTAGACAAAGTATTAAAGTATCAAAGGTGAACGAAGAAAAAATAAAGAAGCTGGAGGGAAGAATAGAGCGCGTAGAAAAGGCTCTGACAGGACAAGACAAAAAGCTTGTCGATTACGAAGATCGTTCGAGAAGGAATAATTTGGTCGTATTCGGCATACCGGAAGGACCAGATGAAACCAGAGAAATTCTGGAAGACAAAGTTATTTCTAAAGTTTTCCAAGACACCCTAAAGGTCACAGTTACTTCCGTGGAGCGCATTCATGGAATTGGCCGGGTGAATGAACAACGCCTGAGGGCGGTGATTGTGCGGTTGTACAATTACAATGAAAAACCTTCGCTTTTCAAGAAGAGTACCATACTAAAAGATTCTGGTGTATCAATATCTCACGACTAAAGCAACACTTCAGCTACGAAAAAAGCTCTGGAAAACAGTAAAGGACAACAGAAGTCAGGGTGATAAGACGTACTTAGTTTATGATAAGCTATACATCAATGATGACGTCTACGTATGGGATGAGCGTAAAAACTGTAGGAAACTGTTGCGCAGCGCTGCGCGCTCAGAAGATTGACATCACGATGACGAGCAAACCTTAGCGCACAAGCGGCTCCGTTTGATAAACCTTAATGCACAGAGCCTGCGCAATAAACAAGAACAGTTTGAACACGTTCTGCTATCCTATGACCCTCACATAGCCGTCATTTCAGAAACCTGGTTGCACCCTGACGATCCAGATAGTTGTGTGTTTCCGCCTTCATATACGTGCTATCGTAAGGATCGTAAACCAAGGGGCGGTGGCACTGCAGTTCTTGTCAAAAGTGGTGTGCCGTCGTATCAACTGCCTGAGATTGATGTCTACCACGAGAGTGTGCTTTGCCAATGTTAATTTTTAGGAGACCAAATCATTGTCGTAGGTCTGTACAGACCGCCCAATGCTGAGCCAGATTTTTTGTTAAAACTTTACGACCAGCTAAACCAGTATCGCAACCAACTTCTTTTAATTGTTGGGGATTTCAATCTGCCTTGTATTAATTGGGAAACGTTAAAGTGCGGCCCCACAGACAGGCCGAATCCTGAAATTTTTCTTGACATGCTCTTGGCGTTTAATCTGACTCGAACCATTTGGCTTCCCACTCGGGTGACAAGCAGTACATCTTCGATTCTAGATCTCGTCTTGTGCTCCTCAACTATAACTGATATTACCACCGACATTTGTGAGGGAATTTCAGATCATAAGTTGGTATACTTTACGTCATTACTCCCACGTCATCCAACCTGTCCCAATGCAAATCTATTATTATAAAGCAGTACACATCTGCAGATGATGTAAATATAACTAATTATCTTGAAGAAGTCATTCTTTTGTTGATGATGGTGATGACGTTAATACATTATGGACAAAGTTCAAAGCTCACTGTCATTTCTGTATACAACATTTTATTCCAGATAAAGTGAAAAAAGTTGGCAGGACGAATCCGTGGATAAATAGAGAAATAATTCATGTGAAGCACAAATTAAAACGCTTGCGAAAACGTTCCAATGTTGTTCAAGCAGACATTTTTTATTTGTAGGCTACATTAAAGTCCAAATTAGCTGCTTCTAGGAATCACTACTTTAATGTGACACTCAATCGTTTTGTATCTGAAAGTCCCTCTAAATTTTGGCAATTTTATCGAATAAGGGTGGCACGAGGCTTGATCAAATCGCCAAAGGTGATCGTGTACTTACTGATCCAAGAGAAATGGCTGAGGTGTTTAACCAGTATTTCCAAAGTGTGTTTTCAATGTCAGATCCTTTAAACGGTGCTGTTTGTGAAAATGGTGATTGTGGTTTCATTCGGATTTCTTTGGAAGGTGTCACCGAATTGCTTTTGCGATTGGATCAGAAAAAATCGACAGGCCCTGACGATATCCTTTCCGCATTTCTCAGACGTTATGCTACACTGTTAGCCAGGTTCCTTGTAGTAATTTTTTAGAAATCCGTTTCATCTGGTGCGATACCTGATGATTGGCGTATTGCACGTGTGACTCCTGTGTTTAAGAAGGGTAACCGTCTCAATTTTTGTAACTATCGGCCCATCTCTCTCACCTGTCAGTGTTGTAAATTACTGGAACATATTATCGCAAAATACCTCAATAACTTTCTTCAATACCAGAATATTCTCACTGAACACCAACACAGTTTCCGACGATGTCTTTTTACTACTACGCAGTTATTAACTACAATTAATGAATTTGCGAAGGCTCTAGATGCTGGTAGCCAGGTTGACGTGATCTTTTTTGACCTCTTGAAGGCGTTCGATAAAGTTCCACATAAAATTAATAAATAAACTGAAGTCAATTGGCGTTCCTTCAGATATAACAATCTGGGTCACATCTTACCTACTAAACCGTAAACAGTATGTAGAGATTGAGGGATCGCGCTCGGGTTTTTTAGACGTTTTTTCCCGAGTACCGCAGAGGTCCGTACTCGGTCCCGTTTTATTTAACATTTATATTAATGATTTGGCTGAAGCAATAGATACCAGAGTATCAGTTAAACTGTTCGCAGACGACTGCATTCTTTTCAAAGTCATAAACACCACGGCAGATCAACAAGTTTTAAACAGAAATATCGGTAACTTGGAAACTTGGTGTTCTGAGTGGAATATGGTAATTAATCTAGAAAAACTGCTTATTTTTGTATCACCAACAAAATCAACAAGTTTCACTTCAAACATGATATAAAACGGTCACAGATTACACAAGTGGAAGAATATAAATATTTGGGTGTAACACTTACCTCAAGTCGCAACTGGACAACCCATATAGTAAATGCATGGTCTTCCGCATGTAAAAAGCTAGGGTTTCTAAAGCATCGATTAGCTAATGCCCCAAGTTCCATAAAGCTTAAAGCTTACAAAACAATGGTAAGACCGTCCTTGGAGTACGCCTCCGTTGTATGGGACCCTCACACAAAAAGCAATGTACAAAAGATAGAAAAAATTCAGCGCCTGGCAGCCCGTTTTATTTACAGTAGGTATAGACGCCGCGATTCTCCCTCTGCGATGTTGCAGTTGGCAAATCTTGAACCTCTTGAGGACAGACGACGAGCTGCTCGACTTAACTTACTCCGTCTAATATATTTTTCTAAACTAGAATTAAAGCCAGAAAATTACATGGTAAAAAATTCTTCCAGGCCTTCCCGTCGCAAACATAGCTGCAGCATCAAGCCAATCTTCGCAAGAACTAATATATACAAACACTCTTTTTTCCCGAAATCTATCACTGAGTGGAACTTGTTGCCCGAAACTCTACTCTTCTTTCCCTTCCACCATAAAACGCGCCTTGTTTCCTGACTTTAACAATACTTCTTTGATTTAACATGTTGTGTGCCTAAGAGTGTGGTGCTTTGCTTATGGGTTGTGTTGCAGTGGGTTACTCAGCCTTTACGAAACGAGTGAAATTTCATGGTGATTTCCAAGTTTTTCTTACATTTGATGTATCCTAGTAACAATTTTGATGTAACTTTGTTGTACCTTTGTTTTACCTTCGAAGTTGCTGTACCTTTTTCACTTGGACATTAAATAGTTCGCAGTATATGATAAATAAATAAATAAATAAATAATGTGTTTACCTTGGGATGAGCGCGACGGTGCAGGAACAGTATGAAAGGTGAGCGGGAAAGCAAAGGGGGGCATTTCATTGGCAAATGTCTACAAAGACTCGTCTTTTGACGACATTTGCAACGAAAGGAGCAGATACCCGGCCAATTTTTCCTGTTGCAATTGAATTGATTTGTGCACTCTTCTACACCAGTCTGCAGCCCCTACATTTCCCGAGTTTGTTCTTCTAAGATACTATTGCGATCATTTACGTTTTGCATAGCAACATTGCTTTCAACCTGATGGGTGACATTTGCCGACAGTTTTGTTTTTATTTCATCCTTGCTTTCAATCATTTTTTAGAGCCACCTCCGTCGGCCCTGGGTTACTTTCAATGTCACTGCATACAAACAGTAACAAGTGATGAAATTCTGCCTGACGTAGCAACATAAAGCTATGGTAAATTCTGCAGCACACAGGTTTACGAGTGGCGTGAACGTGAACAGAGATTTCCAAAAAGCAAGCGGGGTGCAACCGGCAGAGTAAACAGCCCTCTCCTACTAGAAGGAGAACTATGACTGACCTGCGTGACAAACATTGATTGATTGTAGGGTATAACGCGCCGACGCAACGCAGGCGCTGAGGCGCGCCGTAGTGGAGGGCTCCGGATTAATTTTGACCACCTGGGGATCTTTAACGTGCGCTGAAATCTCGTACACACGGGCGTTTTTGCTGTTCGCCTCCATCAGAAAAGCGGCCGCCGCGGCCGGGAATCGAACCCGCGACCTCGTGTTTAGCAGCGCAACTGCGTGACAAACGACACATGCGTGAGTGACGCTGCCATTGCGCCGGTTCCCCGCCCTGTTGCTGTTCTGATGCGGTGCTCCTTACGTAGTCTGTAGACGCCCACCTTCGGAGCCCAATGTTCGATCCCTGCTAGCGGGCGATACCGAGTTCAGCTTGGTCGCAGACACCACCGCTTACATTGGGCACAGTCTTCACGGATCGCTGAGAAAACGTATAATTTTCGACGACCAATGACCGCCCATATGTTCCGCGCTGTGGCCCGTCACATGCGGAGGGATATGAAGCATAGCAGCTGAAAACCTGCGTGATAACCAACACATGCGTGTGAGCAACGCTGTCAGTTCGCCCATTTCATGCCCGGGGGTGCTCTATTGAAAAGTTTTTAACATCTTCTGGAGCATTTTCCTTTAAAAAAACACCATATATACATACCATACTGTAGCAAACAACACAACACGTACTTAAACACTGGGTTAGAAATTGACTCTGCAATTCTATTTCAATCTCTTGAGTGGAACGTGGGCCCAAACCTCCATGTACGTTCCATAAGATAGTTTCTTTTATCGATAGCGAACGAACACATCCACACCAGCATCTACGCTTCACTGCATCTTCATCATCAGACACCTACAAGTTGAGGCGACGCAACTCGTAAACACTCACATCCTGAACGCCGCCTCAAAGTTCAGTCCGCAGGCCTTGTTTGATATGAACAGCTCAAGTAGGATTTCGTGAAACTAGGACTGTAGACGGACGCGAGGGTCCAGAACAAAGCTTGGAGTGTTCTTCGTCGATAGCTTACGTTTGATTATCTGATATTCAAAAGCACTCAAATCCTCTGAAAGTTGCAGAAGGGTTTGCTGAAGATGAAGGTACTACGAAAATAGGCTTCATATCTATACAGAAATGGATTGCTGGAAAGACTTTTCAAAGAGCAATATATGCCGTCTTGTATCAAAATACAGGCTGGTGCAACGATGATTGGAACATTTTAAGATGTTTTCCTGATCGAACCGCTGCTCTGTTCGCGCTCAAACTACACAGAAGGTTGAATTTTGGGGTCTATTTTGTTTAGACACCGGGAACAACGACGGTACTTGCCGGTTTATTTTGAAAATAAATACAAGCGATTTTCGCATATGAGAAAATGGCGGCCGATTCGGGCGTGCGAGCCAGCACAAGTTGATCTTGGAACGACAGCGCCACCTGGGGTATGCAGAGCGGAACGCACGTTTGGCATTCATGGTGGGAAGGAGCCAAATGCTGTAGCAGATGATCAGGAAACCTCTTTCGTCCCTAGTTTACGATGATACCAAATAGTTGCATAACAGATGATACCAATCTGTCACAAACTAGAGCGTACGACGTCTAAAAGTACCTTATAAATTTTCCAATTTATTGTACAGTGCCTAATTCTTCTTGCAGTCGTCCGATTCATTCAGTTCGTTTCTATTCGCCCCGAGACAAGGCTGGAACTTTCGCGAACGAAGAGAGAGAGAGAGAAAAAAAAATTTTATTTGCCCTTTAGGCTAAGGCCTCCTCATTCCAGGGGGCCACTGGAATTCCTCGTTAGTTGGTCTTCCAGGGGTCTAGCCGGGAAGGCGGGGTGCCTATGGTCTTTTGGACAAAGCTTGCCAACGATAGCTGCTGCTCTAGCGTGGCCGGTTGAGTCAGCCACGCCCCTGTATAAACAGTGCCTAACCTTGGAGCGAAATGGCCAAACAGCTCCTGCTTGTGTCTGCTCTACCTTCCTGGCGGGATAGCCTTCCACGATGCTCGTGTCCGCCAGTCAGCGCGCTTCTCGAAAGAAATAGCAAAATGGAAAGTTTGTTTAACGTTCCCAGCGGCGCTCCTACGCCGTCTTGTTTTTCACCATGCCTGTCTGTCTTGGTCTGTCACTGTAAAACTTCCTTTGTCACAAAGCAAATATTGTCGCTGCAGCAGGCTGATGCCGCTTGGCGCTTATCTACTCGATCCGGGCCCTGACGTTTAAAGAGGGGCTCCCCCTCTATCCAAACCCAGCTTACGTATTGTTTTGACCGCTGTTCGCACTCCGCATCGGTCGCACTTCTAAAATTGGACTGTACTGAAGCGCCCGGACAGCGTGGCGGACTCCCAGCTGCTTATCCTTTTGTTTCCTATAATTTCTGAAGTTTACACACGTGATATTATTGGAAAGTAATCGTAGAAGTGAGCGCCTAAAAAAAAACTGCACGCAATTTTTCTTCTCTAAATACTCCAGAAAAAATATCAGTAAACTAATGGCTGCCCAGCAGAAAATATCGTTTTTCTGTTAGCTAATGTCTACCCGACAATCAGTATGTTCTTACACTATTTCAGTTCGCTCCGTCTTTATCTTCGAAAATGCAGCAAGTATAGCGAGCGACACGTTGAACTAGATCCCCAGTGCGCCACAGAACTAGCCCCGTCGCGGCTAAGATGTAAGCGAAACGGCCCTTGAAGCCCAACAGGCAAGCTGACAGACACACGTCGTAGAAGTGGGGGCAGCGTTCGCGACTCGCGAGCAGTGACGTAAGGCGAGATGTCCCGCCGGAACGCGCCCCATAGTGGATCAGTGCCTGAACTAAGCGTCCTACCCCTTTCCCCTTGAAAAGCGCGCGACGCGTCAGGCAAAGTTAAAACAGGCGGCGTTGGTCAGCCACTCCCTGCGATACTGCTTCTATCTACCTTGGGCATAGCCATAACATGTGCTCCTGATTGATCGGTACGTGGCATTCATCACACTCTGGCGGGGAAGTGTCGAAGAGGCGGTAACACGACCGTCGCCGGCTCGCCGACAAGAAAATACCAAAATAAAAAAACTCCGCCGCTCAACTTACAGCGAAGCTTCGAGCACTCTCGAGGAGGCACGGGTGGCCTTGCCAGTGCTAAAGAGCGTCGATGATTCTAGAAGGGAGAAGAGTGAAGTTGTTCGCTGACGGCGGCGGGTGCGTTGTGTGTTGTGCTCTCCTCTCCGCGCCGGCACGGTTATAAAAAGAGAAGGCGCGCCTAAGCAAACCAGCTACGTTTGGACGTCGCGATTGACAACGGCACCTGTCAGTTTGTGCATCACACCATCGGCGACCCGCGCCCTGGAGGACTCCAACGTACTCCCGGGCCTCGAATCACCGTGATCGTCTCGGACGGCCTGGCCTACAGCGAAGCCACGCTTCCCAGGTAGCCGAATCGCCTCCGACAGCGGTGCATCGTCCGGCCCGGTCGGTGAATATGCTGGGACTCTGTCTCTCATAAACATCGAACTGTTCGTTTTCATTTTAGTTAACTGCTCGGATTCGTAATATTCATTTGTTAGTGCTCCTCTTTGTATCATTTTGTCTAATTGGACTGTTTCTTGCATTTGAATTCCATCTAAGTTGTCTGTCATTATCGATCCGTTACCTCGTGCTTGTGTTTGTAACTTGCCTGTCTCAATATAAGTCTTTGTGCTGTTTTTTCGTTCAAGGCTCTTGCTCATTCTTGCCGCTCTGGTCGGCGAAAGCCGCACATCAGACGGCCACCTCCTTTGTCACCTGTGCCCTGTGGATTCGGTGGGGTTTGTTCGCTCTCTTGAGTAGACTCCCCATATCTACTGACGGTGCAACCTAATTTAAGGAAACGTGTGACACAATCATAATAATTATTCCCACGGTTCTTCGTTGCCAGTAAACGTTGGATTTGTTTCCTCATTTGCTTTCATATTTTGCGATCGTCTGCTACACCATTTGGCTCCTTCCGACCGTGAATCCCCATCGTCCGTTTCGCTCTGCATACCCCAGGTGGCGCCGTCGTTACAAGATCCCAAACTTTTCAAACTAAGGAAAACCAAGACTTGAACAGACTAAACCAACATTTGGCTTTGCCTATCCAGGGTTAGCTCAGTTAAGCTGCAGCCTATTTTCTTTTTTCTACCGCAAACCCAATACCACACACAATATTATCTAAGAAATGCTTCTACTTTCAGTTGTGTACTTTTTTACTTAGGCATACTCTAGGCCCTCTTCGCGTCGACGCAGGAGTGAACACAAATACAGGTGACTCAATTTAACAACAATATATCAGTATCGCTTGTCGTAGTTTTGAAGCCAACAACACCTGCAGATAAGCGGATGACGTAAATATGCAACAGGCGTAAACGGCTTCGCGTACAAGGAAATGCAATAATAATATATTCTAATATTGAACAAGACACTTTGATTAAAACGCATATTTCAAATATGTTCAGAAAATATATTTAACGATGCCGAGTTCACTATTTCTTCGGATAACTTTTTCTTGTAACACACTGCAGGGCGAAATAAAGAGCCCATAAATATCATTATGGCTTAGTGGTTACGTAGTAGCTTTGCGTCAAACATTTGAAATGTCTTAGACGTTATGAGTGACCGAAAAAACATCTGCCTTACACGTGATGAGTGAGCACGAAAAAAACATCCAGGGCTATCTTGACAAACGGCAAACCTGGGGAGGGCGAAGCATCCAGTGTGTAAGTGTATTCTAGGCCCCTTGGCATTTTTGCCAACGTAAATGAAACCGTTAGGGATAGAGGTCATACAGCTTTGCTGTAAAAGTCTCCCTTCGTTGAAGAACGAAGCGTTCTGATTGATTGATCTTGTGGTTTAACGCGCCGGCGCTTCACAGGCGATAAGGCGCGTGGTAATGGAGGGCTCCGGATAATTTTGACCACCAGGGGATCCTTAACGTACTCCGAAATCTCGAACACACGGGCGTTTTTGCTTTTCGCCTCCGTCAGAAATGCGTCCGCCGTGGCCGAGAATCGAACCCTCGTCCTTGTGCTCAGCAGCAAAATGTCTTACCCACTGAGCTGCCTCGGCGGGTACGAAGCGTTCTAGCGCGAGGCGTAAACGAGTGTCCCAGTGTTTTTTTTTTAGTGCGCGTAACGAAGCGTTCTAGCGCGAGGCGTAAACGAGTGTCACGGTGTTTAGTACCATGACTACATGAGACGACGGTTACGACGCACGACATTAGACGCCGACAGCCCGAGCCCCTAAGGGGCTTTGCCCTTAAAGGGAAATGTCCGCGCAAGTGGGCCACAGGAAACGACGGGGAAGAGGTACGGCACGTGAAGCGATCGAAGAAGCGCGAACGCGAACGTGCAAAAATCTCGCGTCCGGAATACTGCACGGGGCTGTGGCAACTACCCCGTTGCACGGCTGGCCCGCGGGCCACCTTTTGGCAAGGGCGACGCTACCTGCCACCAAAGTTCGCTGTTGGGCGTCGTCATCATTCCGCCGGTGCTGACGTCCACTTGGTCCAGAAACTATCATTCCGCTGCCGGGTTCTGCCGTTACTGACCTGACGATCATTCCGCTGCCGGGTTCTGCCGTTACTGACTTGACGATACCGCACTCGAGGTGTACCAGATGCCTAAGGTTCACCGGTGCTTGTGTGCTCCGGGAGAGTTACCTTGGTGCAAACCCCTTTGACGGCCTCATCGACAACGGGCTCCCATCTGACCACTATCACGTGCCTTTCCTGGGCTTTTTTTTATCTGGCGGACGTTTAAATGCGGATCATTTCTTAGTCGCAGGATGTCGCGCTTCGGCGTCGGCGCCGTCCACACGCTCACTGCGCATGCGCGTCGCGTCGAGGCGCAGGTGCGAGTCTCTCCCCCGTACCCTCCTCGCTCTCAACAACAGGTGCGGCGGTGCGGGAGGAGCGCGTATACCCCGTGTTTCTTTAATCTATGTGCAGTTGAACCTGTATACATCGAAGCTGACGAAACTTCGCAATTTTTCGTTACATGCAGGTTCTCGTTACAGGCAGCCTTCGTGTTAAGGCTCGAGCAAATTTCATTTCATTTCATTTATTTACTCTCAGGGCCGCAAGGCGTTACAGAGAGGAGTGGCATTTTTACAGGAATAACAAGTAATGCAGCGTATAATAGTAGTAACAAAAATTACAAGAAGTCGCACAACGCGTACTTGAAATGAGCTTGGTCGGTGATAGTGTTGATGGAGGCGAGAAGGTGGGCCATTCGGAGCTGGTTTTGGGGACGAAACAGTAAAAGTAAAGATTTGTCTTGCAGATGGGTACTCCAGCCTTGAACTTATGATTAGTACGGGACGAGACATACGATGGTACTGAAAAAAGTGCATGTTTTAGATATTCGTTGTAAAAAATTACGCCCATCTTCCCGCGAGGGAACCCTGATGTGATGCGACGCATCAGGGGTGAGCGTTTGGACTGACGCTGGTATTGGATTGCGTCAGTCCACTCGCTCAAGGGAGTTTCGCTTCCATCCCGTCTTCATCGGAAGAATCAAGCCAAGCACGAAGTCATCAATCGAACTCACGCGGAGTCGAACGAGAGCGAGCGCTGACTGAACCGCCGCAGCGCGCTACCCGCTTTATATTCACAGCGCCTGAAGGAGAGGAGACAGCGGAGGAGAGTCGCGCATGCGCGCACTTGCGCGACGGGAGCGGAGCGAAGCGCGCGCACGCAGCTGTTGTTTATGATAATAGACGGAGTGAGAGTGTTGCGCACAGCTGTCGGAGAGAAGAGCGGAGGAGAGTCGCGCATGCGCAGGTGGCGTGCGGACGCCGCCGACGCCGACGCAGGAGGGACATGCCTCAGAGCAAGAGATGCGTCGCATCTACAAGATATTTTGTGGAACACAGACAAACGGGAAACCGCTCGCCTCTTAGCAAGATTGGAAATGTTCAGTGTTAGTAGCATATGAGTGACACTTGCTGTTCTGGAGCAATTACATATATTATAAAACGAGCCGCATGGTTTTGAATAGTTTCAGGATCAGTGATGAGGTTGTTAGATTGCGGATCCCAGGCGCAAGAAGCGTAGTCTATATTTTGGATCGAACGAGGGCTTTGTACAGTAGAAGTTTTAACAAGGCTGGTGCCGAGGCAAAGTTTCGCCGAATAAATCCGAGCATGCCATTAGCCTTGTCAGTAATGTACGCTATATGTGCGCGCCAAGAAAGGTCACTAGAAATTTTAACGCCAAGATATTGTGTTAATGGGGTCAAGCGGAGAACCATGCTGACGATATGTAGGCACTCGTAAATTTGTTGTGGAACCGGTTCTTCGCATTGTTTACATTTACCGACGTTTAATTTCATGAGCCATGTCTCACACCAAACACTTTAGTTATCATGATCGATCTGCAAAATAGAAATGTCAGATGTGCTAGCGATTTCCCTACACTACACAATCGTCAGCGAAAAGCCTGACAGAGACGTCGACGTCGGTATTAGATCATTGATGTATTGGCCACGAGGCCACCACTGGAGAGGCCGGTGCTGCGATCGTTTTGACGTCACTTGTAGGATCACCGTTCCTATCTTGCTGCGTAGTTGGCTTGCAGCGCGTGACACTTCGCTTAGGAAGCGTGTTCTAAAAGTATTTCCGTTTTAATTCCCTGCGTTTGAAGTTAATTCTCAGTGCGTCAAGCGCAGTTCTACCTAATGGTGACTGTATAACCGTGTCAACTGTGGTAGATTATCCGCAAACACCATGAGCGTGGTGGTGTATTAAGCATGCGACCGAAGCATAAGCAGCGGCTTGTTTCCCCGCTCAACAATCTGGACTACGATGATCGCCGAGTGAAGTTTCTAGATTTCCCTTGTTCGCAAGAAATGTAAAAAGCAGGAAATCGTGAAGCGTTAACTGCTCGCAGAAGCACACGCAGCCGCCGTGCCTGCCCGCACAGCCGACGGTGCGGCTCGAACCGACGCAGGTCGCGGCAGCAACAACTTGTCGCCGCTTTTTAAAATCACACAAGTCGTGGAAAAGAAGTTCCAGATTGGTGAAAGTGGATGTTAGTGTGATGAAAAATTCTGATAGGTAGTGTCATCAGCTGTGGTTTTCAAAGCGATGCTCAAATATCTGCCGCGATTTACGCCGACCGGCCGCGGAGGTCGGTCCCGGCAGCGCCGGCCCGTTCACGCACGCTGCGGCGAGCGGCCGAAGGATGGCTATGCTTACGCGCAAGAATCGGCCGAGGCCGTGCAGGTATCTTGATCGTCGATCACTTCAACGGAAATCACCGCGCTTACAGAGTTCCCAGCGCGGTGAAACGTTCTGTTCGGGACTGTCACTCGCAACTATAACGGCGATGAAATATCTGCTGCGACGCCAAGCCTACAGTTCCCAACATCCGATTACGTGCATCCGAAGCCGGCTGCGAGCTGTTGGCGAAGGCCCTCCCGTCGCGCACGCGCGTGTTGCGTTTGGGTTCCTCTAACGTCTTGGGGGCCCCCAACGCTCGGTTCTCCTATTTTAAATATCCCCATTACCCGAAATCATTAACGACGTGTTTCTCCTGGTACGCAGCCTCGCCTTCTGTGAGCAGTCGTGAGTTTCGAAATTGATGCGTGAGAAATGCCGGCTTACTGTAAACATACAAAACACGCTGCAATTATAAATTGCCCCGCCGAGCACCTAATGAAAACTAAATATAGAGTTGTCCGAACCCGCTCGAAGGCGTTAAAAACTCGCGTCCATACCGTTCATACATTGCGGACAAGTCGCGAAAAGTAAACATCAGCCGTGCAGAGTACAGGCTACGGCAGTGATCGTTAACACCCGCCGCGGTGGCTCAGTGGCTAAGGCGTTGCGCTGCTGAGCACGAGGTCGCGGGTTCGATTCCCGGCCGCGGCGGCCGCTTTCTGATGGCGGCGAAAAGCAAAAACGCCCGTGTGTGCGAGATTTCGGCGCACGTTAAAGATCCCCAGGTGGTCAAAATTAATCCGGAGCCCGCCACTACGGCGCGCCTCATCGCCTGCGTTGCGTCGGCGCGTTAAACCCTACAATCAATCAATCAGTGATCGTTAATCAAATACGGGCATGACTATAAAAACATCGTAGGGGAAATAGGCACTGATTAAGCCAAACTGCAGACCATAACAATACTTTTAAGCATGTGCGGCGAAGCAATCTGATGAGCGTTCTCGCGTCATTCATTTACCAGGCAATACGAGCAGTTCGCGCGGTGAGATCATAAGTGAGCGACGCGTTTCCGTCGCTGTTACAAGGTGTTTGCTTGCACACACATGTCCCGTCAAAAGTATTTCATAATGAATTTACAGCGTACTTATCTCGGCATCAGTTGCATCGTCCTTGGCGTTAGTTGGCTGCGTATGTAAGAGCTGTGGGTCGCGATGGTAGCAAGTACCTAAACGCGGCGGTGTCGCCGGGAACAAGCGAGTCGCTGATTGCTTGCTCGAATTATTTGGTTTATAGACAACTTTTTTGGTAATTTGCATCAAATCCACAAGGAGCGGGCGAGACGGTGGACACAAGAAAAAAACACGCTTCCGCATACGCACGGGAAATCTGCTGTAGCAGACGACAACACGATTCGGCGTCCTACAAGTGACGTCACTTGTAGGTGGCGCCACGGTATGTCCTCGAGGCCAATATTAAAAAAGGAGTGGGCCAAGCGCTGATTTCTGGGGAACACCTGAGGTTACCGGGCAAATATTAGTCATGGTTGTTAGCACTTAGGTACTGTGTGCGATCACTTAAGAAGGATTCAATCTACATCAGAACATTTGGTTCAATGTTAAGTTTACGGAGTTTAAAAAGCAGTAAACTATGAGGCAGACACAATGCCAAGCTCTTTGGCGAAACCAGTAAAGATGCAGTCAATAACGGAGGAATTATCCAACACTCTGAAAGCTAGCAATTGGGTTTCACATGAGTATTTTTTTTCGAAAACCATGCTGATGGGCTGCTAAAAAGAATTAGACTCCAGGTATACTTAACAAGCTGGAAATAAATTATGTGATCCAATAGTATGCAATATATTCAGGTTGGGGATATAGGTCGGTAGTTGAACGTACAATGGACCTCACCAGCCTTGGCTACCGGAACCACCTCGCCAACCTTCCGGTCACCGGGCAGAGTGGCGCTCTGTAATGACTGGGTGAAAATAATAGCCAAGATAATAGATGCAAACACGTCAGTGTTTTGGGGGAATTTGTATTTGGTACCGTCAACTCCTGCCACAAATGAAATCTTTTCGTTTTTAATCAGTTAGCGTTTACCCGCGGAGTCGATGGATATGGGCTCCATCCAAATTGTATGTCGGTGTATTGTTCGTGAATGATAAAGCGAGTGTGTTATTCAAAAGAACACATGATTGCTCTGGGGAACGAAAACGTTATTTTGGTTCTCAAGGCCACGAACCAATGAAGCAGAAACAAAAACTGAATGCTAAACATCAGTGAAGGGGAACTCTTCTTTAAGGATTTGTTCCACCGTGAGAAACTGCGCGATATGCGCCTCCTGCTTTCGGACGAGCTTAGGCACTACACGGCGCTCCAAAGAAGCGAAGTCACTTACCCCGCGTACTCACGAACAAAACTTACGGATCGCTTCTGCCTTGTGACACTGTTTGGTCGCAAACCCGTTTCACAAACCAAACTTATGCTGAAAGCCCGCTTTTCGTAAATGTGGTGTTTGTGAGCGCTCCTTGAAAAGAAATCTTTCCATTTTTCTGGCAGCAGAGCAATTTAGAACCGACACCACAGATAGAAGGAGATACGCGCGGCTACACGCCGACGGGCAGTCTTAGCATCGCAATACTTAAGTGTCGCAATGACACGACACCCACACCATTAAACGCAGGGTAGTTTGGGGTGAATGCGAGAAAAACAGTGTTCTACTCTTGTCACCTCGTGTCACGCTTCACAAACAAAATCTAAAGAGGGTGCCTAAGTTAGTTAAGGGATGGCTCTAGCCTCTCCGGTTATCATCATCATCATCATGCCCATTTTCGTTTTTGACGATTTTGTTTTGTTCTAGACGTTTTCGTATAATGCTGGCTCCTTAAAGTAGTGGTTTTATTAGGTAAATTAGGGTGTTTCACCAGCCACCTTTTCAGTAAAAGTGCAAAAACCATGACTGATCAGCTTAGTGAGTTCGTTACATCATGGTTAACCACCGCCTACGTTCGTTACATAGTGGTCGCCAACACATGGACTTCAATGGGGTGGCAATGGGCAATTAAAAAACTGTTAAATCTAGTGATTTGTTACATAGACGCTCGTCGCATCCAGGTTTAACTGTACATTGTACTGTGTGTTCTGCATTAGTAATTCCCATAATGTGCATAGCGTGTTGTCGTTTATTATGCGCTTGTCTTGTGCGTCTCATCTACCGTTCTATCGCACATAGTCCCTCCCTGTGTTAACGCAGCATTCTTCCGTCTTCCTTCTCGGTTCTGGGCCCTTTGATTGCAGTCCTATTTCCATGACAATTCATAATGGTCATGGCGAACCTGGTGAAAGAATTACCCGATGTTTTGCGTAATGTTTTCACTCATTTTGTCTCAAACCCACTTGAAAAGAAACTCCTAGTCAAGAGACTTTCAACTTTTGGCCAGTTCGCTCAATCGAGCGGCAGACACACAAGAATCTCAGCTTTCGGATAGCGTAAACCGGACGATCCCTTTTAAAACGAACCCGCAGCTGCTACCATTACGATTTTTTTCACGCAGCTTACCGGGTCCACGTCACTCTTCAGTCCACTCAATATTCTATGCTTCATGATAGGTATGAGTGAAATGAAACAGCTCTGAACATTCACCGCAAAAGCACTTTGCTAATAATTTTTGCTACTCCTGCTAGTCCCATCCATGATGAAGCGCAACTGTACGTCATATGGAGGGAGGTTACTTTCGCGCTAGTGGCGGCAATTGAGTGTGAAATAAAACGTCAGCGTCCATTGCACCAACAACCGTTACTCAGCTGAGGAAAACACAGTACAGCGACAAGCCAGACGGCGAGTATAGACAGAACACGAGACAAGCGCTGTCTGTCTTAGTCTGTCTCCATTCGTCATCTAATGTGTTCCACAGCTGATTAACAAGTCGGCCAACAACACTCTTCGGCACCGTTATACATTTAGCACCGGTACTGCCAGCGGACCACCCACCGTTACAGACCCGTACTGCTCACAGGCGTTAAAGCACCCCCATTTCCTGTTGTTGTATGGGTGCTGCTAGACCGCTTTCCCCTCAACACTTTTGGATTGCAGGAACGCATTACTGCGCAAAAACTTGACGACATACAAGACAAACAGGACGAACCATGTCCTCTGTCTTCTAAGTTTTCGTTTACATTTCGTGCTTCAATACGTTTCAGTAGCTGAGCGCCAACTTCCAGAAGTCTTCTGTAACCTTTCGACTGAATGGCCATGACAATTCGATTGATTGATTGATTTAACGCGCCGACGCAGCTCAGGCGATGAGGCGCGTCGTAGTGAAGCGCTCCGGATTAATTTTGACCACCTGTAGATCTTTAACGTGCGCCGACGTCTCGTACACACGGGCGTTTTGCTTTTGCCTCCATCAGAAAAGTGGCCGCCGCGGCCAGGAATCGAACCCGCAACCTCGTGATCAGCAGCGCAACACCTTAGCCACTGAGCCACCGCGTCGGGTGGCCATAACAATTCAGCGCAAAAGAGTTGCCTGCCGAGCGCCAAATCCTGCAGACTTCATTCGAGATCCCGGCTGCGTATTTGCCAATGCTGCAGACAACCTATAGGAGAACCCACCGTTTAAAAACGTGTCGGTAGGCTAAACCGACCCTAAAGAACAGTGACCACTCCTTGTTTTCAACAAAAAGGGTAGAATTGGCCTCAAATAGCATTACGTAAAAAACAAATTGTCCGATAAACGAAAAAAATTACCCCGGCTCCACTCGCGTCTCGAACGGTGATGTTCACAGCAAAGCTGCATAGCATTCCAAATTGCAAGGCTAAGATTAACACAACTTCTCAAACCCATCAGATCGAGTAGCGCTCCTTCACTCGCCAACTCTCGCTGGCGCTCCCGACGGGGGCGACTTCTCCATCCGGGGAGCGCGCCAGTTAACCACTTATCCGAACATTCGAGAAATGACCATCAAGCGCACTCGTCGACATATTTTTTTGTTCTAGCAATCATGCCAAACTTTTCTACGTCTCAACTATACCTGCTGCAGTAACGTTTGAAATTTTAGAGCTTTGAAAAGAACAGAAAGAAAATATTTTTATGCCATGGTCCCATAACCCTCATACAAACTTGCGATTATACGCCACCAGTTAGGGTGCGCGAGACACGAACATTCGTCTTCAAAATGGCGTTTGGTGCGATTGACTCTCCCCTACTGCGGCCTCGAGGTCTCCATTACAGAACTAAACTTCTGGTGTACGGCGTACAGCCCAATAGGTCGCGGGGTAAAGCACTTCCTTGACTTCTATGCGCGCACTACGATACAATTTACCAATTTCGCGTTGGATCTGCTTAGACAATAGCAGCTGATACAGAAATCGACACACACACGTTAGTACTCGTTTATTATCAAAGTCGCCTACGGCGTATATGTACAGTAGTACTACAGTCACGCATGTCATTTATCTGTTCACTACTAGAATGAAGAAAATCAGTTTTATTAGCACAGCTGTGACACTGTGAACTTGAAGGAGACCTCGTCATTTTTCACGCATCCATTTCTTTCGATGTCGCAGATTTTTGTGTATCCTCTACTGCATATCGGGTCGTTTCTTGCCGTTGTAGGTCTTTCCTCCTGTTTAAAGGCACCAGTACGAAGGTTTAGCACAATTTCCTGCGGAATTTCCTCACCCTCAGAATTGAAAACATTGACGCACAGTTTCTTCCGCAGAGGCCAAGCTAGTAGCGAGTCATACCCTCCTTGACATACCCGGTAAATCAAAGAAGGGTCAGGTCTCCATCATCTTTCAGTATTCTAATCCCTGGAAGAATTGAATATCCAAAAAAGTACTTAGGGTTCTCAGCCGAGGCCTCTACTTCTCCGTTAATGGTAGCAGCCTTTTTCAATTTTGACCACCCTCTAACGGTCCACACGAGTGGCTCAGAAGTGCATAGCGGGAGTTCCGAAATAACCTGAGCAGCTTTCCCTAATGCCGAAATATTTCTGCATACATCGTCGCTTAAGCGCTCGTTCAAACATTTCAAGGTTTTTTGCATGTCCAGTTCATTTTTCAAGCGCTCACGGGCAGTGTTCTCTAGACCTTCAAGCCTTTGTTCAGTTTTCCCTAACACTTGTGGCGTGAAATCAGTAAAATCCTCCAATTCTTGTTGCAAATTTTGACATGCTACGGAAACTTCACTTGTAGCTTCTGTAATGTAGGTTTCTAGTGACGTCTTAATTTTCCTTACTGACACTAACACATCACGCAGTGTATTTGTGATCAATGCCAGCTCCTCGGCTGTTCGATCTGCAGATAGCTGGCTTTGACGCATGCTTTCTTTAAGTGTGTTGTCTAATGTATGCACAGATTCGGTTACATGCATGTCAGCATCTGCTCGTTCCCTGAAAAGCTGCACTTGACCCGCAATAAGTTCCTTCGTTTCTTGAAGTGATGATTGCACAGAAGACAGCTGGTCCCGCAGCTGTCCGATGTCATGTGCAAATGGGGTGATCGTTGCATCCAGGCTTCCGTATCTCATGCTTGAAGCGTTGCCTTCTGGGATGAAACAGTCGGTTTCCAGGTGGCCAGAGAGTTCCTTGTACGCCATGCTTTGTTTGCAGCGGAAACAGGTCACTGCGTGGTACTGGCAGTCCTTCTGGAAATGTTCCACAATCTCGCATGCCGCACCGAGGGCGTCGCAGCCGTTGCTCAAGTTCCAGCAGTGAATCTGCATAAAGAATCAAACAGCGTAACACCAGAATTCATTTAACATCGTTTTTTATTACTGGACAACACTGCGAAAAGGGGGACGGTGAACAAAATTGGCCGCGTATCTGCTCACTTCGTTGCAAGTGTTGACGGAAGACGATAGTGGTCTGGCGCCCCTGCCAAGTTAATGCCTCCCTTCTCTTTCCCACTCTCCTCATGCTGTTCCTCTCCCGTCTCGCTCATCCCAAGATAAACACGCTAGAGGATTGCTCAAGTCATTTTTAATTTTCCTCCTTCCACTGCTCCACGCTGGGTGCCTCGATCCTGTACGGCAGAGACGTACGTAAAACGAGGCACCCTACTCCACCTGTGTTCCAAGAGGAACGTGGAAACTAACTAGCGGAACCTTTCGTTACTGTTGCCGCTTGATTCCTTAAAATGCGTCTAGGAAAACCGGGTGCGACCGCTTTTGTATTTTTCTGGTTGCATTCTTTATTAAATCAACCATCCGTGTATTTTAAATAAAGGAACACTGCGAATATCGCTTATGTATTGAAGACTTGCCCTAGGTGAGCATAACATTTGTTTTGCCTCAACAATCTTGAGAAGTATGAACATTCCTACAGGACTTCTCTGTGGGTATATAAACCTACTGTCCAGCATCTGCCTTACCTTTGCCCGGACGGCTCAATAAAGGGACAGACCGACTGACAGACAGACAGACCGAAATTTCTACGTCCAAGTACCCCAAGAAAGAATCGTCCTTCACATACACACACCAGGGGGGACTGACAACTGACTTTGCCTGTTAAAATTCAGTGAGATTTAAAACATGGATGGGTGAGATGCTTTATATCGGCGCCACTTTAGTGCTGATGATGATGTTTGTTTTCTGGCGCAAGGGCAACGAAGGCCAAAGAGCGCCAACACAATGGTTGTGTCATGTCTGGTGTAGTATTTTAAGAAAAATAGTTAGAAATGTGATAGAATACTGTGGGGTGTATACTTTTACTTTTAAAAATCCAATGTCTCCAAGGTAAGTAAAGATGCGTTTACTTGGAATGAAGGGCTGATCGCCTCAAAACAATGATGGATGAAGTGGAATCATGTAAGTGTACAGTTCATTTCATTTCATTATATTTATTATACCTTTAAAGGCCCGAAGGCATTACATAAGGGGGGGTCATGAAACAGTGTTTACAGAATTACAAATGAACCTAGATATTGTTGAAAACACAAAAAACATGCAAAAACACAAAAGCACTAAAGCACCAGAGTTTGAAACATTGACTAAGGTAGGAACATCGCAAAACAAGTGTTACATAATTTTACAGGGTTAACAATAGGTCGAAGCAGCACACAATGATTAAGTTGAACAATACATCTTGCACAAAATATGTGTTACAGCAGTAGAACTTGAAGGTTAATCTTGAGTGAGAATATTTGCTTCCAGTTTATCTCTAAAACGTTTATTATCAGTGCATGTGGCGATGTCGTCGGGCAACGCGTTCCTTAGTGTTACAGCGTTGGGAAAAAAGGATGAGCTAAATGCTGATGTACTGCCGGTAATGGGAATGCTTCTAGGAAATGCTTCTTTCTCGCACTGTGGAAGTGCGGACATTCAATTAGAGCATGCGTTACTGAGAGACGATGTCCTTAACTGTTTCATCGTGGGGGTGGGGCTCCATTTAGAAGATGGGAATGAGTGGCATATGTATGGCCTATACATAGTATGCACTTGTACACTTCTGTTGTTCTATGATGTTTTTCTGTGTAGTAGCTGCCAATTTGGGGTTTTATAGTGTAGAGTTTGTTTCTGTCTGCATGTCTCAGTGTTGCTGCCAGCTTTCTCATATCTTTCGAATGAACGCTTTTACGTCAAGATAGGACAGCTGAGGAACACCGATTTCACAGCGCAGTGCTGCTGCAGCGGCGCTCTGGTCAGCGAGTTCATTGCCAGGAATTCCGCAGTGCCCAGGCACCCAGCACACTATTATGGCCTGTTTTAAAAGCATACGCTGATATTATTCTTTAACGACCTTGTTCAATGTCGCATTCTTACATTTTTTGCCTGGGCGTAACACTGTTACAACGCTTAAGGAGTCTGAATATAATGACTTGTGTTTTGTTCGTGGTATGTGTTCCACGGTTATTAAAATAGCATGCGCCTCTGCCGTAAATATACTTGTGTTCCTGTTTAGCGTTCTTGTGCTGGAAAAGTGGGGACCATGTGCTGCACATGCGAAGGCAGTGGCAGACTTTGAGGCATCCGTTAAAAAGCAGTGTATGAGTACATGTATTCGAAATACAGAAAGTGTTGCAGAATGAGTTTCCTTGCGTGCACGACTTTTGTTAATTTCCTTGAAAGACACGTCGCAGATGAGAGGGAGCAGATTACAAGGTGCAATAAACTCGGTGATGTTTGTTTTGTCGGTGTCGGTAAGGGTGACACTGAAGTCCTCTGCCTCTGCTCTCACTCGGAAACAAAAACGCAGAGGGAGTGACGAACGGCTTAAAAACAACCTTTCAGATGGTGCGTTTGGAATAATAGCATTGAACGGATTATTCCTCATCGACGTCGCTCTCACGCAGTATAAAAGCGCATTGTATGTGCGTTGGTGGCAGGCCTTGGTGCAGCATACAGGCTTTCTATAAGGCTTCTCCGGAAAGCCCCAGACGCAAGGCGGAGCTCTAAATGCAACACTGGGTCGAGCATTTTTAAAGCTGTGTTAAATGCGGAGCATTTTTTAGGATCGCGATGTCACTCGTCGATGTTGTCGGCGCCGTCCACACGCTCACTGCGCATGCGCGTCACATCGAGGCGCAGGTGCGCGTCTCTCCCTGTAACCTCCTCGCCCATGCGTCGTAGCTACCCGTGCGCTGCGTCGCGCTCAACAGTAACGGCGGCAGGGCGTGTACACGTGATAACGGCGTGGTGGGTGCGTGGAAAGTTCGCGCGCTTGTGTACAGAAGTGCGCATGCGCGTCTCTTCCCCCTACTTCTCTCCCTCGAACGCGGGCGGTGTGTATATAAGCGGCGGAGCGCGCGTTCGGAATTCAGTCAAGGGCGTCTTTGCTTGGCTTTCGCTTGACTTGACGCTTTGCTTGACGGCACCAAGCAATAAAGACAGACTAACTTTACACTCCTTGCCTTCGCTTCTCCTTCATTCAGTAAATAAGAATAATAAAGACGAAATAAACAATTAAGCATTCCCAAACCATACCCAATTACGCAACATTCACGCGATATCCCCACCACTCTGCGACGCATTTACTCGAGTTCCCCCGTGGGAAGATGCGGGCGGTTTTTTTTTTTAGCAGAACCATACACCACACTGCCCTAGTCTATTCGCGATCGCACTAAACTATTGAAAAGACGGAGCACGATTGTCTTATCTGCACCATATGATTGGTTGGATAGTTTTTTTACTAACGTTCATAGGTAAGCGCATTTATTTTTGAGTTGTTTAATGTGGAGAAATAATCTGTGCCTTCCGTCCAGCAGAATACCCAGAAACTTGCGTTCATTTTTGACGGGAATCACTACACTATTAATTCGGACTTCAGGGACAGGCCGGACTCCATGCTGCCGAGAAAACAAAATACATGTGCTCTTTTCAGGATTACTCTTGATACCATTTTCATCGGTTCCCTTTTCAAGTTTATTAGCATCCAGTTGTAACTGTATAAGATTTATACCTGGTGTGTTCATTTGACAATGAAAAGTGTACAATTCAGTACTCCCCCCCTGCGGGACCTCGTTTTCTTGAATGTGTGTTCTAAAAAATGCTGCTCCGACCCTTACGCGAAATGTTCGCTCAGACAGGTAGCTTTCCATAGTGTTGACATGCTTCCAGATACACTGTAAGCTTTGAGGTCACGCAGGATGCAATAGCGCCATGCAGTATCGTGCGCCTTCTCTAAGTCGAATAAAATAGACATACAGTGCTGCCTGTGGACAAAAGTATATTTAACGTACGATTCCAAGGCTTTAAGCTGGTCGGTCGTAGATCTTCCCGGACGGAACCTGCCTGGCAGCTATCTAGAATACCATGGTATTTTGAAAAAGTACATGAGCCTTCTATTGACCATCTTCTCGCACAGTTTTTTAAACTGGTAAGTGCTATTGGCCGATAGCTAGAAGGAGAAGAGGCATCTTTCTTTTGTTTTAGCAATCGTACCACAATTGCGTCTTTCCAAGCTCTTGGGAATGTCCTGCACTCCACATCTTGTTAAACCAATAAAGGAGTCTTTCGAGGGTGCCTGCGTGGAGGTATTGAATGATTGTGTATGCGATCTGGTCTGCACCTGGTGCTGATGTCTTACATGTCGCCAAGGCAACCTTAAGCTCGTGGATGAACAAATGGAGAGCTGTAAGAGTCTTGTGACGGTTTCTTGATGTCCCTAATGGATTTGCGCTCGGCAGATGTTTTGTACCTCATAAATCTGTCTGTGTAATGTGAAGAGCTCGATATAAGTTCAAAGTGTTTGGCCAGTGTGTTTGTCTGGTCTTCTAAGGTGTTACCAGTGGTACTAACAGGGGTAAGGTTGTTTTGTGCCCTTTGAACTTCCTTATTCGGTCGGTTCCACACCTTCCTTGCGTCAGTGAAGAGTTAATCGAACTCACAAAAGCTCTCCAGCTGTTGGTTTTGGCTTCTCGGCGAATGCGCCTTCCAACTGCCTTGGCACGCTTGAAAGCACTAAAAATATCTGCAGTTGGGTACCTTCTAAGATTACCCCAGGCCTTGCTTTGTGCTTTGTGTGCGTTTCCACACTGTTCATTCCACCAGAGCCTTCTGTGATTTTGAAGAGTAGCGGAGATATGAGGGATTGAACTCTCGGCAGGCTCGATAATCAGGGCGGTAACAATACTACAAGCTTCATCTATCTGTAAGTATTTTATGAATGTGTAGGAGAGCTGTGACCTTTGATTCAAAGCCACCCAGTCTGCACGGGTTTCTTTAAACATTTTATGGTATATGGAACTGTCAGAGAGTGTATTTAAGCACTTAAGAGTTACAGGGAAATGGTCACTCCCTTAAGGGTTGGAGTCCACGTTCCACTCGAACGAAGGAAGAGAACGGATGAACCAATTGCTAAATCGATGCGTGAGTAGGTATTGTGTGCTGTGCTGTAGTATGTTGGCTTCTTTTGATGGAATATACACGCACCAGACGACAGTAAAAATCTTTCAATATACGGCCACGGCCATCTTCGCGTTCAGATCTCATGAGTTTACTGTGGGCATAAAGTCGCCCACCACTAGGAATAGGTCCGGTAGCTCATTATAAGGATTCAAATTCTGAACTACAAATGTGAAAGTCAGGGGAAATATATATTGAAACTAGCGCTATTAACCTGTTGGCGATTATTACGCGTACAGCAACCACTTTCAGGTTATGGTCAAAGGAACGAAAGAAAGGAAGAAGTTGTGGTTTTTTGGCACAGCAACCTCTCGGTTATATGCGCCAGACGCAGGGTAGAATAGTTATGCAACGGTTAAACGATGTTATTCAAGGTGTTCTGAAGATTAAAAACATTGTAAAAGGACTCAAAGATGCACATAGCTAAAACCGGTGTAGAAGGCCGGTGTCCTCAAAAAATTTGAAAACGTTACTAAAATCCACCAATGGTTCATCACTAAGTAAAAGCGCAGGGTGTAAAGGGATGCAAAAGGTGTATAATGCTTTGAAATGTCTAATGCGTGCTGCTTCAAGGTGTGGGCAGCTTATTAAAACATGGAGTACAGTAAGAGGATCTCCACAGTGGTCACACACGGGTTTCTGTTCTTTCTGGATCAGGAAGCCGTGTGTGAGCACAGTGTGACCTATTCGCAGTCGGCATAAAATAACCTCATAAAAACGATTTCTGTGTCTGCAACTTTTGCATTCAGATAGGTATGGCTTCACTAGGTGTAACTTATTTTCAGTCTGTCTGCCCCATTCAGTTTGCCAGTACATTGTAATAGACTTTCGTATGGTGTTCCGAAGGTCCTGGTAAGGAACCTTGGACTTCGTTATTGCACAATGCTTAGTATGGTATGCTGCTCTATCGACAGTTTCATTTTCTGGAATGCCGATGTGGCTTGGTACCCAACAAAAGACGACACTAACCCCTGCCGATGTGAGGCAGCACAGTCGATTTTTTAGCATACCTACAGCCGCATTCTTTGAAGGGACAAGGGAGGTCAAAGCACGTATGGCGCTTAAGGAATCTGTAAAAATTGCCACTTTTTGTAGTCCATTTGCTATTACGTCTTCAATAGCTGAGGTTTATACCAAAAACCTCTGCAGTGAAGACACTGCCCTCATCAACTATCCTCTCAGCTACAGTAACTGCCGACGAGTTTACAAAAGCATAACCAGTATGACCAGCAGTTTTTGAACCATCAGTAAAGTAGTGGCAATAGCTACTGTATTTATCCTTAAGTGCAAGAACTTCTTGGCGCAAAAAACTGGTGTGGAAAAGCTTTCTTATCGTATTTTAACAGCGACAGGTCACATTTGACAGCACTATAGTCCCAAGGGGCTAAAGCATCCGATAAACTCAGAAGAGTTGGCGGGCATATCTTGAAAGAGTACAGAGTCATGTACTCCTCCAAACGGAGGGCAAGAGGGCGGACCACTCTTGGTTTGTTCTCAGAGCTTCTTGTACTTATTTTCAAACAATTCTTCGGCACAAGGATGGTCATTTATGCATGCTATTTTGGCTGCATATACTCCACTTAGGTACGCTCGACGGTACTGCAGAGGCCACTCATTGCACTCAACGTAAGACTATCAACAGGGGAGGTACGATATGCACCTGAGGCAAGTCTGAGGCCCAAGTTGTGCACTGGATCGAGTGAGGTGAGAACAGATTGGCGAGCTGACCCATAAACAATACAGCCGTAATCAAGACGAGACCGTACAAGTGAGCCATACATTCTGAGCAAACATGCGCGCTCGGCCCCCATGACTTGTGCGACAAAATTTTCAATATGTTAAGTGTCCTCATGCAGGTCATTTTGAGTGTCTTTATGTGAGCCCCAAACGTTAATTTGGAGTCATAAATGATGCCCAAGAATTGTGCTCACTGTGTACTGGAACGAGCATATTCCTGATTTTATTTCAGGCTTGGCATGAATACCTCGTTTCCCGCGCGAAGCACACACATGCACACTTCTCAGGAGAAAAGCGAAAACCGTTTTCATCTGCCCATAGTTGCAACCGATTGACCGTAGTCTGGATTTGTCTTTCACAGACTGATTGGTTACATGATGAAAAGGCAATCTGCAGGTCATCGACGTAAAGGGAGTACATAACCGGTCGAGGAATAACCTTTGCCAAGGAATATATTTTAATGGCGAAGAGTGTCACACTTAGCACACTGCCCTGAGGTACTCCATTTTCCTGGCTGAAAGAACGGGAGACTGCATTGCCCAGTCTCACAGTAAAGGTTCGTTCTTGAAGAAAATCTTGTACACATGAAAACATTCGCCCTCTGATTCCCATTGCTGCCATATCCTGCAGAATTCCATACCGCCAAGTGGTATCATAAGCCTTAGCCATATCAAAAAAGACAGCAAGGCAAAACTGGTTGTTAACGAAAGCATCTCGTATCATTGTTTCAAGCCGAACAAGGTGGACAGTTGTAGACCGAAACTGCCGAAAACCACATTGAAACCTGTCTAAGTAACCTGAACGTTCGAGAACAAAGACCAATCTAAAATTGACTATCCACTCAAATGTCTTCCACAGACAACTGGTCAACGTTATGGGTCGGTAGCTTGATGGGCAGTCGGGTGGCTTGCCATCTTTCAGTAACGGAATTACGACAGCCTTTTTCCATGCTTTGGGCAGCCTACCCGTTTTCCAGATTTTATTAAAGAACTTCAGAAGCACTTCTAAGCAGCTATCATTTAGGTGTTGTAGAAAAGCGTAGTGAATGAGGTCAGGGCCAACAGAAGTAGCCTTGCACTGAGCTAGTGCTCTTTTAAGTTCGTACAATGTAAATTCTTGGTTATAGTCTTCAGTGTTGTTGCTAGTATTTTTAATCCTGAGCTTTTCAGCACTAGCCTTATGTCTCATGAACTCTTGTGTGTAATTTGTATCGCTAGAAACATCTGAAAAGTGGGCACCTAAAACATCCGCCTGCGTTTGCAACAAATCGTTCCCACCGTCGGTAGAAAAAAAGTGGTACCGTAAACCGTCTGTAGATACCTCTGACTTTGCGTACATGGTCCCAGACTTTTTTTGCGGGAGTGGTAGTGTTTATTGTGCTTACAAAGTTTTGCCACGAGTTTCTTTTTGCTTCTTTTCTGATTTTTCTGGCAGCAGCTCGGGCAGCCTTAAAGCTCAAGCAGTTGTCCATGGTAGGGTACCGTCTGAACACACCCCAGGCCTTGTTTGCTTTTTCCGGGCTTCGCGACAGGCATCATTCCACCACGGCTTTGGCTGCTTAGGGATTCGGCCAGATGATTGTTGGACGGCTACTTTAGCAGCTTTAACAAGTTCCTCGCAAATGTAGGCATTTGCTTTATCTATGGACATACTGCTCATGTCAACTCCCTCAAAACTGACCAGATCCTTAAAGTTTCCCCAGTCTGCTCTCTCGAGCCTCCATCGGGGTGGACAGTTTTTCGACGGCTGGAAGTGGCTGCACGTCTCGCAACAAGGCGGGAAAGTGGTCACTTCCGTGTGGATCATTCACTACACTCCACTCGTCCATCTCGAGCTCTGGCGACCCAACACAAAGGTCTATCGCAGAAAAGTTTCCCGTACCCGCAGAAAAATGTCTTGTCTCCATTATTGAACACAAAAGACTGTTATTCATCAACCACTGTTCGATTTGTTTCCCCCGACTGTAGATTTTGTCACCTCCCCATAGGCAGTGATGGGCATTAAAGTCCCCCATAATAACAAATGGTGCAGGCAGTTGCTCAATAAGATCATTAAGTTCCTGTAATGACACACTATCAGATGGTGGCAGATAAAGTGAGACAACAGTGACCAGTTTGTTGACATAAACTTGTGCTGGCAACGGCCTCCAGTGTAGTGTCAAGTTGTATTGGACTTTAGAATTGTGCCCTGTGCCACAACCAAAGCCACACCCCCTGAAGCGAGGGTTGCTCTCTTCTCTGTCCTTTCTGAGGAGGGGTGGAAACTGCGGAGAATTTTATCGTGTCTTTTTGTTAAATTTGTCTCCTGCAATGCCACCACTTGGGGCTCATATTCATCTAACAACTTGTGTATGTCGTCAATGTGTGAATTAAACCTCTACAGTTTCAGTGGATGAAGGGAACCGGCATTTTAGTTTTTTGGATGGGTACAATTACTTTTTTTTTTTACTTTTGTCAGGTGGTTTCCTTGCAGGAGGTTCACTCCTAGCAGGGATCTTGGATGCGTTCTTCCCAGTACCTTTAGAAGGCACGGGTAGGAGAGGATGTTGAGTGTTCTTCCAGCGCCCCTTTGGGGCCCTGAAAGGGACGAGGTGGAGGGAACAACGTCCATGGCCTCTTCAGCCGGAGCAGAGAGGGCCAGTGGTTGCACAGCCTCGGGGCCGGAGCGCGTGCAGTCGGCTGTGGCTGTGCTGGCTGCTGCACGGGGGCAGGACTGAGCAAGGGCCAGGTCAGCAGAGCTAAACTGCGTCCCTACCGATGCCCGAGGCGGCCCGCCCCCCCCCCCCCGCGCCACCTCGGCGAAAGTGCCTTTTTGAACAAACGAGAAGAGTCTTCGCGCTTCTTGAATTGACAGACCTTCTTTTACCTTGATAGACATTATTTCTTTTTCATTTTGGAATTTCTGGCATTTCCGTGAGTACGCAGGGTGTGACCCGCACAATTGACACACTTTACTTCCTGCGCTGCGCAGGAGTTCGCGTGATGATCAGTACTCGCGCACTTGGCGCACGTCTCTTTGCCCCGACAGCTCTGCAGTGTGTGACCAAACCTCTGGCACTTAAAGCACCGGCGTGGGTTTGGGATTATGGACGGACTCGATGGACTACATAGCCAAGTTTCAGGGATTTAGGAAGCTTGGTGGAGTTGAAAGTCAAGACAAGGTGATTAGTGGGGATGTCAATGTCGTTACGTCGGATCATGATACGCGTGACAGCAGTAACATTTTCCTCTTGCAGGCCCTCTAAGATTTCATGCTCCGTTGAAGTCTGCGAGGTCAGGATCTGAAATCACTCCTTGGCATGAGTTTAGGCTTCGGTGAGCCGATACTTTTATAGTTAGGTTTGCATAACCTTTGCATTGCAAACACTGCATCAGCCTGGGCTTGTTTTCGCATTCAATGAGGATACCTCCAGAGGACATCTTTGTAGCTTAGCATTTACCGCCGAGGACAGCTTCCAGTTCTTTAGCGGCTACGAATGGCGAGGCCCTTTCGTAGGGGGCACTGGCTGTCGGTGGATTCGATAACAAGAAATCTTGGAAAGCTTTGTTCTTTTAGTTGGAATGGGACCTTGATACAGGGTAGCTTACTGCGGTGGCGAACTCGTTTCCGAGGCCAGATCATGAGGAGGTTTTTGTCGTAGCCATAAACTAGCAAATAAACATTCAGCAGCCATGCTGGCACCCACCTCGGAGCCCAACACGGGAACGCAAACTTGCGTTAGCCATACGTGGCCACTATAACCCTGCATAAAGAAACCTAGGGTGGCCATTCACACAGGGTTAACCCTTGCCACCTGGAAGAGGAGATCGGAAAGCAGAAAAAAATAGAGGACAGGAAAGATGGAGAAAGAAGACAGGAAAGCGAAAGAGTGGAGAGGGGGGGACAGGAAGGGCGACTGGCTGATTCCCCCTCGGCCGGGTCAGTCCGGGGGTGCCGTCTAACAAGAAGCGAGGGCCAAAGTGGCGTGTTGACTCCACCAAGGGGCCCTAAGGTCCACAACAACCTCGGTGTCGGCTCAGCCACAAGGATCCCCTTTCCCTGGGACACGGCTAAGCCACGCACAGCCTAAAGCGTGGGTGGGTCCAACCCACATGGGCTCGGGGTCCGCGGGTTGTCGCCACTACCGTCACCTTGAACGTACAAGGTGCCCCTGCGGGGTTCAAAGGAACAAATTTACAGGGAATAGAATGTTGTATGACTATCACTACACCACCAGAGGAGTGAGAACAGTTGCCCTATCTTTTCTAAACACAGAATAGCGCTTCAGACAGTTTGTTTGTTTCGATTGTAGGTGTGTTTCTGAAGATATAAGATGGTTGATTGGTTTTTTGAAGAATTTAGTTTGTCATCCAAGTTTTTCATTAAGCCCCTGCAGTTCTATTGTGTAATGCATTGTACTACCATAAGTGTTTAAAGAGAGAGTGCAGCGTGTATCTGTGTGTTGCAGACGGGTGGTATTATCTTGTACTGAGCCTGCGCTTTGGGCCAGTTATGCGCGGAGCTGGTTTTTTCCCGCGGCCGATGTTGCCACGCTGCTCGTTTGGCTGAAGAGCTGACCGAGCTAGCGTGGGTGTTATGTCCATCTCTTCATCCGACGGTAAAGGAGTAAATGCAGGATCTCCCTCCTTTTGCCGTGGACTCCGGGGGAAGGCCAATCGTGTTTTCCGCGCGGGCCAATGGCGGCTGTAGCGTCGTTGTGCCCGTGGATGTGGATGCAAGGCCCACGGGTGACAGCGCAGCAGGAGCGGAAGGCAAGCCGTCTCCACCTACGGAGTTCGTTGCCACCTCAGCCGCAGTAGAATCCACAGGCTGTGGTACAACATTTTGGGCAACCGAAGCCATCCCAGTGGGGGTGGGGTTGGGACCAGGTCAGCGTTTCTGCACTAAATCGCCACCCAAACCTGACGCCGCCCCCCCCCCCCCCGGTGATCAGCGTCAGCGTAACTTCCGAGGGAAGCATCAAATGTCTTTTCCGAGCTTTTGGGTAAGACAATTTGTGCGTCACTTTGAGGTTTATGATTTCTTTCTCATTTTTGAATTTTTTTTCAAGAACGGGAGTACGCGGTGTGGGACCCTTCACAGTTACAACAGTGAAATTGTGTGGCATTACACTCATCTGTCTGTTTTGGGCGTGCTTCGAGCATTTCGCACATGTGTTTTGCCCTCGACAGTTGTTCCTACTGTGTCCATACATTTGACATTTGAAGCAACGTCGCGGGTTTGGGATGTACGCCCTTATCTGACAGTGGAGAAACCCGGCTTTTACAGATTCGGGGAGCGTACTACGATCAAACGTCAAGATGATATGTTTGGTTTTGATCTCATTTCCATCGCGCCTCATTTTATGCGTCTAACAGTAGTCACCCCTTGCTCACGCAAGCCTCAAAATATCTGCCTCAGTTTTATTTATGAGTTCAGCTTCCGAGAGGACGCCTTGGCAGCTATTGAGTGTTCGGTGAGGTGTTACAGTGATCTGTAAGTCACCTATGCTTGTTTGTTTTAGAAGGTTAGCAGATTGTTCCTTAGTTCTGACCTCAATAAGCATGTCACCAGGTATTTCTTTGCGTCACACTTTTTTCTAAATACACCTTCAATGAGCTAGGCGATCAGGAACACAAATTTCGAAGTTATTGGGGTGGCTTTGTCGACAGTCTGCATGACCAGAAAGCGAGGAAAGTTGTCAGGGATGTTGAAAACAAGGTCGGGTAGGGGTTTAAACATTGCTTCGGTGCGGGCCCTTTTCGGGGCCCGATCGTTTGAAAGAAGGGGTTTGGATAATACAATGCATCAGAGTATAATCAGGGGACGGGGGTACTCTCTTCTTTGACTTTACCCTGATGGTCAAAGAGGTCCCGGAGCTCCCTGCCCGGTAGACAGACAGACGGCGCCCATCCGCCGGAGCTTGACGACGGCTCTAACGGCCACCGTTTGTGGTTTCTACCCTTCACCTTACAACTCATTACCACGGTTGGTTACAGCGTGAGTGGGAGGGGGGGCTCGGGGTCCGCAGTGTCGCCAATACTGTCACCAAGATTACTCAAGATGCCCCGTGCGGGGGCCATTTAGTGCATTTACCTCCGTGTGCCATTGTCGTCCGTGCTTCGTAATTCATTGTGTTCCCCCTTTAAACTTTGTTTTGTTTGTGGATTTCATGGCGTCGACTGGAATGTCACATTTACTGTCATCGCGCCTTTTCCCCAATATGTTCAGGCGCCTCAGTATGAGTCGATAACCGTTCTGTTAGTCTCCCATAGGATACGCTTTCGCCTTCTAGCGTCAGAAGGGAAATTTTATGATATTCTAAAATCGGCGTTCAAAATTTTCTGCATGGACTGCAGGACAAAAAGATCATAAATTCAGATGTACACCTGGTACCAATTACCCAGGGTACGCGAGCGATTGCAAGCTTGCATCGCAGCGCCATCTTACGTTGCTCTTCTGGTGTCGAGACATCGCACGGCGTATGCGCGCTCTTCATGCTTGTCAACGTGTCTTTTTCCTCGGCTGCCGCGGACAAAGTGGTTACGTGCGTGTGGCGCTGGTTGTCGCTTTATTTATTAACTTTGTCGTGCGGTGCTTCTCTGGATACTGTTGTAGTTTTTTAAGCGAAGCCTCATACGGCTATACGCGAAAGTAAAATGTGGCGTTCCCACGTTCGCAGAAAACTCCTCCGGCGCCACCCATGCGCGAACAAACCATTTAAGAAATGAGAGATTGCCTGGGTTTGTCACGTTTAGTCTGACTAATGCGTCTGCTTAGGTAATGCACGTATCGGCTCCGTTCCCTCGTCGAAATCAAATATAGCCCCGAATGGCAACCGCTGTTGACAGCGCAGAGTCGTATGTCCCTCGGGTTGTTTCTCTTCGTGCGTGTACTCGGGCGGATTTCCGTACCGTTTCGGAGCCCCGCGCGAGGACTTCGGCCCCCTGTGGGAGCCTCCCGAACAGCGCGGTGGGTCGACTCGAGCGGACAGTAAGCTCGTTTTAAAGACGATAGTCTTTCGTGGGCTACTTACACGAGAAGGGTCCTGTCTCTGTCTGTGCGTCTCGGTGTGTGTCTGTCTGTGTCTTCCTCTGTCTGTCTGTGTCTGTATGTCTATCTGTGTCTCTCTCTGCGTCTGTCTGTCTGTGTCCCTCTGCGTCGGTCTGTCTGTACCTCTCTGCGTCTGTCTCTATCTCTCTGCGTCCTGTCTGTGTCTGTGTCTGCGTCTCTCTCCGCGTTCGTCTCTCGTCCGTCTCTACGTCCGTCTCTACGTCCGTCTCTACGTCCGTCTCTCGTCCGTCCTTGGTTCAGCCGCCCGACAAAGTTAACGGGATGTTGAACAAGACGTTTATGTACGCAAAGATAGTTTTAACATCTAAACCTGGTGGCAATCTTCATGCTCGTAAACATTGTTGAGAAAAAAAACATTACGTATATTTGAGGCAAAACATCACATCATCAGGGGTGTTTTCAGGGACCTGTTCGCCGCGACAGCGCAGCTTGCGGAAACCTAGCGTGCCGCTAGTCGTCGGTGGAAATCTACAATCACTGTCGTCAGCGAGCATGTTGTGTTTGCGACCCCCTATCTGGCCTTCAAATGCTCGTTTCCCCTATTCTAAAACTGACGTTCCGACGCAAGCACGCCCTACGTGAGGCACACAGCCACCCGGGACTTCTTTAATTAAGCAGGCCGACCACCGACCGGCCCCGCTCGACAGTAGTAGGTGGAACATGCGCGCCGGCTGTTAAAAAAAAAGCGTGACGTACCGCTGAGCGGAGCCGATGGCTCCGTGTATCTCGAACCCTCAAGGGCATTGTACTCTTTCTCTAGGTGGCCCTGCGCCTAGACGATGACGTCACAGCTTCCAAAGTGCATTGGAGGCGAGATGAGGAGAATGAAAGCTCCAGGCCTTTTTGCTGGCCAATTTTTAATGAACGATGACTCGGCTAATACTCAACGCTTTTAAACCATTTGTGCGGCAGGACGCTCCAATCACATAATACTCCAGCTATTACGCACGTAAGATCGACACCTTTGGAACCCTGTTTAGGGCTCCTTCAAGAGAAAGACGGTTAAAACGCGAAGCTTGTCCCCATGCAATCTGAATCAGAGAAAACCCCTAATCCAAATTGCTGCGACTATGTCGGAATGGAGCAGTCAGATGGACGTCGGCTTCGTAACGCAAAGGCCGCAGGTTAGAGTTCGATCACGGGAAGCGTTTTTTTTTTTTTTTTGAGGCTCTTGTTCCGCTTCTACGGAAACCCATCGTGCAAGTTGGCTTTCGTGCAGTGCGGTTTTACAGCAAAGCTGTAAATGGCTAGGATCCAGCAGATCGTCTCCGGTCCCAGAGCGATGTAGACAGGAATCGCTAGCGAGCGTAGCGCCACGTTGCGGAGCCCACTCAAATCCCCGAAATCGTAAAAGTGCGCGCCACACCCCCGGGCCATGGAAAAAATCATACAAAATTAAAAAGGTCCTAGGGCCTTCATAGAGCATGCGCCGTGATTACCATACCCGCGCTATAATAAATTTCTACGCACGATTCCTGTGTGTTTTGTAGCGTAAGCTACACTGGCCGAGGTTGAGCAGTTTCGCGTGTGCCGTGAAGGGCCTTTCTGTGCAAGCGCGAGGGGCATTGGATTCGATTCGATTGGATTGGATTGGCTTGGTTTGGCTGATTGGATTGGATAGGATTGGTTTGGATTGGATTGGATTAAAGTGGATTGTGTTGGATTGTGTTGCGTCATAGCCGCGGCAGACGCACTGGCGCCGGCACATGCCCAGGTGTGCGCCTCAATTGCGCAGTAGCCAAGTCTGACGCTGCGTAGGAGCCACTTGATAGCCGTTTCACGTGGCTCGTGAAGAGGCGTGCTGAGCATGCGCGAGGAGCAGTGACTGGACAGGACTGGACTTTCAGTTAATAACCAGGAACAATGCTCAATCGCTAATTACAAACAAACGTGTTTTTCTTCGTGCACCCGTTGGACTACGACCCAGTCAAACCTCACGTGGAGGCTAGGCACCGCAGCTTTGCTGGCCATCCCTCTTCACGGGGTGGAACGGCTCTAATTTTTTTCCGAAGAAAGCTTCAAGTTTCATCATCACCATGCATGATCATTATGTGTCCTCGCATTGTGTAAAGTTGGCATTCCTACACTGCGTTTACGCGTTTAACGCCACCAGTGAAGCATAGGAGCCTTCGCTTTAAAAACAGGAAACTCGCGGCAGTGGGTCATCAGGCAGCTAACGCACTTTAAAACGGCACTCGTCACGTGGGAATATCGAAACCGACCCCTAGCCCCAGACGCTGTTTATATAAGCATACATGAACCATGCTTTTCATTAAATAGCGAATTTATTAAACAGCACGGGAGAAATTTTAGTCTTTATAACACGTCTGGAGATTAATATCAATGACGTTTAAATGTCACAAACCAGGTGAATCAATTCGCGTGCCTAAGAGATGTGAAGTAATCTTCGAAAGTACGCTCGGGCAAATTCCGAGTAGTCGATGGTAAGTGTTGCAGGGTCCCTTTAAATAGCACGAGAGTAATTTACCGGATTTATAACACGTCTGAAAATTTGGTAACTTATCCGATGTGGTAAGACGTTTAAATGTCAAAAACCAGGTGAATAAATTAGCGTGTCAACCAGATGTGAAGTAATCTTTCAAAATACCTACGGGCAAGCTGATGATCACTTAATTTCATCACACGTGGCATTTCATGATCATGATGATTGTGTTTAATGGCGCAAGGGCTAATGGCCCAAAGAGCGCCAGACAAAGCATTTTGTGTCTTATGGAGTTTGATGCGCCATGTTTTGGGTAAAGGGTGATTATATAAAATTTGTGCACTGAGCAAATGATTAGCAAGTGAAAAGTAATGATACAACAGTTTAAAGAAGCAAACAGGATTAGTCTTTTCTAGTCAGGGTGCCTCGTGTAGAATGTTTTTGACAAGGCAAAAACAATAAGGCCCCTGAGTACCACGACAAGGACCTCTGCCCTGTCATCATCACTAAGGGACAGGCTGTACTTATGAGCCACAATTATGATAAAATCAATTAAACGCAATGGTGATGGGCGGTGTATAGGCCAGTTTTTAATATGCATAATAGGAAACGAGGTTTAAAATCCTAATATCTGGAACATACTTAAAAACAGGTTTGATAGAAACTATGGCATAGTCACCCAAAAACAACGACGGGTGTAGCGTAGCGGGATGTGTTGCCCGCAGAGTTCTTCGAAGTGTATGTGTCTTTTTTGTGTCGAATGTCTTGCATGTGATTGGGATGTGGACTACAGATAGGCCCTTTCTTCCGGGGGACCCAAACCCCGGCTGGGGGCTTACGGCCAGGGGTTTGCTGGGGGACCCAGTGAGCAGGTTTGCAAAGTGTTCGGTGGGGCCATGGTGGGGGTGGGCCTATGCGTAACCTGGCCAAGGCAAGCATTTTCGTTGATGACTGATTGCTGTGTGTGTCGCCGCAGGCGTAGGCGCCCAAGTGCTGGGATGATTTGTACCCTGGGGTTTTTGGTTTGTCGGGGGTCCTTTCCCCCCTCCCAGATTTGGTCTATGTTTTGCGAAGGACATGTTTTCTGATAATGTTGGTTTTCACGATTGGAGCAACGCCCCAAAAGTAGGAATCGTTACGATAAGGATTTGGGGATCCGACTTGATACACTGATTTACAAGGAGTATACCGTAAGCCTCTGCCGCAAAGGCACTGGTTTTACCATCTATAGTTTTACTGAGATGAAAATATATGTCCGTGCACAGCACAGTACGCAGAGGCGGCAGTTTTTGAGGCGTCAGTATAAAATTCTACAGACTGGTATTTGTTACAAAGACAAGTGCTGCAGGATCGCACATCTTAGGACTTGGTTTTTCTCTATATGTGGGAAAGATACGTCACATGATGCAGGGCGAACATGCCATGGTGCTATGAAATTCGTTACAGAAGTTTTGATGGTGTCTCAAAAATGAGGCAGCAAGCTCCGAAGCTTCCTCTCTAGCTCTAAGAGAAGAGGGAAGAAACGGCTGGACGATTGAGCAGGAATGCGAGATGTGGATGTATAGTAAAACTCTGACTTATGCTGGGGCATTGATGACATTTTGAAAGTATAAAGCACATCTGTGTATGCTCGCGGGCGTTCTATGTTCCATTTATTACACTCCACATAAAGGCTTTCGATTGAGCGGGTGCAGAAGGCACTACATGCCAGGCGAAGCACGAGACGAAGCACTTGGTTCAGCATTTTAGGGATGTTTTACTTGCTGACCCATACACAACACTGCCATAATTCAATCATGAACCTATCAACCCAGTAAAAACACGTAGAACTTGTTTGTCATCACCATAAGAAGTTAGTAATAGAACCTTGAGTATAGTCACAGCCTTTAAGCATCTATGTTTAAGTTGTTTGATATGTGCGATGAATGTGAGCTTTTCGTCAAGGACTACACCTAGAAACTTGTGTCATTTTTCACTCAGATCGAGACACCATTGAGTTTTTTTGTCTGGATCTCGCTGAATGCCACGCCTATTAATAAGAAAACTCTGGTACACTTTCCTGGATTAAATTTAAAACCGTTGCTATCCAGCCAGCTAGCTTGTTAACACCGAGCTGCCCTTGGCGCTCAAAGACAGACAAGTTACAAGATTTGAAGGATAGTTCTACGTCGTCTACAAGCATTGAACAGAAAATTTATGGTGGCAATGCCTTGCTAAGCGCATTCATTTGCACAATAACAGAGTGCAGCTCGAAACTACACATTGGGGCACGCCATTCTCCTGCACGTGAACCCTAGAGAGTGAAATTCCTACTTTTGCACGAAAGGTTCTCTAAGACATGTAACTGGAAAGGGTGCTTATGTTATTCGCCATGCCATACCGGTAGGTGGCATTTTCCTTAGGTTTAAAATTTGTTTTGCTTCGGGGCAAAACAGAACAGATAAATTGAGCTGGTGTTTCAGATTATCGGCGATTTCGGAAAACTCAATTCCGCGTTTCGCATTCCGTCAGTATGGGCTATAGTGATATCCTGCTGTATTGCGTCTCTGCCTCCGGAAACAAATTCATTCTGCAGATTGTCGTTAGGTTGAGCGGTTTGGCCTTTGCCATGATGCTCTGCAAGTCGCTTTATCTGCGCACCGCCCAGAAACGCAGTCAGCGGACGATTATTCACGCGAACCTCTTTTTGTAACTGCCGACTGTACGGATATGCGTTTGCTTCAAAAATTATGGTTTCTCCCCAAATTCTACTGCGACCCTCAAAAATTCGCTCTGCGAGAGAACGATGAAGGCATAACACCTACCTGACGCTGTAGCAGGTTGTCGCTCGTGAACGTGGACCAGATGACATCCTCTGGCTTGCAGACATCTTTATCCAGGGGACAGCGGTCGCATTCCTTTCTTTCGCGGTGGTCGTCGTAGCATCTGTGGCAGAGGGTGTGGTGGCATGGCAGTAGAGCTATCGTAGCCGAAACCAGACCGCAGGCGCTGCACACTCTCGTCTTAGGGAAGCCGTCAACGAACACCGTGGGCCTCCAGTCTAGGCGGCTGTCGAAACCGAACACAGTGTAGCACTGCGTGCCGGTGGCGGCCATCGCCGAGAATTCCTGAAGTGCCGCCACAGCAAAAGAACGACCACTGTCGCGGCGAGTGTGTGTAAGAGTTACTAGTATCGCATAGAATATACTTAATCGCAGCACTTCACTTCGTTTGTGAGATGCTTGTGTGGAAAGGATATTATCATGTCCTTATCACTGCGCCATGCACATGAAAACGAGGCCGTGAGGCACGTCCAAATTGATACAAGTCCGATAAAGCACGCCGTGCAGCTTTCTGTCAGCTCTTAACTACACTATCGGCTCTTTCGTCACGAACTGCGGAAAACACTATACTTTAACATTTCCACGCCTTGAACAGCGCTAGTATTACGACGCCGAATAGGAAAATCACAGCTGGTGAATCTTTCGACTACGATGGGCGGTGACGCTGCCATGCGATGTTTCTAATCGCGGGGCGCGCCTTATGTTACTGCTAAGAAGAGGTATGCTTTGCACGTACATTTCCCTCTGCTTTTTTAACTTCGTGCGCAAAGGCCGCTCCTTGGCTACGCTGTCGACGAAGTTAAGCGCTTTGGTAAACGCCGTCGGGTGACAACCACAATTTCGCTGGAGTAGGGCGCGGCGTGCCCACGCCATCTCTCAGATCCGGCAACTCCAATCCTAGCTAGCCGCGATAAGTAATGGCTGTGACTGCAAGCGCATGCGTAGATGCAGGTCATAAAACTGATAATAAAGGAACACTGTAACGCTTTGCTCTAAGCTACTTTTTTGGCTTCACGTCTGTTCTTTGTTTCATGCAGAGATGAATGCAAAAATAATTATAAAGATACGTGCAGATACGAGATTTTCAATTTTGAGATTCAAAAATACAAGCAAATTCAATGCTGCTCTCTCCTCTAAAACCGGGAGACTGCTGCTCTTCGATAACGCCGCATCGCACGCCCAGTGCGGGCAGCGAAACATTCCGTGTTCCGGAAGTTTTAGACCCAAGGTTGTGTTATTTCGGAGACACCTTTCGGCGCTTCTTGACGGCGTCGCTGGGCAGCACCGCGCCGATATAGCGCCGACAAGTACAAGACGGAGACCGCCGAAGTCACCTGCCCGTCGCTGCGTTGATGTGTGTTGCAAGGCTTATTTTTTTAACTCTACCATTTTCTTCAAGCTATTTTGGTTAACAGGGAGACTGTTCATAACAGGGCGTACCCTGAAGTTATTCCCCGAGGGATTCAAGGTGTGGAGTGTGTCCCCTGCCTTGCTACTGAAGCTTGACGTGAACTTCACTTGTGGGTTCACCGAAACGCGAGAAACAGTCGCATTCACTGGTTTTAAAAACGGAAATCGTGAGATACACAAAAAAGACTTCCACGAGATCAAACTACCTACCTTTAAAAGGAGAGCCCATTGCGCTAATCACTCGAACATTCCAGGTTTTTTATTTATTGCTGCACAAAGCATAACAAAAACAATACACAACTGTACAAACGATGCTGACTGAGCCAGGTACTGCATGAAGAACCAGTTGACGTTCGCCTTCATCAACGCACTAAACAAAGTCAAAAGCTCTGCATCACTGTTTTCCTTTTCCAGCACATCGCGGATCCTCAAAATACTCTCAGCAAAGTTGACTAGAACGGACCAAGAATTTCGGTCACTGTTTCTAACGGTCATAAAAGACCTCCAGGTGCTGTGTAGCCCCACAAGCGTGATTACATCGTAGGGCTATTCATTACTCACAAAGGGGAGAAACCGAATTCCGTGTGGTCTATCGGGATGTCCTTCTTCAGCGTGCGCTGAAAGAACCCCAGTAGAACACAGCGTTCCAGCAGTCTATGTACGTGTGTTCAATCGTCTCCGGTTTCTTGCACAGCGAACAATCTGTGCCCAAGGCACGAACAATCCTTTTTCTTCCGTCCACACCTTGTCCTGTAAAGTTAAAGAAGAAATTCTTCCCACCCGGTTATACCGACTTTTTTTAGTGCGTAGCGCTTTGGCACCCAGTGCAAAGGTTTCGCGGCGTTCAGGGCGGACGCGACCGCGTAACCGAGTGAGCGAATGAGCAACCGCAGGCAGAAAGAAAAGGGAAGGGGCACTATCTGGCGAAAGTTTAAGTTGGAAAGGCGGCACCCGCTGCTTAGGCGTCATCTCGCAGCGCGCCATCACTTCCTCCCCCAACACTCCCGCCATGAGTAACCGCGGAGGAGCGCCCACCCCATTACACTCTCGCCAGGCTCCTTCCCCGCTTGTGGCTCATCCAAACCACGTGACATTTGCGCGGGATGTTCAAACACGGTTTTCAACAACATGCTCGGCGGCAGCGAAGCGCTGCGAGATATCGGAACTGTAGCGCGCGCCGCCGTGCGTTCCATGATCACGCGATCGCTTCCCGAGACGCAGCAGATATGCGCAAAAAAGAAACCAGCGGCAAGCACACGCAGGACAAGAGAAGGAGGGACAAACACAACGCTGGACTACCGTTGTGTTTGTCTGACCGTTGTGTTGTGTTTGACTAGCGTTGTGTTTGTCCCTCCTTCTCTTGTCCTGCGTGTGCTTGCCGCTGGTTTCTTTTTTGCAACAGTATGAACCAACAAGCCCAGCATTTCACTCTCAGATATGCGCCGTGACTGATAAGACTGCAGTTCGCGCTGCCCACAAATTTCGCATGAGGGAGTGAAGTAATCGTCATGTGATTTTCTTAACTTGTTTGAGCACATTTTGTCCAGACCCGCCAGCGAAAGCATTCTTAAAGAACGGCACAGAAAACCACCACCTCGACTTAGTTGTTATAGAGACATCTTCTCATAATAACTGCAGTGCTCAAATTGTCGATTGTATACCTGCTGTTAAAAAATTACAAGAGAATACAACCTCTCTCAGGCAGCATGCATCGCGTCCTCGTGTTCATGCAATTTGAACTTTATTGTGGAACTCTTTCATCTGTAATGATGTTTGTAATGTTTTAATGAGAGTCTAGTTTTTATAATTGAGTTGCCGAGGGATGGCTGCATTTCCGCTTGTTTCTGTGTGTGGTGATGGTCATGCAGTCACAAAGGTTCCCAAGGTAGTCATATTTTAACCGAAGCAATTTCATCCTGGCTTCTCTGCCTTCCTAGTGTATGCTTGGATGCAATGATTTGGTTAGGCAAGAGATTTTAGGAGGAGTCACTGAATAGGTAGCATGGTCATTACGGCATCCTGTTTCTCTTCGGGGCGAGCAGGGGAGGGGGGTGCTTATTTTTCGTACCATAGCCCGTCCCGATTATTTTTTTCACCACCGCTTCCTTCGCGCTGATAGAGTGGTTACCTGATGTCTTGAAAGCTGTTCTAACGACCCAGTTTCAGAATCGTTCCAGCGACCGCGAAAGGTGGGAGGCTGAGGGATTCCTCATAAGCTGTCATGATTGGTGTTGTTTGGCTCTCTTTCGGGAGAGTAAGTTGGTGGTACGGCAGGCTGTACTATGTCCAGCTTTTATTGTGTGCCTGCATGAATATTATCATTTCATATTTCACCCTTGCCGTTCCCCCAGTTTGGCGTTTTAAAATGTGGTCTAATTCATTAACTTTCTTCTCCTTTTTCGCGATTGTGAGAACGGCGCTGCTGCTTCTCAGAAGGACCATGACGAAGATTCTCGCGCGAGTGTTCCCTGGGAAGACATCCTTAAATATTTCTTTGTAAATTTTTAACTTGCCCGCGTTATCCAACACCCCGTTTTCCCCGCACCCTCTGCAGCATTGACAGAGCCGCAAATATTTCGAAATGTAAATTAGAAATTGTTGTAATTAGGCGCTATTTATTTCTACTGCGAGACATTTTAGTTTCATTTCCGCTCATAGTCTAGGTTTTCTTTAGTTTTTAAGACACGGGCGATAATCCTCTGCGCTCTGTTTTAGTCCGGTGACATTACGTTTGCGTCGGCATTACTTACAATGGAAATACGCTTCGGTGTGATAAAGCAGTTCAGGCCACGACCGGCGACGGTTTTCCGACCATTCTACCACCGACATAGCCAACAGAGCAAACCTTACTACGCAAGCGCGGCGCCTGTGGAATTCACGTTTCTTTTATTTCGTCTTGGGGCCCTATTCTCGGCTTCATAAATTCAAGGTGAATTCGCCATGTTTTAAAGCAAAGCTTTTTACCTCTACCCCCCAAGGGTTCCTTCGCGACCATTGGTGTCAACAGAAAACTCCTGCGAACAAATAAAAGAATTCACCGGCACCGCCAGGACTCGAACTTGGAACTAACAGAGTAACAAAGCCGGAGCCCGTTGTCTTACCGATTTAGCTACGAGCCCACGAGGAGACAGCGAAGACAGGTGGTGCACTCACCGAGCACATCTATGGGTTTACCTCCTGCATTCTCGCTGAATGTCACGTGATAGCGTCACAGGACCTCTCGCGCCACTGTGCGCTCCGCCCACGGCATGTCTAGCGGCCCTGAGCGTGCCTTGCGCGTGTGGTAAAAGTTAAAAATTAAAGGAAGCTCACACCAGCGCATGGGAATCTCACTTCTGGTATGCCAACGTGCTAAAGCCTGTGGCCTCCAAAATTCACGTAAAAAATCACAGCCCCTTGTCATCCGCCCTCACGCCAAATGACACATCAAGAAACGCATTCAAATACTGCTTGATGACCAGAATATCAATCTAAGCCCAAGCATCAAGATCCTGGGCCTACATCTCCAGGCCAACACCAAGAGTGACGTATCCTTGCAGCGCCTCAAACACAGCATTAATGAAATCATACACATTAACAGGCGAGTTGCCACCAAGAAGCCAGGCCTCAAAAAATCCGATACCATTCAATTAATATAAGCTTTTGTCCTCTCGAGAATCACTTACGTAAACCCCCTGTCTTCTTCTCGGTAAGGAGGACCTAAAGATGCTTTATATAATGATTAGAAAGGCGGTTGAGCAGGCCAGTGGTCTTCCCATGAGTGCGTCCACAGAGAGGCTGCTTAGCACGGGGCTCCACAACACGGCGGAAGAGTTTATAGAGGGCCATCTTTCTAACCAGAACCGCCGAAGGAGCAGAAGTGCGGCGGGTCGCCGCAATCTTTACCATATTGGTTGTGCAGCACAGAATGTCACACGCTTGATGTCCTCCGGGACCCGTTGCGACAAGAACTAAAGATGCTCCCTATGCTTAGAATTATCAACCCCTGACTCGACGAGGGTCGCCGGCAAGCACGGGCTCAAGCGCTCACCACCACCCCGGTGGGGATCACGCAGTTATCTATACAGACGCCTCCCAACTCGAGGGCGGCAGTATGCCATCATTGTGGCTACCTCCAGAACCAACCTCAATCTGTATGCCTCACTCAATACCCAAGACATCACGCAGCAGAAGAGGCAGCCATCGCCTTGGCTCTCACTCAACCAGGGATTCGGATGTAGTCATAGTCACCGATTCCGAACAAGCCTACCGGAATTACCAATCGGATTGGCTGTCCCCAACCAGCACAAGCGTGTGCTAAAAACCACTACCCCAACTGGACACCCGCTCACGCTTCCATGGAGGGCAACAAATACGCCCACCAACAAGCCGGCGCTTTTACCCCCCGTGCTATGGAGCTGCACGAGGACAGTCTACCCGCGTGTCTCGTTCAGGGACATAACCCAGAATTATCACTTTCAGAGACAGACCCTATCTCGCCTTACCCTGACCTTTCAAGAGAACAACAAACTACCCTGCGGCTCATGCAACCCGAATCCTTCCCACACCCGACGAGTCTTCACTTAATGCACCCGAATCGCTACGACGCTGAATGTAAATTTTGCTCAGAAGTAGAAACACTCCGCCACATAATGGTGGTGTGCGACTTATCCCTGAGCACCCTCCTCTCTTTCCGTCAGCTACCCAACAAGAGCAATGGGAGATGCTGCCTCTTCAGCCCCTCTCTTCCTATCCAGCTTCAGCTGCTGTACAGAGCACAGGCGGCGGCGGACTGCTAATGGGCTCCAGTTGAAGAAGGAACCACTCCCCTGGGGCGCACTCTGGCCCGTTCAGAAATCAGAATACAAGTATTTCCTCCTTCTGCTCCTACTACTGCTCCTCCTTCTCCTGCTCTGTCTCTACCGTCGATCTCGTCGACTTGGCGACCGTTGGTGTCACCAGAAAACTCCAGAGAACAAATAAAAGAATTTACTGGCACCGACGGGAATCGAACCTGCTAACTAATAGACTAACAAAGCGAGAGCGCCGTTGTCTTACCAATTTAGCTACGAGCCCACGCGAAGACGGGGACGACAGGTGGTGTACTCAAAAAGCACATCTAACGGTTTTACCCCTTGCGTTCTCGCTGAAATGCCACGTGACAGCGTCACACAACCACTCACGCCCGGTCTAGCGGCCCTGTGCGAACCTTGCTTACGTGCTAAGAGTTACAAAAATTAAAGCAAGCTCAGACCAATGCATGGCCTCTCACTTCTAGTACGCCAATGTGCTAAAGCCTGTGGCTTCCAGTGTTCACGTAAAAATCACAGCTCCTTGTAGTCCGCCCTCACGTCAAATCAGGGAATACATTCAAATATTCCTTGATTGTCAGGCCATCACTCCAAGCCCCGGCATCAAGATCCTGGGCCTACACCTCGAGGCTAACACCAAGAGTGACGTCTCCTTGCAGCGCCTCAAAAACAGCAATAATCAAATCATACACATGATCAGGCGAGTTGCCACCAAGGAGAGAGGCCTAAAATAATCCGGTACCTTTCGATTAATTGATGCTTTTGTCCTCTCGAGAGTCACTTACGTCAACCCCCTCCCCTCTCTTCCTCTCTTCCTCTCGAGAGTCACTTACATCAACCCCCTCCCCTCTCTTCCTCTCGACAAGGAGGACATAGAGATGCTTTATATAATGATTAGAAAGGCGGTCGACCAGGCCATTGGTCTTCTCATGAGTGCGCCCACACAGAGGCTGCTTAGCACGGGGCTCCACAACACGGTGGAAGAGCTGATAGAAGGCAATCTTTCTAATCAGAAGGTCCCACTCAGAACTGCGGTGGGTAACCGCATGCCTCACCAGATTGGCTGGGCAGCCCAGAATGTCACTCGGCTTGACGTACTCCCAAACTCTTGGCGTCTAAAACTAAAGATGCTCCCTTTGCTTAGAAATATGAACCCCTCACATGACGAGGGTCACCGAAAAGCACGGGCTCAAGCGCTAAACACCACCCTCGGTGGGGATCATGCAGTTATCTACACAGACGCCTCCAAACATCGACGGCAGCAATATGCAATCATCGTAGCTACCTCCAAAACCAACCTCCTTCTGTGTACCTCGCTTAGGACCCAAGAAATGACGGCAGCAGATCTAGAAGAGGCAGCCATCACCTTGGTTCTCACTCAACCAGGGGTTCGGAGGGTAGTCTCCGATTCCCAGCATGCCTACTGGAATTACCAGTCGGGTTGGGTGCCCTGACCTGCACTGCGCGTGCGAAAAAACCACTCCCCAAACGGTTCCATTCAGCTCATCTAGACACCCCCTCACGCTTAAATGGAGGGCAACGAATACGCCCACCCAACAAGCCTGCGCTTTTACCTCCCGTGCTATGGAGCTGCACGAGGACAGTCACACTCTTGTCACGTTCAGGCAGATAACCCAGCATTATCGCCTTCTGAGACAGACCCGTACCTTCACCTTACCCTGATTTTTTCCTGAGAACAACAAACTACCCTACGGCTCATACAATCCGGGCTCCTTCCCACAGGCTACGCGTCTTCACCTAATGCATCCGAATCGCTACGACGCTGAATGCAAATTTTGTTCAGAAGTAGGAACACTCCGCCGCGTAATCCGGGTGTGCGACTTTAGCCCTGAGCACCCTCCTCTCTCTCCGTCAACTACCCGACAAGAGCAATGGCGGATGCTGCTGTCCAGGCCCTCTCCCAGTTTCAGAGGGTGGACAGAACACAGGCCGCGCGGAGTGCATATGGGCCCCACAGAAGAAGCAATCACTCCCCTGGGCCGCACTCTGGGCCGTTCAGAAATCTGAGCAGAAGTATTTTCCTCTTCCTCCTCCTCTTCATATCCGCCCTCTCCACCTCTGCCGTAAATCTCGTCGCTCCCTCGGCGGCGCAGACACAGAGAAGTCAGATCGTCTAACACCGGGCTGGAGCTTACTTTAATTTTATAAAAAAAGTTTCCACTCTTGTGCTACACCAATGTAACTCAACCAACCGCCGTTCACGCATCAGGCATTGATTTAACCTCACCAAGAATTTCTCTTTGAAGTAATAAAGGGTGTGGTTAAGTGCATTTCACTTCTCTCTGGTTTTACTATTTGTACAGCGATGTTGGTGAATTTCAGTGACGTGCATGGGTAATCGGTAATCGTTGTGGGTGCCGTTTACAGCTTTGCTTTCCAACCACATTCACGTGGTGGATTGGCGTGTTTTTTTTTCTCAAAGTCGCTTTAGATAAATGTCCCGTTTCGATAAAAAGCCTCATGTGTGATTCGTTCACGTGCCTGTGTCCCGTTTTATCAGATGTTTCAGATTTTGTTTTCACCACACCAGATTGAACGTGCCGGCTACATATTTGTGCACACCTCTCCAATAAAACACTGGCTGCAGCGCCCGTCTTGCGAATTTCTTCTGTGTCCCTTGCCGTTTCTTGAGCAACCAAATCGCCCAAGTTTCCTTTTTTTGCAGTACACTACCTTTCTTACTTCCTCTGCACGCGATTGACCCTGAATGCAATTTCCAGTTTCCGCGAGGCCTACAAAAGCAAGCAGAAGGTGTCCTCCCCCGGCTACGCCTGAACGTTGCCTTCATCGGTAGTTTTCTTTTTAAGACAGGCTGGGCGGACTCGCCCTTTTGGTCTGTGTGCTCTGCGAGAGACGACATACGACATGTCTTGTGTTACTGACCGCAGCATACAACTCAACGCAAAACAGCGAAAAGAAATCTTGTGCGACTTCTACGCGGGAACTCTTTAGAGCTGCATCACCTTCTTGGACCATGACAAAAACACGCTGACGCGGCGCGAGGGACAAAGGCTTTCTAATCTTTTTTTGACTGACTCTGGATTAATCGAAGTTCTTTAACCTTGAGATCTTCAGATTTTTTTCTCCTACTGTTGTAATTTTTTTCGGCGTTACGACCCGATTTCTTTTTCTTCTCCCTCTTATTCACTGTTGCTGCGCACTTCTTCCCCTTTTCTTTCCTTTTTTCGCCTCACTATGTTCATTCCATCTGCAGCACCAAGTCCCGCCGTTAGTGGGGCTAACCTCTTCGGTATTCATTAAAGCTTTCTCTCCCGCCCTCTCTCCTGTCACAGTCACACACAAACCAGCGGTTTGACCACATCAGTTAGGGTTGTCGAGGCACAGAACATTCTTCAGAGGGGCTCTGAGTACGATTGGTTCTCGTGAGCCTTTACGACCTTGAGGACACGTGCGTCTCAGAAATCCGGTTTCAGACGCGATGCGGCAAACTATCTAGCAGGTTGGACACGCGGTTGGACAGGGATGGATCCGGCTGCCAAACCGGTTCTCGGATCGTATACTTAAGCGGGGACGCGTCCTTTTCGGCTCATGTGTTCGACCCTTTACTGAACGAAGGTTTCGCTTCACGGCATGCAGCCTAATAGGTCACGGGCTATACCACCCCCTTCACGACTATGCGCACACGTCGGCACAATTTACCGAATTCGGGCTGTATTTCCTCGGAAAATAACACCACAAAAAATTGACGCACGCAATCGTAAGTAGTCATTTATTGTCAATGTCGTGGTCACCGCTGTAAAACGTAGTCCTAAAGTCATGCATGTGATTTATGTGTTCATTCTAAGGTACAAATTAGGTCTTTATTAGTCCAGCTGCGACACTGTGAACTTGAAGAAGACCTTGTCATTTACCACACATCCATTTCTGTCGATGTCACTTATTTTTATATAACTTTCACTGCGAAGCGGATTATTTTTAGCCGTAGTAGGTCTTTCCGTTTCTCTAAAGGCACCTGTACTTGTGTTTACAATCATACGCCGTGCAATTTCGTTGCCTTCAGCATCCAAAACTTTCAAACGCAGTTTCTTCCGCAACGGCCAAGCAAGTAACGAGTCATAACCTCCTTGACACACCCGATAATTGAAATGAAGAATCAGGTCTCCATCTTTTTTCAGTATTCTAATCCCTGGAAGAATTGAATATCCGAAAAAGTATTTAGGGTTCTCCGCCAAGACCTCTACTTCTCCCTTAATGGCAGCTGCCATTTTCAATTTCGACCACCCTTCAACGGTCCACAGGAGTGGCTCAGAAGTGCAGAACGGGAGTTCAGAAAAAGCCTGGGCAGCTTTCCCTAACGCCGAAATATTTCTGCGTACATCGTAGTTCAAACGTTCGTCCAAGCATTTCAAGCTCTTGTTTACGCTCAGTACGTTATTCAAGCGCTCATGAGCATTTTCTTCCAAAGCGTCAAGCCTTTTTGCAGTATTCACCAACTCTGCTGTGGAGAAAGCAGTAAAATCATCGAACTTTTGTTGCAGATTCCGGAACGCTATGGATAGGTCACCCGTGGATTCTGTACTACCTAAGGACGTTCTAATGTCATTTACTAACACTAAAAATTCACTCAGTGTATTTGAGATGGCGCTGGTGCTGCTCCGGATCAGTGCCAGCTCCTCGGCTGTTCGACCCGCAGATATCTGGCTTTGATGCATGCTTTCTTACAGGGTGTTGTCTAATGTCTGCAGAGATTCCGCTACATGCATGTCAGGAGCTGCTCGTTCCGTGAAAACCTGCGCTTGACCCGCAATAAGTTCCTTCGTTTCTTGAAGGGAAGTTTGCACAGAAGACAGCTGGTCCCGAAGCTGTCCGATGTCATTTGCAAATGGTGTGGTCGTTGCATCCAGGCTTCCGTATCTGATGCTTGAAGCGTTGCCTTCTGGGATGAAGCAGTCGGTTTCCAGGTGACCACAGAGTTCCTTGTATGTCATGCTCTGCTTGCAGCGGAAGCAGGTCACTGCGTGGTACTGGCACTCCTCCTCGAAATGCTCCATAATATCGCATACCGCACCGATGGCGTCGCAGCCGTTGCGAGAGTTCCAGCAATGAATCTGCATAAAGAATCAAAGAGCGGTGTCCGAACCTGATAAAGACGAAAAATTGTGCCAGGTGATATGGGCAACCAAACAGTAGTAGACTGATGAGAAGGGACAAACCGGGTTACGCTTTAAAATTCAAGGCTCCAATTTATCCTTGTGTTTTAAGATTTTAAAGGACCACCACCAACTTGCCTTAGTCTCTATACTTCCTTAAGAGCATCTTTAAGATATCTTTAGCAAGAAGATGTAAAACAAACAAGTAACAACACAGATACAAAGGAGTTGCTTGTGCGTAAGGCATAATGTTAAATTGTCACCGCAGTTTGATTTGCACTTCAGTGGCTCACGATGGCATAGCAGCTTTCTGAATATGTATCCGATTGTCTTAGGAGGCGTTTCACCTGCAACGCCACGGAAAGAGCTCCAGAACTCATCACTTCGTCTCCTCCTGTTGGCGGTGAGATGTTTGAGTGGCGTCCCCTGGCTCTCACGTCGGCTTAGGGAGTCACGCTGGTCTGGTCTCCTACACTCGGCGTGCGAGGGGCAGCAGTGCCTGTGCTAGAAATCGCCCGCTTTGATGCCATAGTGACTAAAAAGCGTATTTCTAGTAATGCAGTTATTTTTGCCAGCTTCTCACACGAACTCTGAATAATTTCAAGCTGTATCCCGCACAAGTTTGCAACACACGAGGACAGGGACAGAACAAGTTTCTTCAGAGCATCGGTCATAAGATCGTGTGTAACTGGCCCTTTCTAGCTTATTCGCGAGGTTTAGTGCTCAGAGCTCCTCGACAAGTATTCGAAGTGCGTGGGCTTCCGTACAGTATTTTCGAGATGCTCTTAAGAGGATTCAACAGTCTAATGTTACGCACCAAGCATCGGGTCCCTGCACGCGCAACCCACAGCACGAAATTAGCGCGGCTGTCCTCTATTTCTTTCGTTGTCGTTGACTTGTGCCAGATGAACGTCTTTTTTGCCTGTGCCCAACGGAGTAATTTTTCTGCACCGTTATAAACATCTAATTAGCAGGTTCGGGGATGTTTTGGAGGCTCACAAAGATCGTGGGGATATTTTTTTTCAGGCTGTACGGCATACATTACCTTCTTCAAAAATTGGCTTTCGTTATGGCTGCGTGCAAGAAGGTGCATATCCGCAGCGTGCGTATTGTTTATTCACATGCAAATACAATGAGAAGGTTTGTGCTACGGCACCGCGATCGCGCCCCAGACAACGTTGTCCAGAGTACTCGAAGACGGCTTTTGTGTCCCGAACTTCAATGTTAACCATCGTTATTATAACGAAATGACTTCATCCCGAACAATTATGGAATGGTTATGGTGTTGAAGGCTTGATATACTCACTAACGAACGAAATAAATAGTGTACGTGCATATATTACAAGCATCGAAACCGATGAATATTCCCAAGCCAACCCTTCCAGGCGTAAAGAACAAATCCTGGTCGGGATGGCTTCCCATTATTGAAGAAAATTACTCTTACTTTCTTGTCCTGGAATGAGGACCCGGCACACTAATCAGCTCGATTTACTGTCCGATTTTACTAATCAGCTGGATTTTAGCCCTACGTTTATAGTTGAACAAGAAGCTTTCTCGTGATGAATTCTTTGGTTGGCCGATCCCACACTTCGAGTATGGGCTACTCTGGAGGTACCCACACTTTTCTGAATATCCACCGCAACTCTCGGGTGTGCGTTCGTAGGCCTAAAGTTTGGGTTTGCGGTATACTGGCGTTGAATGAGTACTTTTGTAGCGCAAGCTACACTACGCTACCTCGGGCATTCTTCGCGAAGTGACCAGTTTTTCCTTTGAGCGCTAGAGGTCAAACCACACCCCCTTCCGCAAGCGCCCGAGACGGCACAGCGGCCCGATAACGGGGTGATAGGTCAGGAGGGAAAGGAGACTTGCGCGGGACGTGGCGGAAGAAAGCCAGGAGGCCGCCGCCTCAGCGATAAGTTCGCGCCACGAAGGAAGCCCGCGAGGCCACGTGCGGCGCAGACCCGTGTGCGCTAGAGGAAGACGAACATCAAGCTGTGGTCTCTCGTACAGCGGCGAAGCTTAACACAGTGAGGCGAAAAAGAGAGAAAACGCTACTGTTGCGTACAGGTTCGCTACCTTCAAGCCTTGCGCATTAGTGTAAGCTTGTTTCATTTTTGAGGGGGTGCAGGTTTGAAGTGTTAAACCCCAAGATGTGACGTCAGGCCTAACGTAGGCTTAACGTTGAGCAACGCCATTTTCATCCTATGTTGACCTGTGGGCAACGGCTGCCTATGATCACCTTACAACAAGGCTTAATGAAGTTGCGCTGTCGCACGCCTGCGTCACCTCCTTCCTCTGGGGCATAGTCACCTTTAGCGGAGGGTGCATAACGGAGCTGTGACCATAGGTCGGCAGGCCCACTCAAGAGTGCACTCACACACTCCCCCCTCACCACTCATGAGTGAGTGGTGAGTGAGCCACGCCATCGTTTTGGATTGATTGTAGGGTTTAACGCGCCGATGCAACGCAGGCGATGAGGCGCGCCGTAGTGGAGGGCTCTCGATTAATTTCGACTCCCTGGTGTCCATTAACATGCGCCGAAACCTCGAACATACCGGCTCGCCATCGTTTTCGACTGGCGAGTGTGAGTGAGAGCGAGCCGCCCACGCGCAGTGGAACCCCGCTCGCCACTCGCGAGTGCTAGAGCAACTCTGGCGAGCCCCGCTCACCCCTTGCAAGTGCGAGTGCCACTAGCAGTGAGCCCTGCTCACCACTCGCGAGGCTTAACGTGATGAGCGCCACTATTGCGCTTGTACTCGCTGTTGGTTATTCGTCACAGGAGCCGCTCGCTGTGATGGTCGGAAGTATATGGTCACAAAGCTCCTTCTATGGGGTGCCCTAGAAATGATTCTCTGGTGGCGTGTTGATTTAGGAATATGATTTGTATAGCCCTTTGACACCGTATGCACTAATACTGTTAGGTTTCATGACTTATGGAGGGCCTGTGCACGGACTCGTGTGGGAAGAGACGAGGAGTGGTGAGTGCGAGTGGGGTGATGGCGAATGTGAGCGTGAGCGCGAGTGGGTGGCGAGTGGTGAGCAGAGTGTGAGAGAGTGCGTGAGGAATTTTATATCATCTGTGCGAGTTTTACCGAAGTATGCCCAGTTTTGTCGAGCTATGGGTGTGGCCAAGCCTCGCAGGGGAGATTTAATTTTGCTGCACTGCACCCACAATAATCATCATCGTCAGAGAAAGTTGGCTTTCCTGCAGGGTGTATTCGCGTTACGAGTGAGAACGCAAGCTTCGCATTGAAATGTTCGGCGTGATCATGATCCCCGAGCACAGCTTGATCGCTTCTAGTAGCAAGAAAACTGCAAAGCGCATTTCGTGGCATATACAAGTAACAACGATTTTTGTCAAGAGCGACAATAAAATGAACGTTAAAAATCAAAGCCAAGATGGATAAAACGCGAAGCTTTCTTCAATGGAACTTGAGTCCAAGTCAAAGTCAAAATCCAAACTGCTTCGACCATGTCGGATTGGCACCATCGGATAGACGGTCTGCCTCATAACGCGACGGATCCACGCTCGATTCAGATTACAGCTAGCGTTTTTACAGCAAAGCTGCACACCTTTACCCCCACTCCGACAACTGTTTCGTCGCCGTGGTCACGAACACCAAGCGCATGCGTCAGGCTAATCAGGCATACAGCATAGTCAAAATTCGTTTACGAAAACCATAAAACAAGCGTCTAAACCGCAATATGTATGATAAGGCACCTGTAGACAATGGCACTCCCGCCCTCCCCCCTTATGTGTTCCTGGTATAGATTATGATGGCAGATTACCTTTGAAGGCTAGGCTGGACCAGTGTCACTAAACAGAGTAGTTCTTTCCCACGACGCTGAGCGCATCTGTCAGGCCGGGCAGGACCCAGCATTTGCCGCATCTTTGGACACACTTCTGCAGTCGAAATGCTGTTACACAAGTTGTATTTGATTCACATTCCGAACGACCTCTGCCGCGCGCAGCCGCAGAGCAGGGAGGACAGGCTAAGCCTATTAGAGTTGATCGACTAAAACGGATAAACAACAAAATGGCGGCTCCCATAAACCGCCGCAGTGTAACAAATATCACGTGATGCGAACTGACCAATGATCATGGCGGCGGCACGGAACGATAAGAGGAAAGAGTGCCGATACTCTGCACCCTTACCTAGTGACGCTAGCCGAGTGCAAGCGACAAGCCCACCGAGACGACGAGAAACATTCCATACCCTCCTCCATCACCATTTTTAGTGGTTGACAACAGCTTTGCTGGACATCCACTTTCGCAGGGCGAAATGGCGACCATTTTTTTCAAGTGATCCATGTGCCTGGTTTTGTTAAAACCCATTGTGTAAGCTGATTTCGTGCTATGCCTTTCAGAAAAAACGCATAGTTTCATCATCATCATCATCATGAACAAGTTTATTGTGTAAAGATGGCTTTCACACGGTTCGTTCTCGCGTTTCACGCCACCATTGGGGCATAGGAGCTTCGCTTTAAGATCAAGTCTTGCAGAAGCGCGTTATCTGTCTAATCATAGGGAAACTAGCAGCACACATCACCCTCGCCGGGCCAGCAGGGCTCTGGCGAACTGCACGCGTGACGTACATGGGAATGAAGAAAACCGACCCCTAGCTACAAACACTGCATAAAAAATGTATATGAAAGATGTTATTTCTACACATATTTATTAAATAGCACGGGGGTAATTTGCGTTCACTTCTAACACGTCTTAAGGCAATATATTCAGCGTGGTAACAAGAATGACGGTTGGATGCCAGAAACGAGGTGAATCAATCCGCCGGTCTACTGGATGTGAAGCTTCAAAATTTTGCTAGGCCACGTTGGTGATCACTTAAACTCATTCCATCGGGCATTTACTCAAGCTGAGAGGTCGTGTTGGTTCGGCGCAAACAGCAACAGATAAATGCGCTGGCATTTGAGATTGTGGGCGACTTAGGAATACTCCATTGAGCCTTTCGTCTACCTTCAGGACGGGTAATATTATCATATAGCTTTATTTCACTTCTACGTCCGCAAACAAATTTTTACTACGTATTTTAGACTTTAAGGTGTTATTTGGAATTCTCGATTATGCTGTATGGGTCAAGTGGTCTGCAGAACGGCCAGAAAAGCAGCCAGCCAGAGGTTACTCACAAGAACTTTTCTTTGTAACCGCAGACTGCACGAAAACGCGTTTACTTCACAAATAATAGTTTGCTCCCTCCAATTCTACTGCGAACCGTGACAATTTAGTCCCGGAGAGGGGAATGAACGCATAATACATACCTGACGCTGTAGCAGGTTGTAGCTCGTGAACGTGGACCAGATGACATCTTCTGGCCTGTAGACATTTTGTCAAGGGGACAGCGGTCGCATTCCCTTCTGTCGCAGTGGTAGTCGTAGCATCTGTGGCACAGAGTGTGGTTGCATGGCAGAGAGCTATCGTAGCCGAAACCAGACCGCAGGCGCTGCACACCCTCGTCTTGGGGAATCCGTCAACGAACACGGTGGGCCTCCAGTCCAGGCGGCTGTCGAAGCCGAAGCACGGTGAAGCACTGCAGGCTGGCGGTAGCCATCGCCGAGAATGCCCGCAGAAGTGCCGGCACGTACCGAACGGCGAAAGAACACGTACTCTCGCCGTCAAGGGTGTATAAGTGTTTCTAGTATCGCATAGAATATGCTTAATAGCAGCACTTCACGGCGTTCATGAAAGCTGCTTGTGCAGAAAGGATATTATCAATGTCCCTTATCACTGAGCCATGCACATGAAAACGAGGCCGTGAAGCACGTCCCAATTGATACAACTCCGATAAAGCACGCCGTGCAGCTTTCTGTCAGTCCTTAACCACAACACCGGCGCTTTCGTGATGACCGTAAAATGCGGACCACACTTGACTGACTTTTGCACGCCTTGAACAGCGCTAGTGTTACGAGCGAATACGAAAATCCCAGCATGTGGCTTGCTCTGCCACGGTGGGCGCTGATGCTGCCGTCTGATGTTTGTAATCGCGGAGCGCGCCTTAAGTGATTGCTAAGAGGCTTGCTTGGCATGCGCATTTCCCTCTGCTTTTTACTGCAAAGCAGTATATGTCTACCCCCCCCCGTTTTCATTACGGTGTCATCAATTTACTCGGCGCCGCTCCGGGGCTCCTCCTCACCACCGCTGGCACCTGTTTCACAACTATTTTCCCCCTCGCCTCCCACGATGCCACTTTGGCAAGTTGCGCAGTCGGCAGCGAACGCCGGTAGTGCGGTTATCAGTTGATTGCGAAAAATATGAGGATGGGCGTAAAAAATGAACTGAAGATTACTACACTCCCTAATATGAAATTTGTGCGCAGCGCGAGCTGCAGTCTCCTCGGTCACGGCGCATTACTCCTGCGTCTCAGGACGTGTTCGCGTGATGAGCGAATGTATTACGGCGTGCGCTACTCTGCTGATACCTCGCAGTGCGCTGCCGCCGCCGTCCAGCATGCTGCAAATCGTGTTTGAAACTCCCGCGCAAATTTCACGTGGTTGGGATTATCGTAGAATGAAACTGCACCTGGGGAAACTTAGTGGGAGGGTGCTCCTTGGTGGCGACACATGAAACATGTGGGAGGGAAAGACAGTGAGAGAGATGATGCCGTAGCCGCACGTGTCGGACTCCACTTCAAGGGGTCCTGAAATACCTTCCGCCGATGCATGGATGTACATGTACCCAAATAAAGCAATGTATTTGCAATCTCCTCCCGCAAGAATTTTGTTAAAGCGATGAGTATTAGCTGAGAAATCGTAAATCAAAAACCACGCATTATCGTCGCTCCGCGTTTCCTCCTCCTTTCGACTTACTCTCCGCTGTTGACGGCGCGCAAGCTTTGCCTCCCATGATGCTGCGCTCCGCAGCGGTGACGTACTTCCGCTATTGCGCTGCTACGTCGTCTGCTACGGGCAAGCTTTGTTGACACCATGAATCCCGCACTTCGCTCAAGGCTGGAAAACCGAACGAAAAATCCGGCCGCATGTGTGCGGCGGCCTGGCCTTGCCCTTTCGCGGTGTTCGTTGGTGCAGTTGCTATCGGTGGCACGTGACTTTTTATCGGCGGCGAACTCGCAGCCGTACGGGGAAGATCGTGCGCTCGTTCCCTTTGATGCACCGACACTGTTTATCCAAAAAGTGCCGTATCAGATGTGGCCCCGCTGGTGCCGGGTCTTATTTTGCGGCGGTCGTAATTCCTTCCGGCGGCATGTGAAAAAGACATTTTAAATCGATACAGAACCCGTGCACAAAACCCTTCAATCATGTGACCAGTTCAGCTTGGGGCGACGCGTGGTGGAGAGCGGCAACGTTGGCAAAGCATGCTCCACCGCGGCTCTGAGCTTTCTAGCGCTGGAGCGAGCGCCACTTCTTTGAGAATCTCAAACATCGGTTGCCTTGACAACAAGGCACAAACCACTGTAGAACTCAGTTACAGTTGCGTGTTCCCGGTTCAGCTCGGGGCCCACCTCGCGACATGTGGGCACTGCAGGCGTACCACCCACTCCCATTGGGAAGTGCGAGATGCGTTTGACATTACAGGAGGCGATGGTGTGTGTGTGTTGTGGACGTCTTTGTTTCGCGATGCAATGCGACATTGTGCTTCTGCGGGTGGATAGTGCTTCCCATGGTCTGGGTTATCTTTCTCGAGCGACGTACGACTCAACTTCGCTTGGGCTATGTGCAGTGTGCGTGGCTAAAAGCCATCTCGGCTTGTGCGCCGGAGTTAAGTGACTTGCTGTTCGTCCCCGCAAACCGCGCGCGAGGTGAGTGCCGAAGTTACGACGGGCAGGAGGAGGCAACCCATCGTCTTCAATCGCGGTTCAGACTTGCAACGCATGTTGTGACGTTGTGTTCGTTCGAAACCCATCTCTGGATTGTTTTGAAGTAGAATAAAATGTATGCGTCAAACCCGGGCATTCGGCTCAGGGCGTTCTCTGCGATTGCACGAAAGAAGTGCCACGGGGCTTCAACGCTTTCTTTACGGAACGTACTCAGGTAAGGGAATATCCATGTCGTGTTATGGCCGTGCTGCATTTAATACAAACGGTTAAGCGTTTGTTTACACTTGTTTCGTTTGTCGTAAAATGTCCAAGCACTCCGGCACTCCCCGGCAGATCAGCCGGCGAGCCGACGCTGAGCAGACGACTCATCTCTTTGCCGGAAGTGCGTGAAAAAGCCGCCCAATAGCAGGATGTCTAGCTCATGACGAACATCTGGGAATCGATGATGTAGACATGTGAAGATGGCGGCGTCCAAAAACACGAAGGAAGGGTGAGAAAAAAGCGACAAACTTTGCAACAAAAGTGTGAGCTTTCCGCTGCGCGTAAAAGAGTAATACTTGGCACAGATGACGTTGACGACCCAATCTAACGATTGCGCTAGTTCATTTAGTGTGCTCAAAACGCCTTTTAGGGCCCCTTTCACCCTTTGCTAGACGGTACTGCCCGTTTTTTGTTTTTTTTTTTTCGTCGCTGCTGCGTTCGCTCACACTGTTACGCGGGCATTAACAGACGCCGGTTCCGCGAAGCCCAGGTAACGGCTTCCAAAAGGCTGCCCCCTAAAATGACCGAAAACCACCGTCGCCGTTTCCACTCAAATTCCCTTCGCCAGGTAGCTGCGAATCCCTCTCGGTAGAAGAGAAACTTCCCCATTTGAAACGCCGGCTTGAGCCCATATTTCTTTTTCAGCTTGAAAGGCCTCCCGAGCGACATTTTCGCCGGCGTCTTTCACGCCTAAGTATGCTCCATCACCGGTTGCCGGTTTATCCGTGCATGGTTATCGGGTAGGAAAAGGGGGCGTGCACGCACAGCTAGGCTTCATGCCGCTACCGATGAAATGCTGGTTGTGCTGGTATTTAGATGTCGAAATTACATGGCTCAATGCGGTTAGTCGGCCGTCCTCTTCAATCGAGTGGTTCGGATGTGGGTTGATGTGTTACACAGACATCTTACACACACAGCATACGAGGGGGAAGGAAAAAAGACAGCCACATGTTTGTACGCGGGAAAAAAGCTCAAGGCCTTGCAGGTTTTAAATCGTTATGGGACGAGTGCATGCTGTTCGTTTGGAGGAACAAGAGGAAGAATCGAAGCGTTGGCCCGAACACAAGCGCGAAAGGGTGCAAAAACAACAAAAACCTGCTTGCACCGCCGTTACCGCCTCAAGTTCAGCTCGTGGAGTAGCCGCGAATCCCTCCCGGATGAACAGCAAATTCCCTGCTTAGACCACCGGCATGACTCAACATCCGTCTTCGGAGGGCTTTCAGGGGATATTTTCGACAGCATCTGTCAATTCTAAGCACGCGCACATGACCTGTTGCCGGTTTATGCGTGCGCAGGTTTGTAGTGGAGAATAGTGGGAGGGAGGAGGGGAGGCGTGCACGCGCAGCTATAGGTTTCATGCCCGTTCTGATGGATGGCATGTCCGTTGTGCTGGTGCGAGATTTAAACGCGGAAGTTAAGCGGCCCAATCGGACCTGTCCGGAGTCCTTAGTGGTAGAGCGGATTGGGTTTGTGTGTTAGGCTATGTTCAGATTACCGACGCAAAGCCCGTATCGTAATCTATGTGCGTAAAAAAATGCCATGTTACACAGTTCGGTTGGCTGAGACATGAAAAGACGTCATTCTTTAAAGTTATCACGACAACTGCAGCAACAGACTGAACCCGGCCTTACACAAACAGTGAAATGCTTACGACGCGGGAGGGACACAGGCAGTTTCATGTTTATCGGCAAGAACAAAACTTGGATCCCTCAGAGATTCGTTCAGCTAATTTGCTAGGAAATATGCTTCATTGCAAATCACGATAACCGTGTTTTGTTTCATGCACTCCGTGGACTGCGTCCGACTTTGCAGGTCATCCTTCTTCACAGAGTGGAAGGGCACTAACTTTTTTTGTTCTACCACTTCACGCTGACCGAAACGTCTTAGCTCTTACATGCTTGAACCACTTAAACAGGGCTCCCTCCAAGTTTTCGTGCGGGGTGGTCTTGAGGTTCTTTTTCTTCGACGCGATTCCGAGCGAAGTGGGGTGGATGGTGGCGTCCTTTCCTTCAAGATTGTGGAGCGCGCGCTGGCCGGGATGCCGTGGTCTGCTGCCACGGGACTGCTGAGTTTACAAGAGCGGAAGCTTGGGCGAGTTGGTAATACATGCATTGGCTGGAAGCGCGGATTAGCACGAGGACGAGAGAAGAAAACAAGCCTCCTTTTTTGTGTTCATAATTCGACAAACTAAAGCGGAGCGAAATGCGTGCGCAGGTTCGCCTCTCCACTCCTCGCAAGAAATGATGATGATGATGATGATGTCGATGATTAGTGGCTTTCCTTTTTAATCGGGACATGCGTTGTCAGCAACCGACTTGCCTGTTTTATTCCACTTATTTGCCTTACTCTTAGCTAACCTAAAAGATTTGCCTCAACCCACTCCCCCGCCTCTGTTTAAACTCCCATCGCTCCTCCTCATCTCCTAAAGACGATAAACTTTCTTGGGCTACTCGAACAAAAAAATTTTGGTCTGTCTGTATGTCTGTCTGCCTTTCTGTCTGTCTGTCTCTCTGTAATACGATTCAGCCACCCTGCCAAAGTGGAATATAAGCTGCACAATAGGTTTATATAGCCACAGTGAAATATAAACGTCTACGTTCGGCGACAGTGTTCATACTTGCCAGCATTGTTGAAGAAGAACCCAACATTACGCAAATATGAGGCAGAAAATAAATACACAAGTGATATTTGCAGTGTTCCTTTATAACAAATTTATAGATGCTTGATTCAAATGAAATACTTCATCTACTGCATAAAAAATTCACTGCGTCGCCTGGTGTCGCCCGCGCCACAATAGCTTCTGGCGGCATGTTAAGAAATCAAAGGGAAAGAGTTACGAAATGTTCCACTATATAGGCTCCACGTTCCGCTTGGAACGCTCGTGGAGTAGGACGACGTGGTTCTATAAACGTTGAAGTAGGGCCCCTCGATTCACGCGAGTCTCCACGTACGGCAGCGCTGGCATCGTGGCACCCGTCCGGAGTACTGGAACGCGGTAAATTCAATTGACTGAGCAAACCTCTAGCGTGTTTACCTGGGAGGAGCGCGACAGGAGAGGAACAGCAAGGGAGGCGGCCCGGGAAAGCGAAGGAGGCATATAGTTTGCGAATGTTAACGAAAGACTTTAAAATGGAGGGGGATGGCGCCACGTAGCGTCAGTTTTTCGAAAGCTTGTGGCAAGATGACTCTCCCTGGCCATGAAATCGTATTGCAGGAAAGCTGCTCAACACTATACGTAACAAGATATCTACAATAAATGGTTTGCAGCCCACAACCTGAAGTGCTGAAACCAGGGAGTCGTTTTTCCTATCTGTTTTCTCAGCACCGCACTTTTGTGTAAACAGATGCGGCACAACCTGAAATCCAGCCTATTCTCATGAGCAGCAGCAGAAAACGTTATGCGCCCTGGGAAGCCCGTACATTAGTCGTACAAGCCTAAAACACCTAAAATTTTGCCACTCGGCAACTGTGCGCCCCGGCACCACATGTAACGAATGGACGAACATCTGCTAACCGGCAGAGGCAGTTCAGCAGCACTGAAGGCTTCGTTGACTGTTCTGTGCGAGTTCAGTTCTCTCGCCTTGGGATGAGTTGAAGGACCACTGGCGCGTTCTTTTAGCAAGGGATGGTCGTGATCGCAAGACGCGCATCACGGCCGCGCTTGACTTCACGTTGTGGAGGCTTCGCATCGTACAGAGGGGGAACCTGAACCTTCGCGATGCGAGACTACGTCAACTGCTAAAACACACGCTACGAGTTCCTCTTACGGCAGTCAGCACAAGCGGCGAGCAATGCGCAAACTTGGTCTCGGCTGGTCTCGGACTCCTCCGTACTCAGACATATAGAGCTGGATCGCTTGACGAAGGTGGGTTAGCTACTGTTCCGGAGATTACACTCGCTGACGGATCGGTTAGCACGAGGGCAGAAGATATAGCCCAGGTCTTCGTGGGACATTTTGTGCCCTTTTCTCGACTGAGAAAGCGTCATGGATGCAGAGGATTTTGAGGACTCGCTTATCGCGTTTGTAGGGTGCTACCGTGTGCTCCAGATCATTTCTTGATTCGTTGTGCGCCTCCGGTGAATTCTCACTAGATCTGCGAATGTGTTAAAAAATTGAATGGTGCGTCGGCGCATGGGCCTGACGGGGTTCCTGCTGGGCTTTAAAAGAGGAGTGTTGTAAGCTGGGCTAGTTGGTACTGTTCAGTGACGCCTAACAGCGGGAAAACTGGACGAGAACACAAAAAGGGGGAAATACAAACAAACGCTGACTTTCAACTGACTTTATTCGGAAAAAAAACACAAATATATACATATGTCGCATCCCCACAGAGCATGGGCGAAAAGAAGAGTTCGCAAAGTTCTGCCTTGAGTCAAACCTAAAGGCAGTGGACAAGATCGCCCTTGCAAGGTCATTGTCCCGCCAAGTGAAGGAGGAGGAGAAACAAAGGTGCATCACTGAATGTGCGGACATCTTTCCTAGGTCCGAAGAAAAGCAGACACGGCGTGTGGATCTTCGTTCGAGAATTTACTTTTCTGCTGGTAGATGCCTTCGGGTGCTGTTGCCCGACAAAGGAGGGTTTTTTGTGGTAATTCCTGTTGGTATGTTCAAGGAGAAAGCCTGCACTGCTGTGCACAAACATTTTAGGCGGGTGTGTGAAAAACCGGAAGGTGCGAAGAAGAAAGTAGTGGAACTCCTCAAACGGGTCAACTTGATGAAGGTGTGCAGTGAAGTGAAGCAGCTACAAGGTACAACCTTGGAAGCGTTTTTCTCGGTAAAAACGCCAAGCCAGACACTCCTTTTCGAACCATTGTGCCAGAAAAAGGTACGTGGTACCGTGCTGTGTCTACGTACTTGCAGGTGCACCAGAGTGGCCTGAAATTGGTGACGCTTTGGTTATTCCTAACTCTTCTGTTGTGGTCAGGTTTCTAAGGCTTACACGTGCCTTATGGGTTTAGCATTGACATTGAGGATTTGTATTACTCATTTCAGGACACTGAGTTGATGAGCAGTGTAAAGAAGTGAATATACAATAATGACGAAATGAAGTGTGTTGCAAAATGTGGAATTTCCGTCGAGAGTTTTTTAGAGGTTTTGTTGTTTTACATGACTCATACATACGTTGGCTCGGAGGATAGTTCGTACGTCCAGAGATCGGGAGTGTGCATTGGCTGGAAGGTGGCACCCATATTGAGCAGTATTTTTTTGTCTAAGGTGGGTAAGGCACTTAAGGTGGATTTGGACGGGCTTGTACACAAAGTGTACAGGTATGACGACTACTTGGTGTAAGTTCAATCCGCTAACTTTAATCAGACGCGTGCGGCAGTGCTTGGGCTGTTTTCGAAAAAAACGGGCTGGGCTGACTTTCACGTGCGAAGTGCCAAAGGAAAGGAAGCTGCAATTTTTGGATGTGTGCCTATCTTTCGAAAAAGACCACATATGTTGGATGCATTCCCCGAGAACAGCAAAGCCCCTTCTTGAATATCGCTCAGAACGCTCCCGGCTGGTTAAGAATAGCAGAGCATGAGCATGCTTACGGTCAGCACTCGACAAGTCGTGCACGCATTTGATGGGCACTAGTTTTGATTGCCAAGTTAAAAGACAGAAGAAGGCGGAGTTTCCGGATGACGCTATTGCAGCCACGTGCGAAAAAATCAGACGTGCCATCAACCAAACTAATGACACCATTGTTTCGAAACCTTCCCCGCAAGAAAGACAAAGAGTGGAAAAAATCCCGTGTGTTCATTGGCTCTCTCATGGCATCAAGAGAGTGGGTTCCCGATATGGCGTGAACGTTGTGTTTTCTGCCGAGAAAAAAGTAGGCCAGATATGCTCTGCCGTTGGTAGACGCATTGATACGCCGGGGCGGCACAAAAAACGCTGCCACGTGAAACACCGAAAGCAGTTCGTTGCTTGCACCCAAGCAGTGGTGTATCGATTGCCGCTAGCTTGTGGCAAGGCCTACATCGGGCAAAGAGGCAGATGCTTGAACATACGGTTTCTGGAACATCAACGTTCGCTTGTGGGCAGGCGTTACACGCACCTGGCTTCGCACTGTGAAGAGTGCCGGGTACAGGGGGGTTTAAACCCTTTTTGGAAAAAACAACCGTGTTGTTTAGGCACCGGTGCAAGACAGAAAGGGAGAATATGGAGGCTTGGAATATCACCCGGAAGAGGTCCACGGGCGTGAGTCATCCTTCAGTCAGTCTGCAAGAAGCAGATTTGGCGTTTCTAAGACTACACGTGCGGTGATAGCATATTAGAGGTTGTATTTTTTATGCCTGGGGTAAGTTTTATTGATAATCTCTGTATAACTATTAATCAGTTGGATTATGTCCGTCGGTCGCCCTATATATTTCTGATTTTTAATAAATGTTGCAAGTTGCTAGTAGCGCGCCGTCTTGTGTATTTCTTTTCTTAGTCAACGTCTTTCCGCGCCTGTTTTCAAGATGAATCGACAACAGCTCGCCCAAGTTTTCGTCCTGTGAAAAGAGAGAGAAAAAAACACCCTAGCTGCTCACCATGGCGGTACAGATTATAAAAATGACATTTCAACCTATGCCCGCAAAAGAAATCTCTTTTTCATGCAAAAGAACATAGGGCTGACTGACACAATCCGTCGACCGTTTACTAATGTGCACTGCCTCGATCAGCTCCCTGGCCGTCTGGTTCCTGGTTTATCGGAGGCCTTTAAAGTTGAGTATGGACTACAATGGCATAGGAGCGCTTTTTGCAGCGATATACGCTTGGCTCCACCTGATCTGAGTACGAATAAGACTACTATAATTAATATTCGTTTCTTCTTACTTGCCCTAACGGCTACGTGAACTTATTGGACGCTTCTGAGGTTGGGAACGGGCTACGTTGGGTATGAGTGCACTTTGCAGCGTTCTGCGCCTCGCTCTACGCGATCTGAGTAGGAATAAAATTATTAATATTGTAAGGCGAAAGCAGACTGGCACAAGGGAACGGTAATTCCAAGGAACGCCTCTTTACTCAGCTTTCAGGGAACTCGGTGACTGCGGAGAAGGAGGCCCGACGATGACGATCGTGCACTAATGATCATTATAACGGGCATGCACAGGTTCGAGATTGGTCTAACTAGCGAATAGCAACTAATTCGTTCTATGAGTCCTCTCGCTTCATGCGAGATATATGCACGACTTCAGTTTCCACGTTACGACGGTCGTTGGTGACAACTGCAGGAGACACTCTATAGTTTACAGGCGAAGTTTGCTCAGCGACGGTGTATGGGCCAATATAGCGGTGCAGAAGCTTCTCGCACAGGCCCGGCGATTGTGTCGCGGTCCACAGAAGCACTTCTTCCCCAGGATGAAAATTGATGTTGTGGTGCTTGGCATCGTAATGGGCTTTTCGGTCTTGCTGCGTTGCGTCAGTGTGGGCGCGGGCTAGGTGTCGACAGTGGTTGATCCGGGAAACAACTGGTCAGAAAACAGGCTAACGGGAAAGACCGGTGCAGGTAATAAAGCGGTATAAATAAAGAACGAAGGGGAACGGCCAAAAACCAGGAAAAATGGTGAGTAGCTAGTGGTGCGCTGAATTGCTGTGTTTGTCCCAGTTGGTAAGGCTGGTTTGATATACATAGAAAGCATGTCGGAGAAAGTCCGGTGAAAGCGTTCAGCGAGGCCGTTCGTCTGAGAGTAATAGCTGCTGGTTGTTTTATGAACCGTATTTGCCGCTTGAAGCACTTCTGCCAAAAATTCGGGGGAAGAAGACCTTGCCGCGTCGCTTAAAGTAGCCACGAAGAGAAAACACAAGTTTGGTTCATCCAAAAGATTGCCTCGTTAGAATCATACTGACACCACTTTTAACGTAAACTTCACTCAGATAAGCTGCATAATTAGGAAAAAAAGGTAATGGTCATGCCACCCACTAGCTCATTTCCAGCAACAGAACCTATGATGTCATGCGAGCCAGCTGTGCGATTGGTGGAGGGCGCCAAATCCAACGTAAATTATGCAGAGCTTGTAGGCTTGCCGATCGAGCTGTTTGCGCTTAAATTTAGGGCACATTCTTTTTAAAGCCGTAAAAATGGTGGGACAAACAGTGGAACTTACGAAAGCACACGTAAACATAGAAGTGCCAATGCGTTCTGCTATTGGTACTGTGGTAACTATACTTGCGTTAGCTGCACAGGACTGCGGGGCTTTGGGGTTGTCTCAGACGACACTGGCCGATCGACGAAAGCGACCATGTCTTACGTGACCATATTTGTCGAGCGAGCGCTATGTTTCACGAAACGATTATTTTCTCTCTGAACAAAAACAAGCGACAATTAAATGCGGTCAAAAACAAATCAAAGGCAGAATACGGCTTTCTACGGTATGGTGGCGCCATCTAGGTTCAGTAACGGTAAACAAGGCTTCCCGATCGACTGCAGAGCGGTCGGCTCCTGTAATGTCATTGCAGACCACAAAAACGCACGATTTAGCGGGAAAATCAAAATTTTACTTAAATTGATTAATTTCTCAGTGAATAAAGCATCGTTTACATTCCGACAAGCTCTGGGGGCGCTATAAAACACGGAATCTTTAGAACAACGCAAACTTGTATTTTGTCTTCATGGCTCATTTAAGAGGACGCGGGGAGCACCGTGGCGCAAATGATATTTTTCAGCAGAAGATCAGTGATTTCCTGGGTGCCGCCAGATCGTAGAGGGGCTGTCTCGGCGTGCCTGGTTAGATGGTCGACCGCAGTAACAAGACAGCGGTAGTCGTTTGATGTGTTGGGAAGAGGGTCGTACAGGTCAATTCCCGCAGTTTCGAGGGGCGCCGACGGACAAGGTGCCGGTTGTAGCAAGCCGGCTGGAGCAGTCGTAGCGCGTTTTGGGTGATGGCATTTGGCGCATGAAGAAATGTACTTCACCAATCTTGTCAGCATACCAGGCCAAAACAAGCGACATCGAATGCGGTCGTAGGTTTTGTCAAAACCGAGATTTCCTGCCGTCAGGTCATCGTGAAATACCTCTAAAACAACTGTGCGTAGCCCCTGAGCAGGACAGGGACCCACCTGTTGGTGCCTGTAACGGGGCAGTACCCCGGTCTCAAGCCGGAAGTTCTGGAGTTGGCGACGTAAGCGGCTGTTCGGAGGTTGCGCAAAGCCGCCTATCAGGTCAATTACGGTTCCACAGAAAGTATCGTCGCGCAGGATGACCGGGAGACTGATTTCATCAACCGTGGACTAACCGATGGGCGTCATGGGTAAAGCAGGCTTGCTTAAGACGAGACGCAGACAACCGATTGAGATCAGGAACAGTGTGAGAGGGCATCGGCATCTAAAATGCTTTTTGCCGTACTTGTACGTGATGGTAAACTTCTACTGCTGTAGACGAAGAACCAGACGGCCGAGGCGGCCCGACAGGTTTTTCAAAGTCGACAACCAGCACAATGCGTGATGGTCAGTAACAACATTGAAATGTCGACTGTACAAGTAGGGGCGGAACTTTTGGATTGCCCACACAACAGCCAGGCATTCCTGTTCCGTAATTGTGTAGTTTCATTCTGCCAAATTCAGTGTGCAACTGGCATAGGCCACCACTCGCTCCTTCTTGCATGAATCGAGTGCAACAAGACTGCACCGATGCCTTGACCACTGGCGTACGTGTGTAGAACCGTTGGTGCAGCGTCCTCGAAGTGGCAAGGCACAGGGCATGACGTCAGCGCGTTTTTGAGAGCTTCAAAAGGCCGTTCGCAATCTTCACTCCAAGTAAAAGCTGTGCCAGAACGCAAGATGTTATTTAGAGGAGAAGCAACGGTTGCAAAAGTTCGTACGACGCTGCGGAAGTACGATGCTAGTCCGAGGAAGCTGCGAAGGTCTTTCTGATGTAGTGGGCACGGAAAATTTAGAACGGCTGACGTCTTCTCACGGTCTGGCTGTATTCCTGTTTTGCGCACGACTAGCCCTAACAGCTTTAGCGATTTGCTGGAGAATGTGCACTTTTTTGTATTAATCTGGAGTCCGGCATTTGAGAGACACCTCAGTACGTCGTCGAGACGTTGGAGATGTTGCTGAAACGTCGTTGAAAAAACAATGCTGCCGAGGTAACAAAAGGAAGTTTTCCATTTGAGGCCGCGGAACATGGTATCAATTATGCGTTCGGATGTCGCTGGCGCATTACATAGCCCGAAAGGCAAAACATTGAAATCGTAAAGACCAACTGGAGTGGCGAGGCCGTCTTTTCCTTATCATCTTCGCGCATCGGGATTTGCCCATAACCGGAGCATAAATGAAGGCTGGAGAAGAACTCCGCTCCTTGAAGGCGGTCCAGAGCGTCATCGAGACCCGCCGCGGTGGCTCAGTGGCTAACGCGTTGCGCTGCTGGGCACGAGGTCGCGGGTTCGATTCCTGGCCGCGGCGGCCGCTTTTCTGGTGAGGCGAAAAGCAAAAACGCCAGTGTGTTTGAGATTTCGGCGCGCGTTATAGATCCCCAAGTGGTCAAAAATAATCCGGAGCCTTCCACTACGGCGCGCCTCATCGCCTGCGTCGCGACGGCACGTTAAACCCTACAATCAATCAAATCAATCAGAGCGTCATCGATGCGTCGCATCGGACATACGTCCTTTCGAGTGATCTTATTGGGGGCAAGGAAATCAACAGAAAAGCGAACTGAGCCGTCCTTTTTTTCTACTAACACGACTGGCGATGACATGACGCTTGAGCACGTCAGCGACGTGGTCTTCTATTATCTTGCGCTCATGCGATGACACACGGTAGGGGCGACGCCGTACAATCCCCGAGTCATCGATCTCAATCGGTGTGCGGCCACAGACGCTCATTATAGCGTGGAGAAAAAAAAAATTACATCAAAGGATGCAATGTGCTTCTTCAATACCTGAAGCAACTTTTCTATCTGTGTGGTCGTCAGGTATGGGCTAATGGTAGCGATAAGAGCGGAAAGACTACCCGAAGTAGTAAGACCGCACACGCCTGAAGACGTTAGGGAGCTAGAGACGACAGAGACTGGCGTGATATCGACCACAGAAGCGATGGTCATGCCCTTTGGTAATAAAATAGGCTCATCCGTGGTGTTGAGGACGGCCAGAGCTGCAAGACCCCGTGAAAAGCAGAGAAGGCATGCCGACATTGCAATTACTCGAGGAAGTAATCGGGTTGACCGCGAGGCCACCAGATCACCGTCAGAAATGCCGCTCGAGGAAACCATCATGACCTCTTCACTCATTATCATCATCAGCAGCAGCAACCTATCTACGCCCACTGCAGGGCAAAGGCCTCTCCCATTATTCTCCAATTACCCCGGTCCTATGCTAACCGCGACCAATTTATCCCCGTAAATTTCTTGATCTCATCTGCCAATCTAACTTTCTGCCACCCCCTGAAATGCTTGCCTTCTCTAGGGATCCACTCTATTACCCTTAATGACCAACGGCTATCTTGCCTTCGCATTACATGCCCTGCCCACGCCCATTTCTTCTTAATTTCTACTAATATGTCCTTAACACGTGTTTGTTCCCTGACCCACTGCACTCTCTTTTTGTGCCTTAATGTTACACCTATCATCTTCCGTTCCATTGCTCGCTTGAATCGTCCCTCAATTTAAGGTGAACCCCTTTAGTGAGCCTCCAAGATTCTGCCCTGCAAGAGAGTACTGGTAAGATGCAGCTGTTATACGCGTTCCTCTTCAGGGACAATGGTAGGCTTCAATTCATCTCAGAATTCCTGCCATACTCCCCCCAATCCTTATCCTTCTAATTATCTCTGCCTCATTGTGAGATCCGGGGTTACAACTTGGCCTAAGTAGATATATTCGCTTACCACTTCCACTGCCTCATCACCTACCTCAACCGCTGTGCTGTCCCGAGGTTATTGATCATTACTTTGGTTTTCTGCGTTATTAATTTTCAGGCCCACGGTTTTACTCTGTCTGTCCAGAGCGAAAGCATGCTTTGCAATTCAGTCCCCCGAGTTACTTAGCAATGGCAACGTCATCAGCAAATCTGAGGTTACTGAGGTATTCTCCATTAACCCTTACTCCCACCTGTTCCAAATCTAACGTTCTGAATACTTCTTGTAAACATGCTGTGAATAAACATTGGAGAGATTGTTTTCTCTCTTGTATGACGCCCCTTCCTTATGGGTATTTTACTGCTCCCCCTTATGAGGATGATGGTAGCTGTGGACCCATTGTAGATATCCTCTAGTATTCTTACATAATGCTCATCTACCCCCTGGTTCCGTAATGCCTGAATGACTGCTAGGGTTTCGATGAGTCAAATGCTTTCTCATAATCTATGAAGACTATATATAGGGGTTCAGTATACACAGCGCACTTCTCTATCACCTGATTGATCGTGTGAATATGGTCCATTATTGAATAGCCTTTACGGAACCCTGCTTGTTCTTTAGGTTGACTGAAATCTAAGGTTGCAGAAATTCAGTTAGCAATTACCTTGGTAAGTACCTTGTAGACGACTGACAGTAAGCTGATCGGCCTGTAATTTTTCAACTCCTTCATGTCAACTTTCTTATTCATTTAGATGATCTCGTTCTTCCAAGATTCCGGTACAGTCGTGGTATTAGGCATTGCGTGTACAGGTTTGCCAGTTTTTGTAGTACAATTTGCCCGCCTTCCTTCAAGAGGTCTGCTGTAATCTGATCCTCACCAGGTGCTTTGCCCCCTTTCATTTCTTTCAAAGCCTTCCTTACTTCTTCGGCCGTTACTGGTGGCATGTCTATCTCCTCTGAACTACTTTCTCGTTCGGCATTATCCTGGATGCCCCGGCTGCTGTACAGATCCCTAGAGAACTCCTCGACTACTGTGACTATTTATACCTATTTGTGATGACATTGCATTGCTTTTCTTTAGGTGCACACATCTGATTTTTCCCCACGCCAAGACGCCTGTTCACCGCTTTCAGGCCACCTCCGTTCTTTACAACCTATTCGATCCTCTCCATATTATACTTCCGCATGTCAGCTGTCTTACGCTTATTGATTAACTTCGAAAGCTTCGCTATTTCTATTCTGTCAGCTGGGGTGGAGATTGTCATGGTTTGCCGTGTCGTAATTAGATCTTTCGTCTCCTGGTAAAGTTTACCAGTATACTGTCAGCCATCATGCACCCGACGTCTACTGCACACTCCGTGATAATACGTGTAATGTTGTCGCTGGCTTCTTGTGTCGTAAACTCTGCTTCCTCGGGAAGAGCTGAATATCGGTTCTGCAGCGCGATCCTGAATTCTTCTACTTTACGTCTTACTGTTAGCTCATTAATCGGCTTCTTTCGTACTAGCTTGTTACGGTTCCTCCTCAAATCTATCCTAATTCGAGATCTTACTATACGGTGGTCACTACACCTTACTCTTCGGAGCACTTCCACATCCACGACGCCAGAGTTATCGCAAAATATGAAGTCTATTTCATTTTTATGCTCCTTATTCGAGCTTCTCTACGTCCACTTGCGGCTCTCTCGTTTGCAGAAGGTATTCATAATGCATACTGCCAGGTTCTCCGAGATGCCATTAGGGAGCTCTGACAGGGGAAGGGGGGAGGCTAAGGGATCGAAAAAAAACTACCACCTCCCCTCGCGGGAACCCGTGTAGATGCGACGCATAGGGGGCTCACGTTGCAGCGTTGGACAGCGGAGGAATGGCGCTGGAACGATGGAGCAGAGCGGCGCAGGCGCCGCGTTTTATCGCGCGCATAACGGTGAAGAGACGCGCCGGCGCCAGTGCGTCTGCCGCGGCTATGACCCAACACAATCCACCTTAATCCAATCTAAATCAAATTCAAGCCAACCCAATCGAATTCAATCCAATGCCCTTCGCGAGAGAGTGTTCGCTATCGGAGAGGAGAGGGGGTGAGCGGCGGAGAGCGCAGCTGGCACGGCGAGGCGAATGGGGGAGGGGCGGACGCCGACAAGAACGACGCCGACGCCGGATGGAGGGACAAGGGCGGGTGAATGAGATTGCGTGGCATCTAAAAAATTAGTAGGAGCAGAGTGCAATTATTACACTGCTTCGTCCAAACAACTAATGAGGTATGCACCAATGGTCAGATGCTAAACTCTTTGGCGGGCTGACGCCACCTTTTTCAGGAAGTCCTGGTATACTGTAGAGCGTAACAATGTTCGTACCTGTGACTCCTCTCCAAAAGAACGTGGCTGAGGGTTCTGTTAGACATGATGATGACGAAAAAACGTTCATTGCGCAGAGTGGAACGTGTTACGTCCGCTCGCCGGTAGGATGGGTGCTCGGAACGGGGTGCAATTTTTCTTTACCATACTGAACTGCCTCACATTTTTGCGTTTCTGTGTTACTAAGCAGCTTAACTTTGCACGCATGGCCTGACTACGCTATTTAACCTCCTCACTTATACACGATGTCAATGGCTGTAGGATTGTACTTAGACTGTCGGGTAGCTCCGGCGCAATTTGTCCAAACTGGGAGAAAGGTTTGGCCTGACACGGGTGTGTATTCGGGAGATTTTCGTTTCGGCTGTACAATCGTACAAAACCATCAAAATTCGGGAGTCTCCCGGACAATTCGGGAAACCTGGCAGGTATGCATAATGCGTAGGTTATTCCGTTCTGCGAATTCGACTAGAAGGTCCCCCCTGCTATTTCTACAGCCCAGACCATAGTTCCCAACTGCCTTGTCTCCAGCCTGATTCTTGCCTCCTTTAGCATTGAAGTCCCCCATAACTACGGTACACTGTGTTTTTACTTTGGCCATTGCCGATTCCACATCGTCATAGAAGCGTCCGAGTACCTGGTCGTCGTGGCTGGATGTGAGCGCGTAGCCCTGTACCACCTTAAGCTTGTACCTCTTATTGAGATGAATTACACGACCTGCTGCCCTTTTGTTATTGCTATAGTATTCTCCTATCTTGCCAGCAATGTTTTTATTGACTAGAAATCGCACTCCAAGTTCTCTTCTGTCCACTAGACCACGGTAACGTAGGACGTGTCCATTTTTCAGCACCTCTTCACTACCGGGTGCCAGAACGCGGTCGGCATGCAAAGTCAAGAACTTATGTCAGGGCCTTGGTGCAGGAGAAGGTTCGGTGTTCGTAATTTGAATAGCTGGTTGAGAACAGAAGATAATGGCGGAAGCTGTTGAAAGAAAATCCCAATCGAAAATTAGTTCGTGAGCACACTCTGGCAGAACCGCAAATTCAATATGGTATCGATCGTACCCGATGAAAACGCGCGCTGTACAAGTTCCAACCAGCTTTATAAGATGTCCATTTACGCTGTATAATGCCGGGCCAGAGTATGGGGTTCTCACTTCTCGTAAGCATGAACACAAATCCAAATGCATAACAGAACTACTTGCCCCGTTGTCCACTAAATTTTGCACAGACATACTTTCCAGTATTACTGGTAAAATATTTGATGGGCGCTCAGGAGGAGCTGTCATTAGTCCGACCGATGCAGTTTCCCCTCCATAAACCACAGCATCTAGTTTTCCGATTTGCTGTTCGGGTCACGCAAAACGGGGTGGAGAGGTGGCACAACACGACGTCTCGTCTGGTCACGGTAACCACAAGACGAGTCGGCCGAATACCGAGGAGACAGAGAACGCTGTCGAGGTGGGTACGCAGGTTCCCCACGACCTTAGTTGTAGCGGATACCGCGTTCGTACGGGGCGTGACCTCGCTGTTCATCTTGCTGGCGCCGTCGACAGAAGCGTAAAATGTGAGTTCGAATACAAAGCAGAAGCACACTCGGTGGTCATTAGGCAGAAGATCCAGACGCGGCCGCCAGTTTCTGTAGCCAGTGTGAGCCGGAGGTGGCGAGGAGACGGCTGCGATTTTATCGAGCACCGGCGCAGGCACAGGAACTTCCGCTTTCGAGACCGGAGTTGGGGAAGCTGCCTCCACTTATGACGGCACGTCGAAAACAACTGTGGGCCCATTGCGTGGATTTCCCGTCATCGACGCCAATTCCTCCTTGAAAATCTGCCGCAAGGTAGTTGCCGGCAAAGAGCAGCGGTCTCCATGAGCAGAGGGAGAACCTTGTAGCTTCAGCTCCTCACGGGTTATGCTGCGTAATAAAACACGCAGGTCCTGTTCTGCAGGAAGACGAGCGAATCCATGAGCTGGCTGCAGGCCCATTGCTTGAAGCTCATCAAGACGCTGGCATGTGGTCCGTGTTGTTGTGTAGTGTAATGTAGTTCTGTTCATGCCACCAGGTGGCGCACAGTGCTAAGGTGGCCAACTTCCATTGTCATCATCAGTAACCGCAGCCTGGTTATAAATAACGTGTAATAACACTAAAGGCTCTCTTTTCCGTGGGTACGAGGTGGCGTCTGAATCTCTCTGCCATGTATGGTGACTCGGTGAGCTTGAGATACAAGATAATGGCGACGCGGTAACCCTTTTCGCCTGCTGGCGGAACGCCATGTCAGTACTCAAGCATGGCATACTGCAATCTTCTTCAATGGCACTGACGCCGCCGCCGCCTTTTCTACCGACACCGGGAAAGCCCACCATACCGTGGACGCAATGGCGTCAGCTGTTCCAGAACTACCTCTTAGCGCCGGCAAGCGACGCGTACCTGCCAGCACGCTGCAAGGCACTCCTTCTACATTGCCTGGGGGTCGAGGGTCAACGAATCTACTACACGCTACCAGAGAAGCAACCTACGGAGGACGACTGGCTTGTGACTCAGAAGCCGAGGTACGTACTTTATTACCACCAGAGTATAGAGCCCACCAGAGCATACCCAGCCGCCATGGACATTTGCCACCTGGAAAATATCACTAGCCGTTACTGGCATCCAGAGCAAAGCTAAGTTGCCTCTGCCTGCTCTTAAATTATTTTCATTGTATTGGTACTACCTACCAAACTTACACTCACATTTTCACGGATGGATAGTTGATGGATCCATCGGAATATGGATCCAATAAACCCTCACAGAAATTACCGCAAAATTAGGTCACAAAACTTCGTCGATGGTCACTGAACTTACGGCCCTGCGTGCTGCAATGCAACACATTTTAACTGCTCCAGTTTAGGCATGGGCAATCATCACCGACTCTAGAGCAGCCCTTCAGCACCTCATGGTGCTGCCACAAAAGCAGCTTGTTCAAGAAATCAATGGCCTGCACACTCAAGCAATAAACAACCACCATGTCGTCTTTCTACAGTGGCTTCCATCTCACTGCGGTGTGGACGGCAACGACGAAGCCGACAGAACTGCTGCATCAGCGCATTTCAGCCCAATTATCAACACCAGTGCCTTTCACAAGGCCAGACGGAGCGACCTTGGTGTCATCGGTTGCCAAGAGCTCTCAGCGATTGCTCTGGACCGACCCAAATAAGACCTACGTTACGTTGCACACAATAGACCCGGAGTGCCGCTTTCGGATGTCAAGCGGTCTGTGCAAGCGAGGTGAGGCTGTCCTACATCGCATCAGACTCGATGTGGCTTACACTAGGCATTTCCTTTTTACACTTCGCCAGGCTTCCTCACCTATGTACCCTACCTGTACAGTTAGCGAGGACGTTCTCTGCGCGTGTCCTCGCTACAAACTTGAGCGTACCACAGCTAAGCTCTCTGTGGGCCTGCCCGCGTCCGGCCAGATCTCTTCGAAGCACCTCCTTGGGTCCTGGCTTCCACCGGCATGGCAATTCGCGCAACAACAGCGCTCTTAACATTCCTCCTGAGCACTAGACTTGTGAGTGAGTTAGGAACTCTCGGACGAGTGACTATATCGCCTGATTGTGTGTGCGCTTTTCGTGTGCGTCTGTGTCTTTGAGTATTGATATGTGAGTTAGAGTTCTTTTCATATGTTTTCATCCCACCTTCACCCCCATTTGGTGTAGCAAGTCGGGCGCCCAACTTGGCTGACCTCACTTGCCCATTAAAGATGTCTCTCTCTCTCTCTCTCTACAGACGCTCGAGGCCTACTACGCTGCAAGTACTAACGTTGTCATTGAACGCCAGCGGTTTGGTCAACGCGTTCAGTTTCCGGGTGAGACCGCGCACATGTTCGTTTCTTCGCTGCGAAGAACTTTCTCTTGCCTGCGCCTTTAATGACAGGGCCAACGAGTTCATGCGCGACAAACTCGTTGCGAAGACAAGCAATCCCGTACTTCGGGAGTGGCTACTTTTGGAAGGCTCCTGATTGACGTTGGACAGGTCCCTCACAATTGCTCAAAGTATAGAAGAAGCTGCAAAATATTCAAAGGCGTTGTCATCAGCTGGCCCTGCAGGGTACGTGCAAAAAGTGGATAAGCGTTTGGCGCCAGGGCCAGCCGGATGTGCCTCGGCGGGACAAAAGAGTACGACTTGCTTTCGCTGCGGCTCTGCGAAACACTTAGCCAATTCTAGTATTTGCAAAGCAAGGAACAAGACCAGCAACAATTGTGGCAAGGTAGGCCATTTCGAGAGAGTCTGTCGTAGCGAGAAGCTTAGCAAGAAGTCCCTCGCTGTTCGAGAAGTCCAGCATCGCGATCCAACAGCTCTCAGCGTACTGCAACTTAACTGGGAACAGAGCACAGGACTGCACATACAAGTACAGGTTCAAGAAACTTCCGTCGATTTCCTCGTGGAGACGGGTTCTGCAGTTTCAATTCTTGCTGCTGACACCTACAGCAAACAGGCCTCCACCAGCACTCCTGCCAAAATCGGCAACATTGCTAGATTTTTCACGCAGAAAAATCAACATTCAAGGATGCTTCCCACTCCAGTTCAGTATGGGAACCGGCATGCTCAACTCCTTTTCTACGTGGTACCACAAGGCACAAATCTCCTGGGCATCGACGCCATCAACACACTGCAACTACTGAAACATGGTACGTCACTGAGCTGCTTCAACAGTTCTTGCAAACCGGAAGAGCTCTCTCTTGATCTGCTATCCCAGTTTTCTCACCTGTTCGACGAGAATTTGGGTCTAGCAAAGGGATTCGTGCATACAGTCAAGATACGCAAGGATGTTGGTCCTGTAAGCGCTAAGCTACGACGCTTGCCGTTTGCGGTGAAGGAATCTGAGGAAGCTGAACTGGATCGTCTAGAGCAGGCAGATGTGATTGAGAAAATTGACAGTTCTCCTTGGGTCTCCCCAATAGCTGTAACGAAGAAAAAAAACGGGAAAATTAAGATATGTGTAGACCTGCGGGAACCTAACAAAGCAATCATTGTGGACTCATTTCCCCTGCCCCACACAGAAGAGTTGCTACACAAGCTGCATGACGTAAAGTTTTTTTCAATGCTGGATTTGGCCTCGGCCTATCATAAATTGACTCTTAGCCCAGACACAGGGACCTGACTGCTTTCATCACAGAGCATGGGCTGTACAGGTACAAGCGTATCTATTTTGGACTCACTTCAGCACCAGCTGCTTTCCAGATAATGATGACTACAATCTTGCAAGGCTGCATAAATACTCTCTGCTACATTGACGACATTGCTGTGTTTGAGTGCACAAAAGAAGAGCACGACGCCTGCCTTCGACAGGTTTTGAAGTGCATTGCCCATGCTGGGCTAAAACTGAATGACAAGTGCATTTTTGGGGTGAAGGAGCTTGACATTTTGGTCACAGAGTGATAGAAGGGGTTCGCCCACTTGTGAGCAATGTAGAGGCCATCCAGACAGTTCCAGCCCCCCCCCCCCCCAAATGTAGCAACGTTGCACTCTTTCCTTGGAATGGTTGGGTATTATGCAAAATTCCTTCCGCACTATGCTGAACTCGTTGAGCCTCTACGGGAGTTCTTAAGGATGGGAGTAGGTTTCACTTGGACGCCGGAAAGGCAGCCTGTTTTGACGAGCTGACGCTCCTCTTGGAAAAAAGCTGCTTACAGCTTCTTGACCCTGCTCAGGAAATAGTGGTTACTACAGACGCTTCTGGCATTGGCATAGGAACTGTACTCCAGCAACAGAAGGGTGATGACTTGCATACCATTGCTTTTGCATCAAGGCGCCAAACACTGGCTCTAGCCAAGTACTCGGTAGGCGAACTGGAAGCACAAGCCTGCATGTGGGCATGTGGGCATTGGAAAGGGTACCTTTGGGTCAGGCACTTCACATTACGCACAGACCGTGAGGCACTGGTGACGCTGCTCGGTGCAAATGGAGCGGGCTGTGAGCCTTTCAGGATTACCAGATGGCATGCCAGACTGATGGCATACAATTACACAATCGAACACAAGAAGGGCGCTGAAAACACTGTCGCAGATGCCCTTTCCCGGTTACCGCAGGAAATGTATGGTGCCCGACCGGAGCCTGAAGATGCTATTTGCTTTCTCTCTTTATGTTTAACTCACGAGAAATTCGTAACCGCAACTGCGCAGGATTCTGTACTTTGCCAATTAATGCAGTGGACAACGTCCAGGCGGCCATCAGCCAAGACGCTGCCTCCAGAAGCAATGCCTGTCTACAGGGTTCGGGATGAACTGTCAGTGATGAATGACCTGCTGCTCCGAGAGGAACAGTTCGTGGTACCGTCTTCGTTGGTGAGCAGGCTTCTGGATATCGCCCATGAATCGCACCCAGGCATCACGCATACAAAGCAACAGCTCCAAGAAAAATACTGGTGGCCTGGCATGAGCAAGCACGTCGAACAGTTGATCAAGTTTTGTGCCGTTTGTCAGTCTGTTGACAAATCAGCAAAACCAGTAGTGTCGCTAATGCAGCCGGTACCATTTCCTTCAGCACCGTGGGAGATGGTAGGCATCGACATCGTTGGTCATTTCGCAAGGGCTCCTCAGGACTGTCGTTTTGCCATTACTTTAATAGACTACTTCAGCAAGTGGCCAGAAGTAGGGTTCACCTCCAACGTCACTTCAACGACGACCATGTCCTTTTTGCGGAGTATATTTAGCCTTGAAGGCTACCCGAAGGAGATAGTGAGTGACCATGGGCCACAATTTACATCCGTCGAGTTTGAAGAATTCTTGCCCAATAGAGGTATCCACCACACATTTTCTGCAGTCTATCATCCACAATCAAATGGACAAGTGGAACGGTTTAATCGTGTGTTAAAGGACTACGTTCAGCTGTGTCAGGAGGAACACCGCCCACTAAAGGAGGCTGTCACAGAGTACCTTGGGATCTACCGCTGCACCCTGCATTCAACTACGGGTCAAAAGCCTGCGGTTCTCCTACACGGCCGTCACCCAAGGACAAGACTCGATCTCGCTGCAGGACCGAGTGGAAGTGTTCCCGAGGTGGAGGGCGTGGAGCTTCGAGCCGTCAAGCAAAGGGTAACTCGGAAACAACTTGCAGGCAAGCACTATACAGATCGATGTCGTGCAGCCAAACATTCATCATTGAGTGCAGGACAAGCAGTTCGGAACCGGGACATTGTGCCAAATGGTTCCCCATCATATTCACCACCTTACACCGTGGTCCGGTGCCAACATGAGGACACGTACAAGCTGAGCGACGGTCGCGTGTGGAATCGTGAGCGGCTGATTCCATACACTGAAGCCTGGAATCCTGCGACGGATGCCACCTGCGGTTCCACTGGGACTCCTTCCTCCACAGCAGCACAGTCCCCGAGTGCCCAGATATTCCAGCCACTTACTACCCCGGCCAGCACCGACCGAACGGAAGTTCCAACTTCAAGTGCAAGTGCTGGTGCGCCGAGTATTGATGTCACAGACCAGCGTGCCAAGGAACGTGTTGGTTGGTGGGACAGAGGCAAGTGCTCAAAGTGAGGCTCCACGGCGATGCACCAGAGACCGACGCAAGCCTGCGTGGCTTGCCCAATATCACTTATGAGACATTGCAGTGACTGTGCGTGCCCCTTTTTGGGAGGAGAGGATGTAGTGTTGTGTGACGGTGTGCTGCCCCTTTTTGGGAGGAGGGGATGTTGTGTTGTGTAATGTAGTTCCGTTCATGCCACCAGGTGGCCGCAAGTGCTAAGGTTGCCAATTTCCATTGTCATCATCAGTAACCGCAGCCTGGTTATAAATATCGTGTAACAACAATAAAGGCTCTTTCTTTCGTGGGTACGAGGTGGCGTCTGCATCTCTCTGCCATGTATGGTGAGATCAGGAGAGAGCCCTTTCGGTTTACAAGTGTGGAAGCAGCTCGGTGACGTTCCATTTATCTGTAGTTGCAGTGTGTTGATGGCGTCGATGCCCAGGAGATTTGTGCTTTGTGGTACCACGTAGAAAAGGAGTTGAGCATGCCAGTTCCGATACTGACATGTAGTGGCGATGCATCCTTGAATGATGATTTTTCTGCGTGAAAAGTCGAGCAATGTTGCGGATATTGGCTGGAGTGCTGGTGGAGGCCTCAGTTTGCTGTACGTGTCAGCAGCAAGAATTGAAACTGCAGAACCCGTGTCCACGAGGAAATCGACGGCAGTTTCTTGAACCTGTACCTGTAGGCGCACTCCGGTGCTCTGTTCCCCCTTAAGTTGCTGTACGCTGAGCGCTCTTGGATCGCAGTGCTGGACTTCTTCAACAACGAGGGACTTCTTGCTAAGCTTCTCGTTAAAACAACCTTTCATGAAATGGCCTACCTTGCCACAATTGTTGCAGGTCTTGTTACTTGCTGTGCAAATACTAGAATTGGCTAAGTGTTTCGCAGAGCCGCAGCGAAAGAGTCCTACTGTTTTGTCCCGACGAGGCACGTTTGGCTGGCCCTGGCGCCAAACGCTTATCCACTGTTTGCACGTACCCTGCACGGCTAGCTGATGACAACTTCTTGGAATATTTTGCAACTTCTTCGATACTTCGAGCAATTGTGAGGGGCCCTTCCAACGTCAATTAGGGGCGTTCTAAAGGTAGCCGCTCCCGAAGTACGGAGTTGCTCGTCTTTGCAACGAGTTGGTCGAGTATAAACTCGTCGGCACTGTCATTAGAGGCGCAGGCAAGAGAAACTTCTCGCAGCGAAGAAACGAACATGTCCGCGGTCTCACACCGGCAACTGAACGCGTTGACCAAATCCCTGGCGTTCAATGACAACGTTAGTACTTGCTGCGTAGTAGGCCTCGAGCGTCTGTAGAGCAGACTTGAATTCGTTCGTCGTCCTCCGTAGGTTGCTTCTCTGGTAGCGTGTAGTAGATTCGTTGTCCCTCGACCCCCAGGCAATGTAGAAGGGGTGCCTTGCGGCGTGCTGGCAGGTAGGCGTCGCTTTCCGACGCTACGAGGTAGTTCTCGAACAGCCGACGCCATTGCGTCCACGGCATGGCGGCTTTCCCCGGTGTCGGTAGAAACGGTGACGGCGGCGTTAGTGTCATTGAAGAAGATTGCTGTATAGCGTACTTGAGTACTGACGGCGTTTGCCCGCAGCCGAAAAGGGTTACCTCGTCGCCCTTATGTTGTATCTCAAGCCGTTGTATCCGAAGCCCATCGAGTCATCATACGTGGCAGAGAGATGAACACGCGACCTCGTACCCACGGAAAAGATTGATTGATTGATTGTGGGGTTTAACGCGCCGACGCAACGCAGGCGATGAGGCGCGCCGTTAGTGGAGGGCTCCGGATTAATTTTGACCACCTGGGGATCTTTATTGTGCGCCGAAATCTCGTACACACGGGCGTTTTTGCTTTTCGCCTCCATCACAAAAGCGGCCGCCGCGGCCGGCAATCGAACCCGCGACCTTGTGCTCAGCAGCGCAACGCCTTAGCCACTGAGCCACCGCGGCGGGTCCACGGAAAAGAGAGCCTTTATTGTTGTTACATGCTATTTGTAACCAGGCGGCAGTTACTGATGATGACAATGGAAATTGGCGCCTTAGCACTTTGCGCCACCTGGTGGCATGAACAGAACTACATCCCCTCGTTCCAAAAAGGGAAAAAGGGGCAGCACACCGTCACACAACACTACATTCCCTCCTCCCAAAAAAGGGCACGCACAGTCACTGCAATGTCTCAGAAGCATATTGGGCAAGCCACGCAGGCTTGCGTCGGCCTCTGGTGGATCGCCGTGGAGCCTCACTTTGAGCACTTGCCTCAGTCCCACCACCCAACCCGTTCCTTGGTACACTCATGTCCGTGACATAACACTCCGCACACCAGCACTTGCAGAAGTTGGATCTGCCGTTCTATCGGTGCTGGCCGGGGTAGTAAGTGGCTGGAACATCTGGGCACTCGGAGATTGTGCTGCTGTGGAGCCTGGAGTCCCAGAGGAAACGCAGGTTGCATCTGTCTCAGGATTCTAGGCTGCAGTGTATGGAATCAGCCGCTCACGATTCCACACGCGACCGTCGCTCAGCTCGTACGTGTCCTCATGTTGGCACCGGACCACGGTGAAAGGAGGTGAATATGATGCGGAACCCTTTGGCACATGTCCCGGTATCTCAATCCGAACTGCTTGTCCTGCACTCAATGACGAATATTTGGCTGCACGACGTCGACCTGTATAGTGCTTGCTTGCAAGCTCTTTCCGAGTTACCCTTTGCTTGACGGCTTGAAGCTCCACGCCTTCCACCTCGAGAATACTTCCAGTAGGTCCTGCAGCGAGATCAAGCCTGGTCCTTGGGTAACGGATGTGTAGGAGAACAGCAGGTTACTGGCCCGTAGTTGCATGCGGAGTGCAGGGGTAGATCTCAAGGTACTCCGTGACAGCCTCCTTTAGTGGGCGGTGTTCCTCCAGACACACCTGAACGTAGTCCTATTACACCCCAGACTCATTTGAGATGAGGCTGTTTCCTGGTGGCAACAACAGACACGTATACCCCCAACTTAGCTTCCTGCATATAATACACCCCACCATGTATCCACCAACTTGCCCACACTGCAACAAACATTCAACCCCATACCACCCCACCTGGGTTTGCCAGAAAACACCAGAAGTCCCCACTATTCGCACTCTACCCTCCAGTAGTGGGAGGCCGCGGGAGTAGTGAAAGGACCCGGACGACCAGCGACCCTTGGTGGACATGGCATGCAGAACAGCAGCCGCCCCAGGAGCCCTGGGGACTGGGCGCTTCTCCCCCGTTCAAGGGCGAACCTCCGCCCAATGGAAATCAATGAAGTTTTACCACCCCCACCACTTTGCAAAAAATTATTAGATAAAGCACCAATCCAAGGCGAAAGGTGTTATTTTATGAACTTTTATTGCAATCTCACTTGTCGCAACGACCGCAGACACTAAAAATGAAAAATGAAAATTGAAGTGTAACACAAGTGATTCAATACTTCCACTTCAAGTGTTCACATGGGGAAAACGTTCCCCAGCGCCAGCGCACTGAAGGCTTCTGCGACGAGCTGAGGTTTCTCGGTTGTAATCATCTTCCAGCTGTCTGTCGCTGCCACAAGTGCCGCATGAGCTTTAATGAACCGAAGCGCGCTCGCCCTCAGCTGGTCGGCGCTGTGCATGTCGGCAAGGACCAATATCTTGGCAGCGGTTTCCACAGATAGCTTCGAGCACAACACGTCTTCACACATCGCCTTCAGCCTCCCCAAGTCGTACTTGTCAGCTGCGAAAAGGACTTCCTCGGCCATCTCATCCAGCTTGGGTGCGCGTCCCGTGTAGATGAAGTCGACCACTTCGTTCAAAACCTCGAAGTCGCAGTCCGTTATCTGCACGCGATCTAGCTCGTTCTCCTTCATTTCATGCTTGAACATGGCGGCGAAAACGGGGCTACGTGCAGCCAAAATACCCTTGTGCGCATGAATCTCTTGACCTTCAACGCTCAAGATAACATCACTGAACTGACGGGATTCCAGCAAGTGGCCAAGGTCCTGCGACAGGCGACAGCCGGGAACATGAATTTCGGCTGCTTTACCGTGCCTGTGATACACAGAATCACAAAAAGAAAGCACCTCACAGTATATGGTGAGCGTGTCGTCTACCAAAAGGCTTTCCGCACTCTTCAGGAGACAGTCCTTCTCGATGAACTTTGAAAAACCCCAACGACCACCAGGAGGGATAGGGGCAGTGGTTTTCTGCACGCAGACCTCGCGCTTTGCTTTGTCAAGAAGGGCCAATTTGTATTCGTAAAACAGGGAAGAGCACTCGGAGTCACGAAACAGGTAGAGGGACACGTAACCTTCGCTTTCTGCGTCCTCCCCATTTGGGTAAAGATGTAAAAACCACGCGGGGACGCTAAACAGAAACTTTGGCATCGAAAATTTCGAACTTACTACTTTCTCACCAGTCTCTTCTCGGCGTAGGCTGAAGTTGCGAACTGTCCACGTGTAGGAAACCTTTTCGACGTCTACGCGTGTTTCGCAGGTAATATCCGTTACCTTACACATTGTACGCGACGCCATTCGGAGCACAAGTCTCACACCACCTCGGGGCGTTTGGTCAGTTTTGAAGCGTGCACAGTAGGCGCCAACTCGTAAACACACCAGCTCAGGCGCTGCCGGTAACGGACGACGGCGAACACACTCGTGGCGGTACTTCGTCGCCTTCAGTTTGAAGCGTAGACGCATACGAGCAATACTGGTATAAGAAATACCACGCCAAAGCGCAGAAACTTTTACCGGCGGCAACTGCTTTGTGCTCGAAAACTTTGCTTTGCCACCACAAAACAAACTTTCCCTCAAAGTGGCGCCACCAGGAGGAGACTCTAGAAGCATTGCCAGCCTGCATAATGTTTTTACCGCTGCCTACTAGATGGCGAGAGAGGTACGTAACGCAGCTGCGGTAGAGTTTCATGCTAGTTTAAATTCGTACCACCTATGTTATGTTCATGGCGTCTTCGTCTGCGTTCTATGTTGAAAACGTGCATGACAGTTCAAAATGCCGACGAGGACGCTCGCACAGTGAGATATTGATATTACTTCATTGAAAGTGTTGCTATATGCCTCGAGTTTCGCGATCGCTGCGCCGCCTGCCGCCGCTGCTCCGCGCCGTTTATGGGATTTGCGCTGCGTGGCTGTAGGGGCGCGTGCAGTGTTTTGGTTCTGTTTGGCTTCTTTTCGCATTTCCGCGCCCAATCAAACTTTTTATGGTAGCGTGCATAAGCAAATAGTATGTTTAGTCACTTAAAAAGCCGCTGCGTCTTCGTGGAGTACTAGAACGCCAACAAGAACTAACCGATGGCGCGGTTCTGCGCGCTTCGTTGCCGCTCTTCCGGGCGTCGGCGACGGCAGCAGCATATGCATATGACCACTGTCCATAGAGTTTCATTGTATGAAACTCTATGACTGTCCTCTCCGAATACGTCAGACACAAGTGAATTCTACTGTCGCCTCGTTTAGACCTTATACTGGCACAGTGAGATGTTGGTTTCGTTTTGCAGCGCGGATAACGAGTGCGGCTTCTTTTCGTATATATACGTCGCAAAAAAATATGTTTCGGGGATGTGATACCCAATCCCAGACAATAACTTACGCCTTTTACAAGTAAATAAGCCATGCGAAAATGTGAAGTATATTACGAGGTTGTGCTTCGATAAATACGTGCCCGCTCACGCCTGATAGCAAGAACCAAGGAAGGTAATGAAACTATGGAAAAATAAACGCTATGAAAGTCCGAAGATACAGAATAGCTCTAAAGGAAATGAAAAAAAAAAAACGAGTGCAGCTTCTGATACACTAAAGACGTTCGTCGAAACCTAATTCAGGAAGGACTCACGAGACCAGAAGCGAAATACACTAATACAGCTGCTATTTCGCGAGACATGGGCGCGGGAGGAGAGGGGGACGCTGTGTACAAATGCGGACTGAAATAAAGCAAGGAACGCTTTAGTAATCACACACGCACAAATCTCGCGTTCACTTTCCTTTTGTTTTTTGACTACATCGAACAGCTGATCGTTCGGCGGACGCATATTTGGAAGTATACAGGCTAGGCAGTTCACAAGCAATGAAAGGTGTCGTTGGAAGATTGTGGTATCGGATAAGGCCCTCTTTTTCAGTTTGTGCTTTATTCTGCAGGCTCCCTGAGCCATATGACGATGTTTTGAAGAAGCGCTTAGTCGCGGACGCGGATTATATTCTAAGCCCGTCTCCGCGCTGCTCGCGGAGGATATATGTAGCAGATGAATGTTTACGGGCGCTCACCTCACGCCAAGGCGACTCTTAGTCGTGTGCTGATCACCGAGTATAATTCTCCATTATCTATCGTAATTTCGTTGAATGTTCGCGAAATTAAGACACACTGGCTTGTAAATGGTGGTGATCAATATATGAGGTATGATATTGGCAACCGTAACGGGCGTGCTGTCAGATATGAGTGCTCCGTTAGATTACGCATGCGCACAAAACCGATTTCCATCGTAGTGTATAGCCGTAGCATGAACATCTGAGGAAACGTTGGTAACGGAGACACTGTTAGTAAATTTTAGGGCAGTGTAACTACATCAGGCTCATGCATACGCCGGTTTCGCGAGAGAGAGAGAGAAGAACTTTATTTAAGAGGCGTTCATTGCGAACTTTACACTGGACGGAGGTAGTTCCCTGTACACGGGAATCCATATGCTGCTCTCGCCGCCGGGCCCTTGGTGACCAGCCGTAGCTGATCCTCCAGGGCGGGGCTGGTCAGCAAGAGGAGGAGGAATCAACTTTTACTGAGCCCAAGAAATCGGTGGTGCGCGCTGGCACCAGACGGGGTGGTTCCCTAGTTACGGGACCCATATGTTCCCAGCAGCTCCTGGCCCCTGTCTGTCAGTGCTAGCTGAGTCGGCAGGGCGGGGCTGGTCAACAAGGTCTCCCATCGCTCAAGGGGTTGGGGATTGGGGGTGTTCTGGGGAAGGGAAGGAGGGGGGGTCTTGAGTTCTGTACACTCTGCCAAGATGTGCGGCAGGGTGCCCCTCTCTCTTTTGCAAAACGGACAGAGCGTATCGTGTTCCGCAAGGTACATGCGGTTCATCAGTACGGGATGCGCAAGCGATCCCGCCTGCGCTCGACGCAGGATCGTCTGTTGCTGCCTAGTCAGTTTGGGGTGCGGTTCCGGCAGTCTGCACCTCTCCTCTCTGTACATCCGGGTAATGTCCCGAAAGCTGGTAACCGGGTGCGGTAGCTCTACCGGCTCGTTCTCGGCCCGGATTGACATTTCTCGGGGCATGGTAGTCGGCGATGGTGTTGCCTGCTACCCGCGAGTGAGCCGGGACCCACACGAGCTCTATGGCTCTTCCCGGTGGCTTGCACTTGGATAGAATGGCTCGGGCCGCGGAAGAGATTACCCCCCTGCGGAAGCTTCCGTACGCTGTCATTGAGTCGGTGACCACGGTGTCCACGCATGGCTGTGCGAGTGCCAGGGCCACGGCCACTTCCTCGGCAACTGCGGGATCTGTTGTCTTCAGGGACGCGCTGACGATCAGCCGGTCTCTGGACGTAACTACCGCCGCTGCACGGTCGCTGTGTTTTCGGAGCGAGGCGTCCGCGTAGAGGACCCTGGGGTTCTCTTCCAGCTTCCGGGCCATTGCTTTACCCGCGCGGTGCGCCTGTCGTCGTCCTTGCCCGGCGTCATGTTCCGGGGAAGGGGTTGGTCAGAATGCTCATCTTCCAGTCTTCCGGAAGGGCTGCCTTGATGGGTACTGGCTCGATCTGCCAACCTATCTTGCGTAGGACGGCTCGTCCATGCTCCGTGTGACTGAGCCGGATTCCTCTGATTCGAAAGGTGGGCTTCGATGAGCTCCTCCACCGTGTTGTGGGCGCCCATGTCTAGCAGTCTTTGCGTGGACGAGTATATGGGAATGCCGAGTGCTTGCTTCGTTGCCTTGCGAAGCATCGTGGTTTAGGGTGTCCCTATTCGCCTTCGTCAGCTGGAGATACGGGCGGAGTAGGTAACCCGCGACACGACGAAAGCGCGTACCAGGCGCATGGCATCCTCCTCTTTCAGGCTCGGTTTCGGTTAGATACCCTCCGAATCATACTGAGTATCTGTTCGGATGTAGTCTTGATCTTTTTGACGGCGGCGTGTGCCTTCCCGTCGCTCTGAAGTAGTAGGCCGAGAATCCGAATCTGCTGAGTTGGCTTGATGGCCGTTCCGTCGATGGTGATGGTCACGTTCGGCAGCGGCTCCTTCTGAGGTTTCCCCGGTTGGATCATGAGCAGCTCAGATTTCTGGGGAGCGCAGCTCAGTCCGCACGACTTGGCGTACTCGTGCACGGTCGTTGCCGCCCGCTGCAAGGCTTCCTCCACCCAGGCATCGGACCCGGCTCGGGCCGTCTACACCGTAATGTCGTCGGCGTAGAACGCGTGGTCCACGCCTTCAATTTGCTTGAGTAGATCGGGCAGGGGCAGGAGGGCCAGATTGAAGAGCAGGGGCGACAAGACCGACCCCTGAGGGGTGCCCCTATCGCCGAGCTCGACAGGGTCCGACTTCTCGTCCCCTATCCTGATGGTGGCCGTTCGGTTTGACAGAAAATCTTTTATGTAGCCGAATGTCTTGCGGCCGCACCTGGTCTTGTTCAGATTCTGCAACACACTTGCATGGGACACGTTGTCAAACGCTCCTTTCAGGTCGAGGGCGAGTATCCCGCGCGGCGCGTGCCTCGGTTGCCTGCTTGACGACCAGCTCGTGGAGTTGACCATCACGTCTTGGGTGCTGAGATGATGCCTGAAGCCGTACATCGTCTCCGGCATCTGATCTGTTTTCTTCGAGGTGCTTCTGCAGCCGGCGAAGAACCATGCGCTCCATAACTTTCCCCGCGCAGGACGTGAGGGAGATGGGCCGCATGTTGTCTATCGTGAGGGTTTTGCCGGGCTTTGGAATGAAGTGGACCTCGGCTTCCTTCCATTCCTCCGGCAGCCGCGAGCTGTCCCAGGTTTCGTTGATGTGCTCTAGGAGGCCGCGGGCCGCTGCACCGCTCATGTTACCGAGCAGTTTGTAAGTTATGGCGTCGCTGCCGGGGGCACTTCTCTTATTGCTTTCGTCTATCGCTGTCCAAATTCCGTCATGGTAAACGGCCTGTCCAGCTCGTCGTTGTCGGGTCCTTCGTACGTCTCGGCACCGGGTACTGGCCCTTCTCTTCGTTTAGGTACCTCGCCTTCAGGTCTTCCAGGAGCCTGCAGCCGTCTCCCTTGTACGTGTTCAATACTTTGGTGAGGTTGCGATTGGTCGCAGTTTTGGTACTCAGCGGGTCGATTAAATGCCTCAAGAGACGCCACGTGTTCCGCGCCGAGAGCTTGCCCTGCAGGCCGTCGCAAGTCTTCAGCCAATTTTCCCTGCATAGCTTGGCCGTGTGCTCGGCGATCTGTTGTTGAAGACCGCAATGCGTTTGGCCAGCTTTCTGTTATGTCTCTGACGCTTCCACCGCCGCGTTAACGAGTGCCGAGCCGCCCATGTGGGTAAGTCTGGCGTCCACGTACGGTACCTCCGCCGTCGTTGCGATTTCCTGGGTGAATTTCTGGAGGGCCTGCTTCTGGTCCCTCGCCCATTCGGTGTAGGTTTGTTTTCTTTCGGCTTGTGCCGGCTCTTCCTCGGCCGCCGCGTCTTGTTCTTGGGTATACTTCCTCATCTTATCCCAATCCGTGATCCGCGCCGTCCCCAGCACAGCCCGATATCGGGAGCCTCGGATCGTGATGCGGATAACACTGTGGTCAGAACCCAGGTCCGCTTCTTCGCTCCTCCAGGTGACGTCTAGCGTGCCCGATAACCACGACAGGTCTGGCGTAGTGTCCCTCGCGGCACTGTTGCCTCTTCTGGTGGGTACGTCCGGCTCGTTCAGGAGGGCCATCTCGTGATCCTCCATTGCCTTGGCCAACGATTTTCCTCTCTTGGGACTGGAACTTATAGCCCCACGTTGTGTGAGGGGCGTTAAAGTCACCGAGGATCAGGAGTGGCCTCGTCCCCGCCAACCCTTTCGCCTGGCTCACGATGCGGTCAAACTCGTACTGGCCGTTGTGACGGCCGGCAGTACGCGCTCATGACGAATAGATTGCCCGAGTTGCCAATTTCTATTGCATGAATTTCGACCAGCGTGTGCTCGCACCCGCCCTGCGCCGTGACGTGTTGTGTTGCCGCCGCGTTGCTGCGGACGAGCACCGCCGTTCCGTTCTCCGTGGGGTCTGTGTAAGTGACGTACCCCGGGAAGTCGTGGTTTCCCGTTTGTTTCCTGTAGAGCTATTACATCTGGCTTGTTTTCTTGCCCGTCAATGTGTAAAAGTAGTTCCGCTTCTTTGTTGCGAATTCCGCGGCAGTTCCATTGGTAAATTACGGTGTGTCTTCCCCGGTCTTCTTCCTGTGCTTCTTACTTGGCCTCTGCGTCATCCTCCTCGGACGTCTCGAGTCGACCGCGCCTTTTCGCGATCGCAATCTTTGATTTTCTCGGCCCGTTCCTTTTTCAGGGACGCAAAAACGGTTTGTGGCTACTTTTATTCCTTCGGCCCGCTCCTTTTTCAGGGACGCGAAGCGCTTCCTCACCGACTTTGTGGCTACTTTAGCGCTAGGCGCTCGTGCTTTACCGAGAGCGTGTGAAGCTGACTCTCGACAGCTCCGAGTCGGGCGTCCATTTTTGCCTAGCCTTTCGTTAATTTGGGTGATTGCGGACAAAATGGCCGTAAGCTCCTCCTCCTCGTGGGATCTGTGTCGTTGCCGTGGTCGCGGTTCTTTGCGGCCGCCGCGTCCTCTCCGCTCGCGGGACCCTCTTCGGCGTCCATCGCCTCTTGATTGCTGGATGCACGTTGCCTGAACCCAGCCGCTCCCGCCGTCCGCCCATCCTCCACCTCTTTTAAAGGGTAGAGTGGGGTTGGTGGGGCGAGGCTCAGGTTAGGGGGGCGGGTGCTTGGAGCTAAACCTACACTCTCCTACCATATGTGCTGGAGAGTGCCCAGTTTTTTTACAGATTGGGCAAGCTTCTTCAAATTTGCTTGGGAACATGCGGTTGAGTAGACGGGGGTGCGGAAAGGACTGTGTCTGGATTTGCCGGTGTACAGTTTACTTGTTCCTCCGTGAGTGCTGCGTGTGGTGCTGGTAGCTTCCTCCTGTCGTGCCTGTAATAAGTGGTTATTGCCCTGTAGGTAAGCAATGGATGGTTTTTTTTTCTTTACTGAGGGCGTGGTGCGGTAAGTCAGTACTCGGGCCTCCTGGTGGGCAAACTCGTTACCCTCCACCGCACAATGGGCTGGTACCCACGCTAATTCTACTGTTTCCTTCGGAGGTTTTTTCTCCTTGAGCATTCGGAGGGCCACCCGGGACACCCAGCCGTACTGGAAGCTTCTGTAGGCTTGCTGGGAATCCGTGACCACATTGGTCTTTCCCGGTAGAGTAAGGGCCAGAGCAATCGCCAACTCCTCTGCCTCTTCAATGCTCTTGACTACAGCGGATGCGCACGTCAGCAGCTCTTTCGTGGTTGTCACCGTTGCTGTTGACCGGTTCATACCGTCATTCATGGAGGCGTCCGTGAAGATAGCCCATTCTTCTTCGCTCTGATGGCTTCCAGCCATTCATCTGGCAGCTGGTCTCTGTCCGCAGATTTCGTCGCCCTCCAGCCGATTTTCTGCAAGATGCGTCCACGCGCTTTTGTCTGGCTCAGCCTTTGCTTCTGAGTGGCGAGATGGGCCTCAGTGAGCTCGTCAAGCGAGTTATGCAAGCCCATTTCCAAGAGTTTGCGTGTAGACGCACTCATAGGAACTCCAATAGCTTGCATGACGGCTTTGCAGATGATGAGATCCAGCCCCTGTGTGTTCTCTTCGTCCAGGAGGAGATAAGGTATTACATAAGTTATTCTGGTTACCACAAAGGCTTGGACGAGCCTGAGTGTGTCCCTCTCCTTGAGGCCTCGTCTTCTTTTCTATTCTCTGTATTTATTCTCTGCCATGCCATTCCGCCCTCCTTTCTTCCTCCTACTTTCTCTCCCCACTTTTTCCCCCTCACTTCTCCCCCCCCCCTTTTTTTCCAACTCCCCTTTATCTCGTCCACTTTGAACTGTAATTTGGGTCCCAGGTTGGGTACGCAAGCCTGAGTGGTATGGGCAATTCTGCCTTTTGCGGCCCTGTACGCCTGGTTCCACCCACCATGAGCACAAATAACGTATTATTAAACTATTATTATTCTTGACGCCATCCGTCAGAGCATATGAAGAATTTGTTCCGACGTGCGCTTTAGTTTTGCAACGGCTATTGATGCCCTGTGTCGGCCTGGATGACTAATCCGATAATTTTTGTGCTGGGGCATGGGACGATGTCTTCACTCTCTATAGGCTGAATTTTATGTCCTCTTTTTGTTTCTTAGGCGCCCTTGGCCGGATGGTCACTAGTGCTGATTTAGCTTGGGAGCATCTAAAGCCATACTCTTTGGCGTATTTGTCCACCACATCTGCGGCTGCCTGCAGCGTGTCTTGGATCCATCCTGAAGAGCCTGCTTTCGTCATCGAGAGCGAGATTTCGTCGGCATATATAGCGCATGCCCCAATCCTTCGATCAAAACGTCAACCTGCTTGACTCTACAACTCCTTCTTACGTCGAATACACTAACGTTCTAAACCGATACGGTTTCGAATGCCTTATTACACTTCCAACTCGATGTTCTACCACTGGACCTAGCACGTTGATCGACCACGCCTTATCTAATCTTGTTCCTGTACCCCCTTCAGGAGTGATTGAGGTAGAAATAACAGACCATTACCCCATATTCGTTCAAATAAACATGTCCGCTAGGAACGACAGTATGCTGTTCACTAAGCAGAGTCTAAACGCGCCCTTATTTCTTGAAGAAATTGGAAAAACTGAGTGGCCAGCATTTCTGCTCCAGGATGCTCTTCAAATATCATGTACCCCTGTCAAGTGCAAAAAAAATATTTGCTGCTCAATAATCCACGGTTAACAGGTAGTCTCTTGAAACGTCTTAGAAAGACAATCTTTATCAGAAAACTAAAAAACAACCATTTAACTCGCGTCTGCTAGCTCGCTACAAAACGTACTCTAACGTATTGTGCAAGCTGCTCAAAGACGCTAAAAAAATTACTATGAGAGCGAAATCACCAGTGCGGGGAATGACGTGCGAAAGCAATGGAAAGTTATAAACTTCTTCCTAAATAAAACATCGGTGAATCTTTCCGTAACAAAAGTAAATTCAGACAACAGTACATTTGACAACCCATCTGACATCGCAAACGCTTTTCGAGATTATTTCACACCCAACCGACCAGTTCCGCCTGAATCGCTCAACGCGAATTTTCCACGTTTGCCTCACAGTTTTTTTTTTCTTTTACCCACTTCGCCTGAAGAAGTGTATAAGGTTAGTCACAATTTGAACGACACGGGTCCGGGATTAGACAACTTTAAGCCTTCATATATCAAGTTGATTGCGCATCTCGTCTCTGGAGCATTCGCCCACATTGTAAATCTTATCTTTAAGACTGGTGTATTCCCATCCGTTTTGAAAAACGCCAAGCTAACACCGGTGTTTAAAAAAGGGGACAGACTTCACATATCAAACTACCGCTCTATAGCCGCATTATCTTTCTTTAGCAAAATTATTGAAAAGCTACTTGTTCTGAGGCTCACAAGTTATATATAAAAATTTAGCATACTATCGGCGAATCAATTCGGGTTGAGGGCTGGGTATTCCACTGAACTTGCTTTAATATTTCTAAGTGATAAATTTAAAGAAGCCATTGATACGAGATATCTGGTTGGTGCGCTGTTTATTGACCTGTCTAAAGCTTTCGACTCTCTGAACGATACCATATTGTTTAAAAAATCAAATGCAATTGGAATTACCGGCCCTGCTCTAACCCTAATAAAAAGTTATTTAATTGATAGGAAACAAACCGTATGCATCTCTGGTACTTACTCCGAATTCAAATTAACAAATATAGGCGTACCACAGGGATCTCTTCTTGGTCCTCTTTTATTTTTAATCTTTATCAATGATCTCCCGCAATGCCTTAAATTTTCAACTGGTGTACTTTATGCTGACGATACCACTATCTTTACAACTGATATGAATTTAGAATCGCTAATTGTGGAGCTGAATGCTGATAGTAATAATTTAGCTGCATCGTGTCGGGAAAACGTGTTAACCATTAACTAACTCGTCCAAATCTCGATTTATTATTTTTAGATCTAAACACAAAATAATCCCGGAAAACTCTTTCATCTGCCTAAATGGTACTCAACTTCTTTGCTCGGACTACGCCACTTTTTTAGGTGTTGAGCTTGATAAACATCTCAAATTCCAAAAAACACATCTTTTTGTTAACTGAAAAGGTAGCATATGGAATACGAATATTAATTATGGTTCGTCCTTATTTTGGGTTGAAGACTCTACTTTCATTGTAATATGATTTCATTCATAGTCACATTAGTTATTGCATATCGTCTTTGGGCAATACATACCCGACGCACCTGTCCCCCTTGCAACATATCCAGAATCAAGCCATACGGATTATTACTCATAGTCATTTCCGTTGCAGTTCTTTACCGCTGCTTCGTGCACATAACATTTTATCGGTTTCTAATTTGGTTAATTATTCTCTTTGCATCATAGTACTTAAATTCTTCAGCGGTAGGCTTCCTCTCGAAATTATCACTGCTAACCAGCTTCCACTTCATAGCTGCACTCGTTTTGCCCTTCATAACAATGTTTTACTTCCTAAAGCTCAAACTAATTATGGTAAGCAAGCTGTTCATTTTTCTGCTGCTTACGAATGGAACTGTTTGCCTCACTTGACAAAAAGTGCTTCAAATATTTTTTCTTTCAAAAATAGCTTATGTGGTCATCTTCAGTCAATTTGAGTTCATTTTGTTTGCGTTTATCACATGTTTTGTTTGCTTTTTTTTTACTTTCATTGTGCAATCTCAGTTTTGTAATATCTGTTTTGTCGGTTTCAACATAATACTGTGACCACTGCTTGTTAAAACTTTTACTTGTTGATGCTTGTTTTATAGGAGGTCCCCCTGCAGTCTTTGACTTCGGGACCTCCTCCTGTATATACCCATTGTAAGTTGTTTCTTTGTGTTAAATAAACCACCATCGAATCGAATCCGAGCGCCTTTGACAGGCAAAAGAGTGCCATGTTAAACAAAAGGGGTGACAATACGGATCCCTGTGGGGTCCCCTGGCTTCATAGTTACACGGGAGGGGATACACCTCTTCCCCCACTTTGATTCTCGCCTGGCGGTCAGTCAAGAAGTACATAATTGTATACCCGTTCTCCGCATCCGGTGCCCTGGAGGTTCGATAGGACGCTGGCGTGAGAGGCGTTATCAAATGCGCCCTTGAGGTCAAGCGCCAAAATGGCTCTGGGCGAATGTCTCGTGACCTGCTTCATGACCTCCTCTTTTATTTGTAGCAACACGTCCTGTGTTCCGAGGCGCTTTCAGAATCCGAACATGGTATCTGGCATCTGATTGGTGTTTTCTATATGCTTTGGCAGCATATTTAGCGCCATCCGCTCCATCACTTTACCCACACAAGACTTGAGGAAAATGGGCCTTAAATTGTCATGTGCGGGGACTTTCCGGGCTTCGGTATGAATCTGATCTCCGCCTCCTTCCATCGCCTCGGCAGGTTTCCGCTCACCGAGGCCTCGTTCATGTGCCGCAAGAGATCATTCGTGGCTCTGTCGCTAGCCTATACGTGATGGTATCTGGACCCGGGGCACTATTCTGACGGCTCTCTGCAACGGTTTGCCCAGCGTCTCGTTGGGTGCTCCCCGATAAGATCCTCGCCGCTCTACACTCCTTTCCGTTTGAGGTATTTGTCTCTAAGATCCCCAAAGAGCCTCTTCACGTCGCCATCATAGTTGTTCGGTGTTCTGGTCATATTTCTGTTTATCTCACCCTTGCTTGTCACAGGATCAATAAGTGTTTAAGGAGCTGCCACGTCATGCGAGCCGATAGAGTTCCCTGAAGTTCGTCGCACAGGCTGAGCAAACTCTTCCTGGATAGCTCCGCAGCGTATTCTGCAGCCTGTTTGTTGACTTCTTGGATTTTCTTGCGGAGCTTTCGGTTGTGTCGCTGCCACTTCCAGCGTTTGGTGCGACTGCGCCGAGCTTCCCAGAGATGTGCCAGTTTTGCGTCGACACGTGGGGTTTGGTTTGTGGTTGCAATTCTCTCGGTGTGTTTTTCCACCAAGTCGAGTTGCTCCTCTTACCAGTGCTCGTAGGGCTTTCTCTCCGTTGTTACCTCTTCTACCCCCTCTTCCTGTACCTTCCTAAGTTTGTCCCAGTTCGTAATCCGTGCTATTCCGAACTTCGCCCTGAAGCGGGGCCCCTTGCTGTGATCTTCAGGACGTCGTAGCGGACCCAAGTTCACTCCATGGTTTTGCCACGTAGCGTCCAGGATACCTGCCAAGAGCGACAGGTCAGGCGTGGTATCTCTGCAGTGCTAGTACCCCTTCGTGTTGGAGTGTCTGGTTCATTGAGCAAGGCCAAATTGTGCTGATCCATGAGGTTAACTAGTTGCATCTCTCTTTTCGAGCAGAACTTATACCCACACGTCGTATGCGCCGCATTGAAATCACCAAGTACGAGCAAAGGTCTATATCCGGCTTTGTCCATGCCATCCTGAATTGTCCCCGCTAGGTAAAGGTCCTTCTTGGAAGGTCTGCCGTACATATTGAGTATAAAACCGTTGGGTACACTTCCTATACCTCGGCTGTGGATTTCAATCAAGGTGTGCTCGCACCCTCTTTGTGTTGTTAGATGCTGTGTTGCCGCTATTGTGTTCCGCACCAGCACTGCAGTCCCTCTTTCCGTCGGATAGACGTACGTTACGAAGCCCGGAAGTTTGGGTTTTTTGTTTGTCTCCTGCATGACTAAGATGTCGGGCTTGCTGTTGAGTGAGTCCACATATTGTTGTAGCTCGCGTGCCTTCTCTCTAAAGCCACAGTAATTTCACTGGAGAATTGTCGTGGTCTCAGTCGGCTTTTTAGTAGGACACCCCATCTTGATTTTGCCTGAGGCTACTGGTTGTGTGACTACCCTGTAATCCCGTCTTGGCATACGGTACCCCCTTCCTTGTCTTTTGCGGCAGTAGAAGCTGATTAACGTCGGCTTCAAGCTTGTCTATCTTAGATATCTTTGACGTCGTTTGCGTCACCAGTTGTGACACCTTGTTTGCGAGCTGCGCAATGGTGCTGTTCATTTCTTGCATGGGATGCACCCACTCCGGTTCGTCCTTTGTGGCTGACATTGGTGACTTTTGGTGTTCTGGCTGCTCTGGCTGGATGTCCCGCTTGGGTACCTTTCTCCTTGCGTTCGGTTGGTGTCCGCCCTTTGGCTACAGCTCTCAGTCTCGCTTTTATTTAATATAGATCGATACATTTCATTTAGATTTTCTATTTGTGCAGTTTAGAAATCTGCTCATTTTGTTTGGCTACGCTACCAATGACTTCAATTGTTCGCACTCTTTGCATTGCTTCTGAGGCTCTTGCAATAATGGGGGAATCTGGTTGTCATCTATAGATATGATGGAGGATCTGTCTGACCAGCCCACCTGTTTTAGGTTGCTCCTCGCTGGTGTTTGTTCCTGGACCTTGAGCTAGACCTCGACTGCTGTCTGCTGCCGTCGGCGACGCGTGTTCAACCGATGTTGGAGGTACTCCTCGCCCTTCGTCTTGGAGTCGCCGATCGGTCCCTTCGACTTTGGCTCGAAGACCGGTCCCGCCTCGACAGCCGCTGCTGCTCCACCGACGCTTTCTGTTGCAGGCCTTGTTGCGACTTCACCTGATGTTGACCTTGCGCCTGTCGTCGCTGCTGCTGCTTTCCCCGGCGAATAACGTACGGAGTGACCAAGCGCCTCGAACATCCTTTGGCGCCCGTAACGTGAGCGCCTTCGCACAGGGAGCACTTTGCCACGCACGTGTGGTCAGGACCTGGGTCGCACGTACCGCACTCGTGGCAGGCGCGTGTTCCTGTGCGTGAGCAGGCCGTGTTACGGTGGCCCACCTCGTAGCACACACTGCACACTGGTACTGTTTTCTTGTGGAGTGTGCAGCGGTGTGCCGTTCCGTAGAGGTAGACGCAGCGTGGGAACTTCTGACCCTGCGAACGTCAGGATCACAGTATTGACTTTTACCCCATCCGCCCTTGCTGCGTACAACTCGAAGCCGTCCTGCTCGATGTTTTCAATGATTTCTTGAATTGTAAATTCTTCCGGAACTCCTTGAATGACATCCTTGACTGAGTCATCGGGTGCAAGCCCGTATATCTCCACAGAATGTTTTTCATCCTTGATTTTGATGTCAGTTACACCGATTAATTTCTCGCCAATGTGAACATACGGCGTGCTTATCGTTGCAGTATTCTGGGCTTGGTCGATCTGCAGGTGTATGTTCGCTTCACGCCAGGTTGTGCTGGTGGCGTGAAGGAGAGCCAGGGTCAGCTGTGAGGGTAAGAGTGCTGCAAGTTGAGCCCACCGCGGGGTCTCAGGACTAGCTTGCAATGGTCCCTTGGTAGAGGCTTGAACCAATGCCTGGCTTGACGAGTGTAGGTCTCGACTGCCGCCCCGGTGGCGGAGGCAATGGTGCTTGCTTGGTTTGGCTATCGCTTAGACGTAGCTGTCTTTCGTCCCGGCGTCGTTGCGCTCTTGATATCACCTCACTCCAACTCTTCACGACCCTGTATTCCCCTTTTCGGACAAATTCTGGCTCTCTACCAAACTCTCATCGTCTTGATGCATGCAGTTATCTTCTTCCTCGTCCGAGTCGTGTGCTTCTACGACGGCCGCATCACCATCGGCGCCAGGCACGAGCTGTTGTTCCATTTCCATGCTAGCAGCTGGCCTACCACGCTAGCGATAGGCCTAGCCCGCCCTCTCGGAAAAAGTGTCCTAATAGCGCCAAAAACGCGCTCACCGGTAAAATATCGATGTCTTCGGGTGCCCCTCACGTAACTCAGTCCGATGACAGCAACAAATTATCATCAAACTCGATTTGGCCGCAACTTCGAGTATTCAACACAGAGCTCATAGAAAGACGGTGCTGCTACCGGCCGTCTTGGCTTCCGAGCAGCAGGACGTCTCCCATAACCGGACTCTCAGCATCCGTTGACGGAAGCGGCAGGCGGCTGAACAAATCCACATTGCCCATTTGTCGTCCTGGTCTGTAAATGAGCTCATAGTAGTACTGAGCAAGCAGCAGATTCCAACGAAGTATTCGTGGTGAAAGCACGTTAGGCAATGGGAGGCTGTGGGGCAGAAAACCCAGGAGCGGCTTGTGATCTGTGTACACCTTGACATGTCTTTCATAGAGAAAGTGGTGGAACTTTTTGATCCCAGAGATGACGGCCAAAGCCTCTTGATTCGTTTGGGAGTAGTTTCGTTCCGGCGTAGCCAGAGTACGGGAACCAAATGCAATAGATGCTTCTTGTCTAGATAAGTCTTCGTGGCTAAGGACAAATCCTATTCCATAGGGAGATGCATCGCAGGCAAGCGTGAGCGGCTTGTGCAAGTCGTAGTGTACCAAAACATTCTATGCTTGTACGAGCTCTTTGGCGCGCTTAAAAGCGTTGGCTTCTGCTTGGCGCCATCTCCAGGGTTGGTTTTTTTCGAATATGCGCAGAACCACGCAGGCACCTGTTTTAAAAATTCAACAGCCCGAGGAAGACTGTAGCTGCTGTTTGTTCTCAGGCTGCGGTGCATTCTTGAGAGCCTGAACCTTTTCTTCTGTTGGGTGAATACCAGTTGCGTCCATGCGATATTCAAGGAAGGTCACTTCCGACGTCCCAAAAGTGCATTTCTCCTGGTTGAGACGTATGTTGTCGTCCTTGATGCGTTTCAGCACTGATCGCAGACGTTCGTTGTGCTCTTTAGCATCTCGGCCTCCAACAATGACATTGTCGAGGCGGACGGGAACTCCTGGAAGCCCAACAAGGAGTTCTTCCATGTAGCGCTGGAATATGGCCACGGCAGTGACACTTCCGAACGGTAGGCGAGTGACTCTGAACAGTCCTCGTGAGTGTTCACTGTGAGAAGGTCAGCTGTTTCGTCGTCTACAGCGAGCTGCTGGTATGCTTGGTTTAGGTCAAGCTGTGAGAAGGCTGTGCTGCCTGCAAGGTTTGAGAAAAGCTGGCCTGCTGTTGGCAGCGGAGAAGTCTCAGACTTGATCGCTTGATTCACAGTGCTCTTGTAGTCTCCACACATTCTGATCTTGACATTCTTCTTGACGACTCCGAGCACGGGAGTAGCCCAGCGTGATGAACGCACGGGCTGGTATACACCTTCCTGAACGAGAGCGTCAATGGCATCGTCTGCTCGCGATTGGAGAGCCACGGGGATTTGTCGAGCTTTTCGGAACACTGGGGTAGCTCCCACGTTGACCTCTATGCGCACAGGAGGCCCCTTTCTCTTTCCCAGTCCTTCAGCGAAAACCTCGAGGAATTCAGAAATTGCTGTTGACCTGGTAAGTGGAGCTTCGCTTCTGGGAACGTAGTTTATTCCGCAGACTGAGATCCCCAAAACAGGAAACCAGTCTCTTCCAAACAGGCTAGTGCCAGATCCACGCACAACAAAGAGGCGAAGGCGGGCGCACTTTGCTTTGTGTGAGACTGTCACTTCCAGGAATCCCAGAATCTCTAGGTGCTTTTTTGTGTAAGAACGAAGTTGCAAGAGAACTGGGGTGAATCTCTTGCCTTGGTAGACCAAGCTTATCCATGGTTCTCTCACTGATGATGCTGCACGCAGCTCCGGAATCGACTTCCATGGACAGTGGCATATTGTTGATGCGCACGTCCACACAGAAGGCAGGCGAATTTCGGTTCATAAGGGCGGACTTGGGCGTTCCATACGTAGGCTCGTCGGAGTACGAATCAGCAAGCAGTGACAGGGTTGACGTCCACAACTGGGTCACGGGACTCCGAAACGTGGTGGTTGCGTCCACGATGTTGCGACTTTTTCTTGTGTCCCTTTCGATGACCGGATTTTGAAGCTTGCTTTTCTTCTGCCGCTTTCTTCCGACACGCTTTCTCGAGATGCCCCTCGTTGCCGCAGAAGTGGCAGACAGCTGAACGGTACGAGCAAGTTTGTGCGTCATGCTCACCAGTACAACGCCAACATGGTTGCTTAGGAGAAGCGGGTCCTTTTGCACCGTGGCGCTTACCGCTGTTTTGTAGTTTGTTGGTGTCAACCACAGATTTAGCGCCGCAGTTCTTCATTCTTGGTGGCTGTTTCTTCCGCTGCACGAGCCAGTAGGATGGCCTTGGTCAGCTTAAGGTCTGGTTCGGTGAGGAGACGCCTCTGAATTGTCTCGTCGCGAAGGTCACAAACCAGGCGATCACACAGAAGACGATCCAACCAGTCCTCAAAGTCACAGTAGAGAACCAACTGTCGAAGCACTGCAAGGAAATCTTGCACGGATTCACCAGGGAGCTGGTCGCGCTTGTTGAACCTGAAGCGTTCCATCGTGACATTCGGCTTTCCGATGAAATTCCGTTCAGCTTCGCGATCATGTCCTTGAACGGCGTTTCTGACGGCGCCTTGGGTGCACAAAGCGAGCGCAGCAGAGCATACGCGTCGACACCGCATACACTCCACAGCAAAGCGCGCTTCTTGTCGTCTGACGTAATGTTGTGCGCTTAAAAGAAGAATTCCAGGCGTTCCAGGTAGACAGGCCAGTAAGAAGGCTCGGCCGGAGAGAATTTGCCGATGGTGGCTGGAGGCAGCATGGTTGCCATTGTTGACGGCTGGTGCTTGAAGAGCGGGGCTCTTGGGTGCTGGAGCGGATCCAGGGGGTTTTGCTAACTCAGTCACAGCGGGCAGAAGCTGCGTGCTTGGGACCGCGGCGATCCCATCCTCATCGCCAGTGAGGTGTTCGGGAGTCGGAGTCCGAGGCAAAATTGTTTATTGGAGCCAAGCGTACAGTATGCACTGTGAGCGAGTGGGTCTCGAGAGAAGAGAAGTGAGAACATAAAGAGGGCAAAGACCCGAGCGTGCCAGCGGCGGGCTGTAACACGAGACGTGGCGTCGAGGCTCCCGTGGAGTTCACGCAAACGGAGTGGCAGTATGCAGGCTCGGGGCTGCAGTCTGCGGTACACAACACTACCGTTTTCTGCGATCTTGGAAGTCTCTCAGTGATGTGCGGAGTTTGCAGATAAGCTTCAGATGGGCACATTTCATATTTCGAATTATCGATATATCGAACTTTTTCGCTACCCCAAGGAGTTCGATATATCCGGGATCGACTGTAAATGTCAGCCTTATCCATTTATTTTTTGTGATATCATTATAGCATACCGTAAATATTACTGTTCTTACCGATGATTCCTTAAATGTTGTCACGAACCCAATCCTTTCGAAGAAAGATGTACTCCCACAGAAAAAAAAGGATCATTTGAAATATTGATTGCTGATATTTATGCCAAGTTATATTTTGTCTGTAACGGCATGTTTACGCTCAGTCTAATGTTGTATAAGGTTGATTTTCATAATGTACCCGACAGTGGGCAAGGCAGCCTGCTGTTCCCTGTGATGCTGCGTTTGGGATTCACCAAGTTCAGGCGAAAATGTCTGCGTCTTGCATGTTGGCTGCTAATAGTTTGCATTTTGCAGGCCATTGACCGCTAGCATGCAGAGGATTTGCAGAGAAGATGATGAACAGGCCCGACGTACTCCCAGGCCATGGACGAGACTTCTCACGGGGACGTTGATTGTTTTCGGACCTACAGCGTGACCTAGGGCGGCGGCGTTGGCGAGAGCTACCTTACTGTCGTTTCCCTTAACGGTGTGAATGACCCCGGCCTGGGAGGAAGACTGGGGGCCATCGTCTCCTGGATGTCTTCGATATCGATATCCATAAATAATTCAGTGGTTGGGTCCTGCGCATTCCTCTGGCCCTGGCCTCTCAGCTTTGTTCACGTGAGGAACTGTCGTGTCAAAAAGAACGACAGGCCCGACAACAAGGCGTTGTTGTGCACGTTGTTGTGCACAGCCGCCGCATGTAGCCTAGCTACCGGCAGCGCAGACACATGGCGGGACGGCCAAGAACTTCTATGAGAAACATGTTGGGCAAGCGCGTCGAGTGAGTTCACGTTCCTTGGGGCGATCTGTACTGCCCTCGTCATGCTCCATGTGGTCCACGCCCGAGCGGCACCACTCTTCAAACGAAATGCTTTTCACTGCACCAAAGCACTCCAAGTGCCGCACAATAAGTTCATTAGGCACGGTTGTCGGCACCCAGTGAAGCTTCAGTGCTTTTTCCTGGTTGTTAGGGTCGATGACCAGGCACCGTTTCCCTTGGGCCTCGATTTCGCCCTTCAAGGCCAGATCCTTCATGTCTTCTGATCTCTCGATGTGACCATCCAAAAATGGTTGAATTGGGAAGGTCCTAGTCCTGAAATCTTCCTCATGTCAGTCGCAGCGCAGAGTGCCGCTGCGATGTCGTCGATCTTGTAGGGCCGGGCCGACGGATCCGTGCAGGAAAACCGAGTTTTCGCTCAGCTCGGCGGGGTCGGTAGCAGCGTCCGGTAGCCAGTCGAAGCGGCAGGCACGGAGGGTGGCGATGGGGACCGGTTTGGCACACACGCTCCTTCCTGACCCGAGATGACCGTGCTCTCCTTCTTCGTCTGCGAATCGGCTGTCACCGCTGCGCGAAAACAAGTCACAGGCTTGGCATCGTCAGTTCACCCGCCTGCCCACACTGTCCTGCAATAGACACTCGCGCATGCACTGTGCCAGTGTCCACATCATTCGCAGGCTCGATCAGCGTTGAGAGCGTCGTATGCGAAACTGGGACTGCCTTCATGCACCTCATCAAACCTGTTGTTCCCAGATTGACACAAATCAAATCGACGAAAATGCGTTCCGAGCCCTGCTGGACTTTTTAAACGAGACGGGACTCTCGGGCCGGCTATGATGCCGCCAGTACTGTACATGCTGCGCGGCTTGTGAACCGTTATCTTATTCTCCCTTTCTATCTTTTTTCTGTCCACCCTCTTTCCTGCCCAGCCCCCTCCTAGACTCCGTCTTGATTGAGGTGCCCTCAACCAGAGAGGCAGTTATCGGCTGAGTCGACTTTCGTTTCTCTTCTAATAAAGCAACTTTCTCTGTCTCGAGGAGCTGTCTCTCAACATGACTGCTCCCTCTGAGAGCTGGGGAGAGCCAGCGCTGCCGGGGATGGAAATATAAGGTACCTATGTATAATGCATAAGCAGTTCACAATATTATTTAATTTTAGCATTTCAAGCAAGTTAGATGACTATTTGTTGTATACCGTTCGTGCAGTAAGCGTCCCCCAAATTTCCGCAGTATCTTACGTCTAGCAATTGCATTCCTTAGACGGAAAAGCGTTCGCAGATGTGTGGTCGTACTGCTGACCGCTGTGCTTGTTCACCCAGCGCAAAAAAGTGCTGCCTGCACCCACTAGTTTTACGATGTACGGTAAAAGTTTCAGTTGATTTTATTTTCTTTGTACTTCGCTTACTCTTCCGCCGCCTTCAATTGGCCTTAGAATTTCCTACTAGCGTACCAGACAGCGAAGCATCGCATGTGCGCGTGTGCAGCGCTTCTGTGTAGAGACCTGGATCATGGAGCTGATACAGTGTACAACCTAACAAACTAAAGAAAGGCGCATTCTTTCATTCACAGACGTGTCGTGGCTCAGTTTCACCTGAGCGAACCAATTGCGACGACCCGTCGGCGGCCAGCGGACTAAACGCTGGGCCGACCGACTTTGTCGGAAGGTCGGCGAGCCGTGCAGTAGCACAGTCAAGCCAAGTCATTTTTTCCTGAAGTCACAACAAAACGCCACGGAAAATGGGCGAAGATGCAGAGAGGTGGACAGCGCTTTGGAATTGATTTTTCTACTAAATGAATTCGCGTAATTGCACCCAGAGTGGTAGAAACATGGCCTAGGGACGCTGGACTACAATTTGCGCTAGTAATCCCGCAATGTTTACAAATCACTTCAGTGTCCCTCTAATGATATGCTTAAACGAAGTGTGTGTGCTTAACCTATTTCTTAATGCGAGCGACCGCAAGCCTGTGAACTATAGAGGACAATAGACCTTTCCGGAAAGTTGCGCGCGCCCCCAAACGGCGGCCGCAAAGCAGCCTGGGAACTGTGAGCGCCGCAGCAGCCGCCGCCGCTGCCCCTCGGCCGCCCGGGCCGCCCTTTATGTGGCTCTACTGGCTCTACCGTGCTGAACCGTGCCGTGCGCGACAGCGCCTGTGGAGGCAGCATTTGTTGACGGTGCAGCTTCCGCGTTTAACATTGTGCGATGCATGCAGAACATCTGCTATCCTTGGATAGCTGTTTTGATAACTGGCTTCTTTTTCACACTTCAGCATTATTACCATAGCCCGCATTTCTTCAAAAACGTTACATTTTGGGGAGTTGCAGTGTGCATCCCATCGATTCATGCTATACTATGTCTGTATTTGTTCCAAGTACTATTGCCTAAAAGGAGGAAAGTCTTATTGTGCAATCCTGAGATCTTTTGCGTTTTTCGGCTGTGTGTAAATAGGAAAATAGAAATGTTTATTTCAGTCGAAAAACAGACGAGGCAGCTAGTATGGTATCATTACAATAAAACACACGTACACTTTTATTCCGTTAGCAAAACTAACCAATGCCGACTAAAAGGTAAAACTGTTCAGAGGGCTCTAATACAAAACACGCATAGTTGACATTTTGCTTACTTATCGATTGAGAAGTGGTTGATGTGTGAAGTTGTTCGGGTACGTAGCAACAAATTTTCCATATCTGGTTTGGCTTGTCAGCCATCGCATTTGGGAAAACATACCACAGTATTCTCACGTTCTTCACTTCTCGAATAACTCGCTCAACGTGTCTCCTCGGGTTTGGCGACCTGCCGTGTGCGTGTTTCCTCCGCTACTGTCAGTTGACGCCGACATTTAACAGGGGGGGGGGGGGGGGGTCTTTTTAAATTTTAACGCCAAGTTCACGGACCTCATCTGCGATCAAGAATCCTGGGTCAGCTATGACGAGCTGTCTTTGTTTTCACACAGGAAGTACACCACACCTTAAAAGTGGGAAATAATTACACAATGAGCGACCGAAAAGAAATAGTCGAAATGCTGAACCACAACAGCAGAAACCCCGTTCCTCCAATGCCGAAAGGGAAACGGTTGCAGGCATGCAGTCGCTGTCGTTGGAGAAACCGCATCGTTGCCTGCTGGAGCGAAAGTATTACCTTTTCGCCCTGTTACGCCATTTGTGCAAAAATTATTACAAAACGGGCGTTGATTACTCTGAGCTGACAGGAGTATCTCGACAGTGCGGCATATCACTAGTTCGTCTTGGATGCCGAGCTGGAAGGGGGACGGGCGCTTAGGAGGGCGACGTTTCGTTCACTTCGTGGCAGCTAGGAAACAAAATATATAAAAAGAGTAATTTACGTTCTAATGCCGGGATTACCTGTCTTTACCGGAAGACACCTCTCGGAGAAGACCCGGTGTCGAAAATGGTCGCATACGGTCCATGTAACATTTGCGTCTGCTCGCGTTGAAATGGCTCCACATATCCTGTGATGCTCGGACGGCTCCCACAAAGCGAATCGGCCATCACGACCCTGGCGATTTATCCGGCGAACCCATTCCTTTTTAAGTTTCTTGTCCTTCGGAAACTTGTGCAATGAAACATCCGGTCTCGTAGCGTATTGTTGTCCCAACCGAGCACACAGCACGTTTGTCCGCCCCTGCAGCTTCCTTGGCGCCATATCGTCAGTATCGCGTAAACTACAAACGCTAAGGCAGGTCGTAAACGAGTGTAGCTTTACACAGGCGGAAATGCATCCGAATAACGTGTGCACACGATATGGGCTTCTTCGTTTTCCCACCCCGGCTCCCCGCGGGCTGCCGGAAGCAAGAGCTGGTTATTAGTATTTTTCTAGGGGCGCTAAAGTGTCCCATTTTTTTTCAATTCCTCGTGTAGAAAATTTCTGTTTTCCCGCGCGCAGCCAGAAGCGCGAAGACGCTTTTCAACATGGCAGCAGCTGGTTCCACTCTGCACGCTAGCAGACGACAAAAAGTTATCATGTGGTACAAGCAGTTTCAGAGGGATGCGGAGTTTATTTCTTATTTTGGGTTCTACGGTTTTCAGATGTTTTAACTGATGCGCAACATAACTTTGCAAGCACAGCATTTCACTCTACTAAACTTGTCCTTTGCGGGCTCGCTTCGCGCACGCGGCGCGCGGGGGCACCCCCGTCCCGCTCGCCCGCACGCACGCAGTTCCCATGACGCTTGCGCGGGCCCGCCGGGGAAGGAGCGGCGCTGCAGTTTCTGGAAAGGTCTATTAAGTTGCCAGTGGGCAATTGAGGATCAAGTGTCACAAGTTTAAAGTTTGGCCTTTGAGCTGATATGAACTCAGGGACTCGTGGCCATGGCACGCTTTTTTTTCAAAGCAAGACTTCTCTGCGATTTCAAATCACCCAGGGCAACTTTAATTACTAATCTGGATGTGTACCCTCCTCATTAAATGGTTAGTCTTGCTGCAGACATCCCATCTGGAAGTGCTGTGAAGCATGCTGTTGGTGATGAACAGTGAAAAATTGGGCCCATCTCCCCGCGAGGGGGACTCGAGTAAATGCGTCGCATAGGGGGTGGGTGTATTGCGTTAACGTTTAGTGTTTGGGGAGTTGGTGGTAGTGAATGCGTTGTATCAGCAGCTTCTTGACGTAGTTTGAATGAGTCAAGGATATAAGGCGCGTTCGTAGCCTCCCATTCTGTGTCGGCTTTGTGGCGCAGTGGGTAGAGCACCATGTACATTGCGTTCCGCCCGCAGGGTCGTGGGATCGAAACCAGGCGTCGGATAGTATTTTTTTAAAATGCAGAGCATTTCAGTAACTCACGATGTCACCCGCGTTGACGTTCATCGTAGTCCGCACCGTCGTTGTCCGCACCCCTCCCTCTACACTATATAAAAAATTGGGCCCATCTCCCCGCGAGGGGGACTCGAGTAAATGCGTCGCATAGGGGGTGGGTGTATTGCGTTAACGTTTAGTGTTTGGGGAGTTGGTGGTAGTGAATGCGTTGTATCAGCAGCTTCTTGACGTTTGTTTGAATGAGTCAAGGATATAAGGCGCGTTCGTAGCCTCCATTCTATGTCGGCTTTGTGCGCAGTGGGTAGAGCACCATGTGCATTGCGTTTCCGCCCGCGGGGTCGAGGGATCGAAACCAGGCGCCGGATAGTATTTTTTTATATAGTGTAGGGGGAGGGGTGCGGACTACGACTACGGACGTCAACGCGGGTGACATCGTGAGTTACTGAAATGCTCTGCATTTAAAAAAAGTACTATCCGGCGCCTGGTTTCGATCCCTCGACCCTGCGGGCGGAACGCAATGTACATGGTGCTCTACCACTGCGCCACAAAGCCAACACAGAATGGGAGGCTACGAACGCGCCTTATATCCTTGACTCATTCAAACTACGTCAAGAAGCTGCTGATACAACGCACTCACTACCACCAACTCCCCAAACACTAAACGTTAACGCAATACACCCACCCCCTATGCGACGCATTTACTCGAGTCTCCCTCGTGGGGAGATGGGACCGCCAAAAACAAGGCGTTGTGGACTGCGCAGTAAGGTGCCGGCACGTGCGAGAACCGCTCGCGCTGTTCGTTCCAGGCAGGGGGCGCTCGAGCACTGCGAAGGCGGGAAATTTGAACTGTTTTGGACAAACCTCCGTTCAATTCATCAAGAGAGAAGTGAGACAGGGAGGCGAAGAGCGTGATGGGTAGTAGCAGTAAGCGGATAACGGTGCCCCAGGCCGTTATGGCGAATCACTGCTCTGCATTTACGACAGCTTTCACGTTGAGTGGAACGGCTTTAATTTTTTTTTATATAGTGTAGGGGGAGGGGTGCGGACAACGACGGTGCGGACTACGACGGACGTCAACGCGGGTGACATCATGAGTTACTGAAATGCTCTGCATTTAAAAGGAAAAAAAGACATCATCAGATGGCCCACCATATTTTGTTTTTAGATGCGACGCTGAGAGCATCTCTTGTCGGCGGCCCTGTCCTTCCTGCGTGCGTCCGTCGTCGTCGGCGTCCGCACTCTCCTCCGCTCACCCCCTCTCCTCTCCGATAGCGAACACTCTCTCGCGAAGGGCATTGAATTGGATTGGATTTAAGTGGATTGTGTTGCGTCATGGCCGCGGCAGACGCACTGGCGCCGGCGCGTGCCCAGGTGAGAGCGAACACTCTCTCTCAACATCTGCGGGTGTGCGGCCCAGCGCGCTCTCACTCCGCCGGTGGGCGGCGCTCCGCGCGGTGCTGCGCATGTGCAGTACTCTCTCTCTCCGCAGTCTCCTCTTCTTCGGGCGCGCTTCGCATATAACCGGTGTGCCGCTCTCCGGCGGCCTTTCGGTCGACGGTTGCTCTCCGTTGCGCTTGAACCACCCTCAGCGTCGCATCACACCAGGGTTCCCGCGAGGGGAGGTGGGCGTAATTTTTTGTACTGGTGCTTTCTCTATTAATGACCTCCACATGTGCTCTGCTATTCCATTATGTCAGGGTGTGCTGGGCATCTAAACAAACATGCGCATTCTGCTCTCGGTGCTTGGAGAGCGGTCTTGTTCACGGTTCACACGTATATCAGAAGAGTGGTTTCTGGGGGTTCTGAACCAGACCATTGAATTTCCCGAGGAAAGTTACCCAATAGAGAAGGCAACAACTAAGCACCAATTTTGGTCGGCCGTGTCCATGGCATTCGTATTCTCCTAAGCTGGAGTCCGGGCCTCCTCTCCCCATCACCTTCCTTTTCTAAAGGCCAATAAATTGCATTTCACCACCTCCAACCAAGCACAAACTTTCCTCAAGCACCTTACAAGACGCAGCTTTGTCAATTTGCACTCAGGACTGTCGCTTGTGAAGCAGACTCCGTGGCCCACCCTGTTCAATACGAATGGGCTGGGCATACCTTGCAGGTCTTGCTTATTACTAAGAAGTATATTGAGGTAAAGAGTTCACTGCAAAGAGGAGTCATGTGCAGATAGACCAATGAAGATCCCTTGCAGAGTTTAACAGAAATACTAGACTTGGCGGCCACAAAAAACCTCCTGCAGCCGCCGTTACCAACGTACAAAGAATAGAACGACGGCCCCACGAATGTGCATCCCCTATTAACAACTGCAAATATCTGGAACTCTTTTATACAAGGGGTTTGGTTATTATCACTTAGACAAGGTTTCCAGTCCCACCTTATCTCCCTTGCTGCAGCATCTCTCGATATTCTGTGCAAAAACAATGGGCACCATCACTCCCACGATCAAGGTTTTGCATTCTGCAGGGTGTCTACCAAAATGACATTTTCAAATTCCCTAATTTTCCCGGGATTTCCCCGAGTCTTTTTGATAAATTCCCTGAGTGACACAGAACTCTGTTTTACATCAACACGGGCTGACACCACTCCACCAGTTGCTGGCACTCTCTAAAAAGCACCTTATAAAATATGAAAATAAAGTGTGAATGCTAAACAGTAACTTGTATCTCATTCAAAAAGAAAACATAACAGAGTGGCAGTAGAATTCACAGTGAATGAAATATAAAAAAAGGTAAACCCGTACTGCCATGTTCTCAGCTCACACACTGCCTCAGTGCTGTATTTAACTGTTTCAGTGTTTATTTTGGTTCAGATGAGGGACACCTGCTTCTTTAACACTGTCCCGTTAGGTTTCCTTAAACGCCACCATACTTCTGGCGCAGGGTGAGCGGGAAGAGTTTATTCGAGATTCACATCGGAAATCAGAAACACCTCAAGTACATACCGCTATGGTGACTCCACGTAAAGTTCTTTTGGCACGCAGCCAATCTACGGAGCCGAAACATGCTCTGTCTTTCTACGCAGCAGAATATAGTGCCAGCTTGCAGTTGTTAAAAGTATATATATAATTTCAAAAGCGAAGTGCAATGTCTATATTCCATACATAAAGGGACCCAGAAAAGCCTTCTGTAAAAGTTACAAAACGCCTGTATTGTCGCGTAGCACCAATAGAGCGATGCAATGCCGTTGGAATTATTGATCTACATTCACTATTAGCTGCGCCAGAAGCAATTAAAAGCACCTCTCCCCACTTGCCGATCGACTCCTCCTCCCTCTCTGTTTCCTTCAAAGCAGCTGGAAACACTGGGAATAGCCATGTGAGATCGCCACGCTCGACTTCCGTTCTGCGCTAGCTACATTCCTGCGCCTAGGCACGCGTCAATCGCTGCGGACCCGCCTTTGCCTCGGGATCGCGCAGGAAGGAGGGAGAGCAGCCGGAAGCCAATAACAGTGACGCCGCCGGCGGCCGACCTCGCCGGCGATAGGGCGAATCAGGGGACGCCTTCGCCGTTGCCTCAGCCGCGATCGCCGTTGCGTCAGCCGCGGTCAGCTCGCTGCGGCGTCGCGCTCATCGGCTGAAAAAGGCGATCTTCAAAAATTGTTTACAAATTATCCGTACAACGTATGGGGCTCACACTTGGCTCAAAAATCCCCCGTTATGTGTTCTACCACCTGAATGTATTTGATTGCCACCTTCACAAAGCTTTTCGGGGTCCCTTTAAAGGAGCCATAAAGACAAAATGCAAGTTTGGTTCATTCAAAAGTTTGCCCCGTTAAAATCATGCTGACACCATTTTTAACGTAAACTTCGCTCAAATAAGCTGTATAATTAGGAAAAAAGGGAATGACCATGCGACCCACTAGCTCATTTCCCACAACAGAACCTATGATGTCATGCCAGCCAGCTCTGCGATTGGCGGAGGCCGAAAAAGCAAACGCAAATTAGGCACAACTTGTAAGCTTGCCGAAAGAGCTGTTTGCAAGGGCACAATCTTTTTATATCAGTAAGAATGGAGTTACAAACAAGTAGAAGTTACGAAAGCACACGTACGTATACATAGAAGCACTGATGCGTACTGGTGTTGGTACTGCGTGCACTACACTTCGTTTAGATGCATAGCACTGCGGGGCTTTGGGGCTGTCTCAGACGACACTGGCCGATTGGCGCAGGCGACGGTGTCTTAATTGACCGTATCTGTCGAGCGAACATCATGTTTCACGAAACGATTATGTTCTCCATGAACAAAAACAAGCCAGGTTTAAATACGGTCACAAACAAACCAAAGGCAGAAAACGGCTTGATGCGGTGTGGTGGCGCCATCTAGGTTGACTAACAGTAAGCAAGTCACCGCTCCCGTGGCCAAACACAGCTCGGGAGGAGAAGAGTCGAGTCCGGCCGTGCCACTCCACACCAAGTTTAGCTGAAAGACCTGCTCTTATGATCTCATTGCAAATATCGTTAAAACACGTTTTGTCGCGAGAATCAAAATTTTAGCTTATTTAAATTGATTAATTTCGCAGTGAATAAAGCATCTTTTGCTTCCGGACAAGAGCTGGGGGCACTGTAGAACACGAAATCTTCCGAATAAAACAAATTTGTATTTTGTTTTCATGGCTCCTTAAGACGTATTTTGAACACAGCTGCGAACTTTCAAAGCTGAAAATTAAGAGAAATGTGTTTTTACTATTACACCAGATTTACAACTCAAAGATTCGCAACAAGCGTCAACTAGGAACCACAGTAGATGGTGCCAGGTGTTCCAGCATAGGGTTGAAAGCTACTACTGCCCCTGCTTTTGTAGACTCCCGTACGCTGCCACAAGCTATTGCGGTGCGCAACATTTTCTTTCGCCTTTCAGGAGTCTTGGAAACACGCCAGAGTGTCGAGAGGGGGGGGGGGGGTGACTTGCAAGCTGTATGAAGCTAGTTCTCACTGGAACCAGTGACTTCTCCGGAAAGCTGTGCACTTTTGACTTGCGGACACCAAACAATCTGCAACACCACACTAAGTCGCGATACCTACCAGTTACCATGTTCCACTTTGGGCCCCTACAGCAACACCGGATAAGGACGAAATAAGTAAATTCAGAGGCAAACAATGGACTCGCGCAGCGCAGCGCAGGACAGGAGCAGGTGGGGGTCCATAAGAGAGGCCTTTGTCTTGAAATGGACCTGACTAGGCTTTGATTGATTGTAGGGTTTACCACGCTGACACAATGCAGGCGATGAGGCGCGCCGTAATGGAGCGCTCCAGATTAATTTCGACCACCCGTGGATCTTTAATCGACCAGATTTTGGGGAAATCCCCAAGGTGGAGTAAGTTTCTGTGAAGGAAAGTTTGGCATCCACCTAAATGCAGCCATACTGCTACAAAGGAAAGCTACCCAGCTTTCTCAGAAACTTCGCAGATGAAGAAAAATTAGTCCTGGTCCAGGATTTGAGCCCGGGACCACTGCTTAACCGGAGCAGTCGCTCTACCAACTGAGCTAACCAGGAGGCTAGTCAGGAGGCTAACCAGGAGGCCGGGTAACCAGGAAGTAGCCGTATGGCTGCATTTGAGTGGATGCCAAACTTTCCTTCTAGGAGATCTTTAACTTGCGCCGATATCTTGAACATGAGTGTTTTTACTTTTCGCCTCCATCAGATGTGGAAATTGTACCCACGTCTTCGTGCTCAGCAGCCGGAGTAGGCTCTGATGATGACGACAACGACGAGGAAGACTAGAACAAAGACCAGCACTTTATTACAGACAAAAGCAACAACCGTCCTTCAACTGTGTAGGCGTTGCAGATCCTTGCACACCAGTCGAACTTAAATTAAAGCACTAGCAAACCACACGTCTCGTCTTCTGTATGCGAGATGAAGATGCAACGGAGCATCACCGAGAGTCCCATTCGGCACGCAAACATATGACCTGTCCCTCGCAGGCACAAACAATCACGACCTTTCAGCGTCGCACACGTCAGATCCTGTCGACGTCGACAGCTGTCACTGGCTCCTAGATTCAGAGCCTGGCATCAGTGCGCCGCAGAACGTAGATGGCGGCCGACAGTCCGCCAACATTGACGCCGTGCACGCGCAGTTGGCGCCAGATGCGGCCCAGGCGTCCCACAGCCTGAAATTACATTGAAATCATTTGCAATTAAATGTGAGAGTAAACACTCGTTAGTTTAATCACACGATGCTTATGATGGGATGGTGGCGTTGCACAATGAGTGTGTCCCTCACATGAGGCAAGTGTAGACATGCATGCCGTGAACTAAGCCATAGGCAGAGCAATGACATATCAGGGATGTGCCCATATTCAAAGCTTCGAATAATAAAGTGAATAACACATTGTTCTATCTCGCCTCCAGTCGAAAAGCACTACCAGAAAATTGAATAGCATTTCAAACTTTAAAAATGCAAAGGACAGTTGTTTTAATGAACTAGGGTGCACGAAATTATGCCTCGGTGAAAACTAGAAATGCCCCACTAAAAACACTGAAATATACTGCATAATCTTGAGTAATGGCCGCACCTCTCTGTTTCGGAGAAATAATATTGAAAAAAAAAAAAGTTACCCATGTATTAGTTGAACTCTCCTTTTCAAAGTGCCCGCTAGACAGCCACATTGAGCCACCACTCGCAATCTTCTTAGGAAGCGCATAAATTTGATCCCTAAATAAGGGCATCGTTCCTGCCCTGCCACACCACAGGTTCTCTCTCCCTATTTTTGAGGCAGCAAATGCAGCATTCAATGCTTTGTTGTTTGTGCGCTGCTACTGCAAGTGCAACAGGGCAGTCGGCCTCCAGCTCCAAAGACACCGACAGTGCCGTGCAGGGGGAAAAAATTATTCGTGCATGGGCTGCACCCCCCAACATTACCACCACATGAGTTTATACGGTATTTGCTACAAGTCTGAACTAGTGGGGACAGTAGGACGTATCACACTTTTTATACTGCAAAGCAGTATACCTCTACCAGCTAAGGAAACTTTCGTAACCACATCAGCAGGAAATGCGGGGCTAAATAAAAGAAATTACTGGCACTGCCAGGAATCGAACCTGCACCCACGTAGAGATACAGAGCGAGAGGGCATGTCATCTTACCGACTGAGCCAGGCCAATGCTACTTTTTCTAGTTTCGGTTCTATTATTGCGCGCCTAGAGGCAGTGGCGCTGGGGAAACACTCCTCCTCTCATTTTTTTTTTTCTTTCCGCTTCTCTCCGGCGCGACGGGGGGCGCGCAGGCGCGATAACAGTCACCGCAGTTGCTGCTTCCGCACGGCGAGCAGCGAGGCCGACGCGCGTCTCATGCAGTGGGCGATTTCTCGTATGTGCTCCCTCGGACATTACGGTGCTGCAAAAGAGACGCCAAGAACACCAGGAAGAATCGTAACACGAAGACTCTTTGAGTGCTGTTAGCAAAAGGAGAGAACGTCGTTCGTATGCCGTACGTGAAGCTGAGCTGAAGGATAGGACTTGTGTCGTGCGTGCACTGTGCTTGAAGACAGACAACCTTGTCTGTGTTGTATTGGTCATCGGTGTTTCTCGCCGCACGTCGCATTCGCGCACGTAACGCGAATAAAGTGTTCAAGTGATATTCGAGCTGGCGTCGTTACTGCTCAAGCGGCGTGGCTTCGTGCCATCGGAGCGAGGCTTGCCCGTTGGAGGCAGCGGGGTGGCGGCGGTGGTTGCCGGGTGGGAATGGGGGGGGACACGGGGAGGGGAGAAGGAATCCAGCTGGCATGAGAGGGGAGAGCGTTACCTCTCCCCCACGAAGCTGCGCGCCCTCGCATTGTTGCCATGACAATTATAACACCTTCAAGGCCAACATGGCGGCGTTGCTAGGGCAACAACAACGCAGTAATGTTTCCCCAGGCTCACCAGGGGAGAATATGCCGCATGAGTCACAATTAGCTTGGACGCTGGGTTGAAGGCTAAGAGACCGCCTCCTGACTGAGCTACGCCCACACATGGAGTGACACACTGTGTATTAGATGAGATGGCGGATCTACCGCCTGCGCTAAATCAAAGCCCCCGTGTAAAGTGCAAACTGCATACGTATGACAACAGTGTTCATGTGGTTTGGATTAGCGACGAATGGAAGAGCGTCTGCGGAAAGTGTCAGGGCCTTGGCGGCGACGCATGAAACAATAGTGAGAGGGAGGCAGCGTGTGCCGCCCCCCTCTTCACCTTTCACCAGACGCTCCCCTCCGTTTTTCTGCTGTCCCTGCTGCGTTCACTCACTCGGTTACACTGACACCGGCGCCGCGAAACCCGGGTAACGGCTGTCAGTTTTACGGCTGTCAGGGTAACAGCTGTCAGTTTTTAACGGTTTTACTCTTTGTAGAGCTATATGTGTGAATTCAAGTGACGTCCCACGGGCAATCATTGTAGGTGTCATTTACAGCTACGCAGTGCAACCACCTTCACAGCATTATTTGGAGCCAAATTTTTTGGGCACCCCCAATTGGCAGTCACAAGCACTGACTGAATACCTTGGCTAGCGGCAACAGTCTTTCCTGCAAGGCACCAGTGACGTGCGGCTAAGTGGTCTACAGGAAAAGAAAGGTGCGTGGAGCCTCCCTTATTTTCTTGCCAACAGGCCAACTTCAACCTCAAACTTCTCTTTCACAACCTGATGTGAAGTCACGCTCAAGCTGAAAAAGTCTAGATGTGCACTGACATACTCCGAGCCCCCGGGTTTTCCAATCGAATGATGCACACGTCTTTTTTAAACCATAGAAAGTTCTCTTCTTTCTCTCTAGAAGACCGAGGGTATAAGTTTTGCCCTCTTATACACCCGAATAGATCTGTTTTTAGCAAGAAGGCATTCACACCATGGCACTCGTGAGCTACGGCTGAAGCATGCTTCAGAAATTGTAAATTGTCATTCCCTTATTAGAAATCCCTAAATATTTGCTTCAATTTTCAATTATTCAAACAAAATCACCATTTACTTTGAATCCAAAAATCCCTGTTACACATGCCAAACAACAAGCTTCGCAGCTGTATAGTGTTGAGCAAGGCAAGATGGCATCTATAGCCATGAAACTGTCACGTACCACTGCTGTCACCTGACCACCGATGTTCTGAGTGGATGGTGCCGGGCAATACACCCATGTCCTGTTAGTAATTTAAGCTTTCATGCTTTGGTGCTGCATCTGCAGCATTCAGTCATTACATTGTTATTCAGGCTTACCTCGACAACATCAGCCTGCCAGCTCTCCCCAATATAAGTGTAAAAATCTATGTACAATAGGAGTTTCTTTTTTTGTAAATTTTACCACATAATGTCCACCTCATATCATATGTGGATCACAATGTTCTGAGACCAAATTTGCAGTTCTCGCTGGGTTGTTGGCCAGTGCTACATCATCAAGACTCGTGGTAAAAGCAGTGCCATCTTGAGGTGGTGTCGGTAGGCTGCTTATTGCTTTAACCAGCACTGTCTCGGCCACACCAACTTCACAATACGCCTGCAAGCAAAGCTTGGCATGTTTGCCAAACGTTTATCTCTCACGATGTTGAGAACCCCCGAAGCAGTACCCAGCCGCCTATAAAAAAAGAGTTGTTAGAGCTGCTGACAATATTGAAAATTGCGCTTCACGGAAGCGGTTTTTTTGTCAGTGAGGGCAATGGTTGCGATAGGACAAAGAAAAAAAGAATTTTTTTCTGTAGTGGCCTCATAAGTTTCCCAGGGGCTGAAGCAAGTCTGCGCTGTGACTGACCAGAAGCTGACTTCCCCACTGTGATGCAATTGGGCTGCACACCTGGCTGCGAGAATAGAGCCTATACAAATGAAGGTAAGAGATATTGCCTGGGCCAGAGGCATTTCGTAGTACGACTTCAAGGTGATTAAAAACGGGGAGTCACATTACACCCTACACCGTCAAACCCCGCTACAACGAACACCGCTTCAATGAAATTTCCACTTCAATGAAATATTTCCAATTCCCTGTAAGCCTGCCATAAAAGTCAATGAAACGAAGACCTCGCCCCAACAAACCACTCGTTTTGCTTGCTTTCGTTTCAATAAAATTTTCACTCAGTAGATCTGGGTTTGAACATTCATTTTACGATAACATAAGCATAAAGCCAGCTACCTGTAGCTTTTTACACATTGAGGGCACTTATTTTCACCTAAACCGTGCGCCCACACCACCACCCAAAATAACAACAAACTCATAGGTGGACGCCATTGTTTGCTGGTGATAACAACGTGACTGGCCGTCTTTACACAAGGCACAGGCCCAACTCGCCAAGCCGGAGCTACGGCCAATCCGTATCCAGTTGAAATCATGCGAATGTGCCCTGCTGCTGGCGTTTCAATGTCATGTATGCATTGTGAGCAGTTTTGCAGCTTTTGCAGTCTTTGCAGTTTTCCTTCTATCGTTCTTCAAATTCAAAAGCAAAAATAATGTTTTCATGTTTAGTCTGGAACCAGCGTCATCCTATCTTAATCGCGAGCGTGTGGCTTGCCTGCCAAGGTCATTTGCTGCTGTGCTGAGTAAGAGGATAACAGCGCCGCTCTTGTCACAAGCGAGAGGGGAGGCTTCCCACAGCCTAGCAGCTATCTGCAAGTAATCAGCTCAATAGAATCAGTTCGGTAGATACGCCTTGTTGCACAGCAATATGTTTTGTGATTGCATTCCCACCCGTAACACGCTCTTTACTTGCAAGTAAAAAACCAGACAGCAATTGGTACATTTGTTACCTGGATAAATACGATGTAATTGCACGTCACATCCTTTTTGTAAACATTGCATTATGCAGTCGATGATGCGGATAATATACGGGACTATTTTTCTAGCCCTTTAAAGGTGTGTTGGGGCAGATTTCGCCTCAACGAAATTTCGCTTCAAAGAAATTTTTTGCACGCCCCGTCAATTTCGTGTCAGCGGGATACGACTGCATACTCGAATTTAGGCCAGCTCCAATTCTAATCTGATCGTAAGAGTCAGAATGCCCTTAAAAACAAAAAATTTTTTCCGAATGTAACCCAGTAGAAATAGGCGAGGACAACAACAGCCACAAAACTAAAACGGAAAGGGTTTTTAAGGCCCCTTTTTGGGTCGGTTGTGCTGTCATCATTTTTCCAAAATTTGGAGCGCAAGTCCAAACCAAGTTGCGCTTTTCCAACAGGCTTGTAACACCAACGCCCCATTGGTTGTCACCTTCTTCCTTCTTGTGTCTTCTCTGAAGGACTGCACTTTCCCGATGTAAAACGGAACAGGCCTTGGTTAACCAACATAGAACACGGGTAGAATGCCTGCTGTGTTGCTGTGCTTTGGGCGGCTATGACCCCCAGGTGTGTGGGCCAAAATTTTTTTGCGGAGCCCCCGGGGACAAAATCCATTCTTAATGTAGCGCTTATACCAAAAAACCCTTACACCTCCAACACCAACGCTTTTCCCGCAATTCCCGAAATTGTCACTTGCTTGGAGGACCAAGAAGTTCTCGGCTGCGAGCATAACCTTCTCTGTAATGGAAGCACTTTGCTACCGATGTAAAGGCACCAAGCAGGCGAACTTGCGCTGCTAAGCCGACAAAGAACACTGGGTGAGAATGACCAAAATAGCGTCGTGTTGCTTGTGCTTTGGTCGGCTATGACTGCAGGTGCTAGTGGCTACAACAATGCTTTCTTATTAGCGGAGCCTCGAAGCAGAACAAACTGCACACTCCTCTTAATGTAGCATGACTTCAATACCATAGAAAATCCCTGAAGCCTACGACGAACAGCTCAAAGCTTCGCAGCACATCTGACAAAGCTGCAGAAGAATGTTGACTTTTAGGACAGATGACTAATGCTGAAGCTCGTCGGATGCCAGAGTACCCTGACAAGCCATTGGTGCATCCAGTAAAAGAGAAAGGCTACAAGTTACCACAGGGTCGAGTGGCAACGACAAGTTGAAAGTGCTGTGATGTTGTCCCATATGGCAAATAATTGCAAGCATCCAAATAATGACAACTTTTCAACAATTTGCTGTGCAATGCCAAGACAAAAGTGGACGGACCAAACACTGCTGCTTGGTGTCCACTGCTACTTGTGTGGAATGCTTTTCACTGTTAACTGGGCGACATCCTGAATAAACCACAACTTGAAACTCGCAACAATCGTGTTGTCACTCCTGGAGGCATGATAACCGAACCGCAAGTGCTGGACGTTTGTGTTAACAAGCTCTGTATAGACAAGATGAAGTGCTGCTATTTAAAGTGAATGAGGTCAGGAGACATGGATGTGACGGCCACCAGACAGCTGAAGCGAGCCGCTCCAGCAGTGCGTTGTAGCTGGATCACGGACGCGTAGGCCAGCATCCCCAAGGAGCTGTCAGTAACTCTTTTAAAATTCTGCACCTCAAATGCACATGACGGCACTGAAGCAACTTTCCTAATTCCAGTGAACAGGATGTGAATGTGAACTGCAATGCAAATAAACTGGTTTCTGCAAGTTTTTCTTAGTTGCAACTTTTGGGAATGAAAACTTCTATACAGTGTCACGTGAGTGAAATATCGCTTGGCTAATCTGAAAACTTCAGCCCCTTTGACCAAGCTGAAGAAGAACAGAGCCATTCGAGGAAGATAAGAAAGTAGTGGGGACCTCCCGTGTTTTTGGAAATCGGCGCTCCAACTTTCCCTACGTCTTCAGAGCAAACTCTCTTCTGCAAATAAACCATTCCCCGGCATAACGATATTTTTGCTGTCTGCTATCAACAAACTACACCTCAGATTAATAAATGCTCCTGTTATACATGGGTATTTATGGTATATCTTATTTGACACTTGTTCTTTTCCCTACTACTCCCAATCAACGCTGTTACCCTGCTAACAATAGATTCAAAAAGCTGCCTGTCATTTAGGCACCAGACACGGTAACAACCGTTCTAATGTTGCAAGCGGCCATTCCGGCGTACACTGCCAGCTGTGTTTCTTGTTTCAAACAGTGCACAGAGATCGGCCGGCACAGAAATCAAGCAACCTGTGAGATTACAGCAGCAGCAGAAACATTCTGATTAGGAAACCAGTGTGTCAGTGCACCATCTGTGTCATTCTCACTAGAAGAACGCTACAGAAGTGTACGACAGCATTCCACCTGACATGTTTTTCGATTTTCTTAAATTGTTCCTCCTGATTAGAGTGTATACAGGTTGTGTGTAATATGTATACAGGTACGCCTGTCTATACAGGTTGCTTGTTTTTACAGTGGAGCCCCGGTAATACAGCGTGATTGCACCTGCACTAAATTATTCTTTTCCATTTTACTTTTTTTACTGACTTCAGTCCAAGCCCTGCATAGCATTACCGTATAAACTGGATTACAGTCGAACCCCGCTACAACGAACGCCGCTTCAACGAAATTTCCGTTTCAACGAAATATTTCCAATTCCCCGTCAGCTAGCCATAGAAGTCAATGCAACAAAGCCCTCGCCACAACGAACCATTTGTCAGGCTTGCTTTCGCTTCAACGAAATTTTCGATGATTTGGGCTGGGTTTGAACAATTATTTTACAATAAAATAAGCATAGTGCCAGCTATCTGTAACTTTTTATACATTCAGGACGCTTAGTTTCACCGAAAACATGCGCGTTGCGACCACACCGCCACCCAAAACAAAACAAAAAATAACTCAGGTGCACGCAACGTTTATAGAACCAAGGTCAGTTTTAAAACTCTCCGCCTCCGCCATACCAGCAATACGGCGCCCGAGCGACCCACAGCGCCAGGTGGCGTCGCCGTCGCAACCGGCTCCCTTCAGCCGCTGGGGAAGCACGAGCGAAAGCAGCGCGGGCCGCATCTGTACTGCCGTTGCGAGCGTAATCGGGAAATATGCCGATCACCGTGTTTATAACCTTTTATTTACGCTTGTAAGTGGTAAGTCTAGCCACATGTCACCGGAGCTACGGCGCTCAATCGGCGACAACCATTGCGCAGTAGCCGCTTGCATTTCAAAGGCCGCGCGGCTTTGTGGCTGCACTTCCGCGTTCGTTTAGAGCATCGTCAGCATCGTCTGCCATTTCACATTACATAATTTACGTTTCTTGTTGAGGCGGCTGCATATTCTAACCCTCTAGGCAGGAAATGTGGCTGGTGCGTTATGCAGAGACATTAGTGAAGGCTGGCAAACATTGTCATCATTTCGTTAAAAAAGCTTTATCGGTTGAATAAAAGAACCAAAAAGTGGGTATTTTTTTAGTTTCAAGGTAAGGAGATATTTTCATGGGATATCCCTCTTGGCGACAAGAATAGGCTGTCAAGTATCGGCTTCGCGTGGTGATGGGGCCGAGAAGGGAATCAAGACGAAGACGACGATCGCAGTGCGCCCGGCACAAACCGTATATCTGTGTCTCCGCTGCAGTGCCTAGTAGCTCTGTAAATAGTGCAAATACCGCTATTATAATCTCGTCTACTTCGTGCCGGTAAATGAGATTATAGTAACTGTATTTACGCTATTGACAGAGCTTCTAGCTGCACTGCAACGGAGACAGCAGCTGACCGAAATAGTTACTTCTTCCCCGATTGAAACACTTTTAAACGAAAAGAAGCTATCCCTCTATTTTCTGAAGAACAACAACAACAAAAAGCCAACATGACTTCTATTGTAATGTCTGCTAACATCCTTTCGCCAGCTCGCCAATTGAAAACGAACTCCTTCCATGTCTCTCAAAGAAGGTTTACTGCTCGCTGCGAGCACGTCTAAATTTGCAGCACTTTCTTCGGCTGCACCGTTAGCGCTTGTTTTGGCTTTCTGTGCAGACGAGGTCTGTGCAACAATTTGCATGTTTCGGCGTGGAAATTTCTATTTGCCGGCGGCTTGGATAGGTAAGGAAGCAGGTTTGGAAATATTTTCGGGACGGCTCCTTCCACGAGGCTCCACTTTCCTCACTCAGTTTCTACTTTTTCACTGTTAATGAAGTGGGTGTAGCTCGATATGTCCTCAGGGTAAAACTTCACGCCACACGCGCGATTTGGCTGAGAGGTTTCGGTCGAGACACGCATTGGCACGGTACCATATATCTACACGAAGGCCGAAGTAACTTGAAGTGCGAGAGAAGCGCCTTTGGGTTTGGTTTCCCCTGTAACGCACAAGCTGTCACAGCAACGACGCCTTCTTAACCACCCGTGCAACCGGGACACAACACGCCGGCATGGTGCTCACCTAAAACTGGAGTGCGCACGCACGCGCACGCAAGCACGCACGCGCGGAGACGCCAGCCGCACAACGGCAGGTGTATCCCTCAGAACGTGCTGACCTCAGCTGCCTCCTCAGCCACCCGGTGCTCCGCGCGGGAGCCGGGTGCGACTGCAGCGCCATCAATGCGGCTTGATGCGGCGGCGCCGGGAAACACTTCGAAGTTTTACAACTGACCTTGGTTCTATAAACGTTGGGCGCACGCCATTGCTTGATGGTGATAACGATGTGGCTGGCCGTCTTTACACGAGGCGCAGGCCCGCTTCGCCAAGGCGAAGCCCCAGAGCTACAGTCAATCCGTATCCAGTTGAAATTGCATGCATGTGCTCCGCTGCTGGCGCGGTGCCGTCATGTATGCGTTGTGAGCAGCTGTCCTTGCCGTTTTCCTTCTACCATTCTTCATAGCCAAGAGCGAAAATCATGTTTGCGCGTTTGGTCTTGAAGCCTAGTCATCCTATCTTAGTCGCGAGCGCGCGGTCATGTTAAATGCAAGCGCGCGCGTCTTGCCTGCCAAGGTCAGTAGCTGCCGTGCCCTGTCAGAGGATAAGATAACGGCACTGCTCCTGCCACAAGCGAGAGGGGGGCTTCCCACGGCCTAGCAGTTATCTGCAAGTAATCAGCTCGGTGGGCACGCCTTGTTGTACAGCGATACGTTTTGCGCCTGCATATCTTCACCCCCCTCCGTAACGCGTTCTTTGGGTGGTGAAAAAACAGATAACCATTGGTATGTTTGTTATCCGAATAAACATGAGTTATTGCGCGTCACTCCTTTTTCTAAACATTGTATTATGCTGCCAATGTTGCGGAAACGCACGGGGCTATTTTTCTGGCCTTTCCGTGGTGTGTTGGGCCAGATTTCGCCTCAACGAATTTTCGCTTCAACGAAATTTTTCGCACGTCCCGTCAATTTCGTTGTAGCGGGATTCGACTGTATAGGTCGACCCGGTATATAGGTCGACCCCCTACCTTGAGGTGGGAAAAGGTGACAAAAAAAAAAAAACTCGGCACAGAAGCGCACTCACAATGTCTATATTTATTTTCGACGCCCGTCCGTCACTGCCACTCACTATGCCTGCCGAAGTCACTCGTCCGAGCTCTCAGAGTCGTCCACGGATGACTGCTTCGCACTGTCATCTTCCACGCCATCAGACGCGTTGCTGATGGAGCACTTCCTAAACGCTCATGTAACCATGTCGTCGGGCAGCGACTGCCCAGAGAAGGACACCCAGCTTGACACGGTCGCAACCGGCCCGTATAGGTCTTTTTGTTGTCGCCGGCTATCCACTCATTGTACAGTTCGCGGAGCCCGGGCCGCGCATGGCCTCCGGAGCGATCGTGAGCGAAGTTCCCGGACGAAGTCCGCCACTTTTGTTCTCCAACTCGGGGTGCACCACTTGACGTCCACGGAACGATCGGTTTCGGGGGTTGCACGCGCACAGCTTAGCTTTCTGGCTCCGCCAGTACCGCACACTTTTCTCCGAAACGCCTAACTGGCGTTGCAACGCCATATTCCCATTCTGCTCGGTGAATCAATCGCCGTCAGCTTAAGGGGGGACGCGGCTTTCAACTTCGGAAAAATGACCAAAACATCGTTTTTTTGAAACCCACACATTCGGCTTCTATGTTTCCTATTCTGTGCGTCTGCAAAGTATTTACGCTGAAAAGCGTCGCAAAGTGGCATAAAAAAATACTTTTGTCAGGCGCGGTGACAAACTATCAGCGCAAAAGGGCGAAAAAACGTCAATTTTCGGAGCGCTCTATCTCCGCAACGGTGCCACCGGGCGCGGCCATTTTGATATGGTTAGATCGGCCGAGCGATCGTCTTTCCGGTTCTGCTCGTCTCTTTTATCTTCGTTCATTCACAAACGCACAAACGGCAGAAAAGAAACGACGCACAAACGAAGCTAGAAATAGATGCTCAAGCGCTATTGGTCCCCGGTCGGGGCACAGAACAACGACCCTCCTGATTGGATGTCGCGGGCGCAACGCAAGATGGCGGCCGCCTGAGCTGCGTAGCGAGTGGATTGAGTTCATTTTCGCCGCTGCGCTCGGCCGAGTTTCTGTTCAATTTGTGGTATTCAACACGGACGTTATCGCGATGGGAATGCCAGAGATAACGAGCCGGATTACGGGAAGTTGTGTGGCTCGAAAGGCGGAGGTCATCGAACGCTTCGTGGTGCGCGTGACTCTACCGTCGCCAGACCCCGGAGGGTGACGCGGTGGGCGCGCTTGCGATAGCGGTTCGTGAAGTGAACTTTTAGTCGGATTTGCGATGTTTACACGCTTAGTTATTGCTGTGTTTTGACTGTGGGCTCGCTAGCCTTGAGAAAGAAACGGTCGACGCGTCAAACGCTGCGGCGCGCACGGCATAGCCGACGCGCATTGGAGCATCACATGACTGGGCAACCGGTTACGATTGAACGCCAGTAGTTGTAATTAATGCCTGCGACGTTAGATTTAATCTTAAAAGCGACCTGACCAGCCATATCAGGTATAATCAAAGTTCGATATGTCGCGGTAAGCGTGCGCTGCGATGCGCGCGAGCCATATCGCCTTTCTTGCGCAACGTTTCCCGTGCACTTGTAATTTTCATGCAAACAGGTTTGAGTTAGTAATATAGGAATAAAAATATGCTCTCTGCGTTAAAAATGTACGTTACTGTGGCAGCATTTAACAGTGATTTTTTTAGGGAAATTATTGATACCATTGCTCAGTGCATACTGGCTGTGCTGCGAGAAATATTGGATGCCTTAATGTCAAAAGTAGTAAAAAAATATGCTCTTGCATTGAAGTTGGGAGTTATGCAGAATACTCTACCAAGCTTCAAAGTAGCTCATTTTCATCTTTATGGTATGCAAACTTTTGGCAATGAACACCTGCACATGAGTACAGTCTAATCCCGCTATAACGAAGTCCGCTTCAACGAAATATTTCCAATTCCCCGTCAGCTAGCCATAGAAGTCAATGCAACAAAGTCCTCGCCACAACGAACCATTTGTCTGGCTTGCTTTCGCTTCAACGAAATTTTCGATGAATTGGGCTGGGTTTGAACAATTATTTTACAATAAAACAAGCATAGCGACAGCTATCTGTAACTTTTAACATTCAGGACGCTTAGTTTCACCGAAAACATGCGCGGTGCGCCCACACCGCCACCCAAAAAAAAAAAAAAAAAAAAAAAACTCATAGGCGGACGCCATTGTTTGATGGTGGTAACGATGTGGCTGGCCGTCTTTACATGAGGCACAGGCCCGGTTCGCCAAGCCGGAGCTACAGCCAATCTGTATCCAATGGAAATCGCGCGAATGTGCTCCGCTGGCTCCGCTGCTGGCGCGGCGCCGTCATGTATGCATTGTGACTCGTGAGCAGCTGTCCTTGCCGTTTTCCTTCTACCATTCTTCATAGTCAAGAGCAAAAATCTTGTTTGCGTGTTTGGTCTTGAAGCCAAGTCATCCTATCTTAGTCGCGAGCGCGCGGTCATGTTTAATGCAAGCGCGCGCATCTTGCCTGCCAAGGTCAGTAGCTGCGGTGCCCTGTCAGAGGATAAGATAACGGCACTACTCCTGCCACAAGAGAAAGGGGGGCTTCCGACGGCCTAGCAGCTATCTGCAAGTAATCAGTTCGATGGGCACGCCTTGTTGTGCAGCACTACGTTTTGCGCCTGCATTTCTTCACCCCCCTCCGTAACGCGTTCTTTGCGTGCAGGGAACACAGATAACCATTGGTATGTTTGTTATCTGAATAAACATGACGTTATTGCGCGTCACTCCTTTTTCTAAATATTGTTTTTTTTTTTTTTGCTGCCAATGATGCGGAAACATTCGGGGCTATTTTTCGGGCCTTCCCGTGGTGTGCTCGGGCGGATTTCGCCTCAACGAATTTTCGTTTCAACGAAATTTTTCGGGCGTCCCGTCAATTTCGTTGTAGCGGGATTCGACTGTACTAAGTTGCTGTGCCAGGCAAGATAAAACATAAAAAAAGCCAAAAATGTTCAAATTTAAGTAAAAAAAATGCTTAACTTGTTGCCATGGTGACAACACTGCAAAAGGAGGTTGTCCAGTGCGATACAGCCAACCAACTAACCTACTTTGCATTGAAAGCCCATTGAAACCCATCTCCCCTCCGTTTGGTTTGCAAAGGGGGGTATGTACTCTTCACGGAGGTGCTGAAAATGATGTTTTCAGGAAAGAGAAAGGCTGTAAAAGGCACTCCAATTTCAAGGCAAGGCCTTCCAGAAGCCCCATGTTCAAAAGGACATGAAAGGCTACAACCGTGACGACTTCTGATATGTGAAACCCATGTTGCAACTTCGGAAGCTGTTTTCTCAAAACAGTTTTTTTTGCCACCTGTGTCGCTTGTACCAGGGATTCCTTTGTGACCGCTGGGTCTATTTTGATTCCGTTTCTTGCATTACATTCCTTGATGAACTGTTCAGGTCGTGACACTTTTGGTTTTCCAGATTTGTTTTTTTGTGATTTTTTATTCAAATAATCATTCACAGTTGACATGCCTGTTGCACATTAACCTCTAAAAAAATGAAAACTAAAAAACATTGTGTTGTAAAAAAAAAATTCTAAAACTGTCACGACCTCGTCCATTCATTTGGGAATGCAAAGCACTTCGAACAAGTTTCTATCATGTTTTATAAGCCGCTCAAGCTCGGTACAAGCGGAACAAAAGAAAATTTCATACATAAAAAAGTTTTCAAAATATTACTTTGAAATTTTTATAGTGTTATCACAGAAGCATTTCCAGTTGCTGTGCCAATTTTCATCAAAATCCACAAAGAAATAAAAAAGTTGATTTTGAAAGCCACGTCCCCCCTTAAACGCCGCGGTGAACTGGCGTCGACTGCCGCCACTCATCTCGGAACAGAGACGTACAGAAATGTACGAACGTACGCACATAAACGAGTAAAAGACGAAAAACTAGAGAAAAGCAAAATCAAATAAAGGCCTGATAGTGCGTGAGAGCAGTCCGACACGAATGGCGATGGCGACGGACTGCGCTTGCACATTGTTGCCAGACAACGATTTACATTCTGCCAATGACCACTATATAAGACGAGGGGTGACTTTTGTGCGGATTTTTTGGAAAAAAACTCGACCTATATTCCGGTTTATACGGTAGTTCCATGCAGGGAAACTATAAACCCCTTTCCTCTCTCCTGGATTGTCATTTGCATCGTCGCAGGCAAAACACTCAGCTAAAGCAAAGGAGACCAGAAGCCGTTATTGCATTTGTGGCAGTTTGGTTGCAGTTGCCATGTAGCGTTCTGGGTCGCGACGCATGGGAATTCCACATAGCCCACATGTGAATGATTGAGTTGATGTGCTTTGCTACCCTCCAGGGGACCCACCTATGTGCTGTAATGCCATGTGCAGTGCTGCAGGTGTTTGCAGAATCTCCCACATATGGACGGTTTTGTGGACTCCTGACCAGGGCGTCAGAACGAAATGGTTTTCATTCTGATTTTTGTTTCATTGGATAAACAAAAGTTCTGTTCTGATTTAGCTCCGGAATGGAAAAAAAAAAAAAGGTTTCCAACCGGCGGTACACGACGGCCTATAGTACAATTGAGTTCCCACTGAGTTCTGCCAGTAGTTGAGTAGAAGCGTAGCGTGCCTTGTAGCTGCTTACATTGAGTGCCACTGTAATCATCAGCTTTCGCTGCAATCTGTGCTTGCTGCTGTAATCACACCAAACACTGCACTTTCCTTTTCTTCTTTATTATTAGGCCTTGTTTCTGAATTTTTGTGTTTATTTATGTATATATAAGGGAAGAAATAAACAAAAAATATTTATATAAATCAAATAAGTAAACATGGCCCTGATGTCTCTTTCTCAGCCAACTGCAGGCGGCGATGACGCAGAGAGCTAAGCACTAACCATCGAGAGAGACGTATAGTGTCTACACACTGCAAGAACATGGTAACAAACGGAGAATGCACGAAAACATGCAGCAAGCCTACTGAAGGAAGGCTGGTGGCAGTGTTACGAAAGGCCATTTTATATGGCAGAGAACTGGCGGCAATCTTTCACCTTGCAGCATGGAAGTGGGAATGAACCCTCACATACATCAAGCTTACACTCGAACTGTAAACCGAAAGGAAATTTTTTTAGTCCAGGTACTGAACGATATTATGTTTCAAGCTTCTGTTCCAGTGAAGAATATTGTAATTTTTCATTTTTTTGGTTTTGGTTTTCGTTTCGTTACAGCTCCCTGCTCCTCACAGACGGCAAGTGGACAACACGGACTCACCACGGAGAGGCTCTTCTTGTCCTGGGTGAGCAGCACTGCCCGGCCGGTGCGCGGCCGCGCCACCCGACCCAGTTCCTGCAGGAGGCGCGGGTAGAGCACCCGATTGTCCGGCCGGGATCCCATCCGCTTCCCAAAGGGCTGCACAGCAAGCACAGGGGAGACACGCTGCGTCAGTCGGCCAAAACACGTGCGTTCCAAAGGCACACAGGGCAACATGAATATCAAATCTTGGCACAAAAATCAATAAAGAAACGCGTGACCCAAGAGGCATGCTGTAGGCATACAGTTGCATACGAATACATACTAGAGGAAAATCTGTAGCTGCAATGACATGTCGTTGTGGGTGCCACCATAGCACCTAGCAATATTCCTCGCCAACTTGGCTGGGCCAGCCACACGGCTTCTTTTTGCTCTTGGAGCTAAAATGTAGAGCCAAAGGGTAACATCTGTTTTTCTTGTTTGTCTCGAATGAAGCTTCTAACTAATCCCTGACAAATAAATCTTTCCAGAGTTCCATTTTGATAACAATTAGGCAACCTCAAATAATCTGTAACGAAGAAGAGAGGTCCCGGTCACGGGATTCAAGCTCAGGCCGGCATGCAAGCTGAACCATGACAATCCCCACGCATCATGTGTGCAGCATGCCCAGCGTGATTGAGTTCAGTTCTGGCTTTCCCCACTTATTCAGCTGCTCGAGCTTCTTCGGCCTCAGTGCTTGATCCTCTCGGTTCCTTTGCACTCTGAATAAACCCCACTAGAAATCTCTTCAAATAATTTGCAGCCAGAGGCAACCTTTCAGCTTGTTCATGAGCCATGCCCTTGTTCATGAGCCATGCCAAGGACAAGTGGAACAGGTCTACCCGATACACGATGGCACAATCGCTGAAGTGTGGCTCTCGTAGACAATGCTGCCAGTGTTTCCCCTAGTACATACAGTTGAACCACATATAGCAAACTCCAAGGAGATAACGAAATAGTTCCAATATATCGATAAATTAAAATATAAAACATGCCTGTCTGAAGATTATCTGATAACCCTGCACATCACTGAAAGCTTTCTGAGATTGTGACAAGCAGTAGCTTACCCATTTGTTTCTCACAGCACAGAGAATTCGAACCACAGAGCGACGACCACCGCACTTTATTTAACATCAAAAACTGCGAGATTTGCTTGCTTCTTCTTGTACGTCACAAAGTTCACCACACTATCTTTAAGTTCACAAACGCCGTCCACGTGAGAAAATCCAGCGTTGTACACTGTGCCACAATAGTGGCGAATCTGAACACTGAAACAAGCTCTGCTGCAGTAGACAGTTAGGAACATTGTCAGGGCGGCTAGTAGGGTTCACTTCTTTGGCAGCAATAATGTCCGCCACAGCCTGCACATCATCGTCAGCAAGCACGAACTCATGTGCCATTGTGTCATTTGGAATGGCGCATGGGAATGCTGACAGCTCTCTAAATTCACTCTCAAGGCACTCAGCGCCGTCGTCTTCGGTATCCTAACACTATTGTCGGCAGCCGTGCAACAAAGCCACTTTGCACACGACGCGCTCCCGATTGGCCGGGTCATGGCCGTGCTTGCCTTTGCATTTACGTCAGGTTTGATGCGCGGTGTCGTGCTAAAAATGCCACGAGAAATTGCAAATACCTCTGCAGGTGACATCTTTTCATTGGCCTGTACCTGCCGAATAATGTCCGCTTTCCTCGCTCAATCCAAATTCTTCCGCATTTTTTTTTTCGGGGCCATGCGTGCAGCACACAAAAACACGCACCACATTGCATCGGTTCCCCTGCATGAAGCACCACTGGCAGCTGCTCACGCACACAGAAAGAATGCCATAAACCAAGCGCTTCTGGTCGGTTTCACCTCTTCCTTTACTGCCTTTTGCACCCAATTACTCCTCGCGTTCTGGCTGCCACATGGCCTTCCCCCGTGCAAGTGTGCGAACAGCAAGTGTTGAAGGCCATTGAAGTTACATGGCACCACCTCCTCCTCACCAAGCGTGGCAGCACCCGCAAGAAGTCATCATCATCGCATTGGTACTGTCAGGAGAAGTGCACTTGCAGGAACACTCACAGCGCAGCGTTCCATATATTGAATGAGCTCGTCATCAGGAGTTCGAAACACACGTAAAAAACAACAGTGCTATACTATTGCGTGGAATTGCCCAGGGGATGTTCAGACTTAGAATATAGACAATTCGTATCCGTGTTTGATATATCTGTTTTCGACTGCACACTCAAACCCCTCAATAACAGAATTGCGAGGAAAAGCCAAAACAATTTACCTCAAACGACATGAAAATTGACCACGAACCGAATATGTACAGTGGAATCTCGATGATACGATTCTGGGTGATACGAATTACGGGATGATATGAATTTCTAATAAGTCCCAGTGAAATTGCATTGTTTGCAATGGGAAAAATTTTGGCTCTTACAAACGGGCCTGCGCGGCCTAGCGGATGATACGAACAAGTTGGCGAGGCACCCAACTGCCGAGCGAGCAAGCGACGGCTACGTGCGGGCTCTCTCTCCCCTCTTTGTCGCTCTTTCTCCAGGAACAGCTGGGCTATTGTTTTCTGCTCGCAAAAACGCGCTGCGCACTCCTCAGGTGCGCTGACGCCGCCGCGAAACTACCGGCTTGCTGGGCGGGGCGCGCGGGCCGGCCGCGGCAACATGGCGGCGGCTTCAGTCGAGAAGTGGTGCGGGGCGCTCAGAGCGACTGCTTCAAACCACTCTTTAAAATGCCGCTCAAAGGCACATACGAAGTTGCTTGTGCAGTAAATGAGCTAATAATGTAAGGCGGTGAAAACAGTGCTATAAAACATTATCCGCGCAGCTAGTGAAAGCGCCCAAGCCTAAGGGATGCTAAGTCTAAAAATTTCCGGTGGGAGCCAGCCGGCTATCTCGAGCGCTTCAAAACTGCCTCATACCTCCCCATTGGCGGAAGTCGTCAGGCTCCTCCCACCGTGCGTCGCGCATCATTTTCTGACCAAGGCACAGGCAGCCGCGGGCGCGGAATGGCACACACAATGCTGACGCGCACGGATCGCGGGCAAAAATCGCGCCATGCGGTTCACACCTTGACTGTTGCGGTGTGTAGTGAGCTTGGGCACCGCGAGTGAGGAGATGAAAGTACAGAAAGGACCGCCTCGGCGACATGGAGGTTTAAAAAAAGCAGAAAAACGTCACGGATTTCTTCACTCGTGAGTAAGAAAAGAAATAAACAAAAACCTCTTTTAGTGCTAAATTTTTGGCAGTTGTAATGGCCAAATTTGAGTCTGTACCACTGTATAAATTTTTGGTTTAGCCAAGTGACCATTTTCATTCCAAAAAAGCATTACCACAGAGCAGTTCTGTCCATTATTTTACTCCCACAAATGGTATCTCCGGTATCTTTTAGGTCCCTTGAGGTGCAGGACACGAGCTCATTACTGTGTTTTGATTGACTGCGCGGTTTAGCCCGCCAATGCTACACCTGGGCTATGAATGGAGGGCTCCGGATTAATTTTCACCACCTCGGGATCTTCAACGTGCACTAAAATCTCAAACACACGGGCGCTTTCACTTTTCGTCTCCATTGGAACAGCGGCGGCCATGGCTGACATCGAACCCGCATTCTTGGGCTGAGCCTTAGCCACTGGGCAACTTTGGCAGGTAAACGAGAGGAAGACGTGTGGGTGTGAGCTCACCAGGTCAGTGATGAAGACGTCGACGGAGGCAGACTTCAGCGGCAGGCGCACTGCATCCCACTGGGAAACGTCCATGCACAGGGCCCCAGAACTGTTCGGGGGTGGCAGAAAACCAAGGGGTGAGAGTCACGGCTCAGGACTACCTAATGGGCACGGATTAGTTCTTCCTCCTCAAAATATGCAGAAAGACATTGATGCAAATTGATCAAAGTGCTATCTGAGGCTGGCTGCATTTTGCCAGTTAAACCAGTGTGATTTGCTTTTTGACTATTGAGCACAAATCTAGTGCCTCATTTTGTCCGTAATGGGTGCCAAAAACCTAACACCACATGCAATTCAAGGGCACTGCACCAATTACATATGGTGTATACCGCTAATCACATATGTCCCGGGCGCCACAAAAATCTGTACTATAAACGGCACCGCGCTATTAACAAAACACGCGCGAATCCAACCACGTTGCAACGTATGTTTCAGTCATTCCTTGTTCATCATCACTGAAATATAAACCACAAAAAAACAAGGGCACAGTGTTTATTTTGTCACTTTTCCCCACATTCAGACGCCGCTGCACCCTTTTACTAAGCCCGAGAGTGAGGGAGCATGTCTCTGTTTTTAGTGTCTAAGAAGAATGGATGCCGCGGGGAGGGGGGAGCAGACTTATGCTCGCGAGACAACGCAATAACAATACAAGCCGGATTCCTTTTTTGCACCCCGCCTTGCATTGGCGATGCCGACGGTGGCTGCTTGTCAGCACAACGTGCAGGTAGCGAAAACTTCGTGTCGCTCGCAGCCGAGCTGGGTATTTTTAGATGTTGGGAAAAAGAAAGGGGGGGTGCTAATCTGCCAACATTGTTAATACAGTAGAATCTCGACGATACGATTCTAGTTGTTTACGAAGTTCGGGGTGATACGAGAGTTCTGAGAAGTCCTGGCAAAATTGCTTGTTTGCAAGGGGAAAAATTCGGCTGTTACGAACGGACCTGCGCGGCCCGGCGGTGTAAACGATCCGGCGAGGCCTCCCAAAAAACTGCCGATAAATGCTAGTGTGGCTCTCTCCTCCCCATTTGTCACTTTTTTTTTCTCCAGAAACGCCGGGCTTTTGTTTCCGCTCGCGAAAACGCGCCCCGGCACGCCCCATGCGCGCCGCGAAACCTCTCGCACGCTGCGTGCGCCGCGTCCGGCGGCGCCAACATGGCGGCGGCTTCGCCATCGAAGTGGCAGGCCGCTTGAGCGACACTTCTAACCGCTCTTTAAAAATGCCGCTCAAGGCAGACACGAAGTTTTTTGTGCCGTAAAGGAGCTGATAACGTTTGCGAAAACGTACCCCATCCGCGACGCGAGTGAAAGCGCCCATAAAATATCTGCCGGGGTGCTAAGCCTAAACATCTCTGGCGGAGCCAGCGGGCTGTCTCGAGCGTTTCGCAAGTCCTCAGCGTCTTTTTCTGACCGAGGCAGGAGATACCGCGGGCGCGACATCGTCAATGCGGCCGTGAAGATACAGCGCGCACAAAGTGAGGCGTCGAATTGCGGGCAAAAACGCACCATGCGGTTCACGCTTGACTGTTGCGGCGGGTAGCGAGCTTGGACACCGGAGTGAGGAGACAAGCGCGAAGCTAGGCGAAGCGTTACGCGCTCCAGAAAGACTGCTTTGTGACGTGGGGGTTTAAAAAAGCAGAAAAAATCAACGGATTTTGTTCACGCAAGTAGAAAAGAAATAAACAAACTTTTTCCAGCGCTCAATTTTGGTCTCTGTTGGTTCATACAAATTTCCGGATGATACGAATATTTTTTCGCGGTCCCGCAAGAATCGTATCATCGAGATCTACTGTAGAAACAATTTACCATGTGTGCATCTGAAGGGCGCCTATTTTTTTTTTTTCTCGTCTAAGTTACGGGAGAGCAGGGAGAGTGTCACTGTGTGGGATGACTGATTCTATTTTTTTTTTCCTGTTTTGAGACTCTAAAACAACACCCCAGCTGCCCCAGTCAACTGTTCGATTGGACCTGCCAAAAAAACACACTATAAATGCTATTGTGCTGTGGGCGACTACATTTTAAGCGGTATGCTTATGCACTGAGTTCTACGGGAGGCAAACCGGTCGTCACAAAAACCTGCATTACATCAGGTCCCGCACTATAAGCATTACGTTGTAAAATGGCCTACACTGCACCGCAATGGCATTGCACTGGTTTATAATCTGTTTTCACGTAGTCGCAGCCTTCAAAATTTTGACTTTCACCCACTACAGTAGAATCTCAATTGTACGAACCTCGCGGGACCGCGAAAAATATTCATATCATCTGCAAATTGTGTGAACTAACAGAGACTAAGAAACTGAGCACTAACAAAAGTTTTCACTTATTTCTTTTCTTACTTTAGCGTGAAGAAATGCGTGACTTTTCCTGTTTTTTTTTTATTTCGATGTCGCTGAGCAGTCCTTTCTAGACTTTCATGTCCTCACTCGCAGTGCCCAAGCTCACTACATGCTGCAACCGTCAAGGCGTGAACTGCATGGCGCATTTTTGCACGCGATTTATGCGCGTCGGCGTTGCCCAAGCGATTTTTTCCTGTCCACGTCAGCGACTCCACGCCCGCGGCCACCTGTGCCTCGGTCAGAAAATGACGCATGATGCGCACAGCAGTGGGAGAAGCCTGACAACTTGCACCAATGGAAAGGCGTGCGCCTCATGGCGGCAGTTCCGAAGCACTCGAGACAGCCGGCTGGCCCCGCCGGAGATGTTTAGGCTTAGCACACTAGCAGATATTTCATGGGCGCTTTCACTAGCGGTGCGGATGATGTTTTATGGTACCGTTTTTACCCCCATTATTAGCTCATTTACCGCACAAGTAACTTTACGTGTGCTTTGAGTGGCATTATAAACAGTGGTTAGAAGTGGTCGCTCAAGCGCCCCGCACCACTTCGTGATCGAAGCTGCCGCCATGTTGCCGTGGCCGGCCACGCCCCCCGCAGTGTGCCGGTGGTTTCGCGGCGTCGTCAGTGCGCCTGAGGAGCGCACGGCGTTTTCGCTAGCAGAAAACAACCACCCAGCCGTTCCTGGAGAAAGACCAACAAAAATGGGAGAGAGAGAGTGCACATTGCCGTCACTAGCTTGCTTGGCAGTCAGGTGCCTCGCCAAATTGTTCAAATCATCCGCCAGGCCACGCGGGTCCGTTTGTAAGAGCCGAAATTTTTCCCATTGCAAACAATGCAATTTCACCGGGACTTACCAGAAATTCATATCATCCTGAAATTAGTATCAATCACCCAGAATCGTATCATTGAGATTCCACTATATTGGTTGGAATTAGGTAGGGGTGTGCGAATATTCGAAACTTCGAACATTCGATTCGAATTTTTCGGTATTCGATTCGATTCGAACGACACTTTTATTGTTCGAAATATTCGAACCACCCAAAAATAAAAAAAAAAAAAAAATCAGAGCGTGTCTGTATCGGTGTTTATTTACAGTGGACTCTCGATGATACGATTCTGGGGGTGCGAATTCCGGGATGACACGAATTTCCGAAAAGTCCCGGCGAAATTGCATCGTTGCAACGGGAAAAATTTCGGCTGTTACGAACGGACCTGCGCGGCCCGGCGGAAGATACGAACGAGCCGGCGAGGCACCCGACTGCCGAACGAGCAAGTGACGGCTCTCACTCCCCTGTTTGTCACTCTTTCTCCAGAAACGGCCGGGCTGTTGTTTTCTGCTCGCGAAAACGCTCTGCGCACGCCCAACGCGCTGACACCGCCGCGAAACCACCCCCACGCTGCGCGCGGCGCGGCCGGCGGCGTCAACATGGCGTCGGCTCCAGCCGCGAAGTGGCGCGGGCGCTCGAGCGACCGCTTCTAACCGCTCTTTAAAATGCGGCTCAAGGGAGACACGAAGTTGCTTGTGCGGTAAAGGAGCTGATAATGCATGCGAAAACGGTACTATAAAACATCATCCGCGCCGCTAGTGAAAGCGCCCATAAAATATTTGCCGGGGTACTAAGCCTAACCCTCTCCGGTGGAGCCAAGCCGGCTGTCTCAATCTCATCGCAAGTAGTCAGGCTCCTCCATTCTGCCGCGCGCGTCGTGCGTCATTTTCTGACCGAGGTAGGCGCTACCGCGGGCGCGAAATCGTCGATGTGGGCGTGAAAATACAGCGCTCGCAGAGCCGAGGCGAGCGAATCGCGTGCAAAAACGCACCATGCAGTTCACGCTTGGCTGTTGCGGCGTGTAGCGAGCTTGGGCACAGCGAGGAGACGAGCGCGAAGCTTTACGTGCTCCAGAAAGGACTGCTTTGCGACACGGGGGTTAAAAAAAGCAGAAAAAATTACGAATTTCTTCACGCGAAAGTAGGGAAAGAAATAAACGAAAACTTTTTTCAGCGCTAAATTTTTTGGTCTGTGTGGTTCATACGAATTTCGGATGATACGAATATTTTTCGCAGTCCCGCGAGATTAGTATCATCAAGATTTTACTGTATCAGCGCGCGGCAATGTGCACGGGCTCGGGCATGCCAGCTACTAGTGTCTCAAGTGAGCGGCTGTTTTCGGTATCTGGTAAAGTGGTGACGAGCAGGAGGTTGTCACTGCTCCCCGAACATGTCGAGCAGTTAACCTTTCTCCATGTTAACATTAAGTGAGTGCACACCTTAATCTGTTGAGTGCAATGGTATTGTGTAATTCCTAATTTTACTTTGTGTGATTTGTTGTGCAATAAAGTTGCAGTTTTTGTGTCTCTAGATGGTGAAAACATTAATTTTACAAAAAACAATAAGTATTCGTATTCGAAAAATATTCGAAAAATATTCGATTCGATTCGAACTTTGTTTTTATTATTCGAATTCGCTTCGAAATTAAAAAATTGATATTCGCAAACCCCTAGAATTAGGCCTTTGTTCACACACACAGAAAATAACCCTGTTAGCAATCCATCAAATTCAGCCTATCAAACTTTCCAGTGTCATTATAGCTGACGTTAGCAAATCAGCAGAGAGGATGGTCTGGAAGAAACGGCACTTTTGAACTAACTCCTTGTTAAAAATATGCACAACTGGGCTGAAGAAAACTTGGAGCAAATTAGGTCAAGCAGCCAAGAGGACATCTGCAACACACAATAGTTATAAGCCCCGTACAAAGAAACACAACCACTGCAAACCCACTGAACCACGCAGGACAGGCAGAAAGAACACACCCCAAAGCTTAGGCCAGGAGAGAAAGCAGGCGACTGTGTAGGGCAACACTGCGGAAACAAAAGGGCTAGAGTTCTGTCTTCTGGGCTAGCACAGGAAATGGAGGGTTTGACCATTTCTGAGGATCCGAAAAAGACAGAAGCAGCTCTGCAGACAGCAAGCATGCAGCAGCAATAAGTATCTCCCTTTATGGTGAGCACCCCCATGTTGGCAGCTTATACAGTCAAATCTCCTTACAACGAAATTGACGGGACAAGCGAAAAATTTCGTTGAAGCGAAAATTGGCGAAATCTGCCCCAACACACCACGGAAGGGCAAGAAAAACAACCCTGTATATTTCCAAATTATTTGCAGCGTAATACAATGTTTAGAAAAAGGAGTGACGTGCAATAACGTCGTGTTTATTCGGATAACAAACATACCAATGGTTGCCTGTTTTTTACCTGCATGCAAAGAGAGCGTTACGGACGTGGGGGATGAGTGAGGGGTGAATAAATGCAGGCGCAAAATCTATTGCTGTACAACAAGGCGTATCCACCGAGCTGATTACTTGCAGACAGCTGCTAGGCTGTCGGAAGCACCCCTCCCACTTGTGGCAGGAGCGGTGCCGTTACCTTATCCTCTGATTGGGCCCGGCAGCAACTGACCTTGGCAGGCAAGTCGCGAGCGCTTGCATTTAACGTGACTGCACACTCGCGACTAAGATAGGATGACGCGGGTTCAAGACTAAACACGAAAACATTATTTCTGCTTTTGACTTTGAAGAATTGTAGAAGGAAAACTACATGGACAGCTGCTCCCAACGCACACATGACGGCACCGCGCCAACTAAAGAGCACATTTGTGCCATGGAGGAAGAAAAAGTTAGGAGACCGCGCCACCGGGGAAACGTGAAGCCTGTACATGAAAAGTAAAATCAAAGCCGGCCCAAGGCGTCACTGCACCACATGATCTTGTGGCGCTGCCGCGTGCCACCGTGTGAGAGCGTGCGGTAGGGCTTACAGGCTGGCGTGCACTCTTCAATTTCGTCTGCTCGAAGCTACTCTGTGGCCCGTTTTTGCGAAGCCCGCTATATGTTGGTTTTTTTTTTCCCACGGCTTTGGTCTTTTAAGTACAGAACGTTTCGGTACACGGTCCTTCCGGAACACCGTCGTTAAGCGAAGGGACAGCGGGAACCAAGAAATTAAGCTTGTCAAGGAATAAACAGAAGAAGAGTATTTTTTTTTTTACTGGAATGCAGGTCAGGTGCTGAGTAGTTTCTCCTCATTTTTTGTAGGGGCGCATGCTTGGAGGCGTGGTTTTTGCGTAATAAAACTGATTTGTGTTTGGACTGGATGCTAGATATGAGAGTCAGTCGCCAGAACAAGAGTGAACAAAGGCAGATGACGGGAGACCCATCAGATATGCTTAGCTAAGTGTAGTTGAGTATTTTCATGTTTTGTGTGTTCTGCCTGCGTTAGCGGAGTTGTGTTTGGCTTTGCTGCAGCATGAAGTGTTGTGTTCTAGGATGCAGTAGCTGCAGTGACACAATCGGTTCAGGACTGTCCTTCCATTGGTGAGTGTGCTTTCACTCACACATGACACCGCACGAACGAATACAGGAAGGTCGGGTAAAAGCTACCGCCGCCAGCCCAGTCGACCATGGAGGTCACGTGTTGGGCCGGCTCCGGCGGCTTGAGAAAGGGAAACGGCGAAGGGAGCGGCGTCAACGGAGGTGGGCTTGCGAAGGCTAGCTGCGTGACGTCATGCCGTCTCCTAACTTTTTCTTCCTTCATGATTCGCGTGACTTCAACTGGATACGGATTGGCTGTACGTCTTTTGGCGAACCGGGCCTGCGCCTCATGTAAAGACAGCCAGCCACATTGTTATCACCAGCAAACAATGGCCTGCATCTATGAGTTTGTTTTTGTTTTGGGTGGCAGTGTGGGTGCGCGGCGCAAGTTTTCGGTGAAACTAAGTGTCCTGAATGCATAAAAAGTTACAGATATGTGGTGTTATGCTCACAAATGTTCAAACCGAGCCCAAATGAGCGAAAATTTCGTTGAGGCGAGGGCTTCGTTGCATTGACTTTTATGGCTAACTGATGGGGAATTGGAAATGCTTCGTTGAATGGAAATTTCGTTGAAGCGGAGTTCGTTGTAGCGGGGTTCAACTGTAATGGTGGATGGGAGGGCGGCAAATGCGTTGCACACAGTAAGCACACAATGGCATACCACCTGTCAACATGCGTGCCACCACATCTGACAGTGTCAAAGTGGGGCACACGTGCCTTCAATAGCTGTCTCTCAAGTGAGCACACACCGTCAGAAACAATAGCTCCAATCAATAATGGGGACTGGAGAGTCTCAGCCCAGATATAAGTACTGCATTTGGTCGCATAATGTTCGCACGCCTGAAGTTTTTGCGTCAAATTTCGATTTTCCAAATTTCCCCCTGCAATGAACGCACGATGAACTTGCTGCAGCAGTATGTCGTATGTGTGCCAAGTCTAGCTGATGATGATCGTGCTTACCTCTGTTTCTTTCCCTTTCAAAGCAGACATGGCTACGTTACTGCTGCAGACTTGCGGATGTTAGCGATATCGGCAAGCATGCGTTCAATATTGATGAGGAAGAGAACTCTCACTAAATGCACATAATGTACTCACAAGACAAAGAAAAAAAAATGCGTTCAGCTTGCTGCGTCGGCCCCACGTCTGTCTTGCAAAATGTCATGCACTGTGACAGCAGCAGCCATTTATTGGTCGTCCTGTTGTCACCTCGCAGCAAACTCGTTTTGGTGTGTTCCGTAATTGATGAAAACACTGCATTTTGCATCACTTTGCAAAGTGACGCAATATGGTGGTGTGTGGAGTTTTATTGTTTTTATTTATTATTTTTATAATGTTCATGAGACTATCGTAAAAATTTTGATCCGCAACTTGCTTGTCTTTTCTTTGCTCAAAAATTTTTCGTGAAAAATTTACCCTGTGTAATGAATGCAGCCCTAAATTTGCATCAATTTTTTTTGGAAAAAAAAAAAAAGTGCGATCATTACGCGAGTAAATACGGTATGTCGCTTAGTTTGCAACTCCGCACATGGTAAAGTTTACACTCCTGTGATTGTTCCCTGTCACATCTGAAACACTGCTGAATCTGGCGTGTAAGTTAGATGTGGGTTGGGTCCTTCGTAAAAGGGGAATCGGCATAGCTTTTGTCACTGGTGCCACAAATTTGGAGTCGTATAAGTCTCCCGTCTTTGAAGCACGAAGCATTTTAGTGCGAGGTGTTGAAAAATGAGTGTCCGGGTGTGTTCCTTTACTACGCGTTACAAAGTGTTCCAGCGCGAGGCGTAAACGAGTGTCTCGGTGTTTTTTTAGTATGCCTTACCAAACGGTATAGCGCGAACAACGCTGGAGTCAGGAGGAAGTGCTTGCTGAAGTGGAGCTCTGCTTGAACATGTAGAATGACCAGTAGTTCCACAAGGACGGATGCAAAAGTATGTGGCTTTGGGAGGACAAGTGATTTGCCGAAAAATAATAAAGACTCGTACCCAAGCTTCACAGTGTGTCTTCTGTTGTTTCATGGCAATAATAAAAGCCTTGTGAATGCAGCATTGGATACATTTTTTCTCTGACGAGTGAGATTAACAAACTCAGCCGGCCTAGGCCAAGGCCGTGTAGCCACTATGTGATTCAAGTCAATTGGCCTAGTTCCCTGTTTCTGCTACTCATGAGTAGACAATGTGCTGGTGCAGGGTTCGTACAGGCTTTAAAAGCAAAAATTCAAGGGTTTTCAAGGACTTTCAAGGACCAGAAAACACATTTTCAAGGTCGCCATCTAATGTTTTATCTAGGATTATAACTTCTCCAACACAATGCAAAAGTTTTTTATTGCACAATGCCTAAGCACATCAGTGCACATTTAGATAGGGGCTAACGGGTTCGTAAATGCCCCCCCAGCTTAATTTTTTAATTTTATGGCTGGTATTTAGGGGTTTTTCTTTTTCCTTTGTGTTTGCTGAGGCTGTTTGATTTCAAAACTTGGCTAATGTTGCCTGCATCTCCTGCTTTGTCAGCAAGAGTATTAGCTGAAATTAAATCGAGCAAGTGTTGTTGCAAGGCAGGATAAACAATGTACACGTCCACCATTTGCACGTAACACAAACGCAGATGGATCGTATGAGGCACAGCAAACATGCAATGAGCAAGCATCTACAGACTACATGGAAGATGCAAGACACAGAACAGAAGCTGGCTTTGAATGGATTGTACCGAGACATAGATTAGATTGACAAGTGCCTGCTCCCAATGTTGCCTTGTAATAATGAAAATCCACCAAACTTGTAATTTCACGCAATGCACTGAAACTTGATTGTAACAATGTTTCTTTACATTTGTTAACACCTAAAATCCACGACAAACACTTTAAATTCTTGTGAAAAGACAGGGCCATTGATTCTCTCAGGGAAAATCAAGGGTATTCAAGGACCATTTAAAAATTCCAGGACTTTCCAGGCCTTGAAATTGACACTTCTAAATTCAAGGGTTTTCAAGGTTTTCAAGGACCTGTGCGAACCCTGTGGTAGTTGTGTGGTCAGTCAGGGCCTTGTCTTCCCTGCTACTACAACGCAGTATTTTAAAAGGGCCATGAACACAAGATACAACTTTACTGAATTTGAAAGAGCAATCCTTAGGTAACGAAAACTGAGCTCCACGCCAGAACATTTTTCTGGCCAAGAAACGCAAGAAATATCGAACATTGACACAGGCTACATTGACACAGGCAGGAGTGACATAAGCCAGCCCTAAAAGCATAGTTACCAGTGCATTAAATACGAATCAGCATTCAAGTGATGGAATCAAATGAAACTAGAGGCCCACTACACTCGCTCAGTCAGGTTTCTTGGTGGTGGCTCAGATTAATAGCTGCCAATTACCCAAACTTGATCCTCCGATGTCATAGAGAAATTGCTAGGGGTGTGCGAATATTCGAAATTTCGAATACGAATCGAATATTTTTCTTATTCGAAAGTTATTCGATTCGAAAAATCTACATTCGAAAATTCTCGAATATTCGGACCAGGCCGAATATTTGGTAAGATTGTCGAATATTCGAACAAGACACGGAATATTTGCGTTAATTATCAAGGAAAAAGGATGAAACACCGATGTGTATTTTTTCACCCCAGACGAATACCCACACTGCAGGCAAGACATTACACATTACAGCAACGCCGAGGCGCATGTACGCACTAGGACAGAAACAAAAAAAAAATGATGCGACCGTGAGGGAATATCTTTTCCGTGGCTGGGTCGGTTATCTGCAAGACGCACGGGTGCCATGCGCTGATATGACAGGCTCCGCGAAGCCTGTATCCTGTCTTACTGCCCGCCAAAGTAAGAAGCACAGCCCCATCGTGCTGCCGCTGTTGCCGCGCTGCCAGCGCAGCTGCGCCTGGCTGCGCCGTCTGCTCCGCGACAGACTCGCGCTCAACAGTTTTTACTGTTTTGCAGCAGTGTTTATTTCTGCGACTCTTGTACAGCGATATACCGAAATTTCGCGTTCTGTAAAGATACCTAATATAATAAACTTATCTTGACTGTTACCTGGAATACTTTTAAATATAGAGAAAAATCGCTGCGAGCAGACCCTCAGAACATAGCGTGATAGCATCGCCATCGACATCGACAAGATGGTCGCCAACTTGTTTTTTTAATTAATTGTGCGACGTTCTCTTTTCGTACGATTCCGACGCTACGAGCGAAGCAAACGAAAACCGAGAATGTCGTCGACCTCGGATGATGAGCCACCTTGCAAGCGGGACAAGAAAGCCGGACGCAGTACCATTTGGCAGCACTACACAAAACTCTCGTCGTCGACAGCGCGGTGCAACTCGTGTGAACGTGTACTTCAGACGCCGACGGGGACAACGACCACACTCCAAAATCACTTAAAGCAGCATCCGTCATTACTGGCAACATACAAAAAGACGCCGCAAACATGCCTTCGAAGAGTCAACCAACTCTACTTGCTGTGATTCAAGGAAAAGCAGCCCGTGTCTCAGAAGCGGGAGAGCGCGCTCAACCAGAAAGTTGCAGAGATGGTCGCTTTGGACCTTCAACCGTACAGCTTTGTTGAAGACCGTGGCTTTAAAGCCCTTATGAGTGAAGCTGTACCGGGCTACCATCTGCCATCCTCGAACGACATTGTCGCGCGTGCTGATCCCGCGCCTGTATGACGACACGAGGGCTAAAGTGAGGGCCGAGCTGCGAAAAGCATTTGAAGACGGCACAACAACCCTCGCTTTTACAAGCGATATCTGGACGTCGCGTGCCAACGAGAGCTTCATAAGCCTCACGTGTCATTTTCTGACTGTGAGGTATGAAATGAAGCGGTTTACGTTGAACACGCGACATATGCCTGAAAGCCACACGGCTTTGAACATTGCTGCTTCGTTGGAGCAGCTATGCGCTGAATGGGAAATACCGACCGACTGCGTCAAGTACGTGGTAACGGACAACGGCAGCAATATCCGAGCGGCTGCCAGGACCCTGCCATGGCGACAGCGAGCTTGTTTCGACGCACACTCTGCAACTGGCAATCAGTGATGCTAAGTCAACAACTCCGGCGATCAACAAGCTTTGCAAGAAGGCGAGGGGGATTGTGGGGCACTATAAGCATAGCCCTGTTGCGCAAAAAAGGCTGCACGACGTGCAGAGGCAGCTAAATAAGAATGTACTCCATATTGTGCAGGATGTCGAGACAGGTGGAACAGCGAATACCTGATGTTCTCCAGGCTCCTCGAACTGAAAAGAGGCCATAACTCTCGAGCTTGCCACTTCAGACACACACATGGATGGCTTTAATTCTTCGGAGTGGAGAGACGTGGCAGAGTATGTGGAGGCACTGAAGCCTTTATTTGATGCCACTGTCATCTCAAGTGTGGAAAAGTACCCCTCACTTTCATGCCAAATTCCAATTATTTTTGGTATGCTACATTGTCTGAAAGGCTGCAGAGGCAATACAGAATTTGCTAGCAACCTTGCAAAAAGCATCAAGACTCGCTTTGCAAGCTACGAGTTTGATGAAGTGGCCAGCCTGGCCATGTTTCTTGACCCACGCTTTAAGGCCACTGTTCATCAAGCATCTGACCAGATGATTTGGCTGAAAAGATCTTGTGTCAAGGCCGCTCCAGTCAGCTGACATGGACACGGTACGGACACTGCCGTGCCAGCAACAACTTCGCGTCCTCTGGTGGCATCCAGTGTATGGAACGCTTTTGACCACCTTGTGATGAACAAGGAGAAGACACAGACGGAGTCCGCCCCTGAGAGAGAAATAATGGAATATGCGGAACAACCTCTTTTGGATAGGGGAAATGATCCTTGTGAACTGGTGGCGGTCCATAGGCCACTTGAAGTATCCGTACATGAGCACACTCGCCCAGAAGTACTTGGCATCCCTGCCACCTCAGTTCCCAGTGAAAGAGCCTTTTCCACTGGTGGAAATGTTGTCACAACCACATAGGGAGCGCCTTCTTTCTGAGCACGTGGAACAGTTAATTTTTCTGCATGATAATCTGTGAAGAGTGTACCACGACCTGTTGAGTGCAGCTTGAAAATCTGTGAAGAGTGCAATACACCTGTTGAGTGCAGCTTGAAAGAGTTCTTGTAAAGGTGTAATAAAAACTATCGTAACCTCTTGTTTTGTGTCTTTTTTAAAGCTACACAATATTCGATATTCGATTCGATATTCGAAGACACTTTTCTGCCTTATTCATATTCGATTCGTATTCGAAAATTTCAATATTCGCACACCCCTAGAAATTGCTGGAAGCTGGAGGGTGAGTTGGCAATGCTTCATCCATCCGTTTCCCCGAACATCTCTACTATTTGTTTGCAGTTTCCGGCAAAATTGGTGCCTTCTTCGTGATCAGGAGAGCGTTTTTAAAGAACCAAACACATATTTGGTCTCCATGACCCCCTTAATGAAGTCGCTGCACGCCAAAAAAGCATCCATCTGAGCTGAATAGATACACTGACGATCACAGTCACGTGACGACAGCTAGGTTGTGGATACAGATGCTTACCCGCCGCCGCCGCTCCTTCCGTGGGCCCGCTTGTCGTTTAGGGCAGTGCGGTTGTCGTGTGCGCGCTGCACGGCTAGCGGGTGGTTGTCCCCGCACACAAACACCACCTGGGGCCAATTCACGCAGCCCTGCAACCACAAAACAAGGGCCAGAAAGGGGTCAAAAAGCCTACAAGAGGAGAAATCACTGGAACGGGCCATGCGCCATACTTTGTCAGGCATATTGTATTACATTGAAGAGGTCTAAGGTACATCAGCATACCTGCCAGGTTTGCCGGGATGGCATTAGGAAGATCTGACCGGGGGGGGGTAGTAGCAACAACAAAAAGGGTAACTTTACACACATTTTTTAATTTACTTACAACATAGCAGGAAATGAACTGTTTCTTCATCCAAACTGCCAAGAAGCTTAGAAGGACTTGTTGTTGGGCAAGTTGGTGCATCTTGGCGAATGAACACGGGCCTTGCGCGAAAAAGACACCACACACACAGCGCTCGTCCCGTCCGTCCTGTGTGTGGTTTCTTTTTCGCGCAAGGCCCGTGTTCATTCGCCAAGAAGCTGCACCACTGAAATGTTCGGCGTGGCTCTCGCTGCCCTTTTCAGAAAGTCCTGGAAATAGTACTGCCAAGCGCAATACAAAACAGCAGGAACTGAACTGTTTTGTTGCTTCGTCTAAACTAACAACAAGCTACAACACTGGAGACCTGCTAAATCTTCGACGTGGCTGACGCCGCCTTTTTCAGGAAGTCCTCGGAATACTGTCGGGCATAACAGTGTTCACCCCTGTGACACTTCGCCAAAAGAACGTTGCTAAGGGTTGTGTCAGACATGGATGCTCAGAACTGCGAGCGATTTTTCTTTACTACACTGAACTGCCTTTCGCATTCAGCATTGCTGTGTGGTATCGACAGGATTCCAAGCATTACTGCTGAGATACGGCCAAACTTCAGGAGTCCGTCTGCACCATTGATGTGGGAAATGGTGTTCCACTGGACATCAGCTCGCTCCTCTTGAAGCACATTTAGAGGAATTTTAAACGCCTGCAGCTTCACAAATTCCATCTCCAGAATGTAGAGAGCTTCGTCTTTAGACTCTTGCTGCTCCACCGGCAATAAAGCTGGAAAGCGCTCCACAAAAAAGACGATGTTCCGAAATGACATGGTCGATGGATTTCAGGTCCGCTACACGTGCGTTACTGAGTGCATTGTGAGCCAATGGAAATTTGAGGCAAATATAGTCACAAGCAGTGACCATATATCTTCAAACTGCCTCAAAAAACGGTTGTTGCTCACTTGGCAAGAGTCTATCTACAATGTGTCTAGCTTCTTGACCGATCACAATGTCTTCATCATCCCTCACTGCACTGCGGCTCTTGTAACAAATCTCAAGTACGTCCTTGTGCTCCTTTAGCAGGCCTGGCCTCGCGAACCTTGACAGGAGCTCTTCAAGAAGCCCAAACAGCAGCAATCACAGCACGTGTATTTGAGGAGCTTGAGCTTGCAGGTGGCAGTTCAATGCCTCAAAAGCAGGGATAGCTGTCTTCAAAAAAAGGCAGCATGCTTTGTTGAGATCAGAGCTCAAGAACATGAACAGCCGTTCCTAACGTGTTACACATGGTAACCCTTCAGTCTTGTTTGCTGCACCAGTGCTCTTGGCCTTTTTCGATGTCGTTGGTGTAGTTTCTGTGGTCCTTTTTCTCTTCTGGTTGCACAGAATGGGCTCTGACTGTGCAGTTGGCACTGACTCCACCGTCGTCTTTGGAATTTGGTAGAACGACAGAAATTGTGGACTTGTGCCTTCTTTCTTCACCTCATGAAGGAAAAAACTCAACAGAGGTGCCCACTGATTTAGTAGCCTTTGCAGGCATTTCCCCAGCGACAGCCACCAGGTGGGTGCGTGCTTCAGGATTTTTCGGAACTCAACGTTGTGCATTTCGTGGAGCTGTTTCAGGGCAACTTTTCTCTTCGCACTCTTTTCCAAATAAAAAAAAAATATCCACGAGGACTTCGTCCACCTTAGCCGGGAGACAGGACGCTGCTTTTTCAGCCGCAATGTTTATCAAATGGCATGGACAACCAATTATGATTACATTTCATTGGCCTCCGTCAGCACTGCCGCCACGCATTTTTCTTCCCAGCATTACACTGGCGTTGTCAGAACAAAAGCTATGCAGTTAGACCACCGGTATGTTTCATTGGAGTGAGGGTATCTATAATCAATGCGCCGATGTTGCGCCCTGTAGAATGGCCCTCCAAGGTGCTCAACGCAAGCAGTTTGCTTTCGACCAAGTCTGCTCCTTTAGCGAAATACGTAACGACAATCGGGTACAGCTGTGCCTGGCTGTCGTTACCGCCGTCAATGGCAACTGAAAACACTCCCTTTTTCAGGGCGCTCACCGTGCTCTCTTGTGCGTGGCGTGCCATCTCACCGACGATTGCCGTGGTCTTAGTCCTAGAACATGCGTAGCGCTTCGCAACGTCCGACTTCGGAAACATTTTGCGCAGCAACGGTCTCGGCGTGCTCAGAATGCACTCAGCGGGAATGTTGTGCTCCAGTAAGAAATCGGTGAACAGGCATTCTGCACGTATGACGTCGTTGTCGCTGTCTTCTCTACCGAAAAATTGTTGGAGACGATGTTGTTTCTCTTTGCTCTGAAGGTTGCTGGCGTGCTTCTTCGATGCAACGCGCGTGGCGACATCGGTTCTACCGCCGTGTGAGATGCTAATATCACAATTGCACACAGTGCAGAAGGCATAATGCTCCCCTTTGCGTGACGCCAAAATTCACCCAAACTCTGATGTAATACTTTTTCAAACATACTTGCAGAATTTTTTACACTCTTCGCCAACCCATGGCTAAGCATGCACCGCACCGGTGGCCCGGACGCGCCAGAAAGCACACAAAGCTCCCGGATAAGGGTGGAGAAAGCCTAGTGCTGCCAGTTGTGCGGTTGCCTGCAGCAACATGAGACAAACGGAAGTGGAGAAAAACCGAGATGAAAATATTCGGACCCTAGCGCCACCCAAGGGGCCGAGTCGAGTCCAGAACGGCCGTGCTCGTGCGTAAATAAAAGCGGCGGCGGCGCTGCGTTTCTATAAACAGTAAACTAACAATCGGACGAACAGGTTCACCGTCTGCGCATGGCCGACTACGCTTTTTAAGCGCTTCACTGATAACGGTGCCAAGTGGTGTTGGGTTGGATTGTCAGGTATACCTCCGGCGCATTGTGGCCAGACTGGGAAAAAGATTTGGCCAAAGACGGGTGCGTTTCCAGGAGATTTTTGTTTCAGTCGTACAATCGTACAAAACCATGAAAATTCGGGAGTCTCCCGGATAATTCGGGAAACCTGGCAAGTATGCATAAGCTGCACTGCACATCAACTGGTAGATGCGCGCCAACTACTGCGCATCAACCGAACCGCGTCCAATAACTGACCAGCCAGAATCATTATTCTTTCTGAAACATCACATCGTTGCCTAGCGCATACTGTGGCAATCAGGCTGCGTGCTGCGCTTGTTTGCCATAACCAAGCGTTCGTTATACAGTGTCGACCACTTACATCGCAACAGATTATCGTGTGGGGACGGATATAACAAGCGGTTGTGTCACCACTGGTTTGCTGCCTATAGAACTCGATGCACATGCATACTGCTCGAAATGTGGTTGCCCGAAGCACAATACCGTTTGTAGTGCAATTTTCTTACAGGCCTGTTGATTGACAGGTGCAGCTAAAGCATCATTTTAGAGTCGCAAAAATGAAAAAAAAAAAAACGGAATCAGCCATCTCTTGCAGCAAATTCTCCCACTTTCCTCTAACTTATATGCATAAAAAAAAAAAAATGGGGGGCACGTGTTCAGTTTTTATGTGAACTGCCCTTGCTCATGGCACACATAAGATAGCATTAAAGCTGTGCTCGCATTTGTTAAGGCCATGCAGCAGCGCCTGACGTGGAAAAATAAATCCCGTCGGCCATGCTAGCGTTGGCACCTAAGTTCTAGAATAGGGGAAACGAGCGTTTGAAGGCCAGATAGGGAAGCCTCAAACACAACATGCTCGTTCACGACAGTAACTGAAGATTTCTACCCACGGCTAGCGGCCTGCTTGCCTTTCTGAATGCGGTGCTGTCGCGGCGAACAGGTCCCTCCGAGGTCTGCAGAACAGGCTTAGCATCGCCGCAGTTACACAGTCACCGCTTTACGAAGCCGCGGCGACGACGATCACCAGCGCAATCTTTCACCATACTATCAACCCTCTTTCACGCAGTTATAAACCCATTTTATAGCAATGGTGCTGCTCTGGCAGGCGGCGACAAGTTTTAGCTGCTGCAATGTGCGCCCGTTTGAGCGTGCTCCCTGCCCAACATTGCACGCAGATGCTTTCCGAGATCGTGCATAGTGTTTTGCGCCTCCCGAAGACACTCCGTGCTATTCAGCATTATTCATACCTAGCAAATGAAGTGTTATATCTACAAACTCAGTTAAGCCTGTGTGACAGACGGTGGCAATGGACATAACATCCCTATAAAGACATGCCGTGCCTGAGTGCTGCTCGCATAGACGCTGCCTGAACCGCCTAAACCATTGGCGACTTTTCCAAGCCACAAACGCTTATTGGCTGCAGCATTTGATGGAACCCGCTGATAGCGGTGCTTTACTCTTCAGCACCAGCTGCATCACAGAGGCTACGTCACACGCGATACGCTACTTGAATGCTCCCTTGAACGGCAACGAGAATTGACATGTAAACAAGGAAAGAACACAATCTAGCGATAGTGCACTTCAAATCGTGGCCTATTTAGAGCCCCTTTCCTTGAACGGCAACGAGAATTGACATGTAAACAAGGAAAGAACACAATCTAGCGATAGCGTGCTTGAAATCGCGGCCTATTTAGAGCCCCTTTCAAGGGACACTAAAGGCTGAATTTAATTTGTTTTAACTGAAAGATTATACATTTCGTAGCCCTCTCGGCTTCTGTTCGACGAGCAACGCTGCGTTATTTGCCGAGAAATAAGAAAATAAAGCTGCCCTTCCTCTCACTCGCTTCCCTTTCATTTTTTCGCGACGTAACCATTGCATCACAAAATAGGAGCGAATCCCCACTGTGTGCTCATTTTGGGACGAGGACAGCGGCACAGTGTGTGCAAGCAAAACAGCTTGCGGTGCCGGCGCGTTGCGGTGGCGCACAGGTCTACTGCAGCAACGTCTCTTTGGCCAAGGATGCTGGCTTGCAATTCGGATTTTTTACCAACGGAACGAGAAACGCGCTTAAATGCTCGACTGGCAGGTGTGCCCGCATACTCTGGCGTCCCAGACACCATCAAGCGGCTGCGAGCATGCAGGGCTGCAGCAAAGCCGCTTTTGAAGCAACAAGCGCCGTTTCGAACATCAACCACGGCATCCTGGGCTCCCAGCTGGTCCCACTCAAACTGGCACCCTTACAACATCACTTCGGGCAATCACAGCCACTTCATGTTATCTTCTCTCGCGCAGCATGAAATAAACCTTCTTGAGACTTCACGACAGCCGTGTCAGTAGTTGTCGTTACCCGTAGAGCGATGCACGCTTTACAAATTATTAACACCGGCTCGAGGCGAACGGGTGGATTGGTCAGCTAGTTTCATTTCACGGGCGATTACCTTCGAACCACACGCACTTTACGGGTAGCAACATTTTAAATAAAGTGTTATTTCCCCTCCTACACCGCGCGAGGAGAACGGGAGAGTGGAAGCTCGAGTGGCTCGCTTAGCCCCCTGCAGTGCATTTTGTTCCTTTTCCAGATGTGAATCAAGGAACTTTATCTGCTTCCTGCCGGATATATTGCTTGCAGAAGCTCGGGCACTCACCGTCATAGGTTATCGACTTCGCTAGTTGTGCACCAATGCTACAGTGGCTAGAATAGCTGCACATGCTTTTCCAAAATGAAACTGAAAGATGATGGACGATTGGTTGTTGAGGGAAGCAGTCTACCTCGCAGCATATAAAAGCTGTAGCCTGCGTTTTTTATTAGATACGATGAGCTCACGGAAAGCTTTTATTTACGTTTACTTCACGCGCTCAATCACTTTAGAACTGTTTATTTCAGGAAAACATGTATAGATGCTTCTCGAATGATCTCTTGTTATTCACCACTTTTGTGACGTCACAAACCGTGATACCCAAAAGCGTATGGGGCGTTGTCTCCTGTTTTCACATTTCTGATATTTTCTGTCTTATTAAACTGCTAGTTGAAAGAATGGTGTATTTAGATTCTCGGCACCGTAATCAATCGATACATGCTAACTTGTTTTTTTTGTTTTTTTTTAAGTGTAGGCTACCACGGAGAGCTCATGAATCATTTTTCAGAACTATTCACGCAGGATAGTTTTAGCAGCTGTCAGACACAGAAAGCTGTGCATGAACTGCGGTGCAGCTTTTGTGGTACAGACTACAACCAAACCTGCGCCAGGCAAATGGTCCAAAAGATGAACCCACCTCGAGGGGGATGGATCCGCCACCCACCATGGGGTCGCACACAACGTCCCCGGGCTGGAGGTCACAGAGCCTGCACAAATAGGGGGGTCAGAGGTCACACCGCACAGTTCTACGCCCTTTCAGCTAGATGAACCTGCCTGAAAACTAGAAATGTGCAAATACTCGAAACTTTGAATGCTTCGTGAACACCGCTTGCTTTCTAATTCACACCACAGCTTCATCGTTCAAAATCTTTTCTAAATTTTTGAATATTTGAAACTGAATAATAGAGCCACAGCAGTTGGCTCTGCCGCACGACACCGAAGCTGTGCAAAAAGCTTAACACGTGCAAGCCTTGCCCCCCCATGATCAAAAGTTTACACACCACGAAAGCAGCAATTTCAGGTTATTTCTCTGCCGCTCGGCATCCCGGGGTACTATGTGCCGCATTTTTCATTACTTCAGTAACTATACCACATCTCACATGCACACGGCAGTTTGTCGGGCTGCTACCGAAAGAGAAATAGCCTAAAATTGCCATTTTCCTGGTCCGTAAACTTTCGATCGTGGCTGTACAAACCTAGTACTGTGGAACCCCGATAGCACATCCCCTGGACAACCCACTTCTTACAACAGATCCCTGTGGTCCAGGCAAACTCCCCATAAAACAATGCATCCAAAACGCCACAATACGACGCTTGGGTGCACGCGGTCCACGTCACAAGACGGACCCTGGTGGAGACAAAACAGGCGTTTTCTCCCACCTTTTATGCCGCCTTGTCCTCACCTTTATTTCTTAACCCCTGCTTGGTACAGCTTGATGTGCAAAGGTCTGCAGATGGGGCAGACACTAGCTGAACAGACAAAAGCAAGCATGCGGGTGCTGGTGGGCGGGAGTTAAATTTCGACAATCCCCCGCGTGGCGGCAGAACACCGACACGACAACAGCAAGAAGTCGAAGTCATGTGGCTGGCGGACCGCGAATTCGAAGCTCCCATCAAGCTGACAAATATGAAAAGCACATACGATGCAATCGAACACCCGCTTTCCTCGCTTGCTCGATTCAAGTTTCTTCCTTTCACGACGCTCTCTTCCCCTCTCTCTGCTTATCAATGTCTGTCAAAGCTGCGTTTTCGCTCCGGTCCTTTCTTTTCATCCCCACCTCGTACAATCGTTCGTTTTGCTTGGACTTGGCAGTTCACGTTCTGGCCTTTCGCCCTCTCAATTTGCTCGGCCGCGTGGAGATAATCTCGCACGCGTGAGGCACAGGCCTCGCGGCCCGGACAGCATGGGAGTTGCAGGGCGCCGAGCACAAGGCTGGCGGGCCAGCACAGAAGCCGTGGAGAGGAGGGGGCACAAAATAGGCGGTTCTTTTCTTTAAAAAAAAAAAAAAGTAGGCATTTAGCTAAAGGTTTGCGAATTGCACAAAACACCGCTAAATATACCATTTAATTAAGTTCTCAGCAGACCCGTCGCGTGAGAACGTCTACTAGGCTGGCATTCATCAGGGTTGGCATTTATCCTGGATTAAAGGGGTGAATGCGCAGGAACCAATGTGGTATATTGGCCAACGTTTATTCAAAGGGGGCCTGGTGAAAGCCCCAAAATTGGACCCCTTTCCTTCAGAACAATTAGTGGTGTTAGCGGGGGCTGGTTTGCGCACTTTATTAACCGAGGGAAAAATATACTTGTTTAGTAGTTTTGCCCAAAAAATTTTTTGGGGATACTGTATCGATTTACATTTTTGGGGGATTTAGAAATTGAACGGGGAAATTTGGCCCTGTTTTTTTTTCTTGAGTCCAATCCAGGTTTTTTTCGGGCCCGTTTTGGGCCCTTTCCAGGGAAAAAAAAAATGAGAAAAAAAAGAAAAGGGGGAAGGGGTTATTGGGGCCCCCCGATTTTGCTAAAAAAATATTTGTTTTGCCTAAAAAGTTATCTATATGGCCCTTTTGGGAATCAATTTTTTCACTTGGTGCAAGTTCAGTTCAATTTGGGAAAGGGGCCCCCCCCGTCTACGAGTATTAACCTTTAAACAATCAATATACCTCCGATTTGGGGTTTTTTGTTTTCCCGTTTTTTGAATAAACAATCAAACAACAAAATTTCGGGTGCCGAAAAATTCGTTAAGCGAAATTCGTTAGGCGTCGCCCCCCCCCCAGGAAAACCGAAAAAAGGTTTGGGTTTCCCCCAAAAAAAAAGAGAAAAAGGATGCGCGCAAAACCTGTTTATTTTAAAAAAAAAATGGACTTTTTTTCCCCCCGAAAGGTTACCCCAGGGGGTTTTTAGCACCCAAAAAAAGGACCCCCCCCATATCTTTTGTTTTGTTTTGGGGGCGTGGGGTCGCAACGCGATTTTCGCTAAAACCTAAGCGTCCTGAATTTTAAAAAAAGTTACAGAAAGCTGGCGCTTTTCTTTTTTTATTGTAAAAAAATTGTTCAAACCCAGCCCAATCATCTAAAATTTCGTTGAAGCGAAAGCAAGCCAGACAAAGGGTTTCGTTGTGGCGAGGACTTTGTTGCTTGACTTCTATGGCTAGCGAGGGGAATTGGAAATATTTTTGGGAAGGGGAAAATTTTCGTTGAAGCGGCGTTCGTTGTAGCGGGGGTTCGACTGTACTACCCGATTTCACAGCATGTTGAGGAACTTGTACTTGCTCATGAAAACTAATGCGGGTGAAATTTTTGTTTCACTGCTTCACAATCTTGTCTTGATGTTTCACATTTATTATTTTCCAGGTTTCTTATCAAGCACAGGAGTGATGCAGCCCGTGGTCCAGAAAGAAAAAAAAAGCAGTGAGAAAAAAAGAAGAGGGGAGGACCAGGGAATTAGGCAACCATGCATTTTCGCAATCAAAAATAATAAGAGCCTTGTTCTTGCTGCTGTTACAGTGTACTGATGATGCACTCTTTTGGAATGCACATTTTTATTCTATGCACAGAGCCCCTCCATGGAGCAAGTTCAGAGTCTGCAATTGCGGAAAGGTGGCCACCCAGTCGGCACTTGAGATACATTGTAGACCATTTATAACGTAACCACTTACACTGCGGGACCGGATATAACGCCGGTTTTTGTGACTACCAGTTTGACTCCCATAGAACTCAATGCATAAGCATACCACTTAAAATGCGGTTGCCCGAAGTACAATACCGTTTATAGTGCGGTTTTTCGGCGGGTCTGCTGATCGACTGGTGCCGCTGGGCCATTGTTTTAGGGTAGCAAAAGAAAAAAAAAAAAGGAAGGATGAAATTGGCCATCAGGTGCAGCGCACACTACTTGCTCTCTAACCTTGACACACAAGAAAAAAAATAGGCACCATCTAGTTCGAGCGTACGTGATAACCACGACTGTCCTTGCTTGACGCACCTCGGAAGATAGCGACCCCCACTCCCCATCCACGCGTGGAAAGTTGTTTCTATTAAGTCGAAACAGCATGTTTTTGCACACGATTTGTGCACATCGGCATTGCACGTGCATTTTTTTCACGCTCGTGTCGACGAATCCGCGCTCGCAGCGGATTCTGCGCGCGGCAGTGGGAGGAGCCTGACGACTTGCACCAATAGGGATGTGAACCTAATGGCGGGAGATTCAAAGCTCTCTGAGCAGCCGGCTGGCCGCGCCAGTGATGTTTAGGCTTAGCACCGCGGTATTTTTTGGTGGGCACTTTCACAAGCAACGCGAAAGGCATTTTATATTCCATTTTTTGGCCAGATTATCAGCTCTTTTCTTGCATGAGCATCTTCGCTTGCATGAGCATCTTCGCTTGTGCCTCGTGCAGCATTTCAGCGAGCGGCTAGGAGCAGTCACTAGAGCTGCCGCACCACTTTGCGGCCAGTCCCGACGGCATGTTGCCGCCTCTTACAGCGCCGCCCACACCATGCCAGTTGTATCCGTGCCGGCGTCGGCGCGCCTGCAGCGTGCACTGCACGTTTTCGCGAGAAGAAATTGCTCGATGCGGTTCACGCTTCAGATCAGGGTTCGTACGTGCTTCAAAAGCAAAAATTCAAGGGTTTTCAAGGACTTTCAAGGACCAGAAAACACATTTTCAAGGTCCCAATCTAATGTTTTATCTCAAATTATTTTTAACTTTTTTAACACAATGCAAAAGTTTTTTTATTGCACAATACCTAAGCACATTAGTGCACAATTAGGCGCCAACGGGTTCATGAATGCTCCCCCCCTTTTTTTTTTTCATGATTGGTGTTTTTTTTTTTATTCTTGCTGTTTTGCTCAGGCTGTCTTATTTCAAAACTTAGTTATTCCTGCCGGCATTTCTTGCTTTGTCAGCAAGGGTATCAGATGAAATTAAATCGGTGAGTGGTTTCTGCAAGGCAGGATGAACCATGTACACGTCCCTTATTGCCGTAAAAACAAACGCAGATGGAGCTATGAGGCACAGCCAAAATGCAATGAAGGTTAAAGCCACAGACCCGATGGAAGATGGGAAGATAGAGAAGACAAGCCCGCTTTCACTGGATATTAAACCTGACATGGATTTGGGTTGAGAAAATGCCGGCTCACAATGTTGGGCCCCGTAATGAAAATTCACCCAAAATTTTGCAGTTTCACACAATACAAAAAGATTTGATTGTTGCAATGTTTCTTTGCATTTTTTAACACCTAAAATCCACAACCAAAAAACTTTAAATTTTTTTTGAAAAACAGGGCCATTGATTCTCTTCGGGAAAATCAAGGGTTTTCAAGGACCATTTAAAAAATTTTTGGGCTTTCAAGGGCCTTTTAAATAGGCACTTCTATTCAAGGGGTTTTTAAGGTTTTCAAGGACCTGTGCGAACCCTGCAGAACGTTGTGTAGATAAGCCCCCCCTTTCCCTTTCCAAATACCTGCAGACAGCAAGCTGCGCAAAGCCGATTTCCATCACTAGTACGTTCCGCTGACAAGCAGCTGCCTTCGACATCGTGATCACAAGGTGGGGTAAAAAAAATCCAGCTGGTGTTCTTATCACATTGTCCAGCGGCATCTGTTCATAAATGATAAAAACGCAGCCATGGTCCTTCAAAACACAAACACAACGGAAGTTAAAGCAGTGGGTTTCCGTTTTTAAGACTGCGCTTGCAATGTGTAAGACCATGCAGCAGCGGCTGATGTGACAAAAAAAAAAATAATAAATGAAATGTTTTTAAGTTCTGTGAGTTTGAGTGATGATAAACACAGAATGATTGAAAGATAGGTTGCAATGTGGTTGGATTCGTGCATGTTTTGTTTATAGCACAGTACCGCTTATAGTGCAGATTTTTGCGGCTCCCGCGACATACGTTATAAGTGGTCTACATTGTATTCTCATTTCTGTTCTGCCCTGCAATAAACAGAGTGGGTGCGAGTACAGGTCCCTGGGGCACACCGCCCCCTCCTTAGCCTCACCGGAGCATGTTGTAGGCGATGGTGCAGCGCAGGCTGGTGGGTCCGAAGTGCTCCAGGTGCCGGTGGTGCAGGCTGGTGGTGGTCAGGGAGAGGGCCACGTACACGCAGCCGGGGTCCACGTGCAGCACCACCTCCAGGTCGAAGTGGCGCATGTCCACGCCCCAGCCAAAGTGGTCGTTCACCGCCCCGCCAAACGTGGCCGCCGCCTCCATCGAGGTGAACTTGTGGCCCTCGCCCGACCGGTGGCACGTCACCCGGAACTTGGGGCCCTCTGCCCGCCGCTCCTCCTTCTTGGCGTCACCGCTTCCCCCTTCCTCCTCCGCCTCCCCACCTCCTCCTCCCTCCTGCATCTTTTCAAAGGTGAGAGAAAGAGGATCAGTCGGGAATTCTCCCCCGGTTCCGCAGGTACAAACAATTTAACATCCACCACGGAGTAAGAATAAGACGGGAGGTTAAACATCACCTCGTAGAACAGCCAGTTAAAAGGACACTAAAGGCGTGAGGGCACCGGCTAGTTGGTAATCCGCGAGTTTCACAGCAAAAACAGACAAGGGACAACAAGAAGTTTATTCTTTGTAGTCCCTCTTCTTGTTGTCCCTGGTCCGGTTTTGTGCTGTGAAGCTCGCGGACACTAACGGCTAGGTGAAATTTGTTTTAAGGGGGTTTTAAACCCCCCAAAATGTTGCACTCTCAGTGGTAATTGTCTGAAAACGGGGGAGTGGTGGGGGGGCCACATTTCCGTTCCGTCTAGATCCTTCTTTTGAGACATGTCACCTTCAATTCCTTCTCCGATCCCATCTCCTCTTTTGCATCTTTGTAAAAAAAGTGGGATGAGCAAAAGGACCAGTCGGGAATGCTCCAAATCAGGTTCCGCAAGGTAGACTAAACATAGTTAATATCTGGCTGAGCAAGAATAACGACTTGAGGGCGAAGGGGAACCAAAAACCTTGCCTCCAGGGCAAACCAAATGGTTAACGACAGACACAGAAGGACTGTGAGCGATTGCACCGGCTAGTTGGTAATCCGCGAGCTTCACAGCAAAAACAGACAAGGGACAACAAGAAGTTATATAATCTTTGTAGTCCCTCTTCTTGTTGTCCTGGTCCGGTTTTGTGCTTGAGGCTCATGGACACTAACGGCTAGGTGAAATTTTGTTTTAACTGAAAGATCATATGTTTCGTAGCATCCTCGGCTTTTGTTCAACGAGCAATTATGCACTATTTGCTGAGAAATGAGCAAATAAAGCTCGCATTTCACTCTCCCATTTCCCTTTCATTTTTTCATGACGTAGCCATTGCATCACAAAGGAGGAACGAGGCACCAATGTGGTCTAGGTGCTCTCACGCTGGCAACAGGAGCTTTTACGTCTTCCAAGCCATGGCCAACACCAACAACTCTGGCCGAGGAAGCTGGCGTGGACTTTTATGATCTCTCACCGACGGAACGACAAATTCTTTTAGATGCTGGAGCGGCGGCATACCTGCTACATACACCGGCCTCCCAGACACCATCGAGGTGGCTGCCAGCAAAGCCTCCTCTGAAGCGGAAAGCACCATTTCGAATATCACACGCGGCGTCCCGTTGAGCAATTGAGGTGGTCACCTTCACCTCACCTGGCACTCATAGCTGTCTCATATTTTCTCTCACGTGGATTTAGTGTGACATAAACACTCTCTTCAGAAAGAAGTTATGAAAGAAGTTACATACCGTAATTACCCGATTGTAACACACCCCGATTTTCCTGGCAAAAAAAAACGAAAAAATTTGCACTTCCGATTGTAACGCGCGCGGAACTTTTCGCAAGAAAAACGAATGCGAGGAGAAACGGGCGATTTATTGCTCGAAGTAATCTCACTCATCTCACTCCTCGTCGCTCTCCGCTGACCCCAACATCTCGTCCTTGGTGCCGTCAAGCGCGTTCGCGATGCCACACTTCATAACGAACGTTCAACTATGATCGTTGGGATCGTGTCACACACCTCGCACGCCCATCCTGCGAACTTCTCCAGAGGCGCACGCTTCAGCCGACCCCTAGTTTTGAACGCGTGAGAGCCGCTGCTGCCATTGCTGTTATCAAGTGCGCAAGTGGAACGATTTGACGATTTGTGTGAACGCCGATAGAAAAGCCTGGGCGCCTATGCTTCTTGCATCCGAAAAATCGTTGCTAAATGCTTTGGCGCCATCTTGAGATGGCGATGGGCGGGACGGAATTTCCATTGTTTCGGCAGTTTCAGTTTCGTATCCGATTCTAACGTGCCTACGATTTTTCGACATATTTTTCCGGAAAAAAGGTGCGCGTTAGAATCAGGTAATTACGGTGCACAAAAAAATGGCAGAAAGGGTGGGCGCTATTTGCCTGTGCAAAGACACTTGCGGTGCAACACATCCAACTTGCGTGATTAGCTAATGCCAACGAAATTAACTGCTTATTTAAATATTTCTGTGAGGTTTCAGCTGGGACCCATAGCATCTCAAACAAACGGCTACAGTGAAATAACTGAAGGAAAATAAACACGAATACGCAAATTGTAATGTACCCTAACTGCAGCTATTTTACACAAGCGCCCTTGTGCTTTTTCTTTGTGTAAGAGAAAGGGATAAACATACGTGCAATTCCGTTTCCCTGTGGGCAAAAGCGCCCCCACTTCCTGCACACACCCAGTGTCCTCTACTGATTCGCTCGAAATCCTCCTTCCATTCTTTTGAGCAAGTGCTAAAAGAACGCCCAGCTGTTCAACCTCAGTCGCCTTTGGGCAGAATTGCGGGTACCTGCACAAACAGCCTAAGTTCGAGCCACAGCAGCGTCAACATTTTTGCAAAAAGCCCCAAGTTTTTTTTTTTTTAATGTAAAATGTCCTCTCGCTCAATCTGCGCATTGTTTTCAGTAAATAAGGGTGGTTTGTTATCTTTAAGGTAGGTTTAGGAACAGGCCACAGCATTCAATACGATCAATTAACATTCCGATCCCACTATCTTGGAGCAGAGTATCCCGGACACACGTACCTGTTTCCCCTCCTCCCCCTTCTCTCCGGTGCCGTCCTTCCCCTTCTGCTGCGGGGCGCACTTGCGGAAGAAGTCGGCCAGGGAGAAGCCGGCGTCCGGCCGCATGCGGCGCCACACCTCCAGGCCGGTCTCCCAGTGGGTGCGCTCCACCAGGGGCGGCAGCGTGGCCTCCATCTCCTCCTTGGCCGGGGGCACGTCCAGGCCCTCGAAGGTCGACAGCACCACGTACAGGTTGTCCACCCCCTGCAGACGCCAGGCCTGCCACCCAAGAGGCCCGAGAGAGAGAGACGGGTATCATCATCACTGGCTGGCAGCCAACAAGGTTTATCAAACGACACTAAGATGTCAGCACCAAAAAAAGTTTAACTAACCCTCACTTTGAATGGGTGCTACCTGAACAAAGCTATATATGTGCATACGAAAAAAACTACATGGCTTTTCTCAACCATTACTGCTAAACACGGGCGAAACAGATCACGGAAGCATTTCTGAAAGACAAGAAAATGGTATTTAGATACAAGAAGGGGTTCCATAAAGCAATGGTACGTTTTCGTGTAAAATGGCAGATGGTAGGTTGAAAGGGATCAACGTCGTGAAGATGCCCCTGTAATACAAGGAATGCCGCAGAACAGCAGCCTCCTTCATCATTGCTGAACATGTGACTCAGAACACGGACATAGTACCTCAGCCGTTTTTTTAACAGCGGATCTGTTAAGCAAATCGTTTGTGTATGGTGTCCGCAGATCAAAATACCAAGCGCTCGTGCCCGCGTGCACCAAACACGATTGTCAAGCTAAGCCTACCCACTTAGGGAGGCTGGCCAATGTTGGCCCCCCAAAAAAACTCCAGCGTTCGCCTCGTGCCACAAGCTGCAGTGAAGTAGCGAATCAGCTGCAATCATGGACTTAAAACCGTTGTGACGGCTGCATACAGCTTCACTAACTTCTAGTCTTGCACATTAGTGTGAGCTGCTTGAATTTTGGTCCGCAAGAAATAGAGCTCCGGCCATCCAGTTTCAGGGTTAGCATTTTTGGCTTCATAAAGCACAGAACCAGACTACCAAAGTTTCGCCTGCCATTACCCGTCACCAACAAGACTCGTACGGGGAATCACCTGAAGTTGAGAACACTCCCACAAACGCAGGAGACAACTATGATAATTATGCAGTTCTATGTGGACACAGAACTGCGTCAAAATAGACAATAGCGACGTTTCACGAAACTCAATTCCGCATGCCCCAGTGCCTACGCAGAATTTACCCACCAATGCACGACAATCGTCAAAGAGAATGAATAGAAAAAAAAAAAAGGCACAGGCGGGCCCTCAGCGCAATGAAGAAGCCAGCCACATTGGCTAGCGTCTGTTGCCACAAGCTATCTCGTTTGGTAGGAAAGTGTATAACACGTTCACCGCTCACATAAATTTTCTTGTTTGGCTGCGTCTAATCTCACAGCAGCCGTGAGAATTACCTACGGGAAACTCTCACTGGCAGTTTTCATAAAGCTGGCTCGGCCTAAAATTTGCTGAATAATATTGATTGATTGATTGATTGTAGGGTTTAACACACCGACGCAACAAAGGCGATGAGGCGCGCCGTAGTGGAGAGCTCCGGATTAATTTTGACCACCTGGGGATCTTAACGTGCACCGAAATCTCGTACACACGGGCGTTTTTGCTTTTCGCCTCATCAGAAAAGCGGGCCGCCGCGGCTGAGAGTCAAACCGCGACCTCGTGCTCAGCAGCACTGAATAATATTACGTTCCCAACGTAACCCTAACATAACATAACCTCAACGAACCTAGCGTTACCTAACCAAATGCGTCATGCCCTACCCCAAATCCAGCCTAACTGCAACAAACATAATCTAACCCAGCCCAGTGACGCAGAACACAACCTATATTAAATGTAATTCAACCCATTCTAGAGGTCCTGTGCATCGATCTCTCTGATATAGTAAAAACCAGAGTAAAAAAAGTGTTGACAAAATCACGATGACCGACCAATTCTTGAAATTTAAAAAAAAAACGACATTGCAATGTCGGACTCGAACCTGAGACCTATCGTATAAAACCAAGCACTATACCACAGCGCGACAGGGGCAGCTGCAGACACGGCTTTTTAGGGATTATCTATCCCGAAAGAAATCTCCGCGTAGCGGGCTCAGCCAATGAGGCGACTGCCGTGAGAAGTTTCTGACGGTAATTCTCACGGTTGCCGGGATAATAGACACTACCTTCTGTTTGGTCGACATCATGTACGGACCTAACTGGATCGCTCTGCGAAGGAGAGTACCCCGAGATAAACTTGCGCAGACCGAACGCCGCGGCATTCGAGTTGCCGACGTTCGACAGTGCACGTCACTTCGTTGCCTGCTTCACCAACGTCTGTTTGTCTGCGCCTGCCTTCCAGCTTACTGCGTGGCACAGGCTCTGGGCTCCAATAAGCTTTGTATACTAAAAGAATTTTGCGGCGTTCTTGACTGCGTGACTATCGTGCGTTCGAATGGCACGTTAGCTTCCAAGCGAAATTGAGGGCTGCAGTCTAATCCGTAAAAACACCAACGCGCTTATTTGTCACTCACTCGCAAAATCAGCAGTTATATCGCTGAAACAGCTCATGCAAGCAAAGAAACGCACGTTGTATCGAAGAGCGCTCAAGTAGCCATGCGTCTCCACGCGCGGCGCCCATATTGGTAAGACGAAACGTGTTTTTAATTTACATCAAGAGCACAATAAGTGAGCCGACTTTCAGCTGAGCTTCGAATTAAACGCAAACATCTTTTTCGGCAGTGCCGGCCGGTGAAACCGACCCACCTCGGCCACGCGGTCGACTGGGAGCTCGAAGAAAATGCGGCCACGAGCGGTCTCCGGCCGGGCGCCGAGTTTGTCGATGCACTCGTCGCGAGCAATATGCTCAAGTCCCGTAACCACGGTGGCTTCGAGACGGCAGACCTTGGCATACTCGCCGGGGGATAGCTTAGGCGACACTGTCGCCGTTACTTTTGCAAGTTTCGGCATTTTCCATGCTGTCAGAAGCGACGCTGTCATTCGGAACGGCGGCCATTTTCAAACGACTGACTATGGCATCAGATTCGGCTTGTTTTGGCACGGCGTGCCAGCAAAAACATAAAAATAATAAACACGTTTTTAATTGTTATTTTTTGTTGTTGTATTATTACTTTTTTAAAAAGTAAGATTACGTGCAAACGCATGCTTTTAAATTTTAGTGCCTAAAAAGAAGAAGCAAAACAAAACCAAAACAACCGTAAAGGCCTAATTCACTAATCTAACTATAATTTAGCCTCTTTAACCATTAAAAATAAATTGTTTTTTTAGTTTTTAAAGTCATTTTTTTAACCAAGAATTGTTAAGTATTTCTTGTCTCTCAGCCAGCGCCAATATTGCCCTACTTCCGCAACTTCCGTTTCATGTTTATTGCGACTTCCTTCGAATCTACCTGTCGTGCGGGAAGGTTGAATCGCGGCTCTCTTTGAAAGTATTTCTTTTGACACTGGTGTCGTAGTGCTTCAGTTGTGCTCCAGAACGTGTCGTGCAAAGGATTGTCAAGCTCTCATACGTTCACCTCGTTCAAATGGACCGCCGGAACAGCTGCGCAACCGTCTCACCCCCGCGCGACGGTACAGGTGGGATCAACGGACGCTGGCCAAGTCGCACGTGCGCTCAAGTAGCTCTGATGGCTGATTCTATCGCATATTTGCGAACGTGCGTGGTTCCACGTGTAATTGGGTCTAACTAGTCTTTCGGAACTCTGGCACAAGAAACGCGTCATCAGAACTGCGGGGGCCGTATCCGCCTCGCTTCGTTTCCGGCCATTCAAAACTGCACCTGCACTGATCGTTCAAGTAAAATTGACGGGGTCGCTGTTGCGAGCCATTCCTGCGTTAATGCCGGTTGCTTGCCACATTCTGAAATGTGTTTTACTGAGGCGTTTTCCGCTGTCGCTTTCATAGTAGCAGGTTGTTTATCAATGCGAACTGTGCAATAACTTCCGTGCTTTGGCAAGGAACGGATACAAGTGTAGCGTGTAAGTCTGGGATCGGCTTCTGCGTCGACAGCCGTAGCGGTTAGGAGGCAGCAACGGACAGTGACAACGTGTTTAATGCGAATTATTTGAATTTGGGCTAGTTCGTTCTGCATATTTTGGGAAGAAAAAACGGCGCGTAGACGAGGGCGAACTGTGTAAGTGAATTTTCTTTTTCTTCGTCCTCGTCTACGCGCTGTTTTTCGCCAAAATATGATCGACCGAACTGCCACGGCCGCTAAAGAATACGCTTGATTTAATTGGTTGTTGCGAAACTTTGTTTTCTGCGACGGATATGCTAGATCGGACTCTCGTTAAGCGCGCGCGGACGTCCGCGTGGAAACGCGTATGCTTGCGGCAGGAACAGGAATTCTTTACACAAGCTGGGCCGGTGGAAAATTCATAGGAGGGAATGTTGAGTGGATTGGACCAGTGGAGGCTTGTTTTGCATGTCAAAGGAAATCTAGAGGCAAGAACCTAACTGGTATATGCCAGCATGTTGACGCGCACTGCTTACAGACGAGGTGGGCCACGTGTGGCCAGCAGCCTCGTAATGAACTATGAGAAATCACAGAAGCCGAGGGCAGCCATCGATGCAGCAGGCTGTTTCATGCGAATGGACTTGGAATGTCACAATTTGTGCAAGTTCATTTGTGTTGCTCATAAAATGAACGCCAGAAGGCATTTGCTCAATTCTTATTGACGGCTGCATCGTGTAGGGTGAATACTGTGGGCCCTTATTCTTGATGGGAAAAAATAAAGCCGTGGTTTGCTGTCCATAGTGCTCGAAAAAAAAAAAAAAGAACAACAATCATAATGCTGGTTTACAGTTGTGGCTTTAGGCAGTATTGGTGCATGATATTTTGATTTCTACCATTTACGGGGTTCTTGTTCACACTGGGGCTCAAAAGTTGGACGTGTGCAATCTTTATTCCGTCCCACCATTTGATGATTGTGTGGTTCTGGCTAATGTAAGGAAACCAGTGATAGAACGGTAGCACTTTTAAATGTACTTTCAACGCCTCCCCCCCCCCCCTTCCCCCTGCGGGCAAGTTGGGATCACCGGCAAAGTGTGAAGGGGGCGCTATCCTGAAACGGCACCAAAATTCAAGATGGCAGCAACAGGAAAACAAAAATGCAGGATGCTCATGCGCCTAACATTTTGCCAGCGAATGTTAGTCATCGCTCTTAAATCCATAAAAAGACTTCTTTGAGTCACTTCCAAAGAGAAGTTAGCAGAATTCCGCTTGAACTCCACCCCGGTCTTTTGGTGCCCAGGTCACCATGCAGGTCACCTTCTAAGCTATCCAGTACACAGGAGTAAAACAACTGCGCCATTGAGAGCCAAACTTGTTTATTTGCACCATCCTGCGCCGAACCGCCCCATTGCGCCAAACTCGTTTATCAGCGCCATCCATGCCGCAAAGCCTGAATATTGAGCTGCGAGTTACGCCCGCCGTGATGCCCCGTGCCAAAAAACTTGGCTGGAACATGGTGTTCTTGGTTTCAATGCTGTCATGGTTTTGGCTTCATCGAGGCTATGAGCGGCTAAGGAAGTTGGCTTTTGCTTAGCTGTGAGGCCGCAGGCACTGCACACCTTCTCCACTTTCACTTTGGATTTATTTGTTGCATTTGCAAGGTTTTGTTTGCTGGTGCCGGCCGCTGCGCCACAAATAATGAAAAATGGCCAAAAGTGAGTGGATGGTTTTTGGTCACATCGGGAACAGATAGGAAAGAGAATAATATTCACATGAAAGGTTGTAGCTTATTCTAGGTGAACTTCAATTTAGTCGACCATTTATGACAAGCATAGCTGCATGTATTGAAAAAGAGGATCTTTGGTGCTTTGCCCTCACTTGTTATTTCAGTTTGCCTTTTTTTTTGTGAGGTAATTACTCATTCCCGCCCGGGGACTGTGGGGCTAGGTCTGGTTATGTGGAGGACAGTCCAGCATTAATTTTGCCTTCTAGCACGCTCTCGTTGCATAGTTTACGAAGTACAGTCGTCGACTCTCGCAACCCCTTGACGGGTGAAGACACAGCTATATTCTGCTTTGCACACACTGAAACTGCTGTTCACCTTGTTTTGCGGAATGCCGCCATGAGTTCGCTTTACACTGAATTTAACAAAACTTGTTGGGGGGCTAGTTGGTGCATTATTCCTAAATATGTTTAAGCGCAAAATAACCAAGACGATACACAAGAAGAGACAGGACAAGTGGTAACTTTCAACTGAATTTATTAGCCGGGTGTGCTAGTAAATATAGAATATCACAAGTGTGCTTGTGTGCTACTCAAACAAAATGTTCTAAAAAAGATTTTTCGGAGTTAAACAGGGACACCGACGTATCACTGATACAGTTATCGCCTTTTTGCTTATTAAAGGAGCCATGAAGAGAAAATACAACTTCGTTTAATTTGAAAGAACTAGGATTCAGTATCTCACTCAGCTTCATTAGAGCCATAAAAGATGTTTTTTTAACGAAAAAAGCAAGAAGTATTTAAAAACTTTCAAATTTTGCGCCACAGTGACGTGTTATGAGCAAGAATGATGTCATACGGGCCAACAATAAAACATAATTTTCAGTGTGTTAACTGCACGTTAGCATTCGAGTGATGCGGTCAAATGGAACTAGAGGCCCCATTACAGACGTCCAGTCATGTGTCGTCGCGACAGGTCAGTTATGCGGCCGCCAATCGCACAAACAAGGTTCCGTGGTGTCGTAGAAAAGTTGCGGGAAATTGGCTAGGGGGTCGCAACTGCTTCACACGTTTTCTTCATATCTCCGTTACTTGTTCGAAGATTGCGATGATATTGGTATCATTGTTATCGGGACTAAGCAGTCTTTCTAATAAACCCAACTTGTATTTTGTCTTCATGGCTCCTTTAACTGTATCAGTGATACGTCAGTGTTACTGTTTAACTCCGAGAAATCTTTTTTAGAGCATTTCGTTTGAGCAGCACACAAGCACACTTGTGATTCCCCACTGTGGCACATGCCCCAATTTTTCTGTATTTACTCGCTACGCGGGTGAATAAATTTAATTGAAAGTTACTGCTCATCCTGTCTCTTTTTTCTTGTGTAATGTGTGGGTTATTTTGTGCTCCAATGTATTTAAGAATCGCTTAACACTGCGGCAGGGA
>CM023457.1:109882026-110072621 GCA_013339765.2 Haemaphysalis longicornis
CCTAATGTTGTATAAGGTTGATTCTCATAGTCTACCCGACAGTGGGCAAGGCATCCTGGTGTTTCCTGTGATACTGCGTTTGGGATGCGCCAGGTTCAAAGGGAAATGTCTGCGTCTTGCACGTTGGCTGCTAATAATTTGCGTTTTCCACGCCATTGACCGCTAGCAGGCAGAGGATTTGCAGTGAAGATGATGAACAGGCACGACGTACTCCCAGGCAATGGACGAGACTTCTCATGGAGACGTTGATTGTGTTCGGACCTACAGTGTGACCTAAGGCGGCGGCGTTTGCAAGAGCTACCTTTCTTTCGTTTTCCTTGGCGGCGTGAATGACCCAGGCCTGGGAGGAAGACCGGGGGGCCATCGTCTCCTGGATGTCTTAGATATCCATGCAATCATCCAGTGGTTGGATCGTGCGCATTCCTCTGGCCCTGGCCGCGCAGCTCTGTTCGCGCGCGGAACTGTCGTGTCCAAAAGAACGACAGGCCCGACAACAAGTTGTTGTGCACAGCCGCCGCATGCGGCCGAGCTGTTGGCAGCGCAGACGCATGGCGGGACCGCCAGGAACTTCTATGAGAACCATGTTCCCGTACATCTTCACTTGGTGGGGAAGCGCGTCGAGCGAGTTCACGTTAATTCCTTGGGGCGATCTGTACTACTGTCGTCATGCTCCCCATGTGGTCCATGCCCGGGAAGCGCCACTTTTCATACGAAATGCTTTTCACTACACCAAAGCGCTCCTAGTGCCGAACGGTTGTCGGCACCCAGTGAAGCTTCAGTGCTTTTAAATGCGGAGCATTTCTTAGGCGCGCGATGTCACTCGTCGATGTTGTCGGCGCCGTCCCCACGCTCACTGCGCATGCGCGTCGCGTCGAGGCGCAGGTGCGCGTCTCACCCCCGTACCCTCCTCGCTCTCAACAAACAGGTGCGGCGGTGCGGAGGAGCAGCGCGTGTACCCCGTGCGCTCCGTCGCTCTCAACAACAGCTGCGGCGGTGCGGGGGGAGCGCGCGCGTCTGTGCGCGCATGCGTCGTAGCTACCCGTGCGCTGCGTCGCGCTAACAGTAACGGCGGCAGGCGTGTACACGTGATAACGGCGTGGTGGGTGCGTGGAAAGTTCGCGCGCTTGTGTACGGAAGTGTGCGCATGCGCGTCTCTCCCCCGTACTCCTCCCTCGAACGCGGGCGGTGTGTATATAAGCGGCGGAGCGCGCGTTCGGAATTCAGTCAAGGGCGTCTTGCTTGGCTTGCGCTTGACGGCACCAAGCAATAAAGACAGACTTTAACTTTACACTCCTTGCCTTCGCTTCTCCTTCATTCAATAAATAAGAATAATAAAGACAAATAAAAATAAGCATTCCAAACCATACCCAATTACGCAACATTGATCTACAACAAGTATAAACGCACCGACTCGCCCACTAACCTTTTAGAATCTTGTGGTCTTCCTACGCTAGCGACAAGAGCAAAACTGGCACGATTATTTATAAAAACTGCTTCATAACCGCAGCCGCATCGATGCATCAAAATACATCTCCCTAGCACAATCCAGAGAACTAAGACACAAACATGCGTACACCATTACCGAATACACTTTTAACAACGATTGCTTCAAGCATTCTTTCCTGTCAATAAGAGAATGGAATAGTTTAGATTCCTCGATTACCAGTATGACAATCAATGTCAGAGTTCACCTCAAAAATCGAGGACATGTTCTGTAAATAATTTTTTAGTTACTTTTCTCTTTTGGTGAGCCGTATGTTTTCTAGCGGTTATTTTTGTTGTATAATGTTTCCGTACAATTGCGCGTAAACGAATTTATTTTTCTGGTTTGCAATAAACTGGTTCTACGTTACCAAAGTGTATGTTTTTGTGGTGTATTGTTGCCAGTGCTCTTGTGTTTGCGTACAACTGGTGTCGTATTGTCTACTTGATAAGTAGAACTGTCTTGTATGTCATCTTTAGTATGCACCGACTGTTCAGTGTTTGTATGTAATTAACGCCATTTTTTCAAAATGTACCTATTGAATTTTGTAAAGGCTTCGAGTCCCCCTTAAGGCATTTCTGCCTCCAGCCTGTGTCCTCTTAGACATTGTCTGACAAATATGCCGCTGTACAAATGTGAAACTGAAAACTCTGTGTTGTGTATCCAAGAACTGATGCCCTTCTGCTTTGGTCTCGCATGAGACTGGCAGTATTGAAAATAAATAAATAAATAAATAAATAAACATTCACGCGATACCCCCACCACTCTGCGACGCATTTACTCGAGTTCCCCCCGTGGGAAGATGCGGGCGGGCTTTTTTCCTGGTTGTTAGGGTCTATGACCAGGCACCGTTTCCCTTTGGCCTCGACTTCGCCCTTCAAGGCCAGATCCTTCATGTCTTCTGATCTCTCGAATGTGACCATCCAAACATGGTTGAATTGGAAAGGTCTTAGTCCTGAAATCTTCCTCGTGTCAGTCGCAGCGCAGAGTGCCGCTGCGACGTTGTCGATCTTGTAGGTCCGGGCCGACGTGTCCGTGCAGGAAAACCGAGTTTTCGCTCAGCTTGCCGGTCGGCAGGGTCGGTAGCAGCGTCCGGTAGCCAGTCGAAGCGACAGGCACGGAGGGTGGCGAGTAGGACCGGTTTGGCGCACACTCTCCTTCCTGACCCGAGATGACCGTGCTCTCCTTCTTCGTCTGCGAATCGGCTGTCACCGCTGCGCGGAAAGAGGTCACAGGCTTGGCATCGTCAGTTCACCCGCCTGCCCACACTGTCCTGCAATAGACACTCGCGCATGCACTGTGCGCGTGTCCACATCGTTCGCAGGCTCGATCAGCGTTGAGAGCGTCGTATGCGAAACTGGGACTGCCTTCATGCACCTCATCAAACCTGTTGTTCCCGGATTGACACAAATCAAATCGCGAAAATGCGTTCCGAGCCCTGCTGGACTTTTTAAATGACACGGGACTCTCTGGCCGGTTATGGTGCCGCCAGTACTGTCCATGCTGCGCGGCTTGTGAACCGTTATCTTATTCTCTATTTCTATCTTTTTCTGTCCACCCTCTTTCCTTTCTAGCCCCCTCCTAGACTCAGTCTGATTGAGGTGCCCTCAACCAGAGAGGCAGTGATCGGCTGAGTCGACTTTCGTTTCTCTTCTAATGAAGCAACTTTCTCTGTCTCGAGGAGCCGTCTCTCAACATGACTGCTCCCTCTGAGAGCTGGAGAGAGCCAGCGCTGCCGGGGATGGAAATGTAAGGTACCTGTATAATGCATAAGCAGTTCACATTTTATTTAGTTTTAGCATTTCAAGCAACTTAGATGACTATTTGTTGTATAGCGCTCGTGCAGTAAGCGTCCCCCAAACATCCACATATCTCACGTCTAGCAATTGCATTTCTTAGGGGAAAAGCGTTCGCATCTGTGTGGTCGTGCTGCTGACCGCTGTGCTTGTTCGCCCAGCGCAAAACAGTGCTTCCTGCACCCTAACTTTACGCTGTAGGGTGAAAGTTTCAGTTGATTTTATTTCCTTTGTACTTCGCAGATTCTCCCCCCCTTCAATTGACCTTAGAATTTCCTACTAGCGTACCAGACAGCGAAGCGTCGCATGTGCGCGTGTGCAGCGCTTGTGTGTACTGACCTGGATATGGAGCTTGATACAATGTACAATCTAACAAACTAAAGAAAGGCGCATTCTTTCATTCACAAACGTGTCGTGGCTCCGTTTCAACTGAGCGAACGAATTGCGACGATCCGTCAGCGGCCGGCGGACTAAACGCTGGGCCGACCCGGCCGACCGACTCTGTCGGAAGGTCGGCGAGCCGTTGCAGTATATAGCGCAGTCAAGCCAAGTCATTTTTTCCTGACGTCACACGAAAACGCCACAGAAAATGAGCGAAGATGCAGAGAGGTGGACAGCACTTGCGAATTAATTATTCTACTAAATAAATTCGCGTAAATGCACCCAGAGTGGTGGAAACATGGCCTGGGGACGCTGGACTACAATTTGCGCCAGTAATCCCGCAATGTTCACAAATCACTTCAGTGTCTCTCTAATGATGCCTAAACAAAGAGTGTATGCTTAACCTTTTAGATGCGGAGCCTCTCATGCTCGGGCTGTGTCCCTCCCTCCTTTGTCGTCGTTGTCCGCCGTCCCGCACCCACTGCGCATGCCTGGCCAGGACGCTGATGATGATGTGGCAGGATGCCCCTAGGGATTGGTCAACCAAAGAATCCATCACTAGATAGCTTCGCGTTCAACCACCGTCGTCATCTTCCGTAGGGAAACCCTGAGTAGTATGCGAAGCATTCCTCCTCTTCTCCGGCATTCATCCTCTCATCTCCTCTCCGGGATTGCGCAACGAATGGCAACACCTGCGACTCCGCGCGCGCTAATGCGAAGCAGCTTAGGGTTAGAGACGCGACGGTAGCCGCTACTTACTCCGCTGGGGCGCCACTGTAGCTCCGTGGTATAAAGGACGAGCGGCGCTCAGCTCCCCTCATTCTCCTCCCGCAACGCCGCGATCGAACTGAAAACTAATGGAAACTTCAGTCGACCCATGGCTGCTTCGTATACTACTCAGGGTTCCCCTACGGGACGATGGTGAAATTTTTTCTTCATGCGAGCGACCGCAAGCTTATGAACTGTAGAGAACAATTAAGTTGTCAGTGGGCAATTGAGAATAAAGTGTCACAGGTATAAAAAGTTTGGCCTTTGAGCTGATAGGAACTGAGGGGATCTTGGACATGGCACGCTTTTTTGTTCAAAGCAAAACTTCTCTGCGATTTCAAATTGTCCAGGGCAAGTTTAATTACTAATTTGGATGCGTACCCCCTCATTAAATGGTTAGTCTTGCTGCAGAGCCCGTTCACGCGCGGTGTGGCGAGTGGCCGAAGGGTAGCGATGCCTGCGCGCAAGCATCGGCCGAGGCCGTGGCAGGTATCTTGATCATCGGTCGCTCAAAGGGCGATCACTGCAAATACAAAATTACACATTCAAGAAACGTAGTGCAGTAAGGTGAAAAATTGTACTGTCATTCGCAACTGTAACGATAGCGGCGATGAAATATCAGCCGCGACGCTAAGCCTAAAGTTCCCCACATTCTTAAGCTCGAAGTCAGTGAACGGTTTGCCCAGCGTCTCGTTGGGTGCTCCCGATAAGATCCTCGCCATCTACACTCCTTTCCGTCTTGAGGTATTTGTCTCTAAACGGTCTTCTTCTTCTAAAGAGCCTCTTCACGTCGCCATCATAGTTTTTCGGTGTTCTGGTCATATTTCTGTTTATTTCACCCTTGCTTGTCACAGGATCAATAAGGTATCTAAGGAGCTGCCACGTCATGCGAGCCGATAGAGTTCCCTGAAGTTCGTCGCACAGGCTGAGCCAGCTCTTCCTGGATAGCTCTTCAGCGTATTCTGCAGCCTGTTTGTTGACTTCTTGGATTTTCTTGCGGAACTTTCTGTTGTGTCGCTGCCACTTCCAGCGTTTGGTGAGACTGCGCCGAGCTTCCCAGAGATGTGCCAGTTTTGCGTCCACACGTGGGGTTTGGTTTGTGGTTGCAATTCTCTCGGTGTGTTTTTCCACCAAGTGGAGTTGCTCCTCTTACCAGTGCTCGTAGGGCTTTCTCTCCGCCGTTACCTTTTCTACCCCCTCTTCCCGTACCTTCCTAAGTTTGTCCCAGTTAGTAATTCGTGCTATTCCGAACTTCGCCCTGAAGGCGAGGCCCCTTGCTGTGATCTTCAGGACGTCGTGGTCGGACCCCAAGTTCACTCCTGTGTTTTGCCACGTAGCGTCCAGGATACCTGCCAAGAGCGACAGGTCAGGCGTGGTATCTCTGCAGTGCTAGTACCCACTCGTGTTGGAGTGCCTGGTTCATTGAGCAAGGTTGTGCTGATCCATGAGGTTCACTAGTTGCCTCCCTCTTTTCGAGCAGAATTTATCCCCCCACGTCGTATGCGCCGCATTGAAATCACCAAGTCGAGCAAAGGTCTATAGCCGGCTTTGTCCATAGCATCCTGAATTGTCCATAGGTAAAGGTCCTTCTTGGAAGGTCTGCAGTACATATTAAGTATAAAAACGTTGTGTACACTTCCTATACCTCGGCTGTGGATTTCAATCAAGGTGTACTCGCACCCTCTTTGTGTTGTTAGATGTTGTGTTGCCGCTATTGTGTTCCGCACCAGCACTACCGTCCCTCTTTCCGTCGGATAGACGTACGTTACGAAGCCCGGAAGTTTGGGTTTTTTGTTTGTCTCCTGCATGACTAAGATATCGGGCTTGCTGTTGAGTGAGTCCACATATTGTTGTAGCTCACCTGCCTTGTCTCTAAAGCCACGGTAATTCCACTGGAAAATTGTCGTGGTCTCAGTTGGCTTTTTAGTAGGACGCCCCATCTTGAGGTGTCACCAGTTGTGACACCTTGTTTGCGAGCTGCGCAATGGTGCTGTTCAGTTTCTTGCATGGGATGCACCCACTCTGGTTCGTCCTTTGTGGCTGACATTGGTGACTTTTGGTGTTCTGGCTGCTTGGGCTGGATGTCCCGCTTGAGTACCTTTCTCCTTGCGTTGGTGTCCGCCCTTTGGATACAGCTCTCAGTCTCGCTTTTATTTAATATAGATCGATACATTTCACTTAGATTTTCTACTAGTGCAGTTAGTTTAGCAATCTGCTCATTTTGTTTGGCTACGAAAGTCTTCAATTGTTCTCACTCTTTGCATTGCTTCTGAGGCTCTTGCAACAATGGGGGAATTTTGGTTGTCATCTATAATGGAGGATCTGTCTGACCAGCCCACCTGTTTTAGGTTGCTCCTCGCTGGTGTCTTGTTCCTAGACCATGAGTTGGACCTCGACTGCTGTCTGCTGCCGTCAGCGACACGTATTCAACCGGTGTTGGAGGTACTCCTCCCCCTTCGTCTTGGAGTCGCCGATCGGTCCCTTCGACTTTGGCTCGAAGACCGGTCCCGCCTAGACAGCCGCTGCTGCTCCACCGACGCTTTCTGTTGCAGGCCTTGTTTCGACTTCACCTGATGTTGACCTTGCGCCTGTCGTCGCTGCTGCTGCTCTCTCCGGCGAATAACGTACGGAGTGACGAAGCGCCTCGAACATCCTTTGGCGCCCGTAAAGCGAGCGCCTTCGCAGAGGGAGCACTTTGCCACGCAGGTGTGGTCAGGACCTGGGTCGCGCGTACCGCACTCGTGGCAGGCGTGTGTTCCTGGGCGTGGGCAGGCCGTGTTACGGTGGCCCACAGCGTAGCACACTGCACACTGGTACTGTTTTCTTGTGGAGTGTGGACCGGTGTGCCGTTCCGTAGGGGTAGACGCAGCGGGGAACTTCTGACCGTGCGAACGTCAGGATCACAGTAGTTGACTTTTACTCCATCCGCCTTGCTGCGTACAACTCGAAGCCGTTTTGCTCGATGTTTTCAACGATTTCTTGAATTGTAAAGGCTTCCGGAACTCCTTGAATGACACCCTTGACTGAGTCATCGGGCGCAAGCCCTTATATCTCCACAGAATGTTTTTCATCCTTGATTTTGATGTCAGTTACACAGATTAATTTCTCGCAAATGTGAACAGACGGCGTGCTTATCGTTGCAGTATTCTGGGCTTGGTCGATCTGCAGGTGTATGTTCGCTTCACGCCAGGTTGTGCTGGTGGCGTGAAGGAGAGCCAGGGTCAGCTGTGAGGGTAAGATGTGCTGCAAGTTGAGCCCACCGCGGGGTCTCAGGACTAGCTTGCAATGGTCCCTTGGTAGAGGCTTGAATCAATGCCTGGCTTGACGAAGTGTAGGTCTTGACTGCCGCCCCGGTGGCGAATGCGATGGTGCTTGCTTGGTTTGGTTATCGCTTAGACGTAGCTGCATTTGGTCCCGGCTTCGTTGCGCTCTTGATATCACCTCAGTCCAACTCTTCACGACCCTCTCTTTCCCTCTTCGGACAAATTCTGGCTCTCTCACCGTCTTGATGCATGCAGTTATCTTCTTCCTCGTCCGAGTCGTGGGCTTCTACGACGGCCGCATCACCATCGGCGCCAGGCACGAGCTGTTGTTCCATTTCCATACTAGCAGCTGGCCTACCACGCTAGCGATAGGCCTAGCCCGCCCTCTCGGAAAAAGTGTCCTAATAGCCCCAAAAGCCCGCTCACCGGTAAAATGTCGATGTCTTCGGATGCCCCTCACTTAACTCAATCCGATGACAATGCTATCGTCGAGGTAGACGTGAACCCCTGGAAGCCCAACAAGGAGTTCTTCCATGTAGCGCTGGAATATGGCTACGGCAGTTGACACTCCGAACGGTAGGCGAGTGACCTGAACAGTCCTCGGTGAGTGTTCACTGTGAGAAGGTCAGCCGTTTCGTCGTCTACAGCGAGCTGCTGGTATGCTTGGTATAGGTCAAGCTGTGAGAAGAATATGCTGCCAGCAAGGTTCGAGAAAAGCTGGTCTGCTGTTGGCAGCGGATAAGTCTCAGACTTGATAGCTTGATTCACAGTGCTCTTGTAGTCTCCGCACATTCTGATCTTGCCGTTCTTCTTGACGACTCCGAACACGGGAGTAGCCCAGCGTGATGAACGCACGGGCTGATATACACCTTCCTGAACGAGGGCGTCAATGGCATTGTCTGCTCGCGATTGGAGAGCCACGCGGATTTGTCGAGTTTTTCGGAACACTGGAGTACCTCCCACGTTGACCTCTATGCGCACAGGAGGCCCCTTGCTCTTTCCCAGTCCTTCAGCGAAAACCTCGGGGAATTCAGAGATTGCTGTTGACCTGGTAAGTGGAGCTTCGCTTCCGGGAACGTAATTTATTCCGCAGAGTGAGATCCCCAAAGCAGGAGAGAGAGAGAGAGAGAGAGAAACTTTATTGTACAATGCAGTTAAGAGGGCGGGGTGGCCGGTGGCCTGAGCCTGGCGGCGACAGCGGTGGCTCGGTTCACCAGGGAGATTTGGATCCCCGGATCCGAGCTACCCAGCGTCCCCTCCCACTGCTCGTCACACGCTATGGAGGGGAAGGGATCATTAGGACATGCCCACATGGAGTGCGACACGGGGGCTAGAGCACCGCACAAAGGGCAGTCGGGGGAGGGAAATAGTGAGGGGTGAATATGGTGCAGCACTGCACGACATGGAAGAGTGTCGGTCTGCAAGAGCCGCCACGTGCGTTCATTGGAGTTAAGGCTGACATGAGCGGGGGGAACGCGCGGGAGGAGAGACGGTAGTGTAGGGCCAAGTTGTGATAGCTGAGGAGAGGAGGAGGAGGAATCAACTTTTACTGAGCCCAAAAAGAAATCGGTGGTGCACGCTGGCACCAGACGGGGTGGCTCCCTAGTTACGGGACCCATATGTTCCCAGCAGTTCCTGGCCCCAGTCTGTCAGTGTGAGCTGAGTCGGCAGGACGGGGCTGGTCAACAAGGTCTCCCATCGCTCAAGCGGTCGGGGATTGGGGGTGTTGTGGGGAAGGGAAGGAGGGGGGGTCTTGAGTTCTGTACACTCTGCCAAGATGTGCGGCAGGGTGCCCCTCTCTCTTTTGCAAAACGGACAGAGCGTATCGGGTTCTGCAGGGTACATGCGGTTCATCAGTACGGGATGCGCAAGCGATCCCGCCTGCGCTCGACGCAGGATCGTCTGCTGTTGCCAAGTCAGTTTGGGGTGCGGTTCCGGCAGTCTGCACCTCTCCTCTCGGTACATCCGGGTAATGTCCCGAAAGCTGGAAACCGGGTGCGGTGCACTTGGATAGAATGGCTCGGGCCGCGGAGGAGATTACCCCCCTGCGGAAGCTACCGTACGCTGCGATTGAGTCGGTGACCAGGGTGTCCACGCACGGCTGTGCGGGTGCCAGGGCCACGGCCACTTCCTCGGCAACTGCGGGGTCTGTTGTCTTCAGGGACGCGCTGACGATCAGCCGGTCTCTAGACATAACTACGGCCGCTGCACGGTCGCTGTGTTTTCGGAGCGAGGCGTCCGCGTAGAGGACCCCGGGGTTCTCTTCCAGCTTCCGGTCCATTGCTTTTGCCTGCGCGGTGCGCCTCTCGTCGTCCTTGCCCGGCGTCATGTTCCGGGGAAGGGGTTTGGTCAGAATGCTCATCTTCCAGTCTTCCAGAAGGGCTGCCTTGATGGGTACTGGCTCAATCTGCCAACCTATCTTGCGTAGGACGGCTCGTCCGTGCTCCGTATAACTGAGCCGGATTCACTGATTCGAAAGGTGGGCTTCGATGAGCTCCTCCACCGTGTTGTGGGCGCCCATGTCTAGCAGTCTTTGCGTGGATGAGTATATGGGAATGCCGAGTGCTTGCTTCGCTGCCTTGCGAAGCATGGTGTTAGGGTGTCCCTATTCGCCTTCGTCAGCTGGAGATACGGGGCGGAGTAGGTAACCCGCGACACAACGAACGCGCGTACCAGGCGCATGGCATCGTCCTATTTCAGGTCTCGGTTTCTGTTAGATACCCTCCGAATCATACTGAGTATCTGTTCGGATGTAGTCTTGATCTTTTTGACGGCGGCGTGTGCCTTCCCGTCGCTCTGAAGTAGTAGGCCGAGAATCCGAATCTGCTGAGTTGGCTTGATGCCGTTCCGTCGATGGTGATGGTCACGTTCGGCAGCGGCTCCTTCTTAGGTTTCCCCGGTTGGATCATGAGCAGCTCAGATTTCTGAGGAGCGCAGCTCAGTCCGCACGACTTGGCGTACTCGTGCATGGTTGTTGCCGCCCGCTGCAAGGCTTCCTCCACCAAGGCATCGGACCCGGCTCGGGCCGTCCACACCGTAATGTCGTCGGCGTAGAACGCGTGGTCCACGCCTTCGATTTGCTTGAGTAGATCGGGCAGGGGCAGGAGGGCCAGATTGAAGAGCAGGGCGACAAGACCGACCCCTGAGGGGTGCCCCTATCGCCGAGCTCGACAGGGTCCGACTTCTCGTCCCCTATCCTGATGGTCGCCGTTCGGTTTGACAGAAAATATTTTATGTAGCCGAATGTCTTGCGGCCGCACCTGGTCTTGTTCAGATTCTGCAACACGCTTGCGTGGGACACGTTGTCAAACGATCCTTTCAGGTCGAGGGCGAGTATCCCGCGCGGCGCGTGCCTCGTTGCCTGCTTGACGACCAGCTCGTGGAGTTGGACCATCACGTCTTAGGTGCTAAAATGATGTCTGAAGCCGTACATCGTCTCCGGCATCTGATCTGTTTCTTCGAGGTGCTTCTGCAGACGGCGAAGAACCATGCGCTCCATCACCTTCCCTGCGCAGGATGTGAGGGAGATGGGCCGCATGTTGTCTATCGTGAGGGCTTTGCCGGGCTTTGGAATGAAGTGGACCTCGGCTTCCTTCCATTCCTCCGGCAACCGCGAGCTGTCCCAGGTTTCGTTGATGTGCTCTAGGAGGCCGCGGGCCGCTGCACCGCTCATGTTGCCGAGCAGTTTGTAAGTTATATATATGGCGTCCCTGCCGGGGGCATTTCTCTTATTGCTTTCGTCTATCGCTGTCCAAAATTCCGTCATGGTAAACGGCCTGTCCAGCTCGTCGTTGTCGGGTCCTTCGTACGTCTCGGCCACCGAGTACTGGCCCTTCTCTTCGTTTAGGTACCTCGCCTTCAGGTCTTCCAGGAGCCTGCAGCCGTCTCCCTTGCATGTGTTCAATGCTTTGGTGAGGTTGCGATTGGTCGCAGTTTTGGTACTCAGCGGGTCGATTAAATGCCTCAAGAGACACCACGTCTTCCGCGCCGAGAGCTCGCCCTGCAGGCCGTCGCAAGTCTTCAGCCAATTTTACCTGCATAGCTTGGCCGCATGCTCAGCGATCTGTTTGTTCAAGACCGCAATGCGTTTGGCCAGCTTTCTGTTATGTCTCTGACGCTTCCACCGCCGCCTTAACGAGTGCCGAGCCGCCCACATGTGGGACAGTCTGGCGTCCACGTACGGTACCTGCGCCGTCGTTGCGATTTCCTGGGTGAATTTCTGGAGGACCCTCTTCTGGTCCCTCGCCCATTCGGGGTAGGTTTGTTTTCTTTCGGCTTGTGCCGGCTCTTCCTCGGCCGCCGCGTCTTGTTCTTGGTATACTTCCTCATCTTGTCCCAATCCGTGATCCGCGCCGTCCCCAGCGCAGCCCGATATCGGGAGCCTCGGATCGTTATGCGGATCACGCTGTGGTCAGACCCCAGGTCCGCTTCTTCGCTCCTCCAGGTGACGTCTAGCGTGCCCGATAACCACGACAGGTCTGGCGTAGTGTCCCTTGCGGCACTGTTGCCTCTTCTGGTGGGTACGTCCGGCTCGTTCAGGAGGGCCATCTCGTGATCCTCCATTGCCTTGGCCAACGATTTTCCTCTCTTGGACTGGAACTTATAGCCCCACGTTGTGTGAGGGGCGTTAAAGTCGCCGAGGATCAGGAGTGGCCTCATCCCCGCCAACCCTTTCGCCTGGCTCACGATGCGGTAAAACTCGTACTGCCGTTGTGACGGTCGGCAGTACGCGCTCATGACGAATGGATTAGATTGCCCGAGTTGCCAATTTCTCTTGCATGAATTTCGACCAGCGTGTGCTCGCACCCGCCCTGCGCCGTGACGTGTTGTGTTGCCGCCACGTTGCTGCGGACGAGCACCGCCGTTCCGTTCTCCGTGGGGTCTGTGTAAGTGACGTACCCCGGGAGTCGTGGTTTCCCGTTTGTTTCCTGTAGAGCTATTATATCTGGCTTGTTTTCTTGCCCGTCAATGTGTAAAAGTAGTTCCGCTTCTTTGTTGCGAATTCCGCGGCAGTTCCATTGGTAAATTACGGTGATGCCTCCCCCGGTCTTCTTCCTGTGCTTCTTACTTGGCCCCTGCGTCATGCTCCTCGGACGTCTCGAGTCAACCGCGCCTTTTCGCGATCGAATCTTTGATTCGCTCGGCCCGCTCCTTTTTCAGGGACGCAAAACGGTTTGTGGCTACTTTTATTCCTTCGGCCCGCTCCTTTTTCAGGGACGCAAAACGGTTCCTCACCGACGTTGTGGCTACTTTTAGCGCTAGGCGCTCGTGCTTCACCGAGAGCGTGTGAAGCTGACTCGACAGCTCCGAGTCGGGCGTCCATTTTGCCTAGCCTTTCATTAATTTGGGTTATTGCAGACAAAATGGCCGTAAGCTCTCCTCCTCGTTGGATCTGTGTCGTTGCCGTGGTCGTGGTCTCTGCGGCCGCCGCTTTCTCTCCTCTCCTCGCGGGACCCTCTTCGGCCTCCATCGCCTCTTGATTGCTGGATGCACGTTGCGTGGACCCAGCCGCTCCCGCCGTCCGCCCTAGGCGGGGCGAGGGGGGATCCCTCCGCGCCACCTTGCTCAAGCCTCAGGCGTTGTTTGTCACCGTGGTGTTGTTTTGGGGTCTTGCATTTCCCGAGCTGCCGTTACTCGCCAGCGTTTCAATCTTGCTCATAAGCGCCCGTATTTGGGCATTCTGCTCCTGGATCTGAGCGTTTTGGCGCTCTATGATCCTCTTGAGCTCTGCCACGTCGCTACTGTGACTGTCCTTTTGCAGACTCGCTTGTGAGTTAAGGTGTTGGGAGGCGGGGAGGGGTGGGAATGCGGTGTCGCTGGTTCGAGCGACGAGAGACCTGTTGGTCCAGCCCACCTTTTTCTCGGCGATCCCTCGGCGTCCGGTTGACTCGTTCCGTGACTTCGAACTAGCCCGGTAGCTCGAACTGGTCCGGTGTCTCGAACTGGCCCGGGACCCCGAGGCGGCCCTAGATTTAGAACGGGACGTGGTCCGGGATCCGGATCTCCCGCTCGAGCAGGGGTTCACCGTCTCCCAGCGGCGATTGCCGCCGCCGTTGCCACCCCCGGATCGTGACTTCGATCGGGAGCGACTCTGGCGGTCGTTTTCGCCGCTAATGTTGTTGCTGCTGCGGACCAACGTTTGCGACCGGCCCCGTTGTTTGGAGGCGCTATGGCGGGGTCCGCCTGCAGGACCTCTTGGTTGGTTGGTTGGTTGGTTGGATCCGGAACGAGAATGGCGCGTACCCACTCTGGGGGGATTGGCCAAGTCTTATTGTGATTTCACTGCTAAAGAAGCTTAGTAATTTGTTTCAAACGAAGGGAAAATAGGGTACAGTGATGCTAACAATTTTGGAACCAAAAGAAATTCAATACTACTGTACCAACAGGTATTTCAATAAACGATTAAAAATGGGTTGAAGCTATTGATTAACAAGGCAAGCGACCTGTTTCGGCAATAAATGAGTGAAGAGTCTCGGTTCTTTCTCCCAGCGTCTTCTTCTTCCTCCGCTCGGCGCCGTTCCCAGCGCCGCCGGCGGACGACGTAGGGCGTCTTGAAGCGGGCTTTGCAGGCCTTGTCCGCGGTCAGGTGTTTGCCTCCGCACAGGCCACACTTCGGGATACATGCGTGGTCTTCGGCGGGGTTGGAGATTCCACACCCTCGGCAGACCTTGTTCGAGGGATCCGGGCACACGTCCATTCTGTGGCCTACTCCTCCGCACGCATAGCATAAGTCAATTTTGTTTTTTGTGCAACGTGTACTCCGTGACCAGGTTGCCGTATCTAACGTAATTGGGTACGTTGTGCCCTTCGAAAGCAATATGACGACCGATGAGGCGAAAGAGGCGAAAGCGGGCGCACTTTGCTTTGTGTGAGACTGTCACTTCCAGGAATCCCAAAATCCCTAGGTGCTTTTTTTACGTAAGAACGAAGTTGTAGAGAACTGGGCTGAATCTCTTGCCTTGGTAAACCAAGCTTATCCATGGTTCTCTCACTGATGATGCTGCAGGCAGCTCCGGAATCGACTTCCATGGACAGTGGCATATTGTTGATGCGCACGTCCACACAGAAGGCAGGCGAATTTCGGTTCACCATGGCGGACTTGGGCGTTCCATACGTAGGCTCGTCGGAGTACGAATCAGCAGCAGTGACAGGGTTGACGTCCTCAACTGGGTCACTCCGAAACGTGGTGGTTGCGTGCACGATGTTGCGACTTTTTCTTGTGTCCCTTGCGATGACCGGATTTTGAAGCTTGCTTTTCTTTTGCTGCTTTCTTCCGACACGCTTTCTCGAGATGCCCCTTGTTGCCGCAGAAGTGGCAAACAGCTGAACGGTACGAGCAAGTTTGTGCGTCATGCTCACCAGTACAACGCCAACATGGTTGCTTAGAGAAGCGGGTCCTTTTGCACCGTGGCGCTTACCGCTGTTTTGTAGCTGGTTGGTGTCAACCACAGATTTAGCCTTTGAGCGTCGCAGTTCTTCAGTCTTGGCGGCTGCTTCTTCCGCTGCACGAACCAGTAGGATGGCCTTGCTCAGCTTAATGTCTGGTTCGGCGAGGAGACGCCTTTGAATTGTCTCGTCGCGAAGGCCACAAACTAGGCGATCACACAGAAGACGATCCAACCAGTCCTCGAAGTCCCAGTAGCGAGCCAACTGTCGAAGCGCTGCAAGGAAATCTTGCACGGATTCACCAGGGAGCTGGTCGCGCTTGTTGAACCTGAAGCGTTCCATCGTGACATTCGGCTTTCCGATGAAACGTCGGTTTAGCTTCGCGATGATGTCCTTGAACGGCGTTTCTGACGGTGCCTTAGGTGCGCAAAGCGAGCGCAGCAGAGCATTCGCGTCGACACCGCATACACTGCACAGCAAAGTGCGCTTCTTGTCGTCTGACGTAATGTCATGCGCTTGGAAGAAGAATTCCAGGCGTTCCAGGTAGACAGGCCAGTAAGAAGGCTCGGCCGGAGAGAATTCGCCGATGGTGGCTGGAGGCAGCATGGTTGCCATTGTCGACGGCTGGTGCTTGAAGAGCGGGGCTCTTGGGGGCTGGAGCGGATCCAGGTGGTTTTGCTAACTCAGTCACAGCGGGCTGAAGCTGCGTGCTTGGGACCGCGGCGATCCCATCCTCATCGCCAGTGAGGTGCACAGTCGGAGTCCGAGGCAAAATTGTTTATTGGAGCCAAGCGTACAGTATGCACTGTGCGCGAGTGGGTTTCGAGAGAAGAGAAGTGAGAACATAAAGAGGGCATAGACCCGAGCGTGCCAGCGGCGGGCTGTAACACTAGACGTGGCGTCGAGGCGCCCGTGGAGTTCACGCGAACGGAGTGGCAGTATGCAGGTTCGGGGATGCAGTCTGCGAGTACATAACACTACCGTTTTCTGCGATCTTGGAAATCTCTCAGTGATGTGCGGAGTTTGCAGACAAGCTTCAGATGTGCACATTTTATATTTCGAATTATCAATATATCGAACTTTTTCGCGATCCCCAAGGAGTTCGATATATCCGGGATCGACTGTAAATGTCAGCCTTCCATTTATTTTTTGTGATATCATTATAGCATACCGTAAATATTACTGTTCTTACCAATGATTCCTTAAATGTTGTCACGAACCCAATCCTTTCGAAGAAAGATGTACTCCCACAGAAAAATAAGGATCATTTTAAATATTGATTGCTGATATTTATGCCAAGTTATATTTTGTCTGTTACGGCATGTTTACGCTCAGCCTAATGTTGTATAAGGTTGATTCTCATAGTCTACCCGACAGTGGGCAAGGCATCCTGGTGTTTCCTGTGATACTGCGTTTGGGATGCGCCAGGTTCAAAGGGAAATGTCTGCGTCTTGCACGTTGGCTGCTAATAATTTGCGTTTTCCACGCCATTGACCGCTAGCAGGCAGAGGATTTGCAGTGAAGATGATGAACGGGCACGACGTACTCCCAGGCAATGGACGAGACTTCTCATGGAGACGTTGATTGTGTTCGGACCTACAGTGTGACCTAAGGCGGCGGCGTTTGCAAGAGCTACCTTTCTTTCGTTTTCCTTGGCGGCGTGAATGACCCAGGCCTGGGAGGAAGACCGGGGGGCCATCGTCTCCTGGATGTCTTAGATATCCATGCAATCATCCAGTGGTTGGATCGTGCGCATTCCTCTGGCCCTGGCCGCGCAGCTCTGTTCGCGCGCGGAACTGTCGTGTCCAAAAGAACGACAGGCCCGACAACAAGTTGTTGTGCACAGCCGCCGCATGCGGCCGAGCTGTTGGCAGCGCAGACGCATGGCGGGACCGCCAGGAACTTCTATGAGAACCATGTTCCCGTACATCTTCACTTGGTGGGGAAGCGCGTCGAGCGAGTTCACGTTAATTCCTTGGGGCGATCTGTACTACTGTCGTCATGCTCCCCATGTGGTCCATGCCCGGGAAGCGCCACTTTTCATACGAAATGCTTTTCACTACACCAAAGCGCTCCTAGTGCCGAACGGTTGTCGGCACCCAGTGAAGCTTCAGTGCTTTTAAATGCGGAGCATTTCTTAGGCGCGCGATGTCACTCGTCGATGTTGTCGGCGCCGTCCCCACGCTCACTGCGCATGCGCGTCGCGTCGAGGCGCAGGTGCGCGTCTCACCCCCGTACCCTCCTCGCTCTCAACAAACAGGTGCGGCGGTGCGGAGGAGCAGCGCGTGTACCCCGTGCGCTCCGTCGCTCTCAACAACAGCTGCGGCGGTGCGGGGGGAGCGCGCGCGTCTGTGCGCGCATGCGTCGTAGCTACCCGTGCGCTGCGTCGCGCTAACAGTAACGGCGGCAGGGCGTGTACACGTGATAACGGCGTGGTGGGTGCGTGGAAAGTTCGCGCGCTTGTGTACGGAAGTGTGCGCATGCGCGTCTCTCCCCCGTACTCCTCCCTCGAACGCGGGCGGTGTGTATATAAGCGGCGGAGCGCGCGTTCGGAATTCAGTCAAGGGCGTCTTGCTTGGCTTGCGCTTGACGGCACCAAGCAATAAAGACAGACTTTAACTTTACACTCCTTGCCTTCGCTTCTCCTTCATTCAATAAATAAGAATAATAAAGACAAATAAAAATAAGCATTCCAAACCATACCCAATTACGCAACATTGATCTACAACAAGTATAAACGCACCGACTCGCCCACTAACCTTTTAGAATCTTGTGGTCTTCCTACGCTAGCGACAAGAGCAAAACTGGCACGATTATTTATAAAAACTGCTTCATAACCGCAGCCGCATCGATGCATCAAAATACATCTCCCTAGCACAATCCAGAGAACTAAGACACAAACATGCGTACACCATTACCGAATACACTTTTAACAACGATTGCTTCAAGCATTCTTTCCTGTCAATAAGAGAATGGAATAGTTTAGATTCCTCGATTACCAGTATGACAATCAATGTCAGAGTTCACCTCAAAAATCGAGGACATGTTCTGTAAATAATTTTTTAGTTACTTTTCTCTTTTGGTGAGCCGTATGTTTTCTAGCGGTTATTTTTGTTGTATAATGTTTCCGTACAATTGCGCGTAAACGAATTTATTTTTCTGGTTTGCAATAAACTGGTTCTACGTTACCAAAGTGTATGTTTTTGTGGTGTATTGTTGCCAGTGCTCTTGTGTTTGCGTACAACTGGTGTCGTATTGTCTACTTGATAAGTAGAACTGTCTTGTATGTCATCTTTAGTATGCACCGACTGTTCAGTGTTTGTATGTAATTAACGCCATTTTTCAAAATGTACCTATTGAATTTTGTAAAGGCTTCGAGTCCCCTTAAGGCATTTCTGCCTCCAGCCTGTGTCCTCTTAGACATTGTCTGACAAATATGCCGCTGTACAAATGTGAAACTGAAAACTCTGTGTTGTGTATCCAAGAACTGATGCCCTTCTGCTTTGGTCTCGCATGAGACTGGCAGTATTGAAAATAAATAAATAATAAATAAATAAACATTCACGCGATACCCCCACCACTCTGCGACGCATTTACTCGAGTTCCCCCCGTGGGAAGATGCGGGCGGGCTTTTTTCCTGGTTGTTAGGGTCTATGACCAGGCACCGTTTCCCTTTGGCCTCGACTTCGCCCTTCAAGGCCAGATCCTTCATGTCTTCTGATCTCTCGAATGTGACCATCCAAACATGGTTGAATTGGAAAGGTCTTAGTCCTGAAATCTTCCTCGTGTCAGTCGCAGCGCAGAGTGCCGCTGCGACGTTGTCGATCTTGTAGGTCCGGGCCGACGTGTCCGTGCAGGAAAACCGAGTTTTCGCTCAGCTTGCCGGTCGGCAGGGTCGGTAGCAGCGTCCGGTAGCCAGTCGAAGCGACAGGCACGGAGGGTGGCGAGTAGGACCGGTTTGGCGCACACTCTCCTTCCTGACCCGAGATGACCGTGCTCTCCTTCTTCGTCTGCGAATCGGCTGTCACCGCTGCGCGGAAAGAGGTCACAGGCTTGGCATCGTCAGTTCACCCGCCTGCCCACACTGTCCTGCAATAGACACTCGCGCATGCACTGTGCGCGTGTCCACATCGTTCGCAGGCTCGATCAGCGCTGAGAGCGTCGTATGCGAAACTGGGACTGCCTTCATGCACCTCATCAAACCTGTTGTTCCCGGATTGACACAAATCAAATCGCGAAAATGCGTTCCGAGCCCTGCTGGACTTTTTAAATGACACGGGACTCTCTGGCCGGTTATGGTGCCGCCAGTACTGTCCATGCTGCGCGCCTTGTGAACCGTTATCTTATTCTCTATTTCTATCTTTTTCTGTCCACCCTCTTTCCTTTCTAGCCCCCTCCTAGACTCAGTCTGATTGAGGTGCCCTCAACCAGAGAGGCAGGTATCGGCTGAGTCGACTTTCGTTTCTCTTCTAATGAAGCAACTTTCTCTGTCTCGAGGAGCCGTCTCTCAACATGACTGCTCCCTCTGAGAGCTGGAGAGAGCCAGCGCTGCCGGGGATGGAAATGTAAGGTACCTGTATAATGCATAAGCAGTTCACAATTTTATTTAGTTTTAGCATTTCAAGCAACTTAGATGACTATTTGTTGTATAGCGCTCGTGCAGTAAGCGTCCCCCAAACATCCACATATCTCACGTCTAGCAATTGCATTTCTTAGAGGGAAAAGCGTTCGCATCTGTGTGGTCGTGCTGCTGACCGCTGTGCTTGTTCGCCCAGCGCAAAACAGTGCTTCCTGCACCCTAACTTTACGCTGTAGGGTGAAAGTTTCAGTTGATTTTATTTCCTTTGTACTTCGCAGATTCTCCCCCCCTTCAATTGACCTTAGAATTTCCTACTAGCGTACCAGACAGCGAAGCGTCGCATGTGCGCGTGTGCGCGCTGTGTGTACTGACCTGGATATGGAGCTTGATACAATGTACATCTAACAAACTAAAGAAAGGCGCATTCTTTCATTCACAAACGTGTCGTGGCTCCGTTTCAACTGAGCGAACGAATTGCGACGATCCGTCAGCGGCCGGCGGACTAAACGCTGGGCCGACCGGGCCGACCGACTCTGTCGGAAGGTCGGCGAGCCGTTGCAGTATATAGCGCAGTCAAGCCAAGTCATTTTTTCCTGACGTCACACGAAAACGCCACAGAAAATGGCGAAGATGCAGAGAGTGGACAGCACTTGCGAATTAATTATTCTACTAAATAAATTCGCGTAAAGCACCCAGAGTGTGGGAAACATGGCCTGGGGACGCTGGACTACAATTTGCGCCAGTAATCCCGCAATGTTCACAAATCACTTCAGTGTCTCTCTAATGATGCCTAAACAAAGAGTGTATGCTTAACCTTTTAGATGCGGAGCCTCTCATGCTCGGGCTGTGTCCCTCCCTCCTTTGTCGTCGTTGTCCGCCGTCCCGCACCCACTGCGCATGCCTGGCCAGGACGCTGATGATGATTGTGGCAGGATGCCCCTAGGGATTGGTCAACCAAAGAATCCATCACTAGATAGCTTCGCGTTCAACCACCGTCGTCATCTTCCCGTAGGGAAACCCTGAGTAGTATGCGAAGCATTCCTCCTCTCTTCTCCGGCATTCATCCTCTCATCTCCTCTCCGGGATTGCGCAACGAATGGCAACACCTGCGACTCCGCGCGCGATAATGCGAAGCATCTTAGGGTTAGAGACGCGACGGTAGCCGCTACTTACTCCGCTGGGGGCGCCACTGTAGCTCCGCGGTATAAAGGACGAGCGCGCGCTCAGCTCCCCTCATTCTCCTCCCGCAACGCCGCGATCGAACTGAAAACTAATGGAAACTTCAGTCGACCCCATGGCTGCTTCGTATACTACTCAGGGTTCCCCTACGGGAAGATGGTGAAATTTTTTCTTCATGCGAGCGACCGCAAGCTTATGAACTGTAGAGAACAATTAAGTTGTCAGTGGGCAATTGAGAATAAAGTGTCACAGGTATAAAAAGTTTGGCCTTTGAGCTGATAGGAACTGAGGGGATCTTGGACATGGCACGCTTTTTTGTTCAAAGCAAAACTTCTCTGCGATTTCAAATTGTCCAGGGCAAGTTTAATTACTAATTTGGATGCGTACCCCCTCATTAAATGGTTAGTCTTGCTGCAGAAATCCCATCTGGAAGTGCTGTGAAGCATGCTGTTGGTGATGAACAGTGAAAAAGGAAAAAAAGAAATCAGATGGTCCACCATATTTTGTTTTTTGTACTGGTGCTTTTATCTCCACATGTGCTCTGCTCCACATCTCCACATGTGCTCTGCTATTCCATTATGTCAGGGTGTCCTGGGCATCTAAACAAACATCCGCATTCTGCTCTTGATGCTTGGAGAGCGGTCTTGTTCACGGTTCACACGTATATCTCAAGAGAAGTTTCTGGGGGTTCTGAACCAGACCATTGAATTTCCCGAATAAAGCTACCCAATATAGAAGGCAACAACCAAGCACCAACTTTGGTCGGCTGCGCAGAGGCCGTGTCCATGGCACTCGGATTCTCCTAAGCTGGAGTCCGAGCCTCCTCTCCCGATCCCCCTCCTTTTCTAAAGGCCAATAAATTAATTTTCACCACCTCCAACCAAGCACAAACTTTCCTCAAGCACCTTACAAGACGCAGCTTTGTCAATTCGCACTCAGGACTGTCGCATGTGAAGCAGACTCCGTGGCCCACCCTGTTCAATACGAACGGGGTGGGCATACCCTGCAGGTCTTGCTTATTACTATAAGAAGTATATTGAGGTAAAGAGTTCGCTGCAAAAAGGAGTCATGTGCAGATACACCAATGAAGATCCCTTGCGGAGTAACAGAAATACTAGACCTGGCGGCCACAAAAAACCTCCTGCAGCCCCCGTTACCGACATACAAAGAAATAGAACGACGCCCCCACGAATGTGCATCCGATTAACAACTGCAAATATGTGGAACTCTTTCGCACAAGGGGTATCATCACTTCGTATCGTATCATCACTTAGGCAAGGTTTCGAGTCCCACCTTATCTCCCTTGCTGCAGCATCTCTCGATATTCTGTGCGAAAACAATGGGCCCCATCACTTCCACTATCAAGGTTTTACATTCTGCAGGGTGTCTACCAAGTTGACACTTTCAAATTCCCTAAGTTTCCCAGGATTTCCACCGAGTCTTTCTGATAAATTCCCTGAGTGACACAGAACTCTATTTTACATCAACACGGGCTGACACCACTTCACCAGTTGCTGTCACTCTCTAAAAAGCACCTTATAAAATGACAATAAAGTGTGAATGCTAGACAGTAACTTTTATCTCATTCAAAAAGAAAACATAACAGAGTGGTAGTAGAATTCATTGTGAATGAAATATAAAAAAAATGGTAACCCCGCACTGCCATGTTCTCAGCTCACACTCTGCCTCAGTGCTGTATTTCACTGTTTCAAAGTTTATTTTGGTTTGGATGAGGGACACCTGCATCTTAAACACTGTCCTGTTAGGTGCCCTTAATGCCGCCATACTTCTGGCGCAGGGTGAGCGGGAAGAGTTTATTCGAGATTCACATTGGAAATCAGAAACACCTCAAGTACACCTCGCTATGGTGACTCCACGTAAAGTTCTTTTGGCGTGCAGCAAATCTACGGAGCCGAAACATGCTCTGTCTTTCTACGCAGCAGAATATAGTGCCAGCTTGCAGTTAAAAGCAACTCTAAAAGCGGGGTACAATGCCTATATTCGATACTTAAAGGAGCCATGAAGACAAAATGCAAGTTTGGTTCATTCAAAAGTTTGCCCCGTTAGAATCATGCTGACACCACTTTTAATGTAAACTTTGCTCAAATAAGCTGTGTAATTAGGAAAAAAGGGAATGGGTCAGGCGACCCACTGGCTCATTTCCCACAACAGAACCTATGATGTCATGCCAGCCAGCTCTGCGATTGGCGGAGGCCGGAAAAAGCAAACGCAAATTAGGCACAACTTGTAAGCTTGCCGAAAGTGCTATTTGCGCTTAAATTTAGGGCACATTCTTTTCATATCGGTAAGAATGGAGTGACAAACAAGTAGAAGTTACAAAAGCACACGTATACATAGAAGTACCGATGCGTACTGGTGTTGGTACTGCGTGCACTATGCTTTGTTTAGACGCTTAGCACTGCGGGGCTTTTGGGCTGTCTCAGACGACACTGGCCGATTGGCACAGGCGACGGTGTCTTAAGTGACCGTATTTGTTGAGCGAACATCCTGTTTCACGAAACGATTATGTTCTCCATGAACAAAAACAAGCCATGTTTAAATACGGTCACAAACAAACCAAAGGCAGAAAACGGCTTGCCGTGGTGTGGTGGCGCCGTCTATGTTGACTAACAGTAAGCAAGTCACCACTCCCGTGGCCAAACACAGCTCGAGAGGAGGAGACTCAAGTCCAGCCGTGCCGCTCCACACCAAGTTTAGCTGAAAGACCTGCTCTAACGATGTCACTGCAAACGTCGTTCAAACACACGTTTTGGCGCGATAATCAAAATTTTAGCTGAAATTGATTATTTCGCAGTGAATAAAGCATCTTTTGCTTCCAGACAAGCGTTGGGGGCACTATAGAATACGAAATCTTCTGAATAAAACAAACTTGTATTTTGTTTTCATGGCTTCTTAAGACATATTTCGAACACAGCTGCGAACTTTCAAAGCTGAAAATTAAGAGAAATGTGTTTTTATTATTACACCAGATTCACAACTCAAAGATTGCAACAAGTGTCAACTAACTAGGAACCACAGTAGATGGTGCCAGGTGTTCCAGCATAGGACTGAAAGCTACTACTGCCCCTGCTCCTGTAGACTCCCTAACGCTGCCACAACAAGCTATTATGGTGCGCAACATTTTCTTCCGCCTTTCAGGAGTCTTGGAAACACGCCAGAACACCACAAGGGGACCATACAGGCGTCGGGAGGGGTGACTTGCAAGCTGTATGAAGCTAGTTCTCACTGGAACCAGTGACTTCGCCGGAAAGCTGTGCACTTTTGACTTGCTGTTACTTGAGACAACATTACCTTAAATTCCGCTTCCTTTTATAAAGTACAGCTAATTTTCCCTGATGGAAGCACAGCTTCCACGAGTTTTCCCCGAGTTTTTCCAGACTATTCAAAATCCCCGAGAACTCCCTGTTTTCCAGGTTGGTAGGCACCCTGTTCAGTTACCGGCCACCCACCACAGCACAAGGCTTCCCAAAAAGAAGCACCAAACATTAATCTGCAACACCCCACTAAGTCAGGATACCAACCAGTTACCATGCTCCACTTTGGGCCCCTACAGCAACACCGGATAGGGACGAAATAAGTAAATTCAGAGGCAAACAATGGACTCGCGCGGCGCAGGACAGGAGCACGTGGGGGTCCATAAGAGAGGCCTTTGTCCTGAAGTGGACCTGACTAGGCTTTGAATGATTGTAGGGTTTACCACGCCGACACAATGCAGGCGATGAGGCGCACCGAAGTAGAGGGCTCCAGAATAATTTTGACCACCTGGGGATCTTTAATCGACCAGGTTTAGGGGAAATCCCCAAGGTGGAGTAAGTTCCTGTGAAGGAAAGTTTGGCATCCACCTAAATGCAGCCATACGGCTAAAAAGGGAAAACCCTATACAGCTTTCTCAGAAACTTCGCAGATGAAGAAAAATTCGTCCTGGTCCAGAATTCAAAACCCGGGACCACCGTTTAACCGGAGCAGTCGCTCTACCAACTGAGCTAACCAGGAGGCTAGTGTTTGTAGCGCGGGAGAGCAAAATGATCAACAACTCGAAGTACCCGTATGGCTGCATTTAGGTGGATGCCAAACTTTCCTTTACGGGGATCTTTAACTTGCGCCGAAATCTTGAACACGAGTGTTTTTACTTTCCGCCTCCATCAGATGTGGGAATCGTACCCACGTCTTCGTGCTCAGCAGCTGCAGTAGGCTCTGATGACAATGACGACGATGAACAGGAAGACTAGAACAAAGACCAGCACTTTATTACAGAAACAAAAGCAACAATCGTCCTTCAACTGTGTAGGCGGTGCAGGTCCTTGCACACCAGTCGAACTTAAATTACAGCACTACCAAACCACACGTCTCGTCTTCTGTATGTGAGATGAAGATGCAACGGAGCATCACCGAGAGTCCTGTTCGGCACGCAAACACATGACCTGTCCCTCGCAGGCACAAACAAACAATCACGATCTTTCAGCGTCGATGTCAATCCTGTCGACGTGAACAGCTGTCACTGGCTCCTAGATTCAGAGCCTGGCATCAGTGCGCCGCAGAACGTAGATGGCGGCCGACAGTCCGCCAACATTTACGCCGTGCACGCGCAGTTGGCGCCAGATGCGGCCCAGGCGTCCCACAGCCTGAAATTACATTGAAATCATTTGCAATTAAATGTGAGAGTAAACACTCGTTAGTTTAATCACACGATGCTTATGATGGGATGGTGGCGTTGCACAATGAGTGTGTCCCTCACATGAGGCAAGTGTTGACATGCATGCCGTGCCATGGGAACTAAGCCATAGGCAGAGCAATGACATATCAGGGATGTGCCCATATTCAAAGCTTCGAATAATAAAGTGAATAACACATTGTTCTATCTCGCCTCCAGTCGAAAAGCACTACCAGAAAATTGAATAGCATTTCAAACTTTAAAAATGCAAAGGACAGTTGTTTGAATGAACTAGGGTGCACGAAATTATGCCTCGGTGAAAACGAGAAATGCCCCACTAAAAACACTGAAATATACTGCATAATCTTGAGTAATGGCCGCACCTCTCTGTTTCGGAGAAATAATATTGAAAAAAAAAAAGTTACCCATGTATTAGTTGAACTCTCCTTTTCAAAGTGCCCGCTAGACAGCCACATTGAGCCACCACTCGCAATCTTCCTAGGAAGCGCATGAATTCGATCCCTAAATAAGGGCATCGTCCCTGCCCTGCCACACCACAAGTTCTCTCTTCCTCTTCCGAGGCAGCGTAAGTAGCGTTCAATGCTTTGTTGTTTGTGTGCTGCCGGTGCAAGTGCAACAGGGCAGTCGGCCTCCAGCTCCCAAGACACCGGCAGTGCCGTGCAGGCAACCCCAATGTGACTCATCTTTAAACGGGGGAAAAAATTATTCGTGCATGGGCCGCAACCCCCAAAATTACCACCACGTGAGTTTATACGGTATTTGCTACAAGTCTGAACTAGTGGGAACAGTAGGACGCATCACACTTTCTATACTGCAAAGCAGTAAACGCCTTGAGCTTCACGATCACTGCGCCGCCTGCCGCCGCTCCTCCGCGGCGTTGACGGGATTTGCGCTGCGTGGCTGATAGGGGCTCGTGCAGTGTTTTACTTCTGTTTCGCTTCTTTTCGCTTTTCCGCAGCCTAAAAAAAACTTCTTCTGGTTACGTATATAGGCAAAGAGTACGTTTAGGTCACTTAAAAAGCAGCTGCGTCTTCGTATAGTAAGTGATCGCCTGCAAGAGCTACCCGGGGACGCGGTTCTGCATGCTTCGTCGCCGCTCTTCCAGGCGTCGGCGACGGCAGCAACATATCACCCCTGTCACCTCCAAAACATCAGGCACAAATGAATTCTACTGTCGCCTCGTTTAGACCTGATACTGGCACAATGAGAGGTTAGCTCCATTTTGCAGCGTGGCCAAGGAATGCGACTTCGTTTCGAATATATACGTCGCAGAAAAATATGTTTCGGGGATGTGATTACCCAATCCCGGACACTAATTATGCCTTTTATAAGAATATAAACCATGCGAAAATGTTGAGTACATTCCAAGCATGTGCGTCGTTAAATATGTGCCCACACACACCATATAGCAAGAATCAAGGCAAGTTAAGGAAACCATGGAAAAATAAATGCTGTGAAAGAGTGGAATTAAGAAATATAATAGCTCTAACGAAAATGAAAAAAAAAAAAACAGTGCAGCGTCAGACATGCTAAAGACGTTCGTCGAAACTTAAGCCAGGTAGGGTTCACTAGACCAACTATACGCGGAATGCACTGCTATTTCGCGAGACATTGATGGGGGGGGGACACTGTACAAATGCGGAGCGGAACCAAGGAATCAAGCAGCAATGAACATTTTGTAATCCCACACACAAATCTCGCGTTCACTTTCCTTCTGTTTTTCTACTTCAACGAAGAGCTGATCGTACGGCAGATGCATTTTTGGAAGTATACAGGGTAGGCTGTTCTACAAGCGATGAAAGGTGTCGTTGGAGGAGTGTGGTATGTGATAAGGCCCTCTGATTTCAGTTTCTGCTTTATTCTGCAGGCTCCCTGTGCCATATGACGATATTTCGAAGAAGCATTTAGTCGCGGACGCGGTTATATTGTAAGTCCGTCTCCGCGCTGCTCGCAGAGGATATATGTAGCAGATGAATGTTTGCGGACGCTCACCTCACGACAAGACGACTCTGTCGTGTGCTGATCCCCGAGTATAATTATGCATTGTTCATAGTACTTTGGTTGAATATTCCCGAAATTAACACAGACTGGCTTGTAAATGGTGGTAATGAATATCTTGGCAAACATAACTGGCGTGCTGTCAGGTATGAGTGCTCCGCTGATTATGTAAAGCGCACGAAACCGATTTAAATCGTAGTGTATAGCCGTAGCATGAGCATCTGAGGAACCGGTGGTTACGGAGATACGGCTAGTAAATTCAGGTCAGTGTAACTAGAATCGGCTCCATGACACGCCGGTTCCGCGACGCTGGCCTGTGACACACACCTGGAGCTTATACAGACTGAATATGATCGCGTCAGAAACATTTACACTCTCATAAACACACCCCATTTGCGAACAGAGTGACTGCTCCACATAAACATGGATTTCAAATGCCCGCAAACGGTAAATCTCAGTCGTGAACGTGCTGCAAAAGCAGCGGTGGCACTGAGAAGCAGGGTGCGGACTCCCGCAGCTGCTTTCGAAATGGGCCGCTAGGGGGATTTCAGTGGCGCCCGTATAGGCTGCGCTCGAGGCGTGTACCTCTACCAGCTAACAGCTAAGGAAACTTTCGTAACCACATCAGCAGGAAACACCGGGCTAAATAAAAGAAATTGCTGGCACTGCCAGGAATCAAACCTGGGCCCATGTAGAGATACAGAGCAAGAGCATGTGGCTTACCGACTGAGCTATGCCCACACAAGGAGATGGGGAGACAGACGATGTATTTGATGAGCACAGTGGCAGGTCTACCGCCTGCGCTAAATCAAAGCCCCCGTGTAAAGTGCAAACTGCCTAATGTATAATAACAGTGTTCCCGTGATTTGGATTGGTGACGAATGGAAGAGCGTCTGCAGAAAGTGTCAGGGCCTCGGCGGCGACGCATGAAACAATAGTGAGAGGGAGGCAGCACGTGTCGCCCTCCTCCTCACCTTTCATCAGACACTCCCCTCCGTTTTCTTTCTGCCGTTGCTGCTGCATTCACTCACTCATTACACTGACACCGCCACTGCGAAACCCAGGTAATGGCTGCCAGAGTCTCTGGTTTTACTCCTTGTAGAGCTGTATGCGTGATTTCAAGTGACGTCCGATGGGCAATCATTGTAGGTGTCATCTAGAGCTACGCAGTCCAACCACCTTCACAGCATGAATTGAAGCGAAATTTTTTGAGCACCTCCAATTGGCAGTCGCAAGCACTGCCTGAATAACTTGGCTAGCGGCAACAGTCTTTCCTGCAAGGCACCAGTGACGTGCAGCTAAGCGGTCTACAGGAAGAGAGAGGTGTGTGGAGCATCCCTCATCCCCTTGCCAACAGGCCAACTTAAACCTCCAGCTTCCCTTTCACAACCTGATATGAAGTCACCCTCAAGCGGCCCTGGTCAACACACTCTGGATGAGAAAGCCTAGATGTGCACTGACATACTCCGAGCCCCGGGTTTTCCAATCGAATGATGCACACGTCTTTTTTAAACCACGGAAACTTCTTTTCTTTCTCTCCAGAAGACCTAGGGTACAAGTTTTGCCCTCTTATACACCGGAATACATCTGTTTTTAGCAAGAAGGTCTTCACACCATGGCACTCGTGAGCTACGGCTGAAGCATGCTTTAGAAATTGTAAATTGTCATTCCCTTCTTAGAAATCGCTAAATATTTGCTTCGATTTTCAATTATTCAAACAAAACCACCATTCGCTTTGAATCCAAAAATTCCTAGTTACACATGCCACACAACAAACTTTGCGGCAGTATAGTGTTGAGCAAGGCAAGACGGCATCTATAGGCATGAAACTGCCACATACCGTATTTACTCGCATAATCCTCGCACTTTTTTTTCTGAAAAGTCAATGCGAAGATAGGGGTGCGAGAATTATGCGGGGAAAAAACATCCGGTGCACAGTGTTGCCAATTTGACTTCTGCCAGTCCCGCTAAATGTAGCGGTTGTTTTTTGTATATGTAAGCTCAGTGTTGCCAACAGCAGCTATTTCTTTTTATTTTATTATTTACAACGTAAACAGTCTCCCGTCGATCAGCGTTCATGAAATTGCCGCCTTTGCTTTCTGGTGCGCGCCCTATCTCGTCGGCGTCACGTGCGTGTCCAGTAATGCACGTTGAAGTCGGTGACGCCAAAGTGCCTGCCTGCGGCGCGGCTGCCGTGTTCGATCACGTACTCTATCGCTTTCAATTTGAAAGCGGCAATGTAGCTGGCGTTCTTCCCCATGGCGAAGCAGCACCAAGCACAAAACAAAGAGATCAAAAAGTTCTCAAAATGGCAGCAAGATATCCACCACTGACGCGAGTGACTCACTGACTGCTGCTGCTCAACAACGGGACCACGACAGCGACACGACGACACGACAGCGGGCTGCGCGAACGCAGTCTAGTTGCGCGCACGCAAAACCGGCTCAAGTACAGTGCGAGTAGCGTGTTAGGGCGTCTGTTAGGGAGTAGCCATGCAGGTTGTTGGGGTGCCTGGATGGCCTTGGATACACAGCGCTCTCCGCCAAACGGAGATACGGCGGGGGAGGGCGCGCGTTGGAGAGCGCATGCACCATGCGGGTTTCGCGAGCAGGCAACTTTCGCCGCTGCAAAGTTGGGGGTGCGAGGATTATGCGAGGAACCAAAAAATCCAAGTTTTGATGGCTCACGTTAGGGGTGCGAGGATTACGCGAGTACGAGGATTACGCGAGTAAATACGGTACCACCCCCGTCACCTGGCCACCGATATTCTGAGTAAGTGGCGCCGCGTGGCAGACCCGTCATGCTCTAGTGACGCAACTACAGCCTTCAGTAATTACATTGTTGTTCAGGCTTACCTTGTCAATGACATAAATCAGCCTGCCAGTTCTCCCCATATCACTGTAAAAATCCATGTACAATATAAGTTTCTTTTTTTTCTAAACTTTACCACATATGTGATTTGTGCCTCACATAATACGGGGATCACAATACTCTGAGCCGAAATTTGCAGTTGTCGTCGGGTCATTGCACAGAGCTACATCATCAAGACTCGTAGTAAAAGAAGTGCCACCTTGTGGTGGTGTCAGTAGGCTGCTTCTTGCTTTGACCAGCACCGTTCTGGCCGCACCAACTTCACAACACACTTGCAGCAAAGCTTGGCATGTTTCCCAAAAGTTTATCTCACCCGATGCTGGGACCCCAGAAGTAGTACCCAGCAGCCTATAAAAAAAGTTGTTAGAGCTGCTATTGAAAATTGCACTGCTTGGCAGCAGTTTGTTGGTGACCCTGACGGTAACGGTTGTGGTGGGAGGAAAAAACAGATAATTTTTTTCTGTTGTGGCCTCACGAGTTTCCCAGGGGCTGAAGGAAGTCTTTACTGAGATTTAACAGAAGCTGACTGCCTTGCTGCGATGCCAACGGGCTGCATGCCTGGCTGCGAGAATAGAGCTCATACAAGCGAAGGCAAAGAGATATTGCATGGGCGAAAGACATTTCGAAGAACACCATTACACTGCACACACTCAAACCCTACTACAACGAACACCGCTTCAATGAAATTTCCACTTCAACGAAATATTTCCAGTTCCCCATCAGCTAGCCATAGAAGTCAATGCAACGAAGTCCTTGCCCCAACAAACCATTTGTTTAGCTTGCTTTCGCTTCAATGGAATTTTTGCTCAGTGGAGCTGGGTTGGAACATTTATTTTACGATAATAGAAGCATAAAGTCAGCTACCTGTAGCTTTTCATACATTCAGGGCACTTAGTTTCACCTAAAACGTGCGCCCACACCACTACCCATAGACAAAAACTCACAGATGGACAACATTGTTTGCTCTTGATAATGCGGCTGGCCATCCTTACAAGAGGCGCAGGCTCGGCTCACCAAGCCAGAGCTACAGCCAATTCGTATCCAGTTGAAATTGTGCGAACATGTCCTCCTGCTGCTGCTTCGCTGTCATGTATGCATTGTGAGCAGTTTTGCAGTTTTCGCAGCCTTTGCAGTTTTCCTTACAAAAACAATGTTTTCTTGTTTGGTCTTGAACCCGCCAAGGTCAGTTCCTGCCATGCGGAGTAAGCGGATAATGGCGCTGCTCCTGCCACAAGCGAGAAGGTTGCCTTCCGACGGCCTAGCAGCTATCTGCAAGTAAACAGCTCAGTAGATACACCTTGTTGCAAAGCAATATGTTTTGCGACTGCATTCCTGCCCACAACACGTTCTTTACTTGCAGGTAAAAAACCAGACAGCCATTGGTACATTTGTTACCCGAATAAACCAGACAGCCATTGGTACGTTTGTTGCCCAAATAAACATGATGTAATTGCGCGGTCAATGATGCGGATAATACATGGGGCTCCTTTCAAGGTGTGCTGAGGCAGATTTCACCTCAACGACTTTCCACTTCAACGAAATTTTTCGCACGTCTCGTGAATTTTGTTGTAGCGGGATTCGACTGCATACTCAATTTTAGCCAGCTCCAATACTAATCTGACCGTAAGATTTGGAAGGCCTGAAACAACAACAACAACAAGAAAAAATTCCTTGAACGTAAGCCAGTGGAAACAGGCGAGCACGAGAACAGCCACAAAACTAAAACAAGACATGCTTTGGTTCACTCAACATGGACACCGCCACTGGCTCTGTTGTTACTGTCGTCCTTGTAGCTGCCAACCTCATGGTGTGTGCCCAATATTCGGAGCTGTCAAGTTCATTTCCCCTGTTGCGCTTTTCCGGTAAGCTTGCAGGCAGAACTTCTGGGATGTTGCCCCTCTCTTGACTCATGACTGCCTCTAACATTGAGATTAACTCCATCGATTCCGAGTTGCCATCTTGCGTGGGGAACTGATGAGTTCTCAGCTGTGAGCATAACCTTCTGTGTAATGGAAGCACTTTGCTACCAATGTAACTGGCACTGCTAAGCCGATGAGGAACACTGGGTGAGAATAACCAAAACCGCGGTTCGTCGCTTGTGCTTTGGTTGGCTATGACTGCAGACACTAGTGGCTGCAATATAGTTAAACCTCGATGTAACGAAGTCGGTCAAATTTGTAATTTACTTCGTTACATTGAAATTTCGCTACATTGAAATTCGCGGTTATAATGGAGTGTTCATCCCGTAAAGCGTTTCCTGCAAAAGAAAACGTGGCGCGCACATATGACCGGCGCACTGCCTCTGTTTCTATCGGAGCTTAATCATCTGCGCAGGCATCAACGTGAACCGCGTGGTGCGTTTTCTCCCCACAAAAACGCACGCCGCAAGCGACAGGCGAGCTGAAACCACCTGCGCGGTGCGGGTAGCTCCACCGACCGCTTCTAATCGCTCGCTGAAACGCAACTCGAGGGGCAAACAAAAGGGGCATGCAAGAAAAAAAAAGCCGATAATGTGGGCGAAATATTCACTGTAAGACGTCATACGCGCCGCTTACAAAAGCACCCCTCAAATATCCTCCCCGGCGGTAAGCCTAATAGTCTGGCCTGCCGGCATCCCTGAGCGCTTTGAAGCTCCCGCCATGGGGTGCGCGCCTCCCCATTGGCGAAACTGGTCAGGCTCCTCCCACTGCCGCGCACAGTGGAAGTCACTTCATGACTGAGGCAGAGCCATCGCCGGCGCGCAACCGCGGGCGCGTGTGTGAAAAAAACAAACACGCGTGCAAGGCTCATAGATTCACAAATGCTTGCTGGAACAATGAAACAAAACAAGCATGAGCGAACTCGAACGAAGGGCAAAGCGGCGGCATGCGGCGGCAGTAGCAACGCCAGAGGCGATTAGGCTTACCACCGCAGAGGATATTTGGTGGGTGCTTTCGTAAGCGGCGCATATGACGTTTTACAGTGAAAATTTTGCTCAAGTTATCCACTTTTTTTCCCGTGTGCCCCTCTCGCTTGCCCCTCGAGTTGCGTTTCAGCAAGCAATTGGAAGCGGTCCCTGGAGCTACCCGCATCGTGCAGGTGGCCTCTGTGGCTGCGTAAGCGCACCTGTGGCTTGCAGCGGGGCGCGTTTTGCGTTTTTGAGGGGAGGAAACACCTCGTGTGATTCATGCTGATGCCCGCGTAGACGATTAAGCTCCGATAGAAACAGAAACAGTGCGCCAGCCGTGTATGCACGCCACGCAGTTTGTAGGCAAGGGGCTCGCTTACAGACTCCGTGGCTCGCTGCATCCACGGCATTGGGCAGCCCGTGCCGCCGTTCGCATTTTATTGAGACCCCATTTCGGCGCTCGCGTCTCCGAAAATCTACCTCTACAACCTAAATTTCCTGCCTAGTTTTCCATGAAACTTCGTTACATTGAAATTCCGGCAAACGGTACTTCGTTACACAGAGGGTGAAAATACATGGTGTGCATACACTTGAAGTTACAAAAAATTCCGTGGTTCGTTACATCGAGGGTTTCGTTACATTGAAGTTTGTTACATCGAGGTTTAACTGTACTTCTTTATTAAAGGGGCCTCCAAGTGGCACTAACTGCATGCTGCTCTTATCGTCGCAAGACCTTAATACCACAGAAACTTCCCAAAATCTACTATGAACAGCTTGTGGCTTTGCAGCAACATCTGACAAAGCTGCAGAGGAATGTTGACTTTTGGGGCAGGTCGGCAATGCTGAAGCTGATCAGATGCCAGAGTATCTTGACAAGCCATTGGCGCATCCAGTAAAAGTGCTGTGATGTTGTCCCATATGGCAGATAACTGCAAGCTCCGAATTATGAGAACATTTCAATGATTTTGCAGTGTGATGCCAAGACAAAAGTGGACGGACGAAACACTGCTGTTTGATTGCATAAAGTCAGGCTGGTGTCTATTGATACTACTGTGGAATGCTTTCAATGTTAAGGGGGGACACTGGTCTTAAACCTATCTTCCTTGTTTTTTTACCAACTGCAATGACACTTGACTCCCTGATGTAGTTTGCTGTGCTGATCTCAAATCTGCACTTATTTTGTTTCTGTGCCAATTAGTTTTTAATATAATTAACATTAATTAGTGATTTCTTGCATAATTAGTAGAAAAAAGCCTAACTAACTGAAAGTTGTTTTCTTCACACCAAAATGTACTAGAAAGCACAAGGAACACAATGTTAGGAGTACTTTTTTGATAAGGCCACAAGTAGTGATTTTATGGCAGTTTAAAGTTTGTTGTTCAAAACTTGGCACCATGAGGTCTGGTTCAGAGCGAAATAAAAATTTTCGACGCATATAATAAAAATTCTGTTCCTACCATTGTGTGCTTTGCACATTCTGCTCCATGGCACAACAAAAATTATAGTTTTGTGTGCCCTGAGAGCTGAGATAGCTCTTCCGCAAGTTTGCAGACAGGCCAAAATTAGTGTTTTGAGAAAATGAAGAAAGAAACAGCAGACTCGTTTTCAGTGAGAACAACAACAAAATTGCAGTGTATTTACACTGGTATGGAGTCAGTAGCCACCAGGCACATAATCTGTTTGACTGGAGGCACCGGAGTGGCGCTTCTTGAAAGCTCGCTGCATGCCATCAGCTGACTTGTGCTTGCGTGCAGAGGCGGATCTTCGACGGCGGTCTTTTTCTGCCATACGCTTCGTGCTGGCAAGCCCAGGGTTCAGGTCAAGTTGCTTGAGAATGGAAGCCGAGGCTCTTTCGTTGCCTGCGTTAAACTTCAAGGCACCGCCTCAGCCACAGCAGCTTGCACAGTGAACAGCGACGCGTGCTTCTCCTTGGGTGCCAGGGCCCCATATCATGGAGTGGAGGGACTCATTGGAGTTCTGCGTTTGCCTTGCAGGCAGCGCTGCAGGAGCTTTTCGTCCGAAAGACGCTTGTACACAGGTAGAAGAGCCTCGCACACGTGAGGTGGCAGGTTGTATCTGTGTTTTGGAGTGGGCTCCCCTTCGCCTTGGCAGCGTTCTGCCGGCACCACGAGTCCGGGCCTGGTGGGCAGAGGCTGTGGTTGGACACGGTGTCGTTTGAAGTGATGTGGGTGGTAGGTGGCCATCACCGATTTGTGCATGGCCCCGACGTCGCCACTGTGCGATTTCAATGCCCAGCCATAATAAGAACTGAGCTTAGTGACAAGGTCGCCAGTTAGCCGACCCTTGCCACCGAGCCTCTCAGATGCCGAGCCCGTACCTTTTGCAAGCAGGTTACGCAGGGTGGTGCCCATCCTCTTCTTTCAAATGATTGACACAGTCTTCCTTCTTGATTGGAATAAAACCATACACCTTGGCCATCCACCAACGCCAAGTAGGTGCGGCTGTCGCCGTCTGACAGAATTGTGGTGTACCTTAGTTTGTGCAGCTGGCAGTGACCTCTCAAAGAGGATGAGACCGGCCTCCACCTCCATCTCACCAGCCTTCTTTTCAGTGTTTTTTGACAGACGTGATTGTCCTTCCAAGCTTGGTAAGCTGGGTCGCCTACCCTTTGGCCCGCGCTCGCACCCAGCCCAAAAGTTGCTCAGCACGACGAAGTCTAGAACTAATCCCGTAAAGAGTTCGATAACCACGCCGACGCCGATGTGAGACGAGTGGCCTCGCGTCATCCACGACCCGTCGTGACGTAACACCAATGTTACCGTGGGTTGTCCAGTTGCAGATCGTCGTAGAGCTTTCTCACTGAATGCGCACTTTCGGCCATCACGTTGTCGGCAGCGCGAGTCGCAGCGGGCGCAAGCTTCTCCTTCACGTAGCCTTGCCACGTTTTGGTGTGCAGCCCGCGGTGAGAAATGTTCATTGTAGCAAACACATCGTTCAGCGCGGTTTGGCGATTTCCCGTAGCCTGCATCGCTCGCGCGGCGAGAACGTTCACGATAAACGGATTAACTTTCTTATTCGCTGTTCACGCGGGGAGAGCTCCACTCCGAGGCAACATTCACCGCAGGTCGCACACGCGATAACCATCTTTACGGAAAGGCCGTACGCCCGCTCGCTGGTTCTAAATGTCACGCTGTCAACCGCAAACGCTGCACTTTACAGCCGACAGCAACATGTTGACGCAGTCCAACTCGCAATCACGAAGCTGCTCTCGTCAGGTGGGCCGGGAGGAGTGTCGTCGGCGCTCGTGAACAAGTTGGATTTCCGCTCAGTTGCAGGAGTTGAAGAAAGCGCTTTCAAACTGTTCGTGTGCAACCACCTCTCTCTGCAGCAAATCTTCAGGTTGCAGCATCACTGTGTCGCGTCTCATACGGCCGCTTTCCAAAGCATTTCCGCTGACTGTGGGGCCGTTAGGCCTACGTCGTCGGCGGTGGCTTCCGCGCAGCTCGGCGCGGGTAGCGCGTCAGGCCCGGCGCTTTCCTCCGCTACTGCAGGACTCTTGTGGAAGTTGTACAAGAACCGCTTCGCTTTTTTTCCCAAACTTGTGCCTCGTAGCAAACTTTAGCTGGGCCTTCGCATGGCTCTTTGCTTGTGGTGCGAACACGATAAGCAAGATGGAGCCGCCTCGGATGCGCTCGCACTACCAGAGCAGACGATGCAAACCAGGCTCTGCCAATCAGGAGACGAGATTTGGTCACGTGCCTTCTCTCGGCGAATGGGATCGCTAGTTGCGGGGGTTTTTGGCGCCGTTTTGCTATTCGGACAATGTCTGCACGGGGGCAGTTGTGGCGCGAAAAAAAAGAGAAAAGCCGCTCTTTCAAACGATACCGAGGTTGCCGCGATCAGGCATTGCGGTACGACCGCCGCACAACGCGAAAGTAGGGCCGTTTTTGCATCGGCTTCAGCAAAAATTCAGCTCCCACGCGCGTTATAAATCAATATAACGTTTTAAATACTGGTTCACGAGACACAAAACTTCGCACATAGAGAGAATAATAGTTGCGGAATTCGAAAATCTTGTTTTCAAAAAATCGACTTTTTCGCGATTTTTTCGTCCCAAAGACCCGTGTCCCCCCTTAACTGGACGACACCGGGAATAAACAACTTGAAACTCACACAAACCATGTTGTCACTACTCGAGGCATGATAACTGATCTGCCAGTGCTGAACGTTTGCATTAACAAGCCCTCCAAAAACAAGATGAAGTGCTGCTATTTAAAGTGCATGAGGTCAGGAGACATGGATGTGACGGCCACCAGACAGCTAAAGCGAGCCGTTCCAGCAGTGCTTTGTAGCTGGATCACGGACGCGTAGGCCAGCATCCCAAAGGAGCTGTCAGTCACTCTTTTAAAAAATTCAGCCTCTCAAATGCACACGATGGCACTGAAGCAACTTTCCTAATGCCAGTGGACACGATGACTGAACGTGAACGGAACTACAATGCAAATAAAACGGTTTCTGCAAGTTTTTCTCAGTTGCATCTTTTGAGAATGAAAACTTCCATACATTGTCACATAAGTGAAATGTCGCTCGGCTAATCTGAAAACTCCAGCCCCACTGACCAAGCTGAAGAAGAAGAACAAAGCCATTCGAGGAAGAGAAGAAAGAAGCTGGGGGCTCCTGTGTTTTTGGCAACCGCGCTCCAGCGTTCCCTTTGTCTTCAGAGGCAATGCATTTCTGCAACTAAACCATTCCCTGACGTAACAATATTTTTGCTATCGACAAACTGCACCTGGTGTAAATAAATGTTCATGTTATGCATGAGTATTTATGGTACATATTAATTATTTGACACATTTTTTACCTCAAACTCCCTTGCAACGCTGTCACCCTGCTAACAATAGATTCAAAAAGCTGCATTGAAAACCTTCCACGAGCAGCTTGTCATTTAGGGGCCAAACACGAAAACAACCTTTCTAATCCTGCTAAAGGCCATTCCCGCGTACTCTGACAGCTGCGTTTCTCGTTTCCAAACAGTGCACAGAGGTCGGCTGGCACTAAAATCAAGCAACCTGTGAGATTACAGAAGCGGCGGAAACACTCAGATTAGGAGACCAGTGTGCGAGTGTCTCATTCGCGTCATTCTCACTAAAAGAAAACGCTACCATCTGTCGGCTAACAAAAGAAGCGTATGACTTGGCCTTCCACATGACATGTTTTTCGATTTTTCTGTTGTCCCTCCTGATTACAGGGACCATGCTCGTGCATATAGGTTGTGTGCACTGAAATAAAAATCCACAGTGGAACCCCAGTTATATGTCCCTGGGTTTTACGACAGACTAATTGAGTCTCGGTAATGTCCCTGTCATTAAAACCTCAGTTATCAGATGCAACTTCATGCTTGATTCGTGTCAACAGATGACCCACGCGAAGTGCACACCGACTGGCGGACAACATAAAAGTGCCACGAGCCTGTTCTGCTGACCTAGAGCCCGCTCAATCGGTTTCTCTCCGGCACAGCTTTCCCCTCCGTCTCACCTTTCGTTTCTTTCTGCTCCAGCAGCCGCCCACTCCCATGAACAATTAATTGCTTTCCCTCTCTCCTTATTAGCATCACTTGTTGTGCAGTGGTTGCAGGGGCAGTGTGCAGCAGGTGCTCATTTCTCCCACTCAGCAGTTAATCAAGGGGGGACACTGCTCTTAAAACAGCTTCCTTTAATTGCCAAGTAAACTCTGTGAAACTTTGTCAGTTTTACTGCTTTTCCTTCCCCTGGTTTCAAATATGCCACTATTTCTTGAGTAAGTCTGTTAGTTCCCAAGGTAATTAGAGATAATTAGTCCTTTTTGGGGGAACAACAGACACGACAGTGTTGGTCACAAAACTGTAATCCTTGTATTTTCCAATACTATGAACCCTGGTGAATGCAATATGAGGTGGCACCAGTGGCAAGGAACCATTTCGAATGCCCATTTCAAACACCAAAATGTAATGAGCTGCAAAATTAGTTCCAAGTGGCGCATCAAGAAACCGATTCTCTTATTACATTCACCAGGTTTCATAGTATTGGAAAATGTAAAGGTTACAGTTTTGTGGCCAACACTGTTTTGTCTATTGTTCCTCTGAATATGGCTAATTATCTCTAATTACTTTGGGAACTAACTGACTGACTAAAAAAATAGGGGCATATTTGAAATCAATGGGCAAAAAGCTGACAAGTTTCACAGGGTTCACTTGGCAGTTAAAGAAAGCTGTTTTAAGAGCACCGTCCCCCCTTTAATCTCCAATGAGGTTATGCTGACAAACTTAGGCTTCCACATGTGTTTGTCGTGATCTTGTGTGGCATGATTTGTGCTGGCTGGTGGGAATCGCGGCAGTGGACTGCAGTACAAGGTCTGTTTTAATACAGCATGATTGCACCTGCACTGAATTATTCTTTTTTCCATTTACTTTTTTTTAGTGATTTCAGTTTCCCAACCCTAGCTAACATTGAGGTTTTTTGTGTATCTGTCGCGCGAAACTGTTGATTGATGAATTACGAGGTTTAAGGGGAGACGCTACTCGAAAACACTTTTTCTTTAGTTTTCAAGTTAGGGTTTTCCAAATTTAGCCACAGAGACATTTTTTCTTGTAGATTCCAAAACTGTTATCAGATTTTGTGTAGCCTCATTACTTTTAAAGTTATCATACGTGCAATAGCGAAACAAGGGGATTATTACTCTCGCTTTTTCGACATCAAAACTTTTGTGTAGATATTTGTGTAATAGCTTATTATGCCTCTCATGAACCACTGTGTGCACTTAAGAGGTTAAAATTATGAGAAAAAAAGCTGTTACTACAAAAAATGAACAGATCTGCCAAACTTCTTTTTTTCAGGGTTCCTTGTATGATTTCTTGGCATGTTTTGATTGATAATGGACATGTATCGTAAATCAAAATAGATAACGGCACTCTACACACCTTGAAGAATGTGTGTGCCAAGTTTCATCGCAATAGGACAATTTTAAGGGGATGAAACTACGTGAGTGAACTGTGACCGTGGCCAAAAATTCCAAAATGAGAAAAACGCGTTTGAAAGTTTGAAACATGTTTACTAATTAGCGTGCACTTGCAAACACTCAAAAGTTTGTCCAATGCACAGGCAGTATGTCCAGGAGCTGGCCACAGTGATTAGAATTCGCCCGCACTGTACGTAACTCCTTCGCGGTCCTTCCGAGCGGAGTCCTGTAGGCGAGCTCTCTTGGCCGATGTGCGGCGGTGAGCCCTCGCCTCAGCAGTCTGTTGGGCATTCATCTTCTGAACGCGCCTCTTGTCGCTGTAGACCCCCAGGGTGGTCAAGCTTGCTGGTGGGAGGACACCAAGCTCCTCCAGGACCAGCTCGAAGCTTGCATGGCCCCGGTTATACCAGAGCACAGCAATGGCTGTGGCAGTCTCCACAGCACTCCGGGAAGCAAACTTTGTTTTGGGGCACAGCAGCCACACCTTACTATTTAGAGACTCAGCAGCGTTCTGAGTTTTCCCTTGAAGGCATCGGGCCAGCAGCTTCTCGTCAGAAAGGCGCTTGTATATGGGCAGCAGTGCCCGACCCTGTGCCTTCGTCAGAAGTGGTGTATGCTGTGGTGCAGGCTCGCCCATTGCTTCAGCACGCTTGTGCTTGCACCATGATTCTTGGCCTGGTGGGCAGAAGTTGTGGCTGCCAGCACCATCAGTGGAGCAAGAGTGAAAGTATGACGCCCATATGGCAGTGTACATGTCCCGAAGGTTGCCCCTATTGCTAGTGATGGCGATCTGATAATATGTCTGCAGCTTTTCAATGGTGGCAGGCTTGAGCTTCTCGCCTCTGGGCAGTTGTGTCGGCAATTTGCGCATGGCAGTGCCTAGGCGCTTTGCAACATGATTAGTGCAGTCCTCCTTGCAGATGGCATCTGCACCGTACACCTTGGCGTCACAAACTCCGTTGTACGCTTTGCTGTCGCCATCACTAAGAAATGTTGTGAAGCGAAGTGGAGACTCGTACAGCAATGTGCGCTCCCATATCCTTAGTGCTGCTTCGGCTTCCATGCCATGAGAGGAGCTGTCGGTGTTCTTCTCACAGACAGGTCTGTGGTAGGCCTGCCAGATTTCCTCTTCAGAGCCCATGTCGTTGTGTAGACTGCAAGCGTGGCAGTAATTCGACAGGACTTCGAAATCTAAGCACAGGCCGGTGTCCAGGGAGATAGCCGCGCCGACTCCGTTATGGCTTTTATGGCCTCGTTTCTGCCAAGTTCCGTCGTACATTACGGCCACGTCACTACCATCAACCACCTGCTTTGTCACAGCTCTTGCCTGGTTCAAATTTTCGGTTGCGGCCCTCATAGCAGCATCGTGAACCTTCTTGCTGATTGCCTGGAAGGTTTTGTGGTGCATGGGCTTTGCCAGTCCAACAATCGCACAAAACCGCGAAAGCTGGTCATGACCGATGCCTATGGCACGCGAGGCTACGACAGCTTTCACATTCGCCGCGAAGCTATCGCGCGAGCTCCCGTTGCCGTAGTGCACCACCTCCGCGCAGCCATCAGATGCTGCGGCGGCTTCGCCAGAGGCAACACGCCTCGACGTACGTGTCGAAGAGAGAACACAAGACGCGCACTCACTGTTCTCACACCGCAACTCGAGATAGGACGAAAGTCCTTTGCGCCGTTCTGCCACCTCTCGAACAACAAGTTTGTGTTCACGGCAAGACGGGCACGCCGCTCCGCCCACAAGTGCCGTCATCGCATCGATGTCGCACAGCACTGTTGACGATGCGCCATCACGCGCATGCCTTTCGTTCTTCTCAAAAAACTCCAGTTTTTTTTGTGAGGCGCTGACGAAGTTTGCAGCAGCATCGAGGCCGCCGGCGAAGTCGTCGTCGCGATCGTTGCCGACGCTGGGGTTAGGCCTAGACCTCTCCGGGCCGTTCGCCTTTGCGGCAGTCTGACGACGCACTTTACGACGTTTTCCCACATACTTGTTTATCGTCCGGTACTTTTTCACCTTGTACACCTGCTTTCTGGCAGGATTCATCGCGTAACCAATCGAATAAATCCTCGCGAAGTTCAGTTGGCGATGCAGCGCAGGGCCGAAGCGACAAGCGGGCGCTGCGCTAGCCAATGGCGCGCTCGCTCCGGCACCACGTGACGTGCCGCGCGATTCAAACGGCACGCAGGGGCGCTTCAAAAAACGCTTTTTTATAGTATTTTTTCTTTCCGGACGAGACTCTGCGAGACTGCGATTGAGAGAGCATGGACAACTCTACCCGCCTCAGTGATTACAAATGGCGCATGGTGCCGCTGCCTCGATGTAAAGGGGGTGGAAAAACGTCGATTTCGGCAGATTTCAGTGATTTTTTAGGTCGCCGGGACTTACTTGAATGCATTTTTCAGTAACTTCTGATATGAATTACCGACTGAAATTTATTTCTGGTAAACATGAATGTTCAAAGAATCTAATACGACTGAAAACAAAAAAGTGAAAATTTCCGAAAAAAACGCGATTTTTCGACCCGCGTCTCCCCTTAACGCGCCGACACTACACAGGCGGTGAGGTGCCTTGTAGTGAAGGGCTCCGGAATAATTTTGACCACCTGGGGATGTTTAATGCACACCAAAATCTCAAACTGTATTTATAGCTGTAATTGTTGTTCGGACATTATGATTTCTGCATTATTCGACGCTTTTTCAAGGTCCCGAGAAAGCCGTATAATTGAGGTCCTACTGCAGCTGTTAGTAGCGCTTTGTGTCGCCGTCTCCTTTCTCTTGTCCTCCCTGGTAGTTCTAGCCTTGCACAAGCAAAATGTTGCAGCAACTTCCCCAAGCAGCCACCCCAGACAGTGACCTTTCGGGATCACATTGCTGGGGTGCTCAGAGAAAGCCTGCTTTGAGGCAGCTTGCAAAGGGTGTCCCTGCCATGCAGGGAAAAAAATATAAACCCCTTGGCTCTCCTGGACCGCCATTTGCAACCTCGCAGGCAAAACACTCAGCTAAAGTGTAGGAGACCAGAAGCCATTTTCGCATTTCTGGCAACTTGGTTGCAGTTGCAGTGTAGTGTTATGGGTTAAAGAAGCGTGGGAATTCCACTCAGACCACATGTGAACGATTCAGTTGACGTGTTTCGCTATCCTGGAGGGGACCCACTCATGTGCTGTAATGTAATGTGCAGTGCTGCAGGTATCTGCGGAATCTCCTACGTGTGGACGGTTTTGTGGACTCCTGACCAGGGTGTCAGAATGAAATGGTTTTCATTCTGGTTTTTGTTTCATTGCATAAAATAAAAGTTCTGTTCTGATTCAGCTCCGGAATGGCAAAAAAAAAAAAAATGTTCGTCACGGTACACGACGGCTCATAGTAGAATTGAGTTTCCGCTGAGCTCTGGCAGTAGTTGAGTAGAAGCGCAGCGTGCCTTGTAGCTGCTTTTGAGTGCCACTGTAATCTTCTGTTTTCGCTGCAATCTGTGCTTGCTGGTGTAATCATACCAAACACTGCATTTCCTTTTTCTTCTTTATTATAGGTGACCGGTAAAAAGCGCAAAGGCTCATGGGTGCATTGTTTTCGCCCGCGTAGAGCCGCCACTTCCGGTTCAGGAGCTCTCCTGGCCTCCCGTACGCCGTCGGCTTTCACGCGCGTGTGTGCTTGTTGTTTATCTGTCTCCACCGAAAAAAAAACGCTCATGCATCGGGAATTCCATAAATAACAACGATTGACCCTGTTAGGGGTTTATCTGACAGGTAAGAACCCTGTGACAAATAAACAACACGCACACACGCGCTTGACAGCCGCCGGCGCACGCAGGCGTATGGGAGGGCAGGAGAGATCTCGAACCGGGAGTGGTGGTAGCAGACGACGTACCCATGAGCCTTTGTGCTTTTTACCGGTCACCTATTAGGATGTGTTCCTGAATTTTTGCGTTTATTTATGTATACATAAGGCAAGAAATAAACGAAAAAATATTTATATAAACCAAATAAGAAGTAAACATGGCCCTGATGTCTCTTTCTCAGCCAACTGCAGGCGGCAATCACGCAGAGAGCTAATCACTGGCCATCGAGAGAGACGTATAGTGTTCTAGACAGCGCTAGAACATGGCAACAGACGGAGAGTGTATGAAAGCCTGCAGCAAGCCTGCCGAAGGAAGGCTGGTGGCAGTGTTACGAAAGGCCATTTTATATGGCAGAGAACTGGCGGCAATCTTTCACCTTGCAGCATGGAAGTGGGAATGAACCCTCACATACATCAAGTTTCCACTCGAACTGTAAACCGAAACGAAATTTTTCTTAGTCCAGGTCCCAAACGATATTATGTTTCAAGCTTCTGTTCCAGTCAAGAACATTGTTATTTTTCATTTTTTTGGTTCCGGTTTTCGTTTTGTTCCAGCTCCCTGCTCCTCACAGACGGCAAGTGGACAAACACGGACTCACCACGGAGAGGCTCTTCTTGTCCTGGGTGAGCAGCACTGCCCGGCCGGTGCGCGGCCGCGCCACCCGACCCAGTTCCTGCAGGAGGCGTGGGTAGAGCACCCGATTGTCTGGCCGGGATCCCATTCGCTTCCCAAAGGGCTGCACAGCAGAGCACAGGGGAGACACGCTGCATCAGTCGGCCAAAACACGTGCGCTCCAACGGCACACAGGGCAAACATCAATACCAAATCTTGGCACAAAAATCAATAAAGAAACGCGTGGCCCAAGACTCATGCTCTAGGCATACAGTTTCATACTAATACATACTAGACGTAAATCTGTAGCTGCAATCACATGTCGTTGTGGGTGCCACCACAGCGCCTAGCAATATTCCTCGCCTACTCTGCTGGGCCAGCCACACGGCTTCTTTTTGCTCTTGAAGCCAAAGTCAACAGCCAAAGGGTAACATCTGTTTTTCTTGTTTGTCTCAAATGAGGCTTCTAACTAATCCCTGACAAATAAATCTTTCCAAAGTTCCATTTTGATAACAATTAAGCAACTTCAAATAATCTGTCCTGGTCACGGGATTCAAGCTCAGGCCGGAGTCTAAGCTGAACCAGGACAATCCCCACAGACAATCCCCATGCATCATGCGCGCAGCATGCCAAGCGCGATTGAGTTCAGATCTGGCTTCCCCCGCTTCTTCGACTGCTCGAGCTTCTTCGGCCTACGTGCTTGACTCTCTCGGTTCCTTGGCTCTCTGAATATACCCCACTACAAATCTCTAAAAACAATTTGCAGCCACAGCTACCTTCCCAGCCTGTTAATGAGCCATACCACGCACAAGTGGAACAGGCGTGCCCGATACAAGATGGCACAATCGCTGAAGCACGGCTTTCCTAGACAACGCTGCCAGTGTTCCCCCTAGTATGTACAGTCGAACACAGAAATATCCAACTCCAAGGAGATTGCAAATTGTTTGATATATTGATAAATCAAAATATCAAATATGCCTGTCTAAGGATCATCTGATAACTCGGCACATCACTGAAAGCTTTCTGAGATTGTGACAAGCAGCAGCTTACATATTTGTTTCTCACCGCACACAGAATTCGAACCACAGAGCGACGACCACCACACTTTATTTAAAAGTCTGAAATTTGCTTGCTTCTTCTTGTGCATCACAAAGTTCACCACACTATCTTTAAGTTCGCAAACACCGTCCACGTGAGAAAATCCAGCGTTGTACACTGTGCCACAATAGTGGCGAATCTGAACACTGACGCAAGCTTGGCTGCAGTAGACGGTTAGGAACATTGCCAGGGCAACTAGTAGGGTTCACTTCTTTGGCAGCGATAATGTCCGCCACAGCCTGCACATCGTTGTCAGCACTCACAAACTCATGTGCTGTTGTGTCATTGGTAATGCCGCATGGGAATGCTGACAGCTCTCTAAATTCACTCTCAAGGCCCTCAGCGCTGTCGTCTTCGGTATCCTAACACCTATCGTCTGGAGTCGCGCAACAAAGCCCCTTTGCACACGACACGCTCCCGATCGGCCGGGTCATGGCCGTGCTTGCCTTTGCATTTACGTCAGGTTTGATGCACAGTGACGCGCTCAAAAATGCCACGAGAAATTGCGAATACCTCTGCAGCCAACATCTTTTCATCGACCTGTACCCGCCAAATAATGTCCGCTTTCCTCACTAAATCCAAATTCTTCCGCATTTTTTTTTTTTGGGGCCATGCGTGCAGCAGACAAAAACACGTACCACAATCCCCTGCGTGAACCACCACTGGTAGCTGCTCAAGCACACAGAAAGAACGTTATAAACCAAGCGCTTCTGGTCGATTTCGCCTCTTCTTTTACTGCCTTTTGCACCCAATCACTCCTTGTGTTCTCGCTGCCACATAGCTTCCCCCTATGCTAGTGTGGGAGATGTTGAAGGCCATCGAAGCGACGTGACACCACCTCCTCCTCACCAACAAGCGTGGCAGCGCCCGCAAGAAGTCATCATCATCGCATTGGTCCTGCCAGGAGAAGTGCACTTGCAGGGACATTCGCAACGCAGCGTTCAATAAATTGAATGTGCTCGTGATTGGGAGTTCGATGCACACATACAACAGTGCTATACTTTTACATGGGATTGCCAAGGGGATGGTCAGACTGTTAAATATAGACAATAATTCGTATCCGTGTTTACTGTTTGACTGTACAGTCAAACCCTGCAATAAGTGTTGAGGAAAGAAGATGAGCTTGGGACATTATCACCATCATGGGTTAGAGCAGAAGAGGTGGAATAAAAGGCGTTCTGAGCGGTGCCATGGCCCGGGGCCGAGTTCCTCAACATTTGGTGCCGTGAAGCCCGGGAGGAACGGCCCAGTGGACTGCATGACGGCACAGTGCATCTTCAAGGCTCGCGAGGCCTGGGAAACTCCTGGTTGGGATACTTCGTGATTCCCTCATCTCGGAGGCCTTGCCCTTGGACGGCGCCCGCTGTGGCCGGCTGCTCGACGCTCCACACCACCCACACTGAACCCAGAGACGACGCAGAGGACGTGGGCCAGCTGCTACAGCTCAGAGACACCCTTCGTGTACAGATTTCCGACCTCGTCAAAGCAGCAGACCGCGCATTGGAGCAGCGCCCTGTGAAACCAGGTACGCTGAAAACCCTCTACGAATTCGCCCCATCAGCTGCCACGATCATCGTTCCTGAGGCATGGGGGCGCAGTTCACGATCATGGTGTGCGCACACGACGAGTGGTCACATGTGAGCAGCTACCATCCCTGCCGCCCGGCACTGGGTACGTGCGTGCCTGCCGTGGGCACAAGACTGAGCTCGTCAGTCTGAGGCGACAGCCCGAGCAGGGTGAGTTCCCCTACGATCCTGGCGGCTACGGCGAACTGGGACAGGGTTCGACCAGGCTTCAAAAGCAAAAATTCAAGGGTTTTCAAGGACTTTCAAGGACCAGAAAACACATTTTCAAAGTCCCAATCTAATCAACACAATGCAAAAGTTTTTTTATTGCACAATACCTAAGCACATTAGTGCACACTTAGGCGCTAACAGGTTCATGAATGCTCCCCCACCTTTTATTTCATGGTTGGTGTTTTTCTTTTTTCTTGCTGTGTTGCTCAGGCTGTCTGAATTCAAAACTTAGTTAACCCTACCTGCATCTTTTTCCTTGTCAGCAAGGGCATTAGCTGAAATTAAATCAGCGAGTGTTGCTGCAAGGCAGGATGAACTATGTACACGTCCACCATTTGCAAGTAAAAGCACAGATGGAGCGTATGAGGCACAGCAAACATGCAATGAGTGAGCGTCCAGAGACTAGATGGAAGATGCAAGATAGAGAACACAAGCCGCCTTTCACTGGATTGTATCCTGCCATGGATTGGATTGTGAAGTGCCTGCTCGCAATGTTGCCTCGTAATGAAAATTCACCAAACTTGTTGCAATTTCACACAATACACTGAAATTTGATTGTTACAATGTTTCTTTACATTTGTTAACACCTAAAATTCATAACAAACGCTTTAATATCTCGTGAAAAGTCAGGGCCATTCATTCTCTCCAGGAATATCAAGGGTTTTCAAGGACCATTAAAAAATTCCAGGACTGTCAAGGCCTTGAAATAGGCACTTCTAAATTCAAGGGTTTTCAAGGTTTTCAAGGACCTGTGCGAACCCTGCTGGGAGAACCGGACGGCTACTGACGCAGCGGGTATCAAGTTAATGCCAGCAATGACCTGCTTGCTCACCAGCGCATCCTCGCCATCAGCCACGCCACAATGTTCACTGAGTATGGCGAAGAGGAGCCCGCAGCCGTAAAGGAAGCTTGCCGGACCAAGCTAGACCAAGTGTCCAAAACTACTATGCACTCTTACCGACGAAAACGGCGTCTGGATCACAAGGAATCTCAATCAATCTGGCGTTGCAAAGAACCTCGACCCAAGATGGCCCGCTATCTAACTCCTACTCCGGAACCGAGTGTTGTTGGGCTTTCTTTGCCAGCGCTAAACAGAACCGGTACAAGGAAGCTACATCACTCCTCAAAGCACCGGTGGAAAAGGAAGCAACTCACGACCTGAGACCGACCGGCTCAACGAATCCCAACTAGAATGCTGAACCGGCTGTTATTTATCTTTGTGGTATTTCCTGCGCGGGTCCTGTGCATGTCTGCGTGCATGAATCATTGTCGCGGGTGTGTTGAGGAAAAAAGAAGACGAGCTTGGGACATTATCACCATCATAGGTTAGAGTAGAAGAGGTGGAATAAAAGGCGTTCTGAGCGGTGCCAAGGCCCGGGGCCCAGTTCCTCAACAATAAGAGAATCGCCAGGGAAAGCCAAAAAATTTACGAGAATATCGTTGCCGTGAGAAAGAAACAAACGACAGGAAAATCACCCACAAACCAAATATGTACAGTGGAATCTCGACGATATGATTCTGGGTGATACAAATTACAGGATGATATGAATTTCTGATAAGTCCCGGAGAAATTGCATTGTTTGCAATGGGAAAAACTTTGGCTCTTACGAACAGACCTGAGCAGCCCAGTTGATACGAACCGGCAAGGCCAAGCGAGCAAGCGACTGTGACGTACAGGCTCTCTCTCTCCCATTTTTGTCACTCTTTCTCCAGGAACGGCTGGGTGGTTGTTTTGTGGTCGCGAAAATGCGCCGCGCGCTCCTAAGCAACGCTGGCACATTGGCACGCTGTGTGGGGTGCAGGCGGCCACGGCAAAATGGTGGTGGCTTCGGTTGCGAAGTGGTGCGGTGCACTCTAACGACCGTTTCTGACCACTCTTTATTAAGGGAGCACACGGGTCTTTGGGACCGAAAAAGTGCCAAAAAATGCACTTTTCATAAGCATCATTTTTGAAATGTTCAGGTCTTTTTCTCCCGGTTTGCGAAGTTTTTCCTCCGAAAAGTCGGTACTTGAGCAGTAACAGGAACTTATAAAAGCCCTACAAGGCCGATTCTTCGAGATTCCGACGCCAAAATAACTATTTTTCTATAATTCCTCACTGCTGCGCAATGGGCGGTATCGCAGCGATCTCGGTCTCGTTTGAAAGAGTGAACTTCGGTCTTCAATTTCCCGCCACTGCGGTTCCTGCCCGCTCAGTTGTAGAGTGGGAAACACGCGCCAAAAAAAGCAAAAATGCGCGTTCCTATTCGCCGGCGAGCGCACGTGACTAGACAGCACGATGCGATTGGCCGGAGGCGGCGTCTGTCGTCTGCTCCATGCCGTTGTCGGCGCAATCAGGTGCCATATTGCTCAGGCTTTGACTACGACGTTTGCGATGTGGAAGGCCGGAAGAAAATCCCGCACGAAGAACCCGTATGGCAAAAAGAGAAAGAAATCCAACCTAGAGAATCTCCGAGGCCACTCCACACCAACGAGGAGCGATGAAGCAGGGTGTCTAGCAAAATGTCTAATTCAATTTCCCTGACTTTTCCATGTTTTCATGACCATTTTAAACGAAATTCCCTGACCAATACAACAGGCGCCATTATGTGTAAATGGTCCGCGAAGCATATAAACAGCATATACAAAACACATTAACTTCAGTTTGTTCAGTTTGAGGTTTGCTTGCCTTCTGTTACGGCTTCAGAGAGTTTATTTCATCTTGCCAGATAGAAGCTTCAATGCGCTTCAGCGAGCACATTTTGCTTTTTTTTTTATTGTCCTGGCTCGACATGCAACGTGAACCGCATGGTTTTTTTTTTTTTTTTGCACGCGATTCGCGCGCGTCGGCGTTGCGCGTGCGATTTTTTTGATTCGCGCGCGCGCAGCTTCTGCCTCGCTCAGGAAATGACGCGCGTCGCGGGAGGCAGTGGGAGGAGCCTGCCGACATGCGCCAATGGAGAGCCGCACGCCTCATGGCGGCAGTTTCGAAGCTCTCGATATGTTTAGGCTTACCACCCCGGCAGGTATTGCATGGGCGCTTTCACTAGCGGCGCGGATGATGTTTTATAGTACCGTTTTCGCCCACATTATAGGCTCCTTTACCTCACAAGCACTTCGTGCATGCCTTGTGTGGCATTTTAGACAGCGCTTAGAAGCGGGTCGCTCGAGCTTCCCGTCATCAGTTCGCGGTCGAAGACGCCGCCATTGTTTCCGCTGCCGGCAGCACCGCGCGCAGCGTGCAGGCGGTTCCGCGGCAGCGTCAGAGCGTCTGTGACATGCGCGGCGCATTTTCGCGAGCAGAAAACGCCCCACGCGGTTCACGCTAAACCATGTCATGTTCCTTTTTGATTAGGTAATTCTGGCTCCTGATGTCATAAGAAAGAAGTTCTATCAAGATTAGCTACAAAAAAGCGCTGACTTTTAAAATTCGATGAAAAAAAAAAAGCGCGAGTTGTGCGTGCGATTTGGGCACCACTACATCGACCACTCTGCGCAAGTGCAACCAGCAAGCTAAGCCAGCTGCGAGCTGCGTGAGCCGCACGGCGAGTTTCTGCACGCGATTCGTGCGCGGTATTTTCACGGCCGCGTCGACGATTTCGTGCCTGCGGTGGCTCCTTTCCTGCACAAGCAAGTGCGTTTGTGCCTTGAGCAGCATTTTAAAGGGCCGTTAGAAGCGGTCGTTGGAGCTACCGCACTACTCCGCGGCCGGTGCAGCCACCATGTTGCCAGCGCCTGCCGCTCGGCACGCACCATGCAGGTGGTTTTCGCGGCGGCGTCAGCGCGCCCCGTGCGCGGCGCGTTTTTGCTTGCAGAAAAACCAGAAAACCATTTCATGCGGTTCACGCCTTTCATCGCGCCGCGAACGTGTTGCGTTCGGTAACTTCTTGGGGGCCCCCCAACACTGGTTTCCCCTATCCGAAACTGGGGGCAGGCCCCGAAGTGGTTTTCCCTGACTGGTACTACTTGATTGAAAATTCCCTGACAATTTCCTGACTTTTCCCGGTGGCGCGAAATTCCCTGACTTTTCCCGTTTTTCCCGGTTTTCCCGGTCGCTAGACACCCTGTGAAGGAGATAGCGACCGACCTTCCGTGGTTGGCGACGACGCGCTTGTCAACGTAGGCCTAGCGCCTTCGCCGACCGCTCATAACGCCTCCGGCAGCGGTCGCATCCGTCTCGATACAGCAATGTTGCACCCGTTACAAGTGGCAGACGTGCATCAAAACGCGGAAAACAAGCTGCACGAGCTTTCTTCAACTGCAGCTACACAATGGAAGTGCAGCCTGTTGGGCGACCCTGACAACGCCGCAGCCACGCCGCTGGACGAAACAAGGTTCGTGATCGTCAGTTTGACCCAGCTGAACGAACTGATGCGCGCAGTGAAATGCAAGTTGTGCTCCGGTGATGTGGAAATTGGCAAGGAGGACAGGGAGTACGGCCTCGCCGTAAAGCTAGTGCTCAAGTGCGCGAAGAGCGGCGACGTGTCGACGGCGTGGAGCTCGCCGCGCGTTGACGGTGAGAGCAAGGCGAAGCCATTTGCCATCAATGTTTTGGGCGCGCGCGCCATGCAGTCGACTGGAAAGCAGCAAACGGCGTTCAACGACGTGTTTTCGTCGATGAACATTTCTTCGCGCAGCCTGCACAACAAAACGTGGCAGAGCTACGTGAAGACTAAACTGACTCCCGCAGCTGTTCGCGCATCGCAGAAGGTGACTGCAGATTGCGCACGATCAGTTCGGCAACTGTACGCTGAGCTCGACCTTGCAAACCCGGGCAACAACGCCGTGTCGTACGACGGCTCCTGGATGACGAGGGGACACTCGTCGCACATCGGAGTCGGCACGGTCATCGAGTTATTCACGGGGCTCGTGCTCGATTATGTCGTGCTCTCCAATTTTTGCGCCGGCTGCGAGCGGGCGCCCAAAGAGAGTGACCCTGCCTACGAAGAGTAAAAGGCGAAGCACCTCTGCCAGAGAAACACCACCAAAAAAGCTGGGGAAATGGAAGTGGAGGCTGCCCTCATTCTCTTTCAGAGGTCGTGGGAGCATCATAAGCTCAGGTACACCACAGTGGTTTCGGATGGTGGCTGCCGCACCTACCTCGCTTTGAGGGATGCAGATGTTTATGGCTTCATTAAGATCCTCAAAGAGGAGTGCGTGAACCACGTCCAGAAGAGAATGGGCACTCAACTGCGCAACCTCCCAAAGCAGAGGCCAGCTGGCTCAGAACACCTCAGTGGTAGGGGGCGGCTGACTGGCGACCTGATCAACAAACTGACCTCCTACTATGGCTGGGCTATCAAGTCCCACAAAGGGAACGTGCCAGCCATGCACAAGGCTGTGATGGCCACGTACTATCACGCGACATCCAATGATGCAGTGTCGAACCACAGCCTCTGCCCCACTGCTCCTGACTCGTGGTGCCGCCATAACGCTGCCAAGGCCAAAGGGGAGCCAGCCCCCAAGCACCGCTACAACCTGCCCCCCCAGGTCTGCGAGGCCTTGCTTCCTGTGTATGAACGGCTGGTGGACCACAAGCTGCTTGAGTGGTGCCAGCGCGGCAAGACGCAAAACAGCAATGAGAGTCTTCACTCAGTGATATGGTCGCTGGCTCCCAAGGAGCGCCACGCATCGCTTCACAGTGTGGAAGCTGCGGTCGCAGAGGCTGTGATGCGATTGAATGCCGGAAGCCAGTTGGCATCATCAAAGATCCTGCAGGAGCTCAACATGACCGTTGGCGCACTAAGCAGCACACGCATGGCCGAAAAGGACCCGGTGAACCAAGGACTCTTCCCGCAGGCGGACATCCGCAGAAAATGTGCCGCGGACCCTCAAGAAGAGGCACCTGGGTGGTGCCAGCAGTCAAGATGACTATGCTGCGGGGCCTACTAGTTGTTTCGTGAAAAAAAAAGTACTCCACCTTCTACTGTTTGCATTAAACATAGCACTGCTACGTTTTTTGCCATTTTTCTCAAAATGCATATTTTTGACGTATAGGAACTTCTTGAGAGGCATACCTCAGCACGTAGTGCAGCTAGAATGATAATTTTTCTTTGCAGCAGGAAGCTGAATGTTTAAACCATGGTATGGGAAGCAATTTTGCATTTTGTGTTTCAGTAATTTTTAATTAGCATTATTTTTAATTGGTTAGCAGCAGTACTTCGAACCTAAAAGTAAGAATTGATGGAAACTTGTATGTGATTGTAAAACAAAAAAACTGCTTCCCATACAACCTTCTACACAACTTCTAGTATCTATCAGCCTTGCTTGTAATTTTTTTATTGATTAGTTTTTTTTCCCATTGTTCTAAGAAAAATCAAGAAAGATTTTAATTATCTCGAAAACTAAATGTTACATCAAAAACTAATTGGATATTTGAAATCAGCTAAAAACTGAAAAGCCCATAAAGTTTCATGAAGATTGGTTGGAAAACAAAAAAAAAGTTTCAAAGACCAGTGTGCCCCCTTACTGCTCAGAGCACACACGAAGTTGCTTATGCGGTAAATGGGCTAATAATGTGGGTGAAAACAGTGCTATAAAACATCACCCGTGCTGCTAGTGAAAGCACCCATGCAATATCTTCTGAGGTGCTAAGCCTAAACATCTCCGGCGGAGCCAGCTGGCAGTCTCGAGCACTACAAAACTTCCGCCATGAGGTGCACACCTTCCCATTGGCAGAAGTCGTCAGGCTTCTCCCACTGCCTCGCGCGTCTCGCGTCATTTTCTGACCGAGGCACAAGTGGCCGCGGGCGCACAATCGCTGATGCGAGCGTGAAAAACTTGCACGCACAACGCCGGCGCGCACGAATCGCGTGCAAAAATGTGCCTTGTGGTTCACACCTTGGCTGTTGCAGCACGTAGTGACCTTGGGCACCGCGAGTAACGCCAGCGTAATCCCTTGTATTTTTCTTACATAATAGCTAACTCGACTCTTGAACAAGTTCAATCCTATAAATACCTAGGCGTCACCTTAACCAGTGATCTTTCATGGCGCACGCATATCACGAACGTCATATCATCAGCAAACCGATCTTTGGGTTTCTTAAAGCGCCATTCTGCGTCATGCCCCACTAGACGTCAAACTTCTCGCCTATAAAACTTTAATCCGAACTAAACTAGAATATGCGGCTCCCATATGGAGTCCGCACCAGGTATACTTGATCAATGAATTAGAATCTGTGCAAAACCGCGCCACTAGGTTCATTCATTCCTCATATTCATATGACATAAGCATATCATCCCTTAAACGCGAAACTGGTCTTTCAAATCTTTCAGTGCGCCGCCGCATCACCAGCCTTTGTTTGCTACACAAGTTTTTCTACAGCCCTCTTAATCAAGCACCCTACATCGTACCACCGACGCGCATATCTCACCGCACTGCCCACCCGTATCAAATTGCCGTCCACATGCTCGCACTACTACTTTTTCTGCCTCTTTTTCCCCGTGTAGCAGTGGACTGGAATGGCCTTCCCTGTGACGTTCCGGGCCCTCACGTGTTCATCAACTTTAAAGAGAAGGTCACCACGCACATTTCCATTTGACGACCTGTGAACATTTATCTGTTACCCACCCCTTATGTAATACCCCCTACAGGGGGTCTTTAAGGTATTAAAGTGATGTGATGTGATGTGATGATGAGTGAGGAGATGAAAGTCCAGAAAGGACCGCTCAGCGACATGGAGGTTAAAAAAAAGCAGCAAAACGTCACGGATTTCTTCACTCGTAAGTAAGAAAAGAAATAAACGAAAACTTCTTTTAGTGCTAAATTTTTGGCAGTTTTAATGGCCAAATTTGAGCCTGTACCACTGTATAAATATTTTGTTTAGCCAAGTGACCATTTTTATTCCAAAAAAGCATTACCACAGATCAGTTCTGTCCATTATTTTACTACCACAAATGGTATCTCTGGTATCTTTTAGGTCCTCGAAGTGCAGGACACGAGTTCATTACTGTGTTTTGATTGACTGCGCAGCTTAGCCTGCCAATGCTACACCTGGGCTATTAATGGAGGGCTCCGGATTAATTTTCACCCCTTGGGGATCTTCAACGTGCACTAAAATCTCAAACACACGGGCGTTTTTACTTTTCGTCTCCATTGGAACAGCGACGGCCATGGCTGACATCGCACCCGCATTCTTGGGCTGAGCCTTAGCCACTGGGCAACTTTGGCAGGTAAACGAGAGGAAGAGGTGTGGGTGGGAGCTCACCAGGTCAGTGATGAAGACGTCGACAGAGGCAGACTTCAGCGGCAGGCGCACTGCATCCCACTGGGAAACGTCCATGCACAGGGCCCCAGAACTGTTCGGGGGTGGCAGAGAACCAAGGAATGAGGGTCAGCTCAGGACTACCTAATGGCAGAGTCCTTCAATGCTTTACTGGTCACGAAACTTCGGCGCTCGTTTCATATAGGGACCGCGCACGCCACTACAGGCGCCACCGCCGCACGAAGGTCATCCAGCCGCCGCGCGTGCGGCGTATTGGCCAGCTCTTGGCGTGCAAACGCTTGCTGCTTTTGGTGTTTGCGCACTGATTAAGTGTTTTTTTTTTTTCGTAGTAGTTAGCGATGAATAGTCCAGTCATTGTGTATATCACCTGCCTTGAATGGGGTTTTATTTGTCGAAGTAAATTACTGTAGACTTCGGCCGCGAACGGCAACGGCTTCTGTGTGCTCTGGCAAAGCGCTGCGCCGTCGTGTTTACGGATTTTTAAATCTATTTTGCTTCTTTTCTTAAAGCAAAGTTGTAATTACCACATATACGGTAGCTGTCTAGTCACGGATAGCTGCGGGCCTATCGATAATACAATAAAAAAACTGAAAGAAACCAAGTACGCGTCGTTCAAACTACGCTTAATGAATCCGTCGATTGCTCTGGTATGCACAGAACGATAAAAGAGATAGCCTAATAGTATTGTCGTTTCTATGAGTGGGTACATACTTGAGAACATCTAAAAACGCTGCAGAAACGTGAAGGATCAAAACACGAGGAGATATAAGTTGCACCATGTTTCTTTCTGCATCCACGCTTTGCAATACTTGCAAAAACAGGAAGCGAAAAAAGAACAATAAAACTGATTTTATCACATGCAACAAAAAAATCAATGTTACGAAGGGAGACAAAATCGCGTGGTCCAGCATACAAAAATTTATTTTTTCGCGCTGCGATGTGCAGCACACGGAGAAAACACAATATTTCCACGTAGCCAAGAACAAAGCAAAGCTTTTCTGAATGCAGCGAGCTAGCGATCTCCTGCACTACAAAAGAGTAGAATGAAACACAAACGTCGAAGAAGCAGTCCGCAGTGTGACGTGCACAGATGAACGTCGATAAAGTGAGTTGCGCGGCGTTTGCTATGCATGCATTACTCTCGGAACGTTATTAATTTCAGATCCATGGAAATAGGATCGAGAACATTGTCGAAGAAACAAAAAATCAAGTTAGCGACAAGGTGACACCCTTTCCATATCAAACAATATTGCCCGACGGGACGTACGACAAACAGAGCAAAGGGGCGCTCCGGTTTAAACGCCAGATAAGAAACCGGAATCCGCCACGCGCGGTTACAAAACAAACAAAACGAACCCTAAGGGATAATTCGCGGAAATATGAAAAGTAAAAGCCCAAGGACGTCCCAAAGCTTTTTTTACACGCGAGCCTGAGCGCAAGGTAATACAAGTTTGCAAACAGGTAATGAAGCACCGCTACAACCTGACTGATATGACAAAAATCCGGCTTTAAGTTAGCCTTGTACAATTCTAGGTCCACGATGCTCTCAAAATGGTACATTGCGTTTTCCATTCTCACACACAGTGCATTTCCACATACTGTCGCACACTTATTATCGAAGCTGAAATCTCCCGTTGCTTGCCTTGGAACGGCGCCCCTCCAATTCTCACGCAGCTGCCCGTCGCTCGGTCAACAGAACAAGGAAACATTTTCTGTGGTATCGTTGTACAAGGAACGACATCCCGGGACGCAACACATGTTCGGCATCGTCATTGAACTACTTAAAGGAGCCATGAAGAGAAAACGCAAGTTGGTTTTATCAGTGGTGCCACTGATGAACGGTGATTTGGAGCAATTTTTGTATCAGCAAATTATTAATTTTGGAGCAATTTGGAGCACCTAAATGCCAGTTTTGGAGCACCTTGGAGCAACTAAGCATCAACTGCTAGATATGTCCAAAGCAACTCTCAACACTAAAAATTGACCAGTATCGTCCAGTAATTGATGTAGAGGTTGCCATGGAATGTGCTTCAAGATGCTTTTCACACGTGCGATCACAAATGGACGGCACAGCTGAAGAATAATGGCCTTCTTGTCCTTACTAGGGGAAGACTTTTTCAAGGAGTCACTGAAAACGCTCCATAGTTGGCAGGCTCGAACATGCATTAAAAATAGCTTTCACAGTCAGCTCACCCAATAGCCCATGAATAGCCAAATAGCCAATAAAAAATTCCACCAACCACAAAAAAAGTAGCCATATTTGGCTATTTATAGCCCCAACCTGACATCCCTGGAGCAATGGGATTTTTTTCCCACTTATTTCGGAACAGTCGCTAGAAGTCGCCAGAAGTATGATGCAATTAAATCCCCTAAGTATCCACGCAATAGCAAAAAATGCCACAAAACATAATTTGCAAGATATTTTGCTCCTTTCTGGTACGAATAAAAGGCAAAAAGGCAAGCTGGAAATGCGCACGAGAAATGCGCATGGAGCATTTTTGCATGCGATTCGTGCACGTTGGCGTTGCGCGTGCGATTTTTTTACGCCCGCGTCGACGATTCCACGCACGCGGCAGCTTCTGCCTTGCTCAGAAAATGACGCGCGTCGCGCGCGGCAGTGGGAGGAGCCTGGAGACTTGCGTTGCGCCAATGGGGAGGCGCGCGCCTCATGGCGGCGGTTTTGACGCGCTCGAGACAGCCCGGTCACGGCCGGCCGGCAGGTATTGCATGGACGCTTTCACTGGCGACGCGTATGATGTTTTATAGTGACGATTTCGCCCACATTATAATATAAGCTCATTTACCACACAAGCAACTTAGTGTGTGCAGTGAGCGGTATTTTAGAGAGCGCTTAAAAGTGGTCGCTCGATCTCCCCACACCACTTCGCGGCCGAAGCCGCCGCCATGCTGCCGCGCCGCGCGGCAGCGCGCCTGTGGCGTGCGCGACGCGTTTTCGCAAGCAGAAAACGCTCCACGAGGTTCATGCTTTAGAGAAGACTGGCCATTTTTCACGGCCCGCTTCACTTGCGATGGTCCAGTCCGCGAGCCCAACAATCGAAGCGGGAGCTTGCAGCCGAGCGCGTCATGCATGCCGCGAAACGGCGCTCCCGATGGCTCTCGGGGCGGAGAGAGCCGGCAATAAACGCCACCTAAAACTACCTATTGTTCATAGCAGGAACCATTGGAAACTACAGCAAGAAGGAAAGTTTTGAACCGTGGTACGCCAGCGCTGCAATGAGTTGCTAGACGAAAACACTGTATCGGCGGTACAGTGACGGCGCCAACCAAACTCACCGCGGCAAACACGATGACGGGTGCTAGGGAGTTAAAGTTATCAAGCCGAATTAGTTACACATGTCCACAAACCACTGTGAAGTAGTGCTTGTAACAGGCTGCACGCGATTTGCGCGACACAAATTTTGGCGCACTTTTGGCGCACTTGCTTGCAAAATCGTGGTTTTTTTATCAGGATGGCGCAGGATACCTCATTTGGCGCAAATTGGCGCATTTGGCGCAGGAGTGGCAGCACTGTTTTATTTGAAAGATTTCGTGTTTTATAGTGCCCCCAGCGCTTGTCCGGATACAAACGGTGCTTTATTCACTAAGAAATTAAACAATTTAGGTTAAAATTTTGATTTTCCCGCTCAATCGTGCGTTTTCGTGGCCCCAAGTGACATCACGGGAACCGACCGCTCTGCAGCCTAGAGTACCTTCATTCACGCATCCGCCGTACAGGGTAGAGACACGTAACGCTGGCGCCGCCATGTTCGGTTGCTCGCTCGCCTCCGAAGCAAGTCATTGTGTCAAAACCGCGCTAAAATTATCGCCGCAACGCGGTTTACTGAAGAAGTTTGAATCATATTGTCTGTTTCGCGTTGCTAGGTCTCGTGGGAAACGAAAAGAATAACGCGTTGAGCCCGTTGGCCCAATTGCGGCGGCACGGGACCGTTCAAAGGTTGTCTCCACCCTGTAGCGGTGTTGGTTTGTTCCCGCGTTTCTTTACGTTCCGTAACCTAGATGGCGCCACCATACCGTGGCAAGCGTTTGGTTTGTTTTTGCCCGCATTTAAACCTGGCTTGTTTTTGTTCTGGGAGAAAATATTCGTTCCCTGAAACAGTGCTCGCTCGACAAATGGGGTCACGTAAGACACCGTTGCTTGCGTCAATCGGCCAGTGTCGTCTGAGACAACCCCAAGCCCCGTAGTACTGTACAGCTAAACCAAAGCATGCTGTGCGCAGTACGAACAGCAGAACGCATCAGTACTTCTATGTTTACATGTGCTTTCGTAACTTCCACTGTTTGTCCCATCATTCCTATTGCTTTGTAAAGAATGTGCCCTAAATTTAAGCGCAAATCGCTCGTTCGTCTAGTTTGTAAGCTCTACCTAATTTGCGTCTGCTTCTGCCAGCCTCCGCCAATCGCAGAGCTTAGCCCATGTGACATCACAGGTTCTGTTGCGGGAAATGAGCTGGTGGGTCGCATGACCATTCCCGTTTTTCCTAATTATGTAGCTTCTTTGAGCGAAGTTTACGTTAAAAGTGGTGTCGGTATGATTGTAACGAGACAATCTTTTGAATGAACCAAACTTGTGTTTTCTCTTCATGGCTCCTTTAAGTCGCATCACGAGAGCGCGATATGCACGTTACATTTTTTTCCTGCACAAAACAAACACAACTCGTCGCGGCTCTGCCGTTCGAGCCAGCGCAAAGCCGCCCGAGGAGTGACCTCAGTGAGAGGGTGGCGCCACCGCGCGGCGGCCAAATGCAGCATATGAAGCTCTCCCATTGAGTTACGGAGCAGTTTCGTGACCAGTAAAGCATTGAAGGACTCTGCTAATGGGCACGGATTAGTTCTTCCTCCTCAAAATATTCAGAAAGACATTGATGCAAATTGATCAAAGTGCTATCTGTGGCTGGTTGCATTTTGCCAGTTAAACCAGTGTGATTTGCTTTTTGACTATTGAGCACAAATCTAGTGTCATTTTGTCCGTATTGTGTGGCAGAAACCTAACACCACGTGCAATTCAAGGGCACTGCGCCAATTACATATGGTGTAGACCACTAATAACATATGTCCCTGGAGCTACAAAATCTGCACTATAAATGGCACCGCGCTATAAACAAAACACGCGCAAATCCAACCACGTTGCAATGTATGCTTCAGACATTCCTTGCTTATCATCACTAAAATGAATGCTACTTAACAGAAGCACAGTGTATATTTCGTCACTTTTTCCCACGTTCAGACACTGCCACGCCCTTTTACTAAAGCCCAACAGTGAGGGAGCATGTCTCCGTTTCTTAGCGTCTAGAAAAATGGATGCCATAGGGAAGGGGGGGAGGGGCAGACTTATGCCCACGAGACAACACAATAAGAATACAAGCACGATTTCTTTTTTCTTTTTACCCCACACTGCATTGGCAATGCTGACAGCCGCTGCTTATCAGCACAACATACAGGTAGTGAAAACCTCTTGCATCACTTGCCACCCAGCTGGGTATTTTTAGATGTCGGGAAAGAGAAAGGGGGGTTGCTAATCTGCCAACACTTTATTAGAAACAACTTACCGTGTGTGCAACTGAAGGGCGCCTATTTTTTTCATTTCTCTGTCTAAGTTACGGGAGAGCAGGGAAAGTGCCACTGTGTGGGATGGCTGATTCTATCCTTTTTTTTCTGTTTTGCGACTCTAAAACACTACCCCAGCTGCCCCAGTCAATTGGTCGATCAACGGACCTGCCAAAAAAGCACACTATAAATGCTATTGTGCTTTGGGCAACTGCATTTTAAGCGGTATGCTTAGGCACTGAGTTCTGTGGGAGGCAAACCGGTGGTCACAAAAACCCGCATTATATCCGGTCCCGCCCTACAAGCATTACATTATAAAATGGCCTACACTGCACCGCAATGGCATTGCACTGGTTTTCTGTTTTCACACAGTCCCAGCCTTCAAAATTTTTTACTTTCACTCACTATATATGGTTGGTATCAAACTTTTGTTAATTCACACACATACAAAATAAATCGCCTTAGCAAATCAGCAGAGAGGATGGTCTGGAAGAAACGGCACTTTTGAACTCCCCGTTCAAAATGTGCACAACTTGGCTGAAGAAAACTTGGAACATGTCACCATAATCACGTCAAGCAGCAAAAAAGATTTCTGCAACACTGAATAGATTCCAGCCCCGTAAAAAAAAAAAAAAAAAAACACACACAACACACAAGCACTGCCAACCAACTGAACCATGCAGGATAGGAAGAAAGAGCACACTCCAAGGGTTAGGCGAAGCCAGAAAATAGGTAACACTGAGGAAACAAAAGGAATAGAGTTCTGCCTTCTGGGATAGCACAGGAAATGGAGGGCTAGACCATTTCCGAGGGTGCAAAAAAGACAGAAGCAGCCCTGCAGACAGCAGGCATGCAGCAGCACTAAGCATCTCCCTTTATGGTGAGGACCACCATGTTGGCAGCTTATAAGGAGGGGTGGGAGGGTGGCAAATGTGTTGCACACAGTGGGCACACAATGGCGTAGCATCAGTCAACATGTGTGCCACCCCATCTGAGAATGCCGTAGCGGGGGCACACGTGCCTTAAGAGCTGTCTTTCAAGCAAGCACACACCAACAGAAACGATAGCTTTAATCAATAATGGGAACTGGAGTGTCACAGTCCCGATTGAGTAAGTGGCTTAGTTCATTACATCGCACATGGTGAAGTTTACCCTGCTGTGATTTCTCACTGTCACATCTGAAACATTGCTGAATCGGTAAAGCTTTTGCCACTGGTGCCACTGGTGCCACAAATTAGGGGCCAAACAAGCCTGGAGTCAGAACGAAGTGCTTTCTCAAGTGGAGCTCTACCTGAACCCGTAGAATGGCCATTTTCATGGACAGTCACTGGTAACTCGTCCATTGGAAGCAAAAGTATGTGGCTTAGGGAGGAGGAGGGATATGCAGAAAAATAATTAACATCCATTCACTGCTTATCCTCTGTTCTTTCACAGGAACAACATAAACCTTGTGAACGCACCCTTGGATACACTTTTTAAACGACCAGTGAGACTAACAATAAACTCAGGCGGTCTGGGCCAAAGCCGTGTAGCCACTATGGTATTCAAGCCAATTGGCCTAGTTCCGTATTTTTGCTACTCTTGAGTAGACAATGTGCTGCTGGTTGTGTGGTCACTGAGGGCCTTGTCTTCTCTGCTACTACAGGCAAAACTGTTATAACAACACAGCTGTAGCAAACATTTATGCAAATATGGGTGCGCTGCACTTGCCCAAAACAAAGAGCAGGCAAAATTGCATCGCGTTGCAGGGTGGTACCCAGCAAAGTAACCGCATTCCAGAGATAAAAAGGAACTTTTGTGCACCCACTTTATGGAAGTTCAAAATACGGAATCCATATGTCCAACAGGCTTAGCTGCACAGAAGTTTGTAATTGGACAATGATGCAACTTTCTGATGCGAACGGCGGCTTGCTCAGCTTCGCGCCAGATGTGGCAGCTTTTATCATAGCCGCCTTCACGTCTAGCGTCTTTTATGTTTGCTTCCCACCTGGCGCATTCATGCTGTTAGAGTCACACACGCAGCATGATAAAAGATAAGGACGAGTAAGAGAGAGAGAGAGAGAGAAAGAGAGAGAGAGAGAGAACGTGCACGACTTCAACAACGAGGCTACTGCAGCGTGTGTCTGCAAGTGACATCGCAGGTGAACGCGCTGTGGCCGTGCGTGCTGAGTGCATTGGCTGTGTGCCGTCCCACGGGGGGGGGGCGGGGAAAACATGGCTTGCCGTCGAGCTTGCAAGCATTGCAGGAGGGTGCCTGGCGGGAGCTTCAAACCGCTAAAAATACAGTTTCCGCCTTGTGCCCCGTCTCAAATTTGCATTCCGCACTGCTGTGAAATTGTCTCAAAATTTTATTTCTGAACGAAATTTGTTCGTTACATCCTGCAACGGGAAAATTTACCTCGTTAAAACGAGGTTTTAAATACATTGGTTTCTATGGGGTCCTTCATGGGGAATTACGATTTGCTCATTATAGCTATTATTTCGTCACAGCCCGTCTCGTTATAACGAGGTTTAACTGTACAATGCAGTAGTTTAAAGGGGCCGCGAACACAAAACACAGCTTTGTTGAAAAAGAGCTACCCTTTGGTAACGTACTAAGCTCCACACCACCCTCGAAGAACATTTTCTGGCCAAGAAACGCAAGAAATATTGAAAAAATAAATACTTTCAAGCTTCATGCTGCACTGACAACCGGCAGGAGTGACATGGTATAGGCCAGCACTAAAAGCATAATTATCACTGCACTAACCGCGAATTAGCATTCAAGTGGCGGAATCAAACGAAAACTAGAGGCCCACTACACTTCCCAGTCTGGTTTCTTGGCAGTGGCTTAGACCAACGGCTGCCAATTACCCAAACTTGATTCTCCGACGTCATAGAGAAATCGCCGGAAGGTGGAGGGCAAGTTGCCAATGCTTCATTCATCCATTTTCCCGAACACCTCCATTGTTTGTTCGCCGTTTCCAACAAAATTGGTGCCTTCGTGTTCAGGACAAAGCAGCGTTTGTAATGATCCAAACCCGCATTTGCTCTCCATGGCCCCTTTAATGAACTTAGGGCATGCCAAAAGAGCATCTATCTGAACTGCATAGATACACCAATGATCACAGTAACGTGACGACAGCCAGGTTGTGGACACAGATGCTTACCCGCCGCCGCCGCCCCTGCCGTGGGCCCGCTTGTCGTTGAGGGCGGTGCGGTTGTCGTGTGCGCGCTGCACGGCCAGCGGGTGGTTGTCCCCACACACAAACACCACCTGGGGCCAATTCACGCAGCCCTGCAACCACAGAACAAGGACCCGGAAGGGTTCAAACAGCGGGCAAGAGGGGAAAGCACTGGGACGGGCCATGCGCCATACTTTGTCGGGCATATTGTATTACATCTAAGCTACATCAGCTGCACTGCACATCAACTGGTAGATGCGCGCCAACTACTGCGCATCAACCGAACCGCGTCCAATAACTGACCAGCCAGAATCATTATTCTTTCTGAAACATCACATCGTTGCCCAGCGCATACTGTGACAATTACGCTGCGTGCTGTGCTTGTTCACCATAACCAAGCGTTCATTATACAGGGTCGACCTCTTACATCGCAACAGCTTATAGTGTGGGGACGGATATAACAAGCGGTTTTGTCACCACTGGTTTGCTGCCCATACAACTCGATGCATTTGCATACTGCTCAAAACGTGGTCGCCCGAAGCACAATACCGTTTGTAGTGCGATTTTCTTACAGGCCCGTTTATTGACGGGTGCAGCTAAAGCATCATTTTAGAGTCGCAAAAATGAAAAAAAAGAAAGAAAACGGAATCGGCCATCTCTTGCAGCAAATTCTCCCGCTTTCCTCCAACTTATATGCATCAAAAAAAAAAAAGGGGGGGGGGGTGGGGGGGGGGGGGCACATCTTCAGTTTTCATGTGAACTGCCCTTGCTCATGGCACACCTAAGAAAGCAAGCCATACCAGCGGCAGCTTCCACTGCCTGTGCGTTGAGCTAATAACCAACCCACTTCGGCAACGCGAGCACACGGTGGGGTGGGGAAAACCAAAAACTTTGCATTCTTATATCGTTGTCTCTTTGGTGTAAGCCAGGCTTATTCCCACCCTGCGGCATCTGTTCTTTGCTAAGAAAGAAACGCGCACGTGCTGCCTCACAACACAAAAACAAAGCTAATTAAAGCTGTGCTCGCAGTTGGTAAGGCCATGCAGCAGCGCCTGACGTGGAAAAAAAAATCCTGTCAGCCATGCTAGCGTTGGCACCTAAGTTCTAGAATAGGGGAAACGACTGTTTGAAGGCCAGATAGGGAGGCCTCAAACACAACATGCTCGTTCACGACAATAACTGAAGATTTCTACCCACGGCTTGCGTTTCTGAATGTGTTGCTGTCGCGGCGAACAGGTCCCTCCGAGGTCTGCAGTACAGGCTTAGCATCGCCGTAGTTACACAGTCACCGCTGTACGAAGCTGCGGTGACGACGACCACCAGCGCAATCTTTCACCGCACTATCAACCCCCTTTCACGCAGTTATAAACCGATTTTATAGCAATGGTGCTGCTCTGGCAGGCGGCGACAAGTTTTAGCTGCTGCAATGTGCACCCGTTTGAGCGTGCTCCCTGCCCAACATTGCATGCAGATGCTTTCCGCGATCGTGCACAGTGTTTTCGCCTCCAGAAGACACTCCGTGCTATTCAGCATTATTCATACCTAGCAAATGAAGTGTCATATCTACAAACTCGGTTAAGCCTGTGTGACAGACGGTGGCAATGGACATACATCCCCATAAAGACATGCCGTGCCGGAGTGCTGCTCGCATAGACGCCTCCCGAACCGCCTAAACCACCAGCGGCTTTCCCGAGCCAGAAACACTGATTGGCTGCAGCATTTGATGGAACCCACCAATAGCAGTGCCATAGTCTTCAGCGCCAGCTGTGGCATTGAGGCTACGTCAGACGCGATACACTATGTGAATGCTCCCTTGAATGGCAACGAGAATTGACATGTCAACAAGGGAAGAACGCAATCTAGCGATAGCGCGCTTGAATCGTGGCCCCTTTCAAGGGGCACTAAAGGCGGCATATAATTTTTTTTAACTGAAAGATCATGTTTCGTAGCTCACGCGGCTTTTGTTCGACAAGCAACGATGCATTACTTGCCGAGAAATAAGTAAATAAAGCTGGCATTTCTCTCACCTGCTTCCCTTGCATTTTTTATGATGTAACCATTGCGTCACAAAATTGGAGCGAATCCCCGCCACGTGCTCATTTTGGGGACGTGGGCAGCACCGCAGAGTGGCGCAAGCAAAACAGCTTGTGCCGGCGGCGCGCCGCTGCGCTCATGGGCCGCTCACCATGACGGAATGAGAAACACATTAATATGCTCGAGCGGCCGGTGTGCTTGCATACTCCGGCATCCCAGACCCCATCAAGCAGCTGCGAGCATGGAAGGCTGCAGCAAAGCCACTTTTGAAGCAACAAGCGCCGTTTCCAATATCAACCATGGCATCTTGGGCTCCCAGTTGGCGCCATTCAAACTGGCACCCTTACATCCCATCTTCGAGCAATCGCAGCCACTTCATATTATCTTCCATCGCGCAGCATGAACCTAGCATGGAATAAACCACCTTGAGTCTTCACGACAGCCGTGTCAGTAGTTGTCGTTACCCGCAGAGCGACGCACGCTTTACGAATTATCAATGGCAGCTCAAGGCGAACAGGTGGATCGGTCAGGTAACCACTCGCAGTAAGTTCATTCCACGGGCAATTATCTTCGAACCGCACACACTTTACTGGGGCGGTATTCTTGTGTTTTGTCCCTTTTGTGCCCCTTTCAAAAGTGTCCCTCCTGAGCGAGCCCTGATTGGCTAAAAGCAAACACCCGGATGTGACGCCATGCAAGCATGGCGGAGCTATGAGCCGTGGCTGCTGGGAGCCTATGCTCGGAGCAGACAATTTGGAGCAGACGATCTTTCGTCGCCTTGTTTCGCTCGCGGAACAATAAACACATAAAAGATACTCTGATACGGTTTCAGTTCTTTCAAATGCGTTTGCAAGACCAGCTAGGGTATTTGAATCAAAGGCCCACTGCTTAACCGGAAGTACGTCACGATGAAAGGGACGCAAAAGGGACGTTTTCAAAAGGGACAGTTACGAGAATACCGCCCTTGGTAGCAACATTTTAAATAAAGTGTTACTTCTCCTCCTACTACTCCTTCATTGCACACAAAAAACAGGAGACGAAGCTCGGGCGGCTCACTTAGCCACCTGCAGTGCACCTTGCTTTTCCAGATTTGAATCAAGGGACTTTATCTGCTTCCTGACAGATATACGCCTCGAGCTTCGCGATCGCTGCGCCGCCTGCCGCCGCTTCTCCGCGGCGTTGACGGGATTTGCGCTGCGTGGCTGATAGGGCCGCGTGCAGTGTTTAGGTTCTGTTTCGCTTCTTTTCGCCTTTCCGCCCCCTTTAAAAAACTTGTTATGGTGACGTCTATAGGCAAGGAGTACGTTTAGGTCACTTAAAAAGCAGCCGCGTCTTCGTAGAGTGCGCGATCGCCTGCAAGAGCTACCCGGGGACGCGGTTCTGCGTGCTTCGTCGCCGCTCTTCCGGGCGTCGGCGACGGTAGCAGCATATCACCCCTGTCACCTGCAGGCACAAATGAATTCTACTGTCGCCTCGTTTAGACCTGATACTGGCACAATGAAAGGTTGGCTTCTTTGTGCCAGTATCGACAACGAATGCGGCTTCGTTTCGAATATATACGTCGCAGAAAAATATGTTTCGGGGATGTGATTCCCCAAATTCCGGACAATAACTTATGCCTGTTATAAGCATATAAACCATGCGAAAATGTTAAGTATATTCCAAGCATAGCTGTGCGTCGTTAAATATGTGCCCACAAACCAAGGCAAGTTAATGAAACCACGGAAAAATAAATGCTGTGCAAGTGCGGAATTAAGAAACATGATTCTGTAACGGAAATAAAGAAAACGGTGCAGCTTCTGACATGCTAAAAACGTTCGTCGAAACTTAAGCCAGGTAGGGTTCACTAGACCAACTATACGCGAAATGCACTGCTATTTTGCAAGACATCGTTGATCATGGGGGGGGGGGGGGGGGGGGGTGGAGGGGGAAGGGGACGCTGTGTACAAATGCGGAGCGGAATCAGGCAATGAACGTTTTAGTAATCACACACACACGCACACGCACACACACGCACACAAATATCGCGTTTACTTTCCTTTTCTTTTTCTACTTCAAAGAACAGCTGATCATACGGCGGCCGCATTTTTGGAAGTATACAGGTAGGCTGTTCAACAAGCGATGAAAGGTGTCGTTGGAAGAGAGTGGTTGTGAAAAGGGCCCCCTGATTTCAGTTTCTGCTTTATTCTGCTGGCTCCCTGTGCCATGTGACGATATTTCGAAGAAGCATTAGTCGCGGACGCGGATTATATTCTAAGCCCGTCTCCGCGCTGCTCGAAGAGGAGCAGATGAATGTTTGCGGGCGCTCACCTCACGACAAGAACACTTTGTCGTGTGCTGATCCCCGAGTATAATTACGTATGCATTGCCCATCGTACTTTTGTTGAATATTCCCGAAATTAACACAGACTGGCTTGTAAATGGTGGTGATCAATATCAAAGTTACAATATTGGCAAAGTAACTGGCGTGCTGTCAGGTATGAGAGCCCGCTGATTATGTAAGCGCACAAAACCAATTTAAATCGTAGTGTATAGCCATAGAATGAACATCTGAGGAACCCGGGGGTTACGGAGACACTGCTAGTAAATTCAGGTGGAACTACAATCGGCTCCATCACACGCCGGTTCCGCGACGCTGGCCTGTGACACACACCTGGCGCTTATACAGATCGAATATACATCACTAAGATCGCGTCAGAAATATTTACACTCTCGAAAACACACCTCATTTGCGAACAGAAAGACTGCTCCACATGAACATGGATTTCAAACGCCCGCACACGGTAAATCTCAGTCGTGGACGTGACGCAAAAGCAGCGGCGGCACTGGGGAGCGGGACGCCGACTCCGCGCCCCGCTTTCGAAACGGGCCGCTAGGGGGATTTCAGTGGCGCCCCTACAGGCCGCGCTCGAGGCGTATATTGCTTGCAGAAGCTCGGTGCTCACAGTCGTAGGTTATCGACTTCACCAGTTGCGCACCAATGCTGCAGTGGCTAGAATAGCTGCAGATGCTTCTCCAAAATGAAACTGAACGATGATGAACGATTGATTGTTGAGGGAAGCAGTCTGCCTCGCAGCGTATAAAAGCTGTAGCCTGTGTTTTTTATTAGATACGATGAGCTCACGGAAAGCTTTTATTTAAGTTTGTTTCACGCGCTCAATCACTTAGGAACTGTTTATTTCAGGAAAACGTATAGATGCTCCTCGAATGATCTCTCGTTATTCACCACTTTTGTGACGTCCCAAACCGTGATACCGTGATACCCAAAAACGTATGGGGCGTTTTCTCCTGTTTTCACATTTCTGATATTTTCTGTCTTATTAAACAACTGCTAGTTGAAAGAATGGTGTATTTAGATTCTCGGCACCGTAATCAATCGATACAAGCCAACTTGTTTCGACCCCTTAGAGTCCCTTTAAGCATCCTTTTTTCTTTCTTTTTTTTTTTAAGGAGTACTGACACTAAATTTCTCGCTTTCAGTTTTTATGCTGTAAATAATACCTATTGGCCCAGTAATTACGAAAATCGAACCGAAAGCCGTCAGCCGCCAACACAGAATTAATTATAGCACGTTTATTGCAACCAGTTTCAAATTCTGTCGCCGCGCGGGAAAATGGCTGTTCGAAGGCCAGCCTGCAAGCGGGCCAGTCTGACGTCACGGTATCACCCGTGACGTCAGGGACGTTCGCCGCATCGTCTTCTACGATTGCACATGGTCCGCACTCGCCCGAGCAGTCGACAAGTCGTCTGAATCGTCAGACTCGGATGAGTCGCTGCCTCCCGACAGACAGAGCAACTTTATTTGGCCAGGCAATTAGGCCGGCGATGTCTTCGCCGTCGTCCGTTTTTTAATATCACTGCGGCTCGAACCGGCGCAGACCGTGATAGCAACAGCCTGTCGCCACTGTTATAATCAATCTGATCGCGAAAAAGAAGTTCCACATGCGAGAAAGTAGATGTTAGTGTGGTGAAAAATAGTGCTAGGGGTTGTTATCAGCGCTGAATTTAAAAGCGGCGTTCAGATATTTGCCGCGATGGTAAGCCTACGCTAACCGGCAGCGGGGGTTCGGCGCTCCGACCCAGCACTGCCCAGAGCCGGCACCGCGGTGCGGTGACCGGCCCAAAGATGGCGCCAGCTGCGTGCTAGAATCAAAACAGGCCACGGCAGATGTCTTGGTCACTGATCGCTGGAACGACAATTATCGCCAAAATGCGAAAAAGGGGATGATAGTGTGGTGAAAAGTTGTGTAAGGGATGGTCATTCGCAGTTGTACAGATACCGGCGATCAAATATTCGTCACGATACTAAGCCTAAAGTTCCCAACACCCAAGGTGACCCGAGCAATGCCGAGCCCGGTGGCTCGGGCGGCAGTTCTTGCGGCCGCCTCCGCACACGAACTCAGTCCACGTTTAGCGCTGCATGTCATAGCGTGGAAAATAATGCATCTTGGCGCCGTCGACGATTTGCTCGGACAGGCTTCCATGAGCAGTACTTCGCATTCCACGAGCTTGCCATAGCACAACTTGGGTGAGCTCAACGACGCGCACCGCGCGGTTTTCGGCACCAGTGCAAGGGAACACCATGCGCCGGCCACGAACTGAAGAGCAAAGACACCGAACACGCAAAGTGCACAAAGTTTACAAGCATTGCTCACACAGCTACACCCGTACGTCTCCTGCCCAAACGAATACCACTGACAACAGCAGCGCAGGATATCGTTTCCGGTTCCAAAAATGACTATATGACGTCACCCTGAACCGGCCAGACACGCCAGCAGATGTTTCGTCACGCCCAAAGCGATTTCACTAGTGCTGCCAATTTGTGGAAGCTCGCGGCCGGGACAATCAAAATCGATTTTAGATGCAATTCCGGCCTCGGATTGCAGCAAAAATTTCTGTGAGGCATCTGTACAAACTAATGAAGCCAATTATATCATTTTTTAAGCAAAATTTGGTGTCAGCACTTCTTTAAGTGTAGGCTATCACGGAGAGCTACCGAACAATTTTTCAGAAGTATTCACATAGGATAGTTTTAGCAGCTGTCAGACACAGAAAGCTGTGCATGAAGTGCAGTGCGGCTTTCGTGCTACAGACTACAACCATACCTGAGCCAGGCAAATGGTCCAAAAGTTGAACCCACCTCGAGGGGGATGGATCCACCACCCACCATAGGGTCGCACACAATGTCACCGGGCTGGAGGTCGCAGAGCCTGCACAAATATGGGGGTCAGAGGTCACACCACACAGTTTTACGTCCTTTCGGCTAAATGAACTCGCCTGAAAACAAGAAATGTGCAAATACTCGAAACTTTGAATGCTTTGTGAACACCGCTTGTTTTCTGGTTCACAGCACAGCTTCATTGTTCAAATTATTTTCTAAATTTTTGAATATTTGAAACTGAATCATCGAGCCACAACAGTTGGCTCTGCCGCACGACACCAAAGCTGTGCAAAAAGACGAACATAAGCCTTGTACAAACCTTGTACTGTAGAACCCTGCTAGTACGTCCCCTGGACAACCCACTTCTTACAACGGATCCCCATGGTCCAGGCAAACTCCCCAGATTAACAATGCATCAAAAACGCCAATGATACGACGCTCGGGTGCATGCGGTCCACTTTCATACGACTGACCCTGGTGGAGACAAAACAGGCATTTTCTCCCACCTTTTATGCCGCCTTGTCCTGACCTGCATTTTTTAACCCCCATTTGGCACAGCTTGATGTGAAAGGTCTGCAGACGGGGCAGACACTCGCTGAAGAGACGTAAGCAAGCATGCAGGTGCTGGTGGGCGGGAGTTAAATTTCGACAATCCCGCGTGGCGGCAGAACTCCGACACGACAACAGTGAGAAGTTGAAGTCATGTGGCTGGCGGACCGCGAATTCGAAGCTCCCATCAAGCTGACAAATATGAAAAGCACATACGATGCAATCAAACACCCGCTTTCCTCGCTTGATCGATTCAAGTTTCTTTCTTTCACGACGCTCTGTTCCCCTCTCTCTGCTTATGTCTGTCAAAGCTGTGTTTTCGCTCCGGTCCTTTCTTTCCATCCCCACCTCGTGCAATCGTTCGTTTTGCTTGGACTTGGCAGTTCACATTCCGGCCTTTCGCCCTCTCAGTTTGCTCGGCCGCGTGGAGATAATCTCGCACGCGGGAGGCACAGGCCTCGTGGCCCGAGCTAGTGCCGGACAACATGGGAGTTGCAGGGCCACAGCACAAGGCTGGCGGGCCAGCACAGAAGCCGTGGAGAGGAGGTGGGCACAAAATAGGCGGTTCTTTTCTTTAGAAAAAAAAAAGCAGGCATTTTAGCTAAAGGTTTGCGAATTGCACAAGAACACGCTAAATATAGCCATTTAATTAAGTTCTCAGCAGACCCGTCGCGTGAGAACGTCTACTAGGCTGGCATTCATCAGGGTTGGCATTTATCTGGCATTTATAGTATTATTGGGGTTCCACCGTATTTTAGCTGACAAGGAATGCAACTTGTGTAAAGTTTATAAGCCTAAAACAAGTTTATTCTCAATATGGGGGCCTGCGTGAAAAGCCAAGAGTTGTTACTTGCGTGTAACGCTTGCAGTAACAACATAGTGGTGATAGCAGCCTCTAGCATGTTTATACGCAGCTACTTTATTACCTGGAGGGACAAGTCAAATATACCTCCTGATTGCTGAAGGGTTTTCTGATGTTGTCTGGGCTGTTTTTATTGGAAATACTTCCTGATTTCGCAGCATGTTGAGGAAGGTGTACTTGCTCATGAAAACTAATGCGGGTGAAATTTTTGTTTCCCTGCGTTGCAATCTTGTCTTGATGTTTCACATTTATTATTTTCCATGTTTCTTATCAAGCACAGGAGTGATGCGGCCCGTGGACCAGCAAGAAAAAAAAAAAGCAGTGAGAAAAAAAAAGAAGAGGGGAGGACCAGGGAATTAGGCAACCATGCATTTTCGCAATAAAAAATAATAAAGGCCCTGTTCTTGCTCTTACAGTGTACTGATGATGCACTCTTTTGGAATGCACATTTTTATTCTATGCACAGACTCTGGAGTCCGAGCAAGTTCAGAGTCTGCAATTGCGGAAAGGTGGCCACCCAGTCTGCACTTGAGATACAGTGTAGACCATTTATAACGTAATCACTTACACTGCGGGACCGGATATAACGCGGGTTTTTGTGACTACCGGTTTGCCTCCCATAGAACTAAATGCATAAGCATACCACTTAAAATGCGGTTGCCCGAAGCACAATACCGTTTAAGTGCGGTTTTTCGGCTGGTCCGCTGATCGACTAGCGCAGCTGGGCTGTTGTTTTGGGGTAGCAATAAAAAAAAAAAAGGAAGGATAAAATCGGCCACCTGGCGCAGCGCACACCACTTGCTCTCTAACCTCGACACACAAGAAAAAAATAGGCACCCTTTAGTTTGCCCGTACGTGATAACCACGACGGTCCTTGCTTGACGCACCTCGGAAGATAGCGACCCCCCCTCCCCATTCACGCGTGGAAAGTTGTTTCTATTAAGTGAAAACCGCATGGCCCGTTTTTGCATACGATTTGTGCACATCGGCATTGCACGTGTGTTTTTTTCCCGCTCGTGTCGACGATTCCGCACTCGCTGCGGATTTTGCGCGTGGCAGTGAGAGGCACCTGATGACTTGCATTAATGGGGACGTGAACCTAATGGCAGGAGATTCAAAGCGTTCTGAGCAGCTGGCTGGCTGCACCAGAGATGTTTAGGCTTAGCACCGCGGTATTTTTTGGTGGGCACTTTCACAAGCAACGCGGATGGCATTTTATATTCCATTTTTCGCCCAGATTATCAGCTCTTTTCTTGCATGAGCATCTTCGCTTGTGCCTCATGCAGCATTTCAGCGAGCGGCTAGGAGCGGTCACTAGAGCTGCGGCACCACTTCGCGGCCAGTGCCGACGGCTGTTGCCGCCTCTTACCGCGCCGCACACACCATGCCAGTTGTATCCGCGCCGGCGGCGTTCACTGCACGTTTTCGCGAGAAGAAATCGCTCGATGCGGTTCACGCTTCAGAGCATTGTGTAGATAAGCCCCCGCCCTCTCCCTTTCCAAATACCTGCAGATAGTGAGCTGCACAAAGCCGATGTACGTTCCGCTGACAAGCAGCCGCTTTCGACATCATGAACACAAGGTGGGGCAAAAAAAAAATCCGCCTGGTGTTCTTATCACATTGTCCAGCGGCATCTGTTCATGGAAGAAAAAAAACGCAGCCATGGTCCTTCAAAACACAAACACAACGGAAGTTAAAGCCGTGCTCGCCGTTTGTAAGACTGCGCTTGCAATGTGTAAGACTCTGCAGCAACGGCTGATGTGAAAAAAAAAAAAAATAATAATAAATGAAATGTTTTTTAAGTTCTGTGAGTTTGAATGATGATAAACACCGAATGATTGAAAGATAGGTTGCAATGTGGTTGGATTCGCGCATGTTTTGTTTATAGCGCAGTACTGCTTATAGTGCAGATTTTTGCGGCTCCTGCGACATACGTTATAAGCGGTCTACATTGTATTTCCATTTCTGTTCTGCCCTGCACTAAACAGAGTGGGTGCGAGTACAGGTCCCTGAGGCACACCGCCCCCTCCTCAGCCTCACCGGAGCATGTTGTAGGCGATGGTGCAGCGCAGGCTGGTGGGTCCAAAGTGCTCCAGGTGCCGGTGGTGCAGGCTGGTGGTGGTCAGGGAGAGGGCCACGTACACGCAGCCGGGGTCCACGTGCAGCACCACCTCCAGGTCGAAGTGGCGCATGTCCACGCCCCAGCCAAAGTGGTCGTTCACCGCCCCACCGAACGTGGCAGCCGCCTCCATCGAGGTGAACTTGTGGCCCTCGCCTGACCGGTGGCACGTCACCCGGAACTTGGGGCCCTCCGCCCGCCGCTCCTCCTTCTTGGCGTCACCACTTCCCCCTTCCTCCTCCCCACCTCCTCCTCCCTCTTGCGTCTTTGAAAAGGGGAGTGAGAAAGGATCAGTCGGGAATGCTCCCCCAGTTTCGGTTTCGGTACTGGTACGTACCAGGTACTGGTACAAACAAGTTAATATCCACTAAGAATAAGACACGAGGGGAACATCACCTTGTAGGGCAACCAGTTAAGGGGGGACGTGGCTTTCAAAATCAACTTTTTTATTTCTTTGTGGATTTTGATGAAAATTGGCACAGCAACTGGAAATGCTTCTGTGATATCACCATAAAAATTTCAAAGTAATATTTTGAAAACTTTTTTATGTATAAAATTTTCTTTCTGTTCCGCTTGTACCGAGCTTGAGCGGCTTATAAAACACGATAGAAAACCTGTTCGAAGTGCTTTGCATTCCCAAATGAATGGACGAGGTCGTGACAGTTTTGGAATTTTTTTTTTACAACACAATGTTTTTTAGTTTCATTTTTTTAGAGGTTTATGTGCAACAGGCATGTCAACTGTGAACGATTATTTGAATAAAAAAATCACAAAAAAACAAATTGGAAAACCAAAAGTGTCACGACCTGAACAGTTCATCAAGGAATGTAATGCAAGAAACGGAATCAAAATAGACCAGCGGATCACGAAGAAATCCCTGGTACAAGCGACACAGTGGCAAAAAAAAACTGTTTTGAGAAAACGGCTTCCGAAGTTGCAACATAGGTTTCACATATCAAAAGTCGTCACAGTTGTAGCCTTTCATGTCCTTTTTGAACATGGGGCTTCTGAAGGCCTTGCCTGAAATTGGAGTGCCTTTTACAAGCCTTTCTCTTTCCAGAAAACATCATTTTCAGCTCCTCCGTGAAGAGTACATACCCCCCTTTGCAAACCAAACGAGGGGAGATGGGTTTCAATGGGCTTTCAATGCAAAGTAGGTAGTTGGTTGGCTGTATCGCACTGGACAACCTCCTTTTGCAGTGTTGTCACCATGGCAACAGGTTAAGCATTTTTTTACTTAAATTTGAAACATTTTTGGCTTTTTTAATGTTTTATCTTGCCTGGCACAGCAACTTAGTACTCATACGTGGCAGGTGTTCATTGCCAAAAGTTTGCATACCACAAGGATTGAAAATGAGCTACTTGAAGCTTGGTAGAGTATTCTGCATAACTCCCAACTTCAATGCAAGAGCATATTATTTTACTACTTTTGACATTCAAGGCATCCAATATTTCTCGCAGCACAGCCAGTATGCCCTGAGTAGAGTGTACTGTGCACTCTACCCTGAGCAATGGTATCAATAATTTCCCTTAAAAAATCACTGTTAAATGCTGCCACAGTAACGTACATTTTTAACGCAGAGAGCATATTTTTATTCCTATATTCCTAACTCAAACCTGTTTGCATGATATTAGAAGTGCACGGGAAACGTTGCGCAAGAAAGGCGATATGGCTCGCGCGCATCGCAGCGCACGCTTACCGCGACATATCGAACTTTGATTATACCCGATATGGCTGGTCAGGTCGCTTTTAAGATTAAATCTAACGTCGCAGGCATTAATTACAACTACTGGCGTTCAATCGTAACCGGTTGCCCAGTCATGTGATGCTCCAATGCGCGTCGGCTATGCCATGCACGCCGCAACGTTTGACCGCGTCGACCGTTTCTTTCTCAAGGCTAGCGAGCCCACAGTCAAAACACAGCAATAACTAAGCGTGTAAACATCGCAAATCCGACTAAAAGTTCACTTCACGAACCGCTATCGCAAGCGGCGCACACCGCGTCACCCTCCGGGGTCTGGCGACGGTAGAGTCACGCGCACCACGAAGCGTTCGATGACCTCCGCCTTTCGAGCCACACAACTTCCCGTAACCTGGCTCGTTATCTCTGCATTCCCATCGCGATAACGTCCGTGTGAATACCACAGATTGAACCGAAACTCGCCGAGCGAAGCGGCGAAAAATGAACTCAATCCGCTCGCTACGCAGCTCAGGCGGCCGCCATCTTGCGTTGCGCCCGCGACATCCAATCAGGAGGGTCGTTGTTCTGCACCCCGACCGGAGGACCAATAGCGCTTCAGCATCTATTTTAGCTTCGTTTGTGCGTCGTTTCTTTCTGCCGTTTGTGCGTTTGTGAATGAACGAAGATAAAAAGACGAGCGGAACCGGAAAAGACGATCGCCTCGGCCGATCTAACCATATCAAAATGGCCGCGCCCGGTGGCCAACCGTTGCGGAGATAGAGCGCTCCGAAAATTGCCGTTTTTTCGCCCTTTCGCGCTGATAGTTGTCACCGCGCCTGACAAAAGTGATTTTTTATGCCACTTTGCGACGCTTTTCAGCGTAAAACTTTGCAGACGCACAGAATAGGAAACATAGAAGCCGAAAATGTGGGTTTCAAAAAAACGATGTTTTGGTCATTTTTCCGAAGTTGAAAGCCGCGTCCCCCCTTAAAAGGACACTAAAGGCGTGAGGGCACCGGCTAGTTGGTAATCCGCGAGCTTCACAGCAAAAACAGACAAGGGACAACAAGAAGTTTATTCTTTGTAGTCCCTCTTCTTGTTGTCCCTGGTCCGGTTTTGTGCTGTGAGGCTCATGGACACTAACGGCTAGGTGAAATTTTGTTTTAACTGAAAGATCACATGTTTCGTAGCATCCTCGGCTTTTGTTCAACGAGCAATTATGTGCTATTTGCTGAGAAATGAGCAAATAAAGCTCGCATTTCACTCTCCCATTTCCCTTTCATTTTTTCATGACGTAGCCATTGCATCACAAAGGAGGAACGAGGCACCAATGTGGTCTAGGTGCTCTCGCGCTGGCAACAGGAGCTTTTACATCTCCCAAGCCATGGCCAAGACCAACAACTCTGGCCATGGAAGCTGGCGTGGACTTTTATCATCTCTCACCGACGGAACGACAAATTATTTTAGATGCTCGAGCGGCGGGCATACCTGCGTACATACACCGGCCTCCCAGACACCATCGAGGTGGCTGCCAGCGAAGCCTCCTAAGCGGCAAGCGCCATTTTGAATATCACGCGCGGCGTCCCGTTGAGCAATTGAGGTGGGCACCTTCACCTCACCTGGCCCAAATAGCTGTCTCATATTTTCTCTCACGTGGATTTAGTGTGACATGAACACTTTTTCAGAAAGAAGTTATGAAAGAAGTTACATACCGTAATTACCCGATTGCAACGCGCACCCGATTTTCCTGGCAAAAAAACCGAAAAAACTTGCACTTCCGATTGTAACGCGCGCGGAACTTTTTCAGCAAGAAAAACAAATGCGGGAGAAACGGGCGATTTATTGCTCGAAGTAATCTCACTCATCTCACTCCTCGTCGCTCTCCGCTGACCACAACATCTCGTCCTTGGCGCCGTCAAGCGCGTTCGCGATGCCACACTTCAAACGAACGTTCAACTATGATCATTGGGATCGTGTCACACGCCTCGCAAGCCCATCCTGCGAACTTCTCCAGAGGCGCACGCTTCAGCCGAACCACTAGTTTTGAACGTGTGAGAGCCGCTGCTGCCATTGCTGTTATCAAGTGCGCAAGTGGAACGATTTGACGATTTGTGTGAACGCCGATAGAAAAGCCTGGGTGCCTGTGCTTCTCGCATCCGAAAAATCATTGCTAAAAGCTTTGGCACCACCTTGAGATGGCGATGGGCGGGACGGAATTTCCGTTGTTTCGGCAGTTTCAGTTTCAAATCCGATTCTAACGCGCATACGATTTTTCGACCTATTTTTCCGGAAAAAAGGTGCGCGTTAGAATCGGGTAATTACGGTGCACAAAAAAACGGCACAAAGGGTGGGAGCTACTTGCCTGTGCTAAGCCACTTGCGGTGCAACACATCCAACTTGCGTGATTAGCTAATGCCGACGAAATTAACTGCTTATTTAAATATTTCTGTGAGGTTTCAGCTGCAACCCATAGCATCTCAAACAAACGGCTACAGTGAAATAACTGAAGGAAAATAAACACGAATACGCAAATAGGAATGCACCCTAACTGCAGCTATTTTACACCAGCGCCCTTGTGCTTTTTCTTTGTGTAAGAGAAAGGGATAACATACGTGCAATTCCGTTCCCTGTGGGCAAAAGCGCCCCCACTTCCTGCACACACCCAGTGTCCTCTACTGATTCGCTCGAAATCCTCCTTCCATTCTTTTGAGCAAGTGCTAAAAGAACGCCCAGCCGTTCAACCTCAGTCGCCTTTGGGCAGAATTGCGGGTACCTGTACAAACAGCCTAAGTTCGAGCCACAGCAGCGCCAACATAAAGCCCCGAGTTTTTTTTTTAATGTAAAATGTCCTCTCCGCTCAATCCTGCGCATTGTTTCAGTAAATAAGGGTGGTTTGTTATCTTTAAGGTAGGTTTAGGAACAGGCCACAGCATTTCAATACGATCAATTAACATTCCGCATCCCACTATCTTGGAGCAGAGTATCCCCCGACACACGTACCTGTTTCCCCTCCTCCCCCTTCTCTCCGGTGCCGTCCTTCCCCTTCTGCTGCGGGGCGCACTTGCGGAAGAAGTCGGCCAGCGAGAAGCCGGCGTCCGGCCGCATGCGGCGCCACACCTCCAGGCCGGTCTCCCAGTGGGTGCGCTCCACCAGGGGCGGCAGTGTGGCCTCCATCTCCTCCTTGGCCGGGGGCACGTCCAGGCCCTCGAAGGTCGACAGCACCACGTACAGGTTGTCCACCCCTTGCAGACGCCAGGCCTGCCACCCAAGAGGCCCGGAGAGAGAGAGACGGGTATCATCATCATTGGCTGGCAGCCAACAAGGTTTATCAAACGACACTAAGAATGTCAGCACCAAAAAAAGTTTTTTTTTTTTTTTACTAACCCTCCCTTTGAACTGGGTGTTACCTGAACAAAGCTATATATGTGCATACGAAAAAACTACATGGCTTTTCTCAACCATTACTGCTAAACACGGGCGAAACAGATCAGGGAAGCATTTCTGAAAGACAAGAAAATGGTATTTAGATACAAGAAGGGGTTCCATAAAGCAATGGTACGTTTTCGTGTAAAATGGCAGATGGTAGGTTGAAAGGGATCAACGTCGTGAAGATGCCCCTGTAATACAAGGAATGCCGCAGAACAGCAGCCTCCTTCATCATTGCTGAACATGTGTCTCAGAACACGGACATAGTACCTGAGCCGTTTTTTTAACAGCGGAGCTGTTAAGGCTGCACTCAAAATTTCGCCGCGCAAAATCACTGTTCTTGCATAGTATGACTAAAAAGACCGCGATGTACGAAGTATGACGCCTAAAATGTGCGTAATTACGTCGCAAGCGGCCGGAAAAAATCGACGATTTTGAAAACGAAACTCGGCGAAACGCGGCCATTAGGGGCGGCGGAAGTGACGAATCAGCCGTCGGCGCGAGCGGCCAGACGGCCTGGCCTGACGGCGCGAGCTGTGCGGACCGGCCGACGCGGCCGGCTCGGCCAGCCACGCGCGCGTGCGGGGGTGTGGGAGGCGTGCGGAAAAGCGAGCGTTTGTCCCTCAAGCCCGACACTATTCGTGCGCTCCGACAGCAGCACACCGCGTAGACATGATGTCGCGACAACACTTGAGAACCGTACGGTTAACGAAGCCTCTTCGGAGCCATGAAAGCCAGGCGTACCGGCGCGAAATACGAGTTTCCTGGCTCCCGCTGCGAGGCAGGCCGATCGGCCTGGACGGCTGGCAACTTCCGCTAAATGGCTGTTTGCGCGACACACCGGCAGGTGCTTTGTCGTCTGCAAGGGCGTTATTTTGAGTGCCTGAAACTGAATAACCACGCATTGCACAGAGCTACCGGTCGCGTCGCAGTAGTTCTCATGGTACCGACTACACATTTCGAAGGCATTTAGCCAGGGTGAAATTTGAGTGCAGTTGGCCTTTAAGCAAATCGTTTGTGTATGGTGTCTGCAGATCAAAATACCAAGCGCTTGTGCACGCGTGCCCCGAACACATGTTTTTCAAGCTAAGCCTACCCACTTAGGGAGATTGGCCAATGTTGGCCCCCCCAAAAAAACTCCACCATTCGCCTCGTGCCGCGAGCTGCAGCAAAGCAAATCAGCTGCAATTATGAACTTAAACCGTCGTGATGGTTGCATACAGCTTCATTAACTTCTAGTCTTGCGCATTAGTGCGAGCTTCTTGAATTTTGACCTGTAAGAAATAGAGCTCCGGCCATCCAGTTTCAGGGTTTGCATTTTCTACCTTCATAAAGCAGAGAACCAGACCACCACAGTTTCGCCTGCCATTACCCGTCACCAACAAGACTCGTGCGGGGAACCACCCGAAGTTGAGAACGCTCCCACAAAAGCGGGAGACAATATGATAACCATGCAGTTCTATATGGACACAGAACTGCGTCAAAATAGACAATAGCGACGTTTCACGAAACTCAATTCCGCATGCCCCAGTGCCTACGCAGAATTTACCCACCAAACTGCACGACAATCGTCAAAGAGAATGAATAGAAAAAAAAAAAAAAAGCACGGGCGGGCACCTCAGCGCAATTACAGAAGCCAGACACATTGGTAGCGTCTGTTGCCACAAGCTATCTCGTTTGGTAGGGAAAGTGTATAACACGTTCACCGCTCACATAAATTTTCTTGTTTGGCTGCGTCTAATCTCACAGCAGCCGTGAGAATTACCTACGGGAAATTCTCACGGCAGTTTTCATAAAAGCTGGCTGGCCTAAAATTTGCTGAATAATATTGATTGATTGATTGTAGGGTTTAACACACCGACGCAACAAAGGCGATGAGGCGCGCCGTAGTGGAGAGCTCCGGATTAATTTTGACCACCTTGGGATCTTTAACGTGCGCCGAAATCTCGTACACACGGGCGTTTTTGCTTTTCGCCTCCATCAGAAAAGCGGCCGCCGCGGCTGAGAGTCAAACCCGCGACCTCGTGCTCAGCAGCACTGAATAATATTACGTCCCAACGTAACCTAACATAACATAACCTCAACGAACCTAGCAATACCGAACCAAACGCGCCATGACCTACCCAAATCCAGCCTAACTGCAACAAACACAACCTAACCCAGCCCAGTGACACAGAACACAACCTATATTAAACGTAATTCAACCCATTCTAGAAGTCCTGTGCATCGATCTCTTTGATATAGTAAAAACCGGAGTAAAAAAAAGTATTAACAAAATCACGATGACCGAAAAATTGTGAAATTAAAAAAAGACATTGCAATGTCGGACTCAAACCTGAGCCCTCTCGTATAAAACCAAGTACTATACCACAGCGCTACAGGGGCAGCTGCAGACACGGCTTTTTAGGGAATATCTATCCCAAAGAATCTCCGCGTAGTGGGCTCAGCCAATGGGAGGCGACTGCCGTGAGAAGTTTCTGACGGTAATTCTCACGGTTGCCGGGATAATAGACACTACCTTCTTGTTTGGTCGACATGTATGGACCTAACTGGATCGCTCTGCGAAGGAGAGTACCCCGAGATAAACTCGCGCAGACCGAACGCCGCGGCATTCGAGTTGCCGACGTTCGACAGTGCACGTCACTTCGTTGCCTGCTTCACCAACGTCTGTTTGTCTGCGCCTGTCTTCCAGTTTACTGCGTGGCACAGGCTCTGGGCTCCAATAAGCTTTGTATACTAAAAGAATTTTGCGGCGTTCTTGACTGCGTGACTATTCCGTGCGTTCGAATGGCACGTTAGCTTCCAAGCGAAATTGAGGCTGCAGTCTAATCCGTAAAAACGCAACGCGCTTATTTGTCACTCACACTCGCAAAATCAGCAGTTATATCGCTGAAACAGCTCATAGCAAGCAAAGAAACGCACGTTGTATCGAAGAGCGCTCAAGTAGCCATGCATGCGTCTCCACGCGCAGCGCCCATATTGGTAAGACGAAACGTGTTTTAATTTACATCAAGAGCACAATAAGTGAGCCGACTTTCAGCTGAGCTTCGAAATTAAACGCAAACATCTTTTTCGGCAGTGCCGGCCGGTGAAACCGACCCACCTCGGCCACGCGGTCGACTGGGAGCTCGAAGAAAATGCGGCCACGAGCGGTCTCCGGCCGGGCGCCGAGTTTGTCGATGCACTCGTCGCGAGCAATATGCTCAAGTCCCGTAACCACGGTGGCTTCGAGACGGCAGACCTTGGCATACTCGCCGGGGGATAGCTTAGGCTCACTGTCGCCGTTACTTTTGCAAGTTTCGGCATTTTCCATGCTGTCAGAAGCGACGCTGTCATTCGGAACGGCGGCCATTTTCAAACGACTGACTATGGCATCAGATTCGGCTTGTTTTGGCACGTGCGTGCCAGCAAAACATAAAAATAATAAACACGTTTTTAATTTTATTTTTTGTTGTTGTATTTATTACTTTTTTTAAAAAGTAAGATTACGTGCAACGCCTGCTTTAAATTTTAGTGCTAAAAAGAAGAAGCAAAACAAAACCAAAACAAACCGTAAAGGCCTAATTCAATAATTTAACTATAATTTAGCCTTCTTTAACCATTAAAAATAAATTGTTTTTTAGTTTTAAAGTCATTTTTTAACAAGAATTGTTAAGTATTTCTCTGTCTCTCAGCCAGCGCCAATATTGCCCTACTTCCGCAACTTCCGTTTCATGTTTATTGCGACTTCCTTCGAAGTACCTTCGTGGGGAAGGTTGAATCGCGGCTCTCTTTGAAAAGTATTTCTTTTGACACTGGTGTCATTGTGCTTCAGTTGTGCTCCAGAAACGTGTCGTGCAAAGGATTGTCAAGCTCTCCTACGTTCACCTCGTTCAAATGGACCGCCGGAACAGCTGCGCAACCGTCTCCCCCCGCGCGACGGTACAGGTGGGATCAACGGACGCTGGCCAAGTCGCACGTGCGCTCAAGTAGCTCTGATGGCTGATTCTATCGCATATTTGCGAACGTGCGTGGTTCCACGTGTAATTTGGGTCTAACTAGTTCTTTCGGAACTCTGGCACAAGAAACGCGTCATCAGAACTGCGGGGGCCGTATCCGCCTCGCTTCGTTTCCGGCCATTCAAAACTGCACCTGCACTGATCGTTCAAGTAAAATTGACGGGTCGTGTTGCGAGCCATTCCTGCGTTAAGCCGGTTGCTTGCACATTCTGAAATGGGTTTTCCTGAGGCGTTTTCCGCTGTCGCTTTCATAGTAGCAGGTTGTTTATCAATGCGAACTGTGCAGTAACTTCCGTGCTTTGGCAGGAACGGATACAAGTGTAGCGTGTAGTCTGGGATCGGCTTCTGCGTCGACAGCGTAGCGGTTAGGAGGCAGCAACGGACAGTGACAACGTGTTAATGCGAATTATTTGAATTTGGGCTAGTACTGCATATTTTGGGGAAAAAAAAAAAACGGCGCGTAGACGAGGGCGAACTGTGTAAGTGAATTTTCTTTCTTCGTCTTCGTCTACGCGCTGTTTTTCGCCAAAATATGATCGACCGAACTGCCACGGCCGCTAAAGAATTCGCTTGATTTAATTGGTTGTTGCGAAACTTTGTTTTCTGCGACGGATATGCTAGATCGGACTCTCGTTAAGCGCGCGCGGACGTCCGCGTGGAAACGCGTATGCTTGCGGCAGGAACAGGAATTCTTTACACAAGCTGGGCCGGTGGAAAATTCATAGGAGGAAATGTTGAGTGGATTGGACCAGTAGAGGCTTGGTTTGCATGTCAAAGGAAATCTAGAGGCGAGAACCTAACTGGTATATGCCAGCATGTTGACGCGCACTGCTTACAGACGAGGTGGGCCACATGTGGCCAGCAGCCTCGTAATGAACTATGAGAAATCACAGAAGCCGAAGGGCAGCCATCGATGCAGCAGGCTGTTTCATGCGAATGGACTTGGAATGTCACAATTTGTGCAAGTTCATTTGTGTTGCTCATAATATGGACACCAGAAGGCATTTGCTCAATTCTTATTGACGGCTGCATCGTGTAGGGTGAATACTGTGGGCCCTTATTCTTGATGGGAAAAAATAAAGCCGTGGTTTGCTGTCCATAGTGCTCGAAAAAAAAAAAAAAGAACAACAATCATAATGCTGGTTTACAGTTGTGGCTTTAGGCAGTATTGGTGCATGATATTTTGATTTCTACCATTTACGGGGTTCTTGTTCACACTGGGGCTCAAAAGTTGGACATGTGTGCAATCTCTATTCCGTCCCACCATTTGATGATTGTGTGGTCCTGGCTAATGTAAGGAAACCAGTGATAGAACGGTAGCACTTTTAAATGTACTTTCAACGCCTCCCCCCCCCCCCCTTCCCCCTGCGGGCAAGTTGGGATCACCGGCAAAGTGTGAAGGGGGCGCTATCCTGAAACGGCACCAAAATTCAAGATGGCAGCAACAGGAAAACAAAAATGCAGGATGCTCATGCGCCTAACATTTTGCCAGCGAATGTTAGTCATCGCTCTTAAATCCATGGAAAGACTTCTTTTTGTCACTTCCAAAGAGAAGTTAGCAGAATTCCGCTTGAACTCCACCCCGGTCTTTTGGTGCCCAGGTCACCATGCAGGTCACCTTCTAAGCTATCCAGTACACAGGAGTAAAACAACTGCGCCATTGAGAGCCAAACTTGTTTATTTGCACCATCCTGCGCCGAACCGCCCCTATTGCGCCAAACTCGTTTATCAGCGCCATCCATGCCGCAAAGCCTGAATATTGAGCTGCGAGTTACGCCCGCCGTGATGCCCCATGCCAAAAAACTTGGCTGGAACATCGTGTTTTTGGTTTCAATGCTGTCATGGTTTCGGTTTCATCGAGGCTATGAGCGGCTATGGGAGTTGGCTTTTGCTTAGCTGTGAGGCCGCAGGCACTACACACCTTCTCCACTTTCACTTTGGATTTATTTGCAAGGTTTTGTTTGCTGGTGCCGGCCGCTGCGCCACAAATAATGAAAAATGGCCAAAAGTGAGTAGACGGTTTTTGGTCACACCGGGAACAGATAGAAAACAGAATAGTATTCACATGAAAGGTTGTAGCTTATTCTAGGTGAACTTCAATTTAGTCGTCCATTTAGGACGAGCGTAGCTGCATGTATTGAACAAAGAGGATCTTTGATGCTTTGCCCTCACTTGTTAATTCAGTTTGCCTTTTTTTGTGTGTGAGGTAATTACTCATTTTCGCCCGGGGACTGAGGGGCTAGGTCTTGTTATGTGGAGGACAGTCCAGCATTAATTATGCCTTCTAGCACGCTCTCGTTGCATAGTTTACGAAGTACAGTCGTCGACTCTCGCAACCCCTTGACGGGTGAAGACACAGCTATATTCTGCTTTGCACACACTGAAACTGCTGTTCACCTTGTTTTGCGGAATGCCGCCATGAGTTCGCTTTACACTGAATTTAACAGAACTTGTTGGGGGCTAGTTGGTTCATTATTCTGAAATATGTTTAAGCGCAAAATAACCAAGACGATACACAAGAAGAGACAGGACAAGTGGTAGCTTTCAACTGAATTTATTAGCCAGCGGTGCTAGTAAATATAGAATATCACAAGTGTGCTTGTGTGCTACTCAAACAAAACGTTTTAAAAAAGATTTTTCGGAGTTAAACAGGGACACCGACGTATCACTGATACAGTTATCGCCTTTTTGCTTATTAAATGAGCCATGAAGAGAAAATACAACTTCGTTTAATTTGAAAGAACTAGGATTCAGTATCTCACTCAGCTTCATTAGAGCCATAAAAGATGTTTTTTAAACGAAAAAAGCAAGAAGTATTTAAAAACTTTCAAATTTTGCGCCACAGTGACGTGTTATGAGCAAGAATGATGTCCAACAACAATAAAACATAATTTTCAGTGTGTTAACTGCACGTTAGCATTCAAGTGATGCGGTCAAATGGAACTAGAGGCCCCATTACAGACGTCCAGTCATGTGTCGTCGCGACAGGTCAGTTATGCGGCCGCCAATCGCACAAACAAGGTTCCGTGGTGTCGTAGAAAAGTTGCGGGAAATTGGCTAGGGGGTCGCAACTGCTTCACACGTTTTCTTCAGTATCTCCGTTATTTGTTCGATATCGGGACTAAGCAGTCTTTCTAATAAACCCAACTTGTATTTTGTCTTCATGGCTCCTTTAACTGTATCAGTGATACGTCAGTGTTACTGTTTAACTCCGAGAAATCTTTTTTAGAGCATTTCGTTTGAGCAGCACACAAGCACACTTGTGATTCCCCACTGTGGCACATGCCCCAGTTTTTCTGTATTTACTCGCTACGCGGGTGAATAAATTTAATTGAAAGTTACTGCTCATCCTGTCTCTTCTTTTCTTGTGTAATGTGTGGGTTATTTTGTGCTCCAATGTATTTAAGAATCGCTTAACACTGCGGCAGGGAACACTACCATCTAAAGGACATTAATCAAGGCCTGTTGTCTGATCCCCTTCGGCTCTGCGCATGAGATTTACTTTTTTTAATGGCAATAGTGCAACGCACTCGCAGGGGCCGACAGTAGATAACTCCACTTATTTAAATTTTTAGATACAGTACAAGAACTACGTTCCTGGTTCGGAGTAGGTTCTAGTGCACGGTAGAATGCCTAAAGTAGTTGGTAAACAGATTAAACAAAGTTGGCAGGGGGCTGGCTGTGCCATCCTCCTTCCAAATGGCCTTTCTCGCTGCTCCAAGCCTGCGACAAAAAGCAATTTTTTCTGCTCCCAGGAGTGCTCCCAAACCCATGCACCTTATTCCACCCCTGAGTGCATTGTTTATGCCGCAGCCCTGAAGGACCGTACCACAGTATCCTCTGGTACAGCAGCCCATGCCTCGGCCACAAAATCGAGCACATGTTGCCGAAAAAAAAAAAACCGACACCGCCAAAAGAAAGACAAGAAATAACGTGTAGAGATCCGGCTATCGGGCCGCTAACCACGATTGGAATGGATTGGATTATAGACCTGCCGTGTTAGGCCAGTGTTGAGTGGGTGTGGTGGATATTGGGGTGCCGACACTGTTAGGCTGGCTAGAATGAGTGAGGGGGGGGGGGGCCGCGTTCCCAGAACAGGCATGGAAATTTGAAATTAACAGTGGATTTGGGGGGGGGGGGGGACGCCTTACAAGGGTGGGGGCCCTTGTTCAGAAATTGGCATTATGTAATGGCTCAGACAACCTCCAAAGCAGGTCTGGGTGCCTTGTCAGATAATTAGAAATTGTCTGTAGCCCACGTCGGCGTACCTGTAGCCATTGTGTACAGTGTGCAGGCTTTTGAGGGCTTGCTTCCGGCACATCAGTGTGCTCCCTGTGCATGGCTCTGCTTTCTGTGCAAGCTTTGCTTCCAGGTTCCTGTACCAACATATGGCCGGAGCATCGTGACCAAAAAAGCACCGAAGGACTTTCCTCTAACGCACCTCGAGTGACAAATGGGCACGAAAAAAAGCCATGGCAGTTCGGTCAGTACGGCCTGCCTCACAGACGCTGGATGATTTTTGATTATGGCGTTTAAAGGGGCACTGAAGTGATTGTAAACATTGCGGGATTACTAGCGCAAATTGTAGTCCGGAGTCGGTAGGCCATGTTTCGACCCACTCTGAGCGCGTTTACGCGAATTTAATTCGTAGAAAAAGCAATACGAAAATGCTGCCCTCCTCTCTGCACCCTCGCCCATTTTTGTGGCGTTTTCGTGTGACGTCACGAGGAGACGAGCTGGCAATTGGCTGCGCTAGCACGGTTCGCCGACCTTCCCATCGAGTCAGTCGGCACAGCGTTTAGACCGCCGGCCGCCGACGGGTCGGTCGCAATTCATCGCTCAAATTGAAACTAAGCCACCACACGTTTGTGAATGAAAGAATGTGCCTTCTTACTTTGTTAGTTTGTACACTGTATCTAGCTCCAAGTCGATTCAAGGTCGCCTCACACAAGGGCTGCACAAGGGCACATGCGACGCTTCGCTGACTTTACGCTAGTAGGAAAATACAGTAGGCCTCTTTACTTGAAGGCGGGGGAAGAGTCAACGAAGTCAATATTGTACTGAGAAAATAAAATCAAGTGAAACTTTTACTGTACAGCGCGCCAAACTATTTAGGAAGCAGGAAGCACTTTTTCTGCGCTGGGTGAACAGCACAGCGGTCAGCAGCATACCACACATCTGCGAACGCTTTTCGTCCAAGAAATGCAATTTGCTAGACGTGAGATATTGTAGATTGTTAGAGTTTGGGGGACGCTTACTGCACGGGCGCTATCGACAATAGTCACCTAAAGTACTTCAAATGATAAGCGAAATAAAAGTGTAAACTGGTTATACATTATATACCTTGTATATTTATTCGCCTCGGCAGAGCTGGGTTGTGGCGGAGGGGTCTAAGGCGCTAGGAATGATCGTTTGCAAGTCGTAAGTTCGAAACCCCAGGGTGCATCGTTTTTTTTTTTGGCCAGTTTGATTTTTCCGTTTTTTTGCGTTTTCGGCGATGTTTTCAACTATACTGCAGTTCGTCATTTTTGGGCCGTAACGTTTAACTGTTCCACGAGCGAGTTTACAGAACGCGCGCAGACTGCCATCTGCCGCAACGCTCTAGCGAGTTCTCGTTAGCGTTCTGCTGCTTGCGGGCAGTGGGCACAGGCCTGAATCAGCGCACCCTTGGCCTGGTGCGAACACGGCTTTTACGATACAGGCATGGTGAGGCAAGCTCCAATATGAGGGAAAAGCGCATGGCATTTGCCCGATCGGCGGTCCAATAACGGCTAATCATGGAGGGCGCCCACCCACTCTCGTAGGCTTCGGCTAGTGGACGTTTTTAGCGATTCAAAAGCCGTTCCTGAGAGGCTTATCTCAGGCCCTACTTTACAGCCGACAACATGGCAGAACTGGCGGTACGGCGATTCTTGCTCTTGAGATATCGAGAATGCTTTCCATCCAATATTTGTTGCACGCTGGGGTCCAGTATCATGTTGTTTTCCCCAACACACGGGAAACTTTATTTGATATGAAAACCTTCCACTTTCCAATCACGTGTGCCAGCTCCTCGGGAGTGTGTACATAACACAGCGGCGTCCCTTTGCCCTGATCTTGACCGCGCATGGCTACTTTTTCTAGCTTGCCCCGCTTTATAAAATATTAACGATTTTACACCAATAAACGATGAAAAGCTGCTGCTCAGTTTTGAGCCATTCTAGGCAGTCCAAGCAAGACCATCACGAGCTTTTGACACATTCACTTCATGTTTGTTTAACACATCGTTACATAGGCTCTTAGGCGCGCCGTAGTGTGTGCTCCGCCTTTAATATTGCAAACAAAAAAAAAAGTGCCCACATGTCAACGCACCTTTATGCCACACTGCCTGCCAAGCCCGTCACTTTCCTTCATGACTTGACGGGCCGCCTGTGCACATGCATTGTATTGGACTAGCGACAGTACACAAAGCGGCCATAAGAACACTCACGAGGTAACCGTTCATTCACTATGTTACCTTCGAGAGTTCACACCTTCACAGCGCTCCTTTCCAGCATGGTGCTAATTGCGGTTTCATGGTTGGATTCTCCGTGCCTTTCACGGGAATCACTGTTGCTTGCTCCTACACGCGGGTTGGGAAGCTGGAAAACGCGTGCATAATTGCTCTCAATGTAGAGACCCCCCCTCCGCTACAATGTGGGTAGTAGGTTTGAGTACTGCTACTTCGACAGCCGAAGAGCTACATTTGCCTGAAATAACACCAGATTACCCCACGTAAACATTTGTAGGTTGGTCAGCCTTCTGTTTTTGTGGAAGAGCACAAAGCCCCTGTGCAGAACAATCTTATAGCTGGGTCACGAATACCCACCTTACGATTGACGAGGGCAGTGCCGAATGCCTCAAGGAAAGCCATCCTTCCCTGGCCCCACCAGTGTCCCTTTGGCTGGCCAGGCAATCCACCTATCTTTGGTTGGTGCTACCCACAGGTATTGTACAAGTGCCATCAAAACACAAAGGAGTGGGCTCCTTCGTCTTGAAGCAGTTGAGATCCGAAGGTGAAGCAAACTCGGTCCGTAGAGAGTAACATGTTTTTTTTGTTGTTGTTGCTGTTTTGTTTTTGTTTTTTGCACCCAAGTTTTAAGCATGTGTGAAAGTGAGTGTCTCAAATGAATGCCATATTAGTGTGATTTTTCAATTACACATCAAAAGCTCAAGCTTTCACTTTCATAGTGAAATCTATTCACTCTGCACAGTGATGCTACCACTATGCCAATTGCGCCAAACTGCACCCAAGTGCCCTGGCTGCTACATCCTGCTACATTTCCTCTAAATTTGGCGATTCTGCGACCCTACCTGCACTTGAGGGTGTATGCCGGCTTTCAGAAACAAAACTACTTGAGGTTCCCCATTGAAAGCAGCATCGCGGTGCACCTGTTTTCGGGACAATCCAAACCAAGCAAAGGCAAACAGGCCTTGTTGCGATAACGGCGATGATGCGTTTTGCAGTGTGAACTGGAATTGGTGCGCACAACTGTGTGCAAAGCCCGTCGACAGCCCTTGTCGATGGTGTTTTCAAAGCTTAAATATTCGTACATTGTACTTGTATTTTGTGTTTCTTGTGTGTGTGCCAGTGTAGGTTGATGGGGATCTCATTTCATGACCGCCTTTAGGCATAGCAGAGTGCAAACAAATGACGGAACGATTGTTTTCCCCTGACTCGGTGGCTGATTTACCATTGAATATTGTTGCTACGGTGGTGCAGCAGCGTCACAGGCAATTTTTCATTTGGATTTTAATGGGATACCTTGTCAATAATGGAGGCGTTTTGGTCGCTTGCGGCAAAAGTGTCGTGAAGGGGCAAGATTCAGCCTGGTGCTACATGCTTGTTGCCAGAAATGGCGGCCCGTTGCCTTTGTAAACAATAATGCTGCTACCCGGCGGAAGACCCTGACTGTGCAGCGCTGACACCGCTAAATAGTGACGCATGTGCAACACGGGGCAGAGCATGATGTTGCTATGCAGTCAAAGCCGTGATGCTGCTGATGTTCTTGGTCAGCACTCGCATTATAGCCTTTCAATTGCGCTCGATTTTACTTAGCATTTTCGTTGTAGCGAGCAATTTTTAATTTATTTATAGTAAATCTGCTATTCTGTAGAAATGAGAGCTTCATTTTTTTTTATGTGCAGGCCGCTGCACGAAGTTCAATGCAGACATTCTTCAGGAGGCTGACTAAAATAGGGACAAAATATCCATGTGATGTCATTATTCATATCCAAAATTGCCATAATTCTGGGTTCTTTCATTTTTTTTATGATTGTCGAAGAGCGTGTCTATTGTCTATAATGATGCAGTACGTGTCTTAAAATTGCTTCTATCAACACCTGCTCCGAAAGCCAGTTTTGCTGCTCCGAAACGCATTTTTGCCTGCTCCAAAAGCTGCTCCTAAGCAAGTAGCATCACTGCTCTGCATTTTCAGTGCTGCATCCCTTGAAAAGGGCCATGAAGACAAGATGCCAGTTTGGTTCATTCAAAAGATTGCCTCGTTAGAGTAACACTGACACCTCTTTTAACCAAACTACACTTAAATAAGCTGTAAGATTGGGAAGAAACAGAATGGCCATGCGACCCACCAGCTCATTTCCTGCACTAGAACCTGACATATTATGGGCAGGTTTGTGATTGGCTGAGGCCAATCGCAAACGCAAGTTACGCAGGGCTCAACCTTACAGAATGATCTCTTTGCACTTAAATTTAATGCATATTCTTTTTATAGCATTAAGAATGGTGGGGTAAACAATTACTGTTACGAACACAGACATAAACATAGAAGCACCACTGTGTAATGCTGTTGCAACTGTGGGTGCTATGCTTGTTATAGCTATACAGCAGTCCGGCACTTTGGTTGTCTCACACGACACTGGCCAATTGGCCCAAGTCACATTGTCTTACGTCACCCTGTTTTAATCACACCCAGTGTTTCTTGAGGTGGTTACCATCAACCATAACAAAAACAAGCCAGGTGCAAATCCGATCAAAAATAGAGCGAGTGCAGACAGTGGGCCTGTGTGGTATTGTGGCAACATCCAGAGGATGGACGGTTCACAAAGCAACGAAGGATGCTTTGTCGTCCGCTGCAGCTCTAGTCAGCATACCTAACATTTGTTGCAAATACCTGACCTCGATACGTCATCGCTGACTGTCACGAAACGCACACTTCAATAGGAGAATTGAAATTTTGGCTTAAATTGTGCAATTTTCAGTGAATAATGCATTGCTGCAGGACAAGCGCTGGGGCATATTTTGAGTAAAACAAACTTGTATGTTGTCATTGTCTTCATGGCCCCATTAACATTACGTTGGTTGGTATGTTGAGCTGAGGTACAGGCAAAGCGTTGTAATGGAGGTGCATGAGGGGCTCTTGTGCACAAAAGAAAGCTGTGGCTCAACTCGTTCAGTCACTGGTGATACATCTTGTGCTAGTGTCATTGACTTAGCCTTGGCAGTGCAGGAAAGGAGGGAGAATTTGCAGAATCGTGACACGACGTAGTTCACTAAAATCCATGATATTGCTAGTATGTGCATTGGGCCTGTTTGTTGAGAGGGAATGCCGCCTATTCAGGAGTTGAAGCAGTTGAGCCAGGAGACCTACGCTGTTTCTAGGAATTGATGAGTAGTGGTGTACTTTGTACAGCCGTATTGAAGTACTGAGGCCAAATAACAAACCATGAGAGCTGTGTACCGTAATTACCCGATTCTAACGCGCCCCCGATTCTAACGCGCACCCGATTTTCCAGGCAAAAAATAGAAAAAATTGCCCCTCCGATTGCAATGCGCAAGGAACATTGTGAGCAAGAAGAACGAATGCGAGAGTAACGGGCGATTTATTTCCCGAAGTAATCTCACTTATCTCACTCCTCATCGCTCTCCGAGAGCTCCTTGTCGCCTTCTGCTGACCGCAACATCTCATCATCGGTGCCGTCAAGCACGTTGGTGATGCCACACTTCTGAACGAATGTTCAACCATGTTCAAAGGGATCGTGGCCCACGCCTCGCACGCCCATCCCACGAGCTTCTCTAGAGGCGTACGCTTCAGCCCACCGCTCGTTGTGAACGCGTGGGAGCCGCTTGTAAGCCGCGGAAGTTGCGCACCTTCGTTGCCGCTGCTGCCATTGCTGTTACCAAGCGCGCAACTGGAATAATTTGACGATTTGTGTGAACGCCGATAGAAAAGACTAGGCGCCTAGATCCAAAAAATTGTTGCTAAAAACTTTGGCGCCATCTTGAGATGGTGATGGCGATGGGTGGAACGAAATTTCAGCTGTTTCGGCAGTTTCAGTTTCGTATCCGATTGTAACGCGCATGCGATTTTTCGGTCTACTTTTGCGGAAAAAAGGTGCGCGTTAGAATCGGGTAAGTACGGTACTACTAATTTTTTTTAGTTTATTCAGTGAAGTTTGGTCATCTCTGTACCTGCCGCGGTGGCTCAGTGGCTAAGGCATTGTGCTGCTGAGCCCAAGGCACATTGTGGGTTTGATTCCCAGCCATGGCGGCCACTTTTTGAGGGAGGCAAAAGGCAAAAACACCCCTGTGTTCAAGATTTCGGTGCATGTTAGAGATCCTTGGTTGTCAAAATTAACCCGGAGCTCTCCGCTACGGCGCGCCTCAACACCTGTGTAGCATCGGCGCTTTAAGCCCCACAATCAAGAGCCAGGACTCTCTGTATGACTGTGGGACTCTCAGCAATATCATCCAAGCGATTCTGGTCTACAGTGAACATGCTAATGTGGAAACTTGGAAACACAATGCAGCATAACTTGAAGACATTAATTGCAGTGCAGTACTAAAAAGAAACTCCGCAGAGTTTGATTGGACACATACATTCGCATTCCCAACTCAAAAAAATACCTAGCTGTCCCTGACATTACTGTATGAAATGTAAAAAAATGGTCTTTAGGCTTTTCTAAAGTGCTTTGGTGATTTTTTTCGTGCGTGTAACTTATTAAATTTTTGGGTGCTTGCTTTGTTCTTCAGTTCTTAGCACAGTTTTTGAGGTGATGTAGGTGTCATGTATACGCCAGGTTTAAAAAGAAAAAGCCTATTGATGCGTGTTAGGTTAACTTGTAATTGGTGGCTGGCTAGAATGGCAGCCTGGCCCAGTGGCGTATGCAACAGGGGGCCTAAGGGGCTGCGGCTCCCTGCAAAATTTTGAGTTATGGGGTGGGGATGAGAAATAGGGCACTTATTCTGCCTAAGTCGAATAACGACTACTGATAAATATTTTCTGTCACAATCAATGCACCCATGAACTTCATCGAAATTCAACATCTGCTCCAACTCAATGGCCAGCCAGTTCACAATGCCCCTGAAAAAAATAATCAGAAGGTTTAGTAAAGAGCTTGCGCCATGAATTACTTTTATATTTTAAAATTCTTTCTGGTCTCTCATTTTGTTTTTACGTTTTTATTTTAGTGCTCTCCCCATCGTCTCCAAACCAACATCCTGCGGACACCACTGGCCTGGCCAACTTCTAATGTAGATAATGGGAGCCTTGGTAGTGCGGTCTGCTAAAGTTGCGTTGTATTGTGGCCCAGATGTTCCTTTACATCTCGTGCCAGCAGCAATTTTCGCACATCTTTACGACACAACTAGGCAACAGGTGCTGGGCAGATGCAGCAGGTTACGATTACTAGTTTAAGCAAACAGAATTATGGATGCGTATTTTTATGATAACCACCTGTGCTGTTACACACTGAACCTTAATTCAGCTGATGAACCAGCAAAGTGTGGGTTTGTGGGTGCCGTTTTTTGTAGTTGATACCAGGGTTCTTGTTGATGACTGTGGTGATGCTTCGAGGCCTAACAGTTCCACTGGAGTAGTTACAGGGCCATCTCTTGCTCCTGCTGTAAATGCCGGTGCTCGCAAGGGAAGAAAGCGTCCAGTGGATGATGCATGTGCGTTAGCTCCGGCATTGCTGTGGCTTTGAGTTTTCAAAGTGCTTTTCGCATTGGTGCAGGTGTCGCAAGAATGATAGCAGCAAGGACCTGCAAGAGAACACAAGTAGTGATGCACTGAACCACGACACCTGATGTGCCCTTCTGCTCATGACAGCAGTGACTTGAACTATCAGTGACATGTGCGGTGTTGTATAGTTCCTTGGTGAAACTTTTGTCACTATAAATTGTAGATTGCTCACGTATGGAAACATCGATACATTATGAACAAGCATAACGTTGTTGAAACAATGAATATAGATATTGTTACTTTTCGAGGGGAATAGTTCTGAAGTCTGTGGCACCTGGTCCTGTTTGATACATGCCACATGGCAGCGTGTTGAATTACAGCTATTGCCTCTGAAGTGTTCTGGGCAGCTTTAGTATATATTTAAACATGTGAATTCTGCCTAAGCTGTATAGAATAGTGTTCATAGAAACTTACAAAATGAACTGCAGAGGACTCTTCAGATTTGCCGAGTTTTCTATGCACACTCCTAAGTTGCACGTAGGGTAATCACCTCATTCGCTTGTTTTCTGCTTGCTATTTGAACTGTTTCTGTTGGAATTTTAGAATGAAAGGAAGTGACACCAAATGGTGGTGCTGGGCCTACCATGCATGCTTTGGGTATTGCCCGGCTCATACACTCGTCCCACTTCTCATTCAGACATTGACACCGACTAACGGTGGTCTCCGAGAGGCTGGATAAAGTCGCTATTGTCTTTGGAGGGCAGTGTCATCTTGTCAGTTAGCGCTCACTCTGCATTTTGTTAATTGCAGTATTTGTCTTTGCCATCTGGAGGACATACATACCATGTGAACTTCAGGATTTTTACCGTCATCTGTAAAGATTTTTTGGATGGTTTAATGCTCATGTGTTGTGCTTGGATGTGTCTTTTGACTACCGGAATTTTGCGAATGTCAATTGTCCCGTGTGAATCAGTTTGTTTTCTGTTTAATTACATGCGTGGGGAGTCATTGTTTGTATATCAATAATATTGCCCAAATTTTTCTTTCTTGCATCAAACTACTTCAGTAAGGTCATGTTGCTTAAAACTACTTCAGGAATGATTAAGTCAACTTCATTTGAATTTAAGCTTCATATGAAGTATAGGCTACTGAACGATTGCCGGAGGGCTCTGCAGTCTCCCCTCCGCGGGAGTTTGCGGGGGCTGCCGCCACTTTTGCATGTGGTTTTTTTCGTGGCGCGTGTTGCATTTCTTGCGCTAGAAAGAGGTCCAGGTAAAATTTTCTTTATGAAGCCATGTGCGTCAGCATGTCTCCAGCAAGTTCAGTTTAAATGCAGAGTTGTTACTGAGTTCGTTTATGTTGGCGTTTGTCTTGTCGTCTGCTAGAGACGCATTGCTACACGCCGCTTAACTGGCAGGCTGCCCGAGTGATTTCAAGGGGGGAACGCAGTGTTCAACAGTCGCCAGCTGCAGTCTTTTCATCAGCAAGGCGACAGCTGTTCCGCTTGTCACAGTGTATATTTTCTCTTGTTTGTTACTTCCTTCACGTGGTCACACTTTGGACATTCAGATTTTATGGACTGTAGCAACACTGAGGCTTGCTAGAAATGTGAGATAAATGTGATTGAATATGGTTAATATGGTATTTCTTACTCTTGAAACAATCAGCTGCATCTTATAAAAAACATTAAGAGGCACACACTTTATTAAATTGGTGTGTGATAACGACTGCATTTACATTTTGATTGTCCTTGAAGGAATTTTTGTTTGCAATGTTTGTCAGAGGTTGACCTGCTTGGAGTGCAACTATGGGTTAGAGTGACAACCCATGGAAACTACAGAACAGCTTGTGTATAACTATTAACTACTGTTAATACACAGCATTTGGTGTATAGCTTTTAATTACCAGTATTTGTAAATGTAGGAAAAAAACAAAAACGAACAACAGAAATTCCCTTGAGAACACAAGTCACAATAACAAAAATGAACGCAGCTTTTTTTCACCCATGCAGAATGTGAACTTTTTCTGCCATATATGGACGATATCAAATGGCACCAGCTAAGAAATTCCCAAGTTCATTTATCATAGCGGAAAACAATCATTGGCAGCACGCATTTTAAAAAAATAGAGCTGAGGACTCAGAATAATTTTAAAACACTAGTTCGCCATTTTTAAAGATGGGAATTTAAACTGAAAGTATACAATGCAAACAAAAATGGGCCGACTTATTTCACCTTTCGAACTGCAGTGGTCTGTGCTTGCCGTTTTTCCTTTTGGTGCGCTTATGCAGGGAATCTAAAATTTCAGGGATGGATCTTTCTCTTTCGCCTTCTTGTTACTGTTGCGGCAGCTGATCACAAAGCAATATCGGGGGTTTGCTTGGCTTTCAGTTTTACCACCTTAGATATCGCGAAATGACTGCAGGAGCGTCCGCGCTTTTGCCCCATGCTCCTGAACCGAGGGAGACGCCGGCCGGCCTGCGCGGTCCATCTGACGACCGCACGTGCAGCTCAGTGTGCACGCTTTCGCACTCCCCAATCCATTTACGCCTTCCCCCACCGCTCAAATCACCGCTCCCCCCTACTCCAGAATGCGAACAAAGCGACCACCATGGCCACCGGCGGCACAAGCCGCTCAACCCAGCCCGTACAAAGGTGTGGTGGGAACTCCCCTCACTTCCTCAAAATGAAAAGGACGCCGCTTCGCAATAGAATTAGTGCTGCCCTCACCCGGCAAACTTTAGCTTCACCTCCCTATGGGCAAAAACCTCAGCTTGCTGGTACTGAATCTAGGAGCTACCAAGTGGAAAGTGAATGAGATTGCTTGTTGTGGTCTTCTGCTTTATTTGTGCTATGTTGGTTTTCTCACGGCGGCTTTTGGCAGAAATTTTAAAAAAACCCGGTTGTGTGGTTTACTTTTTTACTATAAAACCTTTCGTCCTGCCAAATTGCTTATGTAGAGAGGTGGTCACACTATGAGAACGTAATGTAACAGCCACTGCTGCTCCGCAGGGTCATTGACAGTTCATGTATCTGGCCAAACCAATCGAGCTCTTGTCAGGTGGTGAAATGATAATCTTTCAGTGCGTATGTTCATGGTGCATTCTCCCATGCTTGCTGCCACTTGGCCTGTTTTGACAGCTTGATCATGATACTTCGTTCCGTCCTAAGTTCATTCTATGTTGAGGCCTTTCAGTTTTCGTGGAGAATAGCTGCTACTCATTTTGTTTACCATCCAGTTGAAGTAAAATTGCTGATAATCATTGAAATTTGGCTGGAAAAGCAGCTAAGCAATGATTCTTGCAAATGAGAGAGGTGTCAAACAGGTGATCTTTTTGTAGTTTGCTAGAAAAGCAGAATGACATGAATTCTGCCAAATGGGAGGGCTTGTGGGTTCTGACAGTGCTGCTGCAACTATGGGGTGGCATGTTTGCTCTAACAGAAGCCCTTCTCATCCTTTATTTCTTTGTCTGACTTCAGTGTTGTATTTTGTGGGATACATGCCTAGACTCATCTTCTAATGACTACTTTTTTGCTTTCTTGCAGCCTTGTCCTTTGAAAGCAGTGACCAATACCAGTCTGGAACAGGGGCAGAAGAGGTTGTCGTCCTGGAATCCACGCTTTGGGATCCTCCTGGTTTGCCTCTCGACGCTAGTCTCTCTGGTGTCATCTATGTTCAGGTTGAGCCCAACCAAGAGGACAGCACGGACGGAGATTGTGTCGCCATCGACGTGGAAACAGCCTGTCAGCTGCAGGAAAGCCATGCGTGTTCCTCCGGGAAGGCTGCTGAGGATCCAGTTACAGCAGAACATTTTCCATCAGGAGAGCTTGGAGAACAGTTGCCGAGTTCCCCAGTGCAGGTAGTGTCAGACGAGGAGACTTGTGGGGGGGACTTTGAACACTCGTATGGCAAACGGCAGGCTGAACACTCGTACAGCGAACGGCCTGACACAAAGTCCAAGGCCAAGGAGTATCCTTGCTCAACGTGTTCATTCGTCACCCGTCACCCGAGTCGGCTTGCACGACATGTGCTGCTGCACACGGGCGAAAAGCCGCACAAGTGCGAGGTGTGCGGGAAGGGTTTTCGGTTGCGAGCCACAATGGTTATGCACTTGCGCACTCATACCGGTGAGCAGCCGTACACGTGCAAGACGTGTGGCCGAACTTTTGCCTACAGCAGCTCGCTGAAGAAGCACGAGGATACACACACAGCAGAACGGACCTACAGGTGTGATGTGTGTGACCTGTGGCTCAAGCCCCGGAGCCTTCAGCGTCACATGCGTACTCACACGGGTGAGAGGCCATATCCATGCAATGTCTGCACAGCTGTGTTTGCTGATAGGCAGGGTTTTAAGCGCCATATGCTCCGCAAACATTCGTCTAATGAGTAACTAGGCAAATGACTTCCAACTGCTGTGGAAGCAATGTGCCAGCCTACTTGCATATACATGGGAAACCTCCCGGATGGACCCACGCCAGTGGAACTGAAAGCTGCACGTGCTATTACACTTCCTGCAGAGCTGTTTGTGTGATGTAGGTAGTGATAGGCCTGCTGTAAGATGGTACAGGCTCTGCCAGCTTCCAGCCAATGAGTGGCCAAGGCATTAAGTTCAGGCTGTTGTGTAAACAGTGTGTGCCAGTTTACTGACATTACTTGCAATGCTGCTGAATGGATTTGCACCAGTGGAAGTGAGACTGCGGATGCTATTGGACTCCCTACAGAGCTGTTTGCATAATGCATGTGGTCATCATTTACTCTGATGTGAGCATGTCAGGCTTTCATGTTCCAATTTTGCACTGATATTCTGAATCCCTCCTCCACTTGAGCCTCCAGTGGAGGTCCTTGGAATAGACTTCCCCATGCATAAGCATTGCCGAATCCTTCCCTCACTGAAGTGGAGGGAGCAAAATTGAGTGGAGGAGGGACTTGGAATACAGCCCTTAGTATTGCCATTGGGCTTAGAAGTTTGCAAGAATTGTGTGAGTATTGATGTTGCGGTGTGCCCATATTGTGGCTTGCTTTAGATTGTCAACTGTGTTTCACATTTGTAAATATGTTATCTGCCCCCTGTTAAGCCATTCTGGTGCAAACGAAACGAATGGGGTACTTTTGCTGTTTTTAGGGTTGGGTTGGGTTCCTTCAGCTTTACTAGCATTAGCAGTGCCTGCTTGTGTGCAATTTTTTTTTTCAATTGTGTGGGTTTTTCTTTCACTTCCTGTTTTCATAATGGCAGTGTGTGTCTTCTGGCTGCAGCTTTGGTGAGGTGGTATGGCCAACAATAAAGTGTCATGGACATGCTTGTGGTCTGGTTTCTAAGGGGGTTGTGTGATGACAAAGCGCATACATGCTGCTGGCTGTAGTTATGCAAGCAGAATTTTGCTTCCAACAAGTGATGTGCAATCCTTGTTAAGCGGCCTGATGAGCATGCCAGCAAGGGGAGCAAAATCGCACGATGCATTCCCGCTGCTGAGTGGACTTGAGCGCACACCAGAGTAATCAAAAAAAACTTGCCTAGCATCTTGTGCCTGAAACATCTCAATATGTATACAGACCTTCATTCAGGGTTGTGGCTGGTGTGTGTGGTAAAAATGTGTCCCGTAATATATGTAGCAATAAAACGATGTACAGTGAACTCCCGTTAAGACAAACTCGGAGGGACCATGATAATTAATTTGTATTACTAGAAGGCCCTCCCAAAAAAATAATCGGCAACACACCCAGGTGCATGCACCTTGCTTTAAAATGGTGAATGATGAAGATTTCAATGGAGGAAATAGGAAAAAAATCATTTGAGTGCGCAACTTGATGAAAACTCTTAAAGTGCTCTTGCCTGGTTTTATCCTGTCCAAATGGCGACAGAGTGTACACCTGCTACCTCAACCAACAATGCACCAGACACAGAGGGAACTCCTCGCTGTCTCGGCAGAGACTCGGTACGACTCGCGATGCGGCATGCTCTCGCTGAGAAACAGCATTGGTCAGGAGCTGCTACGTTCACGAACAGGAAGTCTTTCTCGTCGCGTTTTTTTTTACATTTTATCCTAGTTTTGCGCCTTTCCCCGGAACAGAGCTACCACAAAACGCTTTCTCGGTTTTTTTCTTTGCTTTGCCGGTGGATCCGCAGGTCTAAGGGTGGGAGAACAACCTTTATCCACGTGTTTTTCTTTTTTTTTCTTGCTCCCCTTCTCCGTGGCACGAATTTTGCTTTGCGCTGGGGTTCTTTTACTTTCTTTCCCTCTGGTCTCGTAAATTCTCTCCTGCACCCCCACCAAGACTGCCATGTTCGCTGCCCAAGATCTCCAGCAGTGGTGGTCACCCCGAAAGTTGTTCGTCTTAACCAGAATACGTGCAAGGCTGTTATCTTAAGCGGATTTTTTTGCATTGCGTCTATGGAAAACGAAACAAACATTCCCACGTTCGGCATAAGCGAGAATTTGTCCTAATGGGAGTTTACTGTGATAGTAATGAGTGCTTCTAACAGTCCTTGCCTTGGGTTGTGTTGTGCCGACGGGTTTCCCTGCAAAGAGTTTTGCTAACAATTCGTGGAAAGTGAAAGAAAAGGGTGTTGAGCGCTACTGTTTCAAAGTAGCTGAAGTTGGTCATGGTGCTCGCGGTCGTCATGGCACTCAGTTGTAGTAATGACTGCAGGTGAGCACAATAATGAGAACAGTAACACTGCATTACGTGATCTAATTTTTTTTGAGTGATGGGGAATGTATTTTAGAATGCTGCCTTTATATCATGGACATTAACAGTAATGCGTGTTCAGGTTCGCATTTAAAGGGACCATGAAGACAAGATCCGAGTTTACTTCATTTGAAAGATTGCTCTGTAGAATAACATTGACACCACTTTTAACGTAAACTTCAGTAAAGTGGTATGAGGAAAATAATACGAATCTGTCACCCTAGTTACTGTGCCGTAGTGAACTCTTGATGCATTATGGGTAGCTCATTGTGATTGGCTGAGGCCAGCAAAGTCTAATGCAAATAAACAAATTTCAAGCTTGCAGAATGAGTTTGGAGCGCATTTTTTACCACAGTGAGAGTGGTGGGGCAAGCAAGGGAGATTGCAAACGAACATGTAAACATGCACCAGTGTGTGCGGCGAGCACTATATCAGCTGAAGCTGCAGAGCTGTCCAATGCATTGGGCTTGTCTAACACGACACGGGCCAAATGGCATAAGCAACATCGCCACTTACTTGACACTGTTTGTGGAGCGTATCCAAAATTTCACTAATAGTTCTGTAGCAAAAGTAAGCCAGGTACAAATCCGGTCAGAAACAGCAAATCAGAGCTGTACTGTCGTTCCATCTGTGAAAAATGGTAAACAAGGCAAGAAAAGGTGTTGAGCAGTCTGCCGCACCATTAGTCAACATACTAATGTTTGTTTACGGCATCCTCCCTCAGCATGCTACCTTCATGCTCTCTTTGCATCTGTTTGTTCAGTGTTTATTCGGATTGTAAACTATGTACCCCCTTTTGTTTGCTGGCTACAATGTGTGAGTGTAATCCTGCTATTTCTCGTGTGAAATGTCGGATATTGTATAATTCTGTGTTGCTGTTTGATTATCCCGTTTTCTTTGTTATCTTTCTCTTTCTTTTTTTATGTGAAACGTTTCTAAGCTTAAAATGCTCTCTGTGCTCCCAGTGTTACCGGGGGCCAGAGGTCACGTCAGGTGACATTTACGTCTCCTTTAGCCTCGGCACCATGTACACCATTCTGCCAAAAATAAACTTCAAACTTCAGAACATCATTGCTGATGTAACGAAACATGATTGAGAGGAAAAATTACAACTTTGGCCTAAAGCGTTCCATTTCTCAGTGAAGAAAGCATTGTTTGCAGCCAGCCAGGTGCTGGGGGCATTACGAAACGCCAAATCTTTCGAATAAAAAACTTGTACTTTGTCTTAGCCGAAGTAGTGCCTAGTTCAAAAACAGTGCAGACATTTAATGTTGTATTGGTGCAAATTCAGTTATGGCCACCTTCTGTGTGTACCTTTATTCTAGGCAAAAATTGGCGTTATTAAGACCTGTATAATTCTGGCATGGCCGTCTGCTGCAGAAGTGCAAAATTTACACACCAGTTTCTTCATTCTTGCCCATGTGAAAACGAATGGTACCACTGCACGACACCAAGTTGGATTGAAAGGCAGGTCTATGAGGCTTTAAAGGCTGCTTGGATTTCTTGTCTAACAAGCCTTTGCCCGTTTAGAATGTGTTGACGAGTGAAAATTTTTGATACTGGCACTTCTGACTGATTGCACCTGACTGATTGCACTTTTGATTGATTCTTTAAAGTAGTGTAATATACCATTTTGTTTGTATATTGATACTAGCAGTTTGATTTTGTTTGGTGCTCAAGGAAAGTTGGATAAATATAATTTGTAATAGGTGCACCCTGACTGCATTTTACTTGTGGACGTCATCAAATTAGAAAATTTGTCTCCATGTCAAACCACCATTAAAGGTAAAATAAACAAGCTTGCTTTGTGTGTTTTCTGGTGTTAGAATATACGGTAATTTTTTGCAACGCCTGAGGCATTTTTGCTTAGCCTTTTGCTGCAGGTGCATCCAGAAATTGTGCTGGTGGTGGTCATAAAGTATTTATTTCGTGCAAACTTTCTAAACAGAATTATTTCAGATGCACATTGGTTGAAAGTGGCTTGTGCATGTGCCAAAACGCATTTGTTTAAGAGATTAACCTTGAAAGGTTTTGTTTTGTGTAGTGCTTCATGAATAAGATTTCCCAGGACATAGAAAATGAGCAACTTGTTTTTGAACATGTACGTTCACATCACTGTTTCACCCGCCGCGGTGTCTCAGTGGCTAAGGCGTTGCGCTGCTGAGAATGAGGTCGCGGGTTCGATTCCCGGCCACGGCGGCCGCTTTTCTGATGGAGGCGAAAAGCAAAAACGCCCGTGTGTACAAGATTTCGGCGCACGATAAAGATCCCCAGGTGGTCAAAATTAATCCGGAGCCCTCCACTACAGCGCGCCTCATCGCCTGCGTTGCGTCGGCACGTTAAACCCCACAATCAATCAATCAACATCACTGTTTCCTGCTTCTTGACCTTGCTTTTGTCTTAGAATGGGGAGGCTATTTTTGTAACTTTGTTATTGGTCGAAGCTTGTGATAGCTTTAACCGCAGGGTTGGAAATAAAAATGGCATGGTGTGAAGAATGAATGGACGCATAAACGTGGGCATTGCCTTGTTCAGGGAAACACTATTGAAAGGTGTGCTACCTAAATTTCTAAAAACATTTTATTTGCGTGAGCACATTGTTTGGAAAAGTTGGTATTAGCTGCTGTACCATGCCTTGTTAGCTTTCACTGATGAAAACATGCAGTGTCTCGCAGTGCCCGACTAGCGACAGTTAACGGTTTCTGAAGAGCTTAAAATCTTGCCTGTGAAAATGGTACCAAGTGGTTATGCGATGCTCACTTCTTTTTTCTTTGGGAATGCAGCTGGTTCCAATAGCCAACCAAGGACCAATGGGATGCCTGTTCCACGGGTGCCTGTGAGGCCTAAACCGGAACGTGCAGGTAATTCCTGTGAGCTAATACGCAGAGTAATTAAAGGAAACTCGGCTTAGAGGGCTGGGAACTCAGCATTCTTTTTATATATATAATGCATGCAGTCTCCAAGCAGAACCTTGTACTTCTGTATTTGCATCAGTGCTTCGTCATAACATGGCCAACCTGTAGGGTGACCATCTGACAAAAGTGACTGATGTTAATGTGAGGCTTTGTAAAGTAACAAAGGAAATTGCCTCATCCCGCACTAGTGAGTATCACAGGCTTTACACAAAGTGACTGGCAGAGATGCAACAAGGTACACAAGTGCAATTCCTCACTGCAAAGGAGAATTTTAAATCTGGTTTACTCGTGCCGTTGCAAATTACTGACTGATGAAGACTGTTGAAGAAATACATGGTAGCGAGGAATCAGCATCCTCGGTTCAAGCAGTCGGTGTGGTTCATCAGTTGTCGTTTCTCGGGGCTGCTTGCAAGAGTCGGCTACGCTTGTCATGTAGTTACGAGTGCAGTTGCAGAAAATGGGCGGAGCGGAATGGGTAACACGATTGAAGTTCTGGGAGAGAGAGGTGTATAGTGGAGGGGAAAAAGTCGAGTGGGCCTCTGAAATTGTGTTACTGCCTGTAAATCTAGTGAACTGGTTGAACAAGTGGGAAAGTATGACAGAACACAAGGGCAGCTATAGTAGGGATGGTGACTGATGGTGGCATGGGCCTCAGCAGTGCATCACCTGGAGAGCTGATGTGTGCAGTATCTAATGCCAGTGTAATTGGTGTTGGTGTATTTAAAAAGTGTTTGAACATTTTGGAGAAGAGAAACTACAGAGGGTATGCAAGACTGACTTAGGTGGTAGCATGCCAACTGAGTCTTGCTAGGATGAGCGGTGCTAATGGAGTTTCCAGTAGTTGGGAAGAAAATGGTGATAAATTCGAGTTCACCCAAGATGGTGCTAGTCTGTTTAATGGTGCTGTTATTGCCTCATTAAAGGTGCTGAAAGTAACTGCCCAAGGTTGCCTTTAATGTACCATGGGGGATTATCTTGGTATACTCGAGCGTATACTAATGCAATGCACCTTGTTGAAGATTATTTCAGCAGTATGAAGTATCGGCAAAACATTGGTGGCACCTTCGCTATCAGATTATCAATGGAGGCTAAAAACTTTGTGGGACTTCAGTGGGCAGCAGCTGTGAGTGCGATGCTGCAGGGTAGCTTAAAATAAGTGTTATTGATGGAAAGAGGCAATAAACATAGGCTGTCTCGGCCAAGCAAAAACAGTGCTGTGGGCTGCTTGGTCAAGAGTGTCTAAAGTGGCTTGAAAATGGCCTTGGATAAGACTGGGGTTACCTTTGGTTGTAATGATTTGTGTTTTTAGTGGATATGCCAGTTTTGCCTTGTGCCAGTAGGAGCGAGTCCTCGGAGAACCAGCGGCTTAGTGCGTCGACTCAGTGATCTGGTTAGTATAGTGCTCTTGGGAATAAAGCCATGGCTGGGAAGGTGTGCTCCATCTGAGTGGTGTCAGTAGCTGTCAGTGATGATGCTACAGATGCAACACTAGCAGTTAGTCGACCCGGTGGCATTAACAATGAAGGTCTTTACAGTGGCCATGGTTATGCCAGCCGCATGAGGAAGAAAAGCCTTCTGGTGTTGAGATAGTAATGTCATACTGTGGGGGGGTATTCGATGTATTGGTGAAATTGTAGAAAACAATGAATATGGTGCACAGCATGTCTAGTCATTTAAAAAGAGGACATCTTCGTGAAGGAAGCTTCGGTGAGTGAGCAATTGTTCGAGCTTGTGTTCGCCAGTTTATATGGTGCCAGTTCTTGACCCAATTGTATGCATGAGCCACAATGTGTCTGCCAGTTCTAACAGCATAGTGCACCTCAAATTCCTTGTGAGGTTTACAGCTCCAACAGCCTAGAGCAGAGTTGTGCTAAAAGATCGCTACATGCCTTGTGGCACCAGGAGGAGTAAGAGTGACCTTAGTGTAGTGGGGAGTAGCATAAGTCGTACTTTGCTGAAGGATGGATTGTAACAGAGCAAAAGGCTTTCAGAGGTCATGCCAGTTAAGCATACCTGCCAACTCTCGATTTGCCTGGGACACTCCCAATTTTCTACCTCTCCTTCTGCTGGCACAAGTGCTATCATAAATCTCCTGAAAAACTGCCTCAACACTGCGACCAGAAAAAAAAACTTCCAGCAGCACTGCGGCATCGTAATTCCCATGATGTGTCAGGTGTACTTTCTGTTTTTATTGTTTTGTTTATTGTTTATTGTTCAAACACAATACAGGAGGAAATCCCGAAGTTCCAAAGAACGGTCTGGGGGACCTCCCAAGAAAAAATATCAAACACTTAGATTTGAAAGCAGTGACAAATATACATTACTGAATAAAGCAACCTGATTAGTATGAAAAATCACTTGATAGACAAATTAGTTTTGACATTGTACAAGAATAATATCCCATGAAATTTTTAACAATACAGCAGCAAAAGTTAAAGGAATCGTATCCAAGCCATTTTAAGGCAGCGAGTGGGCAGGCCTTCTTTTATAGCTCCATTGACATCACAGCATCATTAGAGCTGACAAAGTATTTTAAGTTTTCTTAATTAAGGGGTACCCTAGTCTTGACCGAAAATTTGCCAAAAAAATCAATTTTCTGTGTTAATTTTGTTTGCATTCTATAGTTCCCAGAGATCGTACCTGCAAAATATTATAAGTATTTTCAAAGGTGTCGCCCTTTGAGTTGCCTGAATGACCACTTTTGTCCTTTGTTTTCCCAGAACCAATTTTTTCCCCAAGGTGAACTCTCACGTACGATATCTTATGATGTACTGGTCCGATTTGTATTTTTATTTTGCTGCATTTGAAAGCTTGTGAACTGAACAGGGCAAGAAAGCCACAAAAATGTAGAATTTTGTCGCTAGCACAAGGTTTTATGTCATTTGTTTTAGAAAAACTTTGGTAATTTTTGACCTGACATTTAATGAATTTAGAGCATTTGCAGAAACAACGCGAAAATTACTGCTGTGGTTTGTTGCACTCCCTGGTCCTGCTAGAACACAAAGGGATAAAAAAAATGAGCATTATCTAGGTGATAGTGGAAAAATTGCCTGAAATGGAATGACATAATATGTTGCACAACTATGAACTTAAACCACATAGACGAAAATAGACTGCATACTTGTGCTGAAGATGTTAATATACACCTGATGTGTAAATCTAAACCACATAGCTTAAACTACAAGTAAAATATCATCAAGACCAGTGTAGTCTCCCCTTAACCTCTTATGACCGGTTTTTGCGATTTCGCATCACAGCAATTGTAAGCTGCGCAACCAGAAGAATCAAAAGCTGCAACTTTTGGGCTAATATGGAATCTACACATTGATGGCAACATATGGAACAAGTGGCATTGTATACCTCACTTCCAGTAATGTGCTGACTGCACCCATTTCTCCGGTTTATGCCTACAATCACCATTCTTCTGTGGCCGTCCATTTACACCCGTATTTACTAAAGGAATGTAAGCATATTGATTGCAATAAAAATGTCGCCACGTTAGGTACTTTGTTGGAAAACACAGAGTTGTCAAAAATAATCTGTTTTTGAAGAAATTTGCCATGTACTGGTCGTTTTGGACCTTGTGTTTAGTTTTTGTGCCATAGCCGTAGCATTCTTCTGAAAACCCCGGCTAAGTAAAAGTTATTCTGTGGGTTCGTTATAAGCAAACTAGCAAAAGTGATAGGAAAAATAATTTTCCCATGCCTTGCGGAAAATTCAGTTCAGAAGATGTTAAAGATACTTTGAATTTTCGTGTTTTGTGCCATCCCAGAAAGGCGAGCAGTTCAGCTTTTGCACAACTTGTGCATGCGTCTTGAGCACTGCGCATGGTGGTAAAGGTGATATATAACTGCATTTGGCAATGACCAAGCACCCGAACTTTGTTCCCGCCACTGAAAAGCTGGCACTGTGAACAATTTCTTCACCATCAGCAGCAGACATCGTGGTGCATGCCGAGTGCCTCTTCACTCGATTCCTTGCGGAGCACTATTTGCTGTTGAGTGTGAATGGTTACATTTGTCCCCTTCTGTGCTAGATGTTTCCGAAAGTTGAAGATGCGCAATCCTATGGTTGTGTCACGACCACGTCCAGTGACGCCCAATAAAAGGCTGCTGTACAGAGGCGCAAGGTGCTATGGCGAAGAGCCTGAAGCACCATGGTTTCTGCCTTGCAGCTGACGGCAGCAATAATACCTCATCGCAATTGTACCCAATACATGCAACTTAATAAGTAAAAAAGCTTGAGGTTTAAGAGCACGATATTGTGCATGCAAGTGCTTCGATAGAAACTAAAATTAATGCTGATCTTGTAAGCTAGACACATCGCGTATGCTGCCTGCAGAATTTTTAACACCTCCCCCCCTCCTTCCATAGCGAATCTTCATTTTTGAGGTCACAAGGCTGGCAGGTATGAAATCATACTTGTTTTGTCTATGTGGACATGGCCTTTCCTAATTTCTCATGCTGTATTCATGTGTTTGCTTTAGAGTGCTCTGGAGCACTCTGAAAGCTGGCTGTGCTATCGGAGGTCAAAACCAAGCGCTCAGTGAGCCGTCTCAGGGTGTCATCCTCCGACTAGGAGCGCCTCCCACTGCTCCTCCGACTCTGAAGTGAGCGTGCCTCTGAGATCAAGAAGCGAGCGGTCATGTGACACCCACGGCCATGCCAGTTACCTGCCTGCTTATTTGTGGACTGGCAAGAGGGAGGCCTATCCCTGGGAATGGGAAAGGCAATTCCTTCTATGCCTGCAGAATGTGCAGAGCGATGCTGTTCTTCCACCGCTTTACAGTGCAACCAGTGGCATCCCCTTTCTCTGTCTTGTGACTGAAACGAAACAGCTGTATTCTATTGGTTTATTTGGAGGTAGTGGTGGGAGGGATTATGTTGACTATACGGAAAAGATAAAGGCAGGGAATATCATTGACAGTAGTTTAACAAGAGCGAACTGCCGAAAAGTTTTATTGTGTTTTAGCAACCGTAACTTTTTTTGCAGTTTGGGCTTGGCTTCTTGAAGAATAATGGTTCCGGTTCAGTTCTGGCGAAACTAACGCTTCCGTTCCAGCTTTTGTTTTAGTTGAGTTCGACACTTGTTCATATGCACCCATATGTATCATCGTAATATCTGTTTTTACCACTTCCTTCGGATAATAGCCTAATTCTTATTTCCAACAGGGCATGCAGAGAGTTGCAGCAGCCGGTCATCAAGTGCTGGACCACCTATGTATACTGGGGAAGTTGAATGTAAGTTGTCGTTACTCAAGTACTTTGATGCATTTTTCTTGAAGGTAACTCTGCTTTCAATATAGGGCCTGGAGCTGAAAGTACTGCAATAGACAGCACAGCAGAAGCATTCTCGTTGGATTACATGCTCTACAACAGCCCACAGAATGGGAGGATAGACCAGGTAAAAATTAGAAAGTGTTATTTGTATTTTGTTACTAACGATGACTTTCAGAATGCAGAGCAAGGGCTGGTGGACCAGCTTCCACTTCAAGCACCGGACCGTTTGTCAGTACATTAAGGCCTGGTAAGCATGTTTTGCCATGCCTCACTGACACAGTCATCAATACAGATTTCTATTTTCAGTTTGACTTACTGCTTTATTATGGTCAGTTCTTTCTAATGCCATTTGTAGGCAAGAGTGTCACCTATCAGGGAGAGAGAGATGAAGTGTTAATTAAATCAAGAAAAAGGTTCATAGAGGCATCGTCATTCCAGGATGCCTTGAGCTTGGGCCGCGTTGACAGCCCTTTTAGTCAAGTGCAGCTGACCTTCAAGGCCACAGCTGGCCAAAGCTCCCTCCTAAAGCTCTATGGAATGTGGAGTTTGGGGGGGGGGCTTCGATAGATTTGTTGGAGCCACCCACTATGTGTGTAAGGGTCCCAGGCTCTCCACAGGAGCGGAAAAGGGGAGAACAGTGTATCCAGTCAAAGTGGGCTGTGGGAAGGTGTTCACATACAGTGCGTGGAATAACCTTCCATGGTCCCTAGGTAGCGGTTTGGGGAGCAGTACATTCTACCAGACAGCCTATTGTGCTGCATAATTTTCTGGTCTATGACTAGAGGATGCATGTGCTCAGACTTGGCTTCATCAGTGGTGGCTTGGAAAATCGAATCTCAAGCCATGAGGTTGGTGTTCTCGTTGCCGGGGGTACCCCTGTGATCTGATGCCCATACAATTCTGACTGGTCTCGTTGGTGGTGTCTTATTGATTAGTCGAAGTGTTGTGACGAGCAATCGATCGTTGGCAAAGTTTCGGCACGCCTGCTGGGAGTCTGTGATAACTTCAGCATCGGTTTGGCTAAGCACCAGTGCTACAACTGCTTCCTTGGCTTGGAGGGGCTGGGTTTGGTGATTGAAATACTGTACCTGGGTCACTTATTTAAAGTGACGGTGGCTGCCATGGCTGCTCTTCCAGGGTAACAAGGCTGCATCTTTGTAGGCAGTATATTTTTCTCCATGCAGTTTAAATATTCTCTGTTCTTGGGCCTCTCTGTGATCTTCGTGATGCACGGACTGGATATTGCGTGGTAAAAGTGTTACAATTGTTTTTAATGGGGGGGGGTACGTTTCTACTAAGGAGAGCTAGCTGACGCTGAGTGCGCTGACACATGCAGGCTGTAGAGAATGAATTTCTCCATTTTGGTAGCTCTTAAACTTAATCTTTGGGTATTCAGGTACACCTCTATTAACTCCTTGGCTAATCTGTGGATGCCAAGTGAGAGTTGCCGTTCTGTAAAGGTGCTTGCCGGGAGGCCCATGGCTTGCTTTTATGTCCACCTGGTCATGGTGTTTCTTTTCTGGAGCTCTGTTGCTCTAGGCAGGGCGTAAGGTATAGCGTAGATAACCCTAGACACGAAGGCCTGGTGCAAGGCGAACTGTGTCCACTTCCCCCATGCCCCTTGTTTTGGTTGCGACTTGTCACATCATATGAGTAACCTGGTCTGTTGTTTTAGGCTTGTCGAGGAGAAGCATGTTCGAGGGGCTGTCCTGCATTATCCATGCCCAGGATCTTTGTGCTTGGAGATGGCACGATGATATGGCCCTGTAGATGTAGCCTGGTAGTGGTCAAACCTGGAGGCTGTTTTTTTGTGCAGTGAGATCAGGAGTAGCTCAGTCTTCTGGGGGGCACAGTTGGGGACTATGACTTGGCGTAGGCAACCACCACATTCGCTGCTTCTTGTAGGCAGTTCTCTAACTCCGATTGACCCTGTGGATGGCCAGGTTGGTATGTTGCCGGCACATACCGTGCCGAATCCCAAGATGTGTCGAGGTGTAGCGACGGGCCTAGCAGGCAAATATTGAAAAGCATAGGAGACACCGCAGCCCCTTGCCCATTTTGCACCCACTCAATAACTGGGGGAACGTCCGTAGCCTGTTCCTCGACTATTAATGTGGCTTTGAACAAGAGATGCCTTGAACAAGAGAGCCATATCTTTTTTAAAGCTCTGGCGGTTCCACTGCCATTTGGTGGTCTTCCATGTAAAGCCCTGGAGCGGGTTTAGCAGCTGTAGGGGCGCAGCCATCCTCGTTATAACCGAGCGGTAGGTCATGGGGCTTGCGAAGTTCAGTAGGCTCTGCTGTGGTTGCTTCCTTCAGCCTCTGGAGGTGCCTGGCCTCAAGAGTGAACAAGCATTCCTCTAGTCGAACAAATCTGTCTTAATGATGAATGATCAGTGAACTTCTGCTCGTGGGCTGCACTGTTTTGTTACAGTAACTGGCAAGTGCTGCTGGATTGATTGCTGTATTGACTCCTCTATAGTAGCCTTTAGGGCTTGAATAGTCCCAGTTTCGATATCCATTACCTGTTTGATGGTAGCATATGGTGCAGTAGGAGACCCTGTGTGTCGCTGGGTGTTGCGATTGCCTGTTGACGTGGGGATGTTGCGGGTTCAGTTTTCTCTGCGTGTTTATGTTTGACGACGTGTGGAGATGGGGCACCTGCCTGTGTGAGTGCTTTATTGGTTTTGTGAATTTTGTTTCTAAGTGCCAAAAGTTCATCTGACATATTTGGTAGCTCCATCTTGAGGGTGGCATTTCCTTTGGCTACTTGTGCACTATAGGTGCAGTGTACTAGAAGGCTAGGCAGTGCAGTGAGCGGAGCGGCGGCGCATACGAACGCCTCGCCCCGCTGGTGACAAACGGAGCGGCGGCGCTGCAGTTGCCCAATCTTCCGTGGAATGGACGTCCATTGTGCTCGTGAAGCGGCGTTTGGCAGTCTTGCTTATGAATGTTAGCTACTACAGATCACAAATGGTGCAGAAGCAACGCCTAAATCATTGCTTCACGCCTGGGTGCAACACAGGGTACTCCCGAATCAAGGAAGCGTAGAAACTCGTTTAAAGCGCCCGCTGACCCCGAGAGAAGCGTATGGGAATGCTACCTTCGTAGAAGCAACAGGAGACTCACACTGTATTGTGCTGTTTGGGAGTTACATTTTGAGAAACGTTTCATTGTTAGGAATTATGTTCATCATATTAATGGCTTGATCACGGACCCCGACGCTTGCACCGGACGCTGGTCTAACGATTCTACTGAACGTTGCTCCATATTTCAGCGAACGCTTGCCTCCTAAAACAAATGACAGGAAAAGGAAATCTCCTACCGAAAAAAAAGGCACGACTGACTTCTGTAGGCGTGCTTGATGTCAAGTCGCTGTGACCGGTGCATCATTGAAAGAGGAGCGTCATTGCCCAAGACTGGACATTTCATGAGATGCGAGATACTAGGGAGCGTGTTTCGTCTTGCTGACTGGACGCTGGCACAGGAAATGTGTCCGTAAAAAAAGGCAGTATTTTTTTTATTGTAAACAGCAACGGTATTGCCCACTCGAGATTATATAAATAAAACTATTAGAAACGATAATTTTGGAGCGCGCGAAAGCATCGCATGGGCGCACTGTGCCGTGAAACGGGAACTCTTGGCCAGCCCGCTTTGAAGATTGGTTGACTGCAACACTACTGGCAACGTTGCGGGAGTCGCGCGGGGAGCGGCAGCCGCTGCACTGCCCCTTCTAGTACACTGTACTGTAGGCACGCTCCCGAGCTAATTATGGGGACTGATTGCGGCATGCAGAGCTTTAGGAAAGGTAATGTGTGCCCAACTCACCTGTGGTGAGGCATATGAAACTGCCTTGCTTCTTCACCTGGCACTCATCAATCAGCCTTTAAAGTTCTGCCTCAGGAGGCGCCCGCTTCCTTAAAGAAGTCTTCAGCCTGGATCTGGAACGTGCTTAGAGATGCTCCCTCCCTGCCTGGCAGTGCGCCTCATTAGTGAGCGAGAATGGTGGAAGGGTGAACTACCACCACGGAAGTTCGAGGGAGAGCGGTCCTCTCAAGGAGGACTGCTGCTGTTGCAGCTAAGACTTTCTACAATTCATAGGCAGCAGGTACCGTTTAGTGCCAGACTTGTCCGCCGTTTGGTGGGTGCTGCTGCACTGGATGCATTGGGGGTGGCACTCATGCTGTTCCATTGTTAAGCAAGCCATTATTTCCTGCACCTCAGCATTCTAGGGGGTTGTGGGCATCCTCCTTGTGACCAGTCTTTATGCATTTGCAGCAGTAGGGTACCGTTCACTTGTAGTGGTAGCAGTGAATCAGGATACCACTGTAGTTGACATAGTAGGGCACGCATTTGCCACAGAATGTGACCATCATTGTTTCCGTGTTTCGAAGCCTTTGCCATGGTAGAACTTCATAACGTGGATCCTCGATGCGTTTGGGGACCATGTTGGGGGTTGTATCAAGTTCATTGTAAGGAATGACCCCTTTGCAGGACTTGTCTGGAAACTGTGCATATGACACAACATCGCAGGAGTTTTTAACCATTTGTTAATTTCTTGATCTTGCTTAGCTTCATAGATGTTGTTTCAAAAAGGTTACTTGCGACAAGAATGTCCCTGTCTATGCGCATTGTGACATTGACTGCTCCAACTGGTAGGTTTATGTCAGTTCCTATACCCATTAGTAATTCTTCATGGCTCACCCTGGCAAGGCATTGATTGTTTTGTGGGCGAAATGCCAGCTTCCGATCTTCGGCAGTGGATGGAGGTTGTCAGGGCTTGTGAGCTATAGGCTAGCTTTTGCCAAAGGTGGGTTTCTCCAACGTTTGGGCCAAATGCTGCTGTGCCATAAGGTGTCTCTGGTCTCGGAGGCACTTGGCATGGTGGGCAACGAGAATTCCGGGTGCAGTCGTTGCTTCGTCTTCCTCCAAAGATGGGGAGGTGTCTTGGGTGTCACGGGCTTCCATTTCTTCATCCTTCAAGCCGCTGTTCAACGACAGGTGGGCTTAGTCACCGGTGGTGCACTATGGTGCACTCACCATTTGGCAAGACGTGGCTCTGTAAGTCCGGGATAGGCTGCACCGCTAGCACGTCAGGCTTAGCGAGGCGGCTGCTACTTCGGTAGTTTGAATGACCACAAAGTGCAACGCTATGCACTTATGCCATCGCCTTTGGTATCGACGTATTCTTGGTTGCATCAAGAACACGATAGCAGCATTTCAGAACACTGAAATCTTTTTCCACCAGAGTTTCATCCTTCCTCACCTATGAAGTGTTCGGTAATGGTGAATAGCTGTGTGGGTTTTCGTAGCGAGTATCTTTTTTATTTTTGCAGATTTCGAGCAAATGATGAAGGCCTTACAGAGTATCCAAATGAGATCTGAGCAACAAGGAAAACAGCTGGATGCCATCAAGCGCAAGCTCAACATTGACCCAAGCCCCTTCAGAGACGACGACGAAATGCTGAAGAAGCCACTTCAAGACATTGAGGAATTCGAAAAGTTTGATGCCGAGTTGGGCACAAATGACTCCACCAGAGCGCGCCTTGTAAGCCCCTTTTATATTGTAGTACTTGCTGGTTGTGCATACAGAAAAGCAATTACTTTGTCTGTTCATTTTTTCAGCTCCGTGAAATGTCTGGTCTTGGTGGATTGTCTGTAGCACATGCTACCAGGCGAATCCTTGAAGCCCTTATGAACCAGCAGGTGGCTGTACGATATAGCTGGCTGGGACAGAAAGGAAAAAAGAAGTTTGGTCTCCTAAATGTTGCAAAGTTAATAATCAGTAAGTTCCTGTTTCTTCATTTTCTTTAATTTGTTTTTGCTTACTCTATTTCGTTTGAATGTTATGCCTTGTGTACAAGAACATTCATGCACAAACGCATGCAAGTCTACACAAGAACCACCACACATACTCACTTATAGCGCTTATTATGCTAACCAGTGACAAAATCAGGTTACTAGAGCATTTGGCTTCAAGCAAGAAATCTGTCAACTTCATCAATCAATTGCACGTGAATTTCCTGCTCCTGCTTTGGGGCAGCACTACTTGTCTGGAGAGCTTCGCCAGGGGTGGTGCTTGATAACCGACTTAGCCTGTCCAAGCTTTATACATATTTTACTCTACCTCTTATTTGTTGTTTTCTGCTCAGCTGCACATGATTTTTCAAGTTTATTGTTTAGTTGGCTCCTTCTACCTTCATTTTCTAAATGAACAAAACTCTTTTCTTCTGAAAAAATTTTCAGAGGCCGTGAAGCAGAATTTTGCTGATGCAACGCATACTGAGGTAGAAAATGTCATCAAGACATGGCTGCGTCACTCGGGAGAGAGGTTGAAAAAGCTTGAAGCAAAAGCGGCAACGGCTCAGTACAAAGGTGATCTGAATTGTAGTTGCAGGCAACACAAAAATCGATGCGTGTGCCGAGAGCAAGTGTTGATATGGAAATGTGAGAGCATTTCTTGTGCTCCATGTGTCACTGAGTTCAGCGTTACTCCGCACGTCTTTGAGAAACTATCTGCAAATTCGTGGCATTGGTCTCGTGGGGTAGACATTTGTTCTAAACCTCAGTCTCACAACTAGTACTTGCTCCCAGATTGTGTAGAGATGTTTCCGAAAAATTTCTGTTGCCACTGCAGACTCGTAATTACAGACTTGATATAGCTGCTACTGCTGTTGTGGCCAGTGCAGCCTTTGCACTGCTTGCTCTCAAAGCTTCTGGTTGCTTTGCTGCCTTGGTCGCAGTATTGCTGTGTTGACTACATGTCTGCTTATTTGGGACTTAAGGGTGGACCTTGTTTCACTGGAGCAGGTAACTTCAGGTGTTTTGTGCATGAGACAAAGAAATAAATGTAACAGAATTGTCAAGACGATGTAGCGGAAAAAGAGCCTGTACACTGGAATCTCGATGATATAAATCTTGCGGTACTCTGCAAAATATTCGTATAATCTGAAATTCGTATCAACAGTCGAAAAAGTTGGCGACCAAAAAAAGTTTTCATTTTCTTCTTTTCTTCCTTTCACATCAAGAAGTCTGAGATGTTTTTCTTTCTTTTAGCCTCTATGTTGCCGACCAGTCCTTTCTCGAGTGTGTAAAACTTGGCACTCGTCTGCTCACTCAGTGCACAAGCTCACTGCATGACTCAACATGCCACGGGCATGCAGGGTTTCGCTTCTTCACGGTGGTAGTTCACTTTCGCTGCAGTCCTCGCCGTCACTATCTGACAGCTGTTATGGCTGCAGCATCTCATTGACATTGTCCTCAAGGCAAACTGCCTGCGTCTTTAAAGGACCCCTGCAATGGTTTTTTACAAGTACAGGTGCCGTCATAAGTAATTGGAGCGCGGTAGCTGTGGCCGAACTGTATCGGAGCGCTGTGTAGCTGCACCGGCGGTAAATGAAAGGACGAGAACCCGCATGCGTGCCTGCCGACGGCGATAGCCTATCTATACCTCTCAAACCACTTTTTAAATTTTGCTCCGAGCATTGCTCGCAGCATAGTGCTCTCGGCGACGGCGCTGATAGCAGAGATGATTCTGGCAGCGTCTCTGGTGCACTTCCAGCTGCCGGAGAAGCGGCGCGCTTTCACAGGAATTTGTTGAGTTTTTCGTTCAAATATTTTCACGCGTGCACACTATCAGCACCATCGCCGTGACCAGTATGCTGCGAACAATGCTTGAAGCCAGGTTAAAAAAAGTGGTTTGAGAAGCATAGATGGGCTGTCGCCGTCAGCAGCCGCGTGTGCGTGTTCTCGTCCTTTCATTTACCGCCGGTGCAGCTACGCGGCGCTCCGATACAGTTCGGCCACAGCTCCTGTGCTCCAATTACTTATGACGGCACCTGTACCTTTACGGACCTACATGGATTCTTTGTGTTGTTCAGATACAAATGCAAAAAAACAATTATCAGGATCGGTGTGGAAATAGGAAAGTTATTCAATATTTACCTCTACAAAAACAAGCAAATGCGGCACTGGCTACGTCACTCCTGAAGGCTCTGGATATGACGACGAAACGTGGGGGCCCTATGCACTCTACGATTGGCTCAGCTTGCAATATTTGTATTGTATCGACCAAACGAGCCTAAATAATGCTTTAGGTCATATTTTTTTTCTTATCGGAAGCATGAAAATTTGCCATCACATTTTACCCCCTTTCTCGTATGTACAGCTTTGATTGGGTCTTGGGGAGCGATAAACTATCGCTCGAACTACCTGCGGCGGCCTGCGCCACTTCGGCTCCACGGCCGCCGCTCACACAGCGACCACGCTGATGGTATGGCGGCTTTTTCAGTGCGCCTGTCGTGTGCGCGGCACATTTTCGCGTCCAGTGTTGTGAAAAGCGATAAAAACAGAGTGCCTGTAACTGCTTTAGAACTTTGGCCAGCTGCCCGATGAGCAGACGAAATCCCACCGCCTCCGCCGCCAAGCGTCAGATCGTTTGTAGCTCGCGAGCAGAAGCTCCGACCTCCGATCGGAGCGGTGTGCCGGAGAGAAACCGTGACGTAGGGGTCACGTGGCGCACACTCCTAGGAGCCACACGGCGGATTTCTCTGTCGTGTGAATACCCCTTTAGGGTAGGGCTTGCAAATTTGATCACAGTATGTTACACTGAATTGTCAGTGGTGTTTGCTGGGGCAAAGCTAATAAGTGGGGTGGCATGCACATGCTTTTCTACACTACCTGTAAAGAACAGCAATAAGATTTATTAGTTAGGTACTTTACATTTGTATGTACATTCATTTCTGCTGTTGCGGGCAAAAACGTATTGGAGTTTTGTCTTGTCACAGTTTTGTCTTTTTACCAATTTTCTAAATCTTTGAAACCTTTTAGGGCCTACTCATGAAGAGGAGTTTTCTGACTGATCAACACTGAAGGGAAGCTACAAACCATGTTGTAAAATGTACAGTTAATAAATTTTTAAGCATGCCCATTTTGGTCTATTTTTTCAACCTCCATCTGGACTTGTGTTGTCAATGGATTCAGAACAGACTGGAAATGGTAGAAGGTACCGCAGCTAGATAATTGGCATTTTTGGTATCTGGTAATAGTCTCTGGACTTGTGTGACAGCAGTGTACTCTAAAGGTAGTTCCAAAGGTATTCTGTTGTTTGGGCCACTAAACTTTATTTGGCTTGAGACCTGGTGTGCTGCCATTACTAGCATTTAGGGATGCTGTAATAACTATACACAAACAGCGAAAAGGAACGTGAGCCTAAAAATATTAATGAGTGCAGGTGTTTCAACTCTTTTAGTCAATACAAGTAAAAGTGTCTTAACAGTGTTGTTGGCTATTTTTTCTCATTTATTAAAAATTATTGCGGCTACTCTAGCTCGTCGCTGAGCTTCAGTTCTTGGAAAGCATAAACAGTAAATCCACGCCAAAGTAACGGTATCGCGTCATACATGTTAAGACTTGACGTAGATGTACCCTGTCACATTTTTATTCTGTGCAAAGGACTTGAATAGATAAATGAATAAATGAAATCATTGCTTACCTGTAATGTGCAATCTGTAATGCATATCAGTTGGGTGCTGCTATGGCTTGTGAGGCTGGTGTTAAGTGTCCGATTCCTTTTACTTCCCAAAGCCTGCTGCCAGCTACCAACCTACAGCCACCTCCACTGGGAGGTTTAATTTTTGTGTTTGGTGAAAACAGGTTTTATTTTAAAGCTTTAACTGACTTAAAACTTTTGTTGCATCTCCTTGCTGCAGACGAGCTAGTGGCTGGGCCTTGCTCACCCTAATGTACTCCATTGTGTATTAATATCTGCAAAGTGCTGCAAGCTCGTGTACATTCGGCTTTTTGGTCCTTGTTGCCTTGTGCCAATAAACTAGTAATAATTTTCAAGCTCATATACAGGGCAAGGAGCAGCCTAGAAAATGGAATAACTGAGGTTGGGTGCCGGCGACCCAGCTGCCTAACATCTGGAGGATTGAAGGAGCAACTGCAAAAAGTGGAATGTTCACGAGGTGTGCAGAACTGTTGTGCCCATGAACCAGACGGCATGATCTTGAATGCAAGCCTGTCCATTAAAGATCTCTCCTTCTCTCATGTGACATGCACCAGTTTAGAGAACTTTGCTGTGCTGTTTGGGTGAAGTGTGTGTTCAGAAGTTTCTTCGGAAAGCAAAATAGAATGCTCAGTTTCATTGTAAGCTTGCGCAGTGCTGGCCTTGTGAAGGGCATGAATCGTGATCTGTATCTGCAAAGGTGAGCAAGCCTATTGCAACTTATGCAAGTATTGCGGATGTGGTGAATAGGATGAAATTTCGTTTGGGTGGAACCTAACGCAGTTTCCTCTGAAACAATCAATGTTCATTGAGAACATGTAGCGAATTTTATAGAATAAATTTGGAGACTAGGTGGCATATTCTGACTTAGCTAAGGCCAAAAGGCCAATTGTTCTGAGTACAGGCTGCCTTGGAGTACTGCCATATAGAGGAAGCCTGCCCACCACAAAGTAATTCATTTAAAATTTTTAGGAGGCTTACCTTGCAAGTGTTAAATGGCCAAGATAATGCCATCTTGGCTAGGGGCTGGCTCAGGAGCCCTACTGAGGTAGCATCCAGGTTGAAACCGGTTTCGTAAACAATAATCCAACAATGCTCGTGGCTTTTGAGGGCTCCCACAGGAAAATGCTGTACAAAATTCTAGGCCAACAGGAAGCGTCTCCGGTGATAGCTTAAAAGGAAAATGCAACTTCCTATGTCACAAAATGACCAGCTTTGTGGGAGGAACAGGCGAGAGCCCTCGTATTGGCACGAGAAAAGAACTTGGTATAAATTTGCTGAGCTAACAAAAGTGTGCAAAAATTATAAATGAAATTCTGATCACCTAAATTTCATAGATGTTTGGATATGGTAGTTTTTTCTCCATTAACTGCATCAATATACCTAGTTGAGTTGTACTCATTGCAATCAGAGAATTTAGCCCAAATATTCACATGTACTCATAACATATTACTGCTTGAACTGGTGCATACTGAGCACATATCAGCTAATCAGGCTCCTTTCAGATCTGTTGGAAAGGGGTTAATGGGTCAGTGTTTGTCTGTTAAGGCTTGCAGTGGACGAAAACTATGCAATAATCATGATAAGGTTGCATCTGCCACAATTTTTCTCGGGGCAAAATTGTACCACAAACATACTAAATGGCTCCAAGACGTGAAGGAATGACCTTTCAATAAATAACTGCCGCTTTGCAGTAGAATCTGGGAAAATATGTTGAGAGAGGGGAAGTTATACTACATTTATTGAAGCCGGGTGGACAACTGTGCCAGTTACTGCAGATGCATAACAGCGTTGAGGTGCTAAAATGAAAAGCAAACAGGACAAATACCGTCTCAGAACATAAATGAGACTTCTGCACGTAAAAATCTGGGAGGAGGAGAGAAGAAATTTTATTCATCCCATCTATTGTGATTGTGGTCACTGTGGACAAGTGCAGGACTCCCTGTGTAGCCGGCCTTCCATGCCCTATCCACCAGCCGAAGCTGGAGTGGGAGGTGGCAACCCCATACGAATGGGAGGTGGCAACCCCATACGAAATATGTGCAATATGGGAATGCCACAAAGCAACGCAACAGACATGCATGTTTCTGTGTAGTTGTATATAAAAGGCTTCAGCAGTTTCGTTTCTGCGCATGTGTGCTTGCAAGTGAGATATGCCTGTTATCAAGCTGCGTAACAGAGCCACAATTATGGCAGTGAGCGGAGAAGTGCAGCATTCCATGGTTTTCCTTTTGAAGTATACGGAGGTTCACGTGCCATGGGAAGAGCTGTGTGGGGTATGCAGCCTGCGGGGGCTTTCTCATGGCTGACTTGTAAATGATGTAAATACATCGCTTGCATCTTCCATGGTCGATGTCCTGCATCCTGCTCCCACAGCAATATGTGTCCTGCCCGTGCAATATATTTTGTTACGACAGAGGAACATAGATAGAGTGGCCCTGGGTCACCTGGGTCTTTCATGAGAGATGGGGCTGACATGTTCGGTCGACGTGTAATTTTGACAAATTTTACACATAGGCCTTTGTGCTCAGGGGGAAACAAAACTGAAGTTAGTTTTCCAAAAAAGAATTTTGCCTAGGTACCTAAAAAAATTCTCAAAGCCAGCTCGGGTGGCAAGTGTGTTGGACAAGTAGCTTGAAATTCAATCAATCATTACTTTTATTTATGGCATAAGTACAAAATATTTGCAAACAGTGCTTGGACCAATAACCAAGGGGTGGTTGTTGGTCCAACTTTAGAATGCATAGTTAAAAGCAGTCATTAACAATCAGTGTGCAAACATACTGTGGTATAAACAAAGATATAAAGTAGTTACATGTACGACATAATACATAAGGCCTAACACCTATTAAACAAGAAGGCCGAAATCTTCGCTATTGTACACAAATGATCATATTGCAACCAGAAAAAGAACGAGATGTATGCCTTTAATACAGGAGACAATCTTCGGCTTATAACAGAAAATGGTTTTTCAGAAAAGTTTTGATCATTCCTTAGGTCAACGGGAATTTTATTCCATACTTTCTCACCAACATACTGTATAAGTTGATCACCATAAACATTATAAGTACCCAGGTAGCATAAAAGAGCTTAAACATTTACTATCAGGATTTTTCAGGACGACAGAAATAGCTTGCAAATGTCCCAAACAATCCAATAACGATTTGCAATCGCGTCTTATATCTAACAGGTATTGCCATTTCTAGACGACTTGATCACCCTCTTTAAAACGTCTTCGGAGATCGGTCTAAAAGTGGGATTTTGCTAGAGCTGTGTCTGTAACTGTGACTTTTCAACCCGCATTTTAGGTGGTTCGAAGACGTCTTGATAATTCCGCTCTAGAGAAGGGCTTTGGAAAGATACTAAGAATCTTGGGACATTTAGAGCCGTGTTTTAGACTAGGTGTGAATGATGCATTCGCAATTAAGAGGCCTTTGGCTTGAGAAAACATTTTATTTCAGACCAAGCGATGGGGAAAAGTACTGAGCACAAAAAAAACAATTTGGTGGAAAATCCTTCGTTGCATCTGCCAGAAGCACAATTAAATCAGTGCAAATAAATCATTGAACAACAAAAAAGCAATGCAAGAAACTTGTACTATCAAGTCTACAACTCTATGCACTTGGTTATGGATATTTGAAGGCAAGAATGCAGCACAAATAAAACGTACAAAAAAACCTATATGCATGCAAGAAACTCACTATCACGTCCATAACTTTGTACATTAGCATATGGTTACTTGAAAGCAAGAATGCAGCACAAATAAAACTGAAAAAAAAATGATCAATACAAGAGAATTCTACCATCAGGTCCACAACTATGTACACTTGCTTTTAAGCGTAAACAATAAGATACAAGGACAACTTGTTCTGCAAAAAATGACAGTCCCGTAGGAAAGTCAGCTGCGTTGGTGATAACCTCCTTAAAGCAATCTATGAAGATAGAGTGCACCTTACATGGGAAGAACAGAAATGCACCCAGCAGGTCAACACCCATAGGGGACTGAAACAGGGAAGCCCTTTGAGCCCAATACTGTTTATGCTTTACATGGCAAGGTTAGAAAAGAAACTGTTAGAAAGTCAAGTAGGGTTCAACCAAACGCATATGCTGCTAGGCGAAGTGGTAAAACTGTATTCCGGGAATGTTATACACAGATAATATTGTTCTTTTAGCTGATAACCAGAACTGATGTGCAGACGGCTCATAAATATTAGCGGTCAGGAAGCCACCGACCTCGGGTTAAGTTTTAGCACAGAAAAATTGGGAATAGTGGTTTTCAATGACTGACGCAGTGACTATACAGTATGGTGAATTACCCAGAGTGAAGAAATATAAATATTTGGGAGAGTGAATAAACGAAGGGGATAACTACTTAAGAACTCAAGAGGAGCAACTTAAGGTAAGGGAAAGCGAATAATGAAGCATTGGGCCTATGGGGGTATAACAAATATGAAGTAGTGAGACGAATATAGACAGGAGCAATGGTTCCGGCTCTCACATTTGCGAATGCTGTACTGTGCTTAAAATCAGGCCCGGGCAGCACAGGACTGTTCGGCCTAAAACAGGCCGGTTGTACTTTGGCCGGTGATTTCTGTCCGGGACCGTTTTCCGGCAGCCATGTTCGGCCCATGTCCAAATGTGGGCCTTTTGGCCGTATACGGCCGTACTCCCATGGCTGTCCAACGGCCAGTGTCCGTCGGCCAGTCGACCGGCTTACGGTCATACGGCCAGATTCCAGCCGTAGGGCTCCGGCCATTCCAAAGCCACCCGTGTACGGCCGAAGTACGTCCGCCGGAGGACAGCCGAGATGCGGTCGTCGGACTCCAGCCGGACTACAGCTACCGGAAATACGGCCGTGCTACGGGCATTGGAGTTCAGCCACAGTACGTTAGCTGTACTGAGGCCGGTCACTGCATGTCGCGCAAGCAGATGACTCATTCGCGCAGTGCAGAAGCAGCACAAACCCAGCATTTTGGGTCCAATGCAGCCACATCAAAGTGAGCTCGCGCGCAACCACCAGCCGTCAAGCTTTCAGCGCAGCCTTGCTTAATTACCAGCCTCAGTAGACAGCAAAATTCGTTTATTAAACAGTGCTCACAAATTGTCGTTCCTTTAATTGCTGTGCCTCATTTACTGCCGAACACAGAAAATATTCAGTTCTTTGTAGAGCTTGAATAGATGTATTGTCCAGGTCCTGATATCCTCTGTGGGGCGGCTTACCTGTAATAAACGGGGAAAGAGGAGGGGGGGGGGCGGAAGGCGCATACTTTAGTGGGTTGAATTTCAGAGAGATAAATTGCGCCGCTTTTAGCCAATTTCTTTTAGGGCAATATTCCGGAACACTTTCATGCTATGACTACATAAACTATTTTTATAACAGTGCTTGACCAATTTTGATGTATATAAAACCGGCGTGAATGCCTTTACGAAGCGTTTTGGTTCTCAACAAAACACTCAGGAGCATTTAATATAACTCCTTCACAAAAAAGTATGTCCAGTTTTTGCCCATTTTTCTTGCAAAGACATTTTCTACTCGATCAACTTTTCTGATGATCTTGCGCAGGGCTGATCCTAAGAAGGAGCGAACAGGTACTTTCATTTTCAATCTATTTTAATGTTGTTTTCATGAGTATACGTCCACACCACTTAATAGTCCAAAAGAGCTTAATTTTCTTCTAATGTCATACTACGTTCAAAAAATTCTAGACGCGTCGCGAATGACGCCCTGCTTCAGGTGGCTGCAGTTGTATCCCTTTGTGTTCACGCAAGGAAAGGCGTAAAAATTAGAGTTACATAATTTGTTTCAAACCAATAACATAGCAATGGTAGCATGTATACAGGAAACCTTGCATACTGCAACGAATAGGGCAATAAATATTTTATTGGTCAAGGTTGAATGCGTAGGGTTCTTAACCCGTCGGAGGCAAACTTGCCCCTCTGGAATTTTATTTATTTATTTATTTATTTATTTATTTTTATTGATTTATTTATTCATTGTTTTATTTATTTATTTGTTTGTTTATTTATTTATTTTTATTCATTTATTTATTCATTGTTTTATTTATTTATTTATTTATTTATTTATTATTGATGCCTGCTTGCCTTGCATGCAATTACAGAAGGGAGATACATAACACTAAGCATTAAATATGAGACAAAATAACAAAATAATTCTACAAAGCGCGCTGAAAATCGTCAATATAAACAGTTAATACAATCATACGTCGAAGATAATTACACTGCAGTATTGATGTAAAATAAAATGAATCGCGCAAGGCGTCACCTTTAAAGGAAAGTTAATAATTTGCTTTAAGCTAGCGGTCCCACCTTTGCGATATGTAGAATGGCGCTTGGACATACTTCTCCCCTTCTACAACAGTTTTCGAATGATAGATATTACGAAAAAAGTTAAACCTGTGGTTTCGTCTGTGATCTTTCACGTCCTGCCATTTCAGTTTATTTTACTTTCTCTCATGCTAAGTTGAGCGTGCCAATTACCTAATACGAATCGCACTGACATATTCTGTATGTTTTCGAGCGTATCAACGAGCTCTTTGGTGTAGGGATCCACGAAAACACATGCGTACTCCAAGATTGAGCGCACATGAGTTAAATACGGTTGTTCTTTTCAGTTAGATGGAGGTTCACTGAAATTTCGTCTCAGAAAGCCAAAAACATATGCAGCTGTAACTTTTACGGTGTGCACCTGCCTATTTAACCTCTAACCACTCCCTAAATATACTCCTACGTATTTATATTCCTCGGCCGTTGTCACAGCAGCATAATTTACGGTATACGTATCCAATTGGAATGAAGGTTTTCTTGTAAAGGTGCCGTTAACAGACTGTTTAACATCCAAAAACTTTTCTGAATCAGCACACCAGGATGTTATTAAATGCGAATAAAGCTGCAGGTATACGGAATCACGTTCATTCGCTATAGTCCGGTTAACTACACAGTACTTTTGAACAAAGCTATAGGACCAATAGTAATAACAATGCAAAAACCGATTCATTCAGTTCATAGGATGAAATGTACTACGCAGAGGGTGATATGCAACACCATCATTTGCTTTTCTGCAGTCGAAGAATATACAGTCAACCATTTTAAGCTTATCTATTTCAAGAGCCAAATCGTGCGTGAACTCAACAATCTGCGTTGAGCAAGAAAATCCTGACAAAATCCGTGTTTGCTAGGATGCTGGCGATTATGTTTAACCAAATGAGTCATATCCCAAGAGTAGCTAAGCTCACCTTCAAACATCGGAACTAAATTAACAGCTAGGCTTCGTCAGTGACAACGCTCTGTTGTTATCGCAAATTTAAAATAATTTTTTTTCTAAATAGGCAGTCATAAAATCCCCTGAAGTAACATAGTGCAGGGCATGAAGTTGATCCTACCAATGCACGAGCGAGTCTCTTCTACGTTTATCACCAACAACATAGTGCTACATGGCTTGTCGCAGTTTAATTGTAAGCAGAATAACTTGCGCTTTTGCTCCCACTTGCCTTTCTTTGGTGGGGAGTCCTTGACATGGTGGCGGTTTAGCTCCTGCGTGGTTGCCGCTTGCTCGACGCCCTTGAAGGCCAGTTATTTTGGTGAACCATCTCCATCTCGGATCGGACATCTCTGGCGGATCGATGTCTCCAATGCTCTCCATTTCTTGAGCGGGCGAATAGCCTCGAGATGATGCGTCGACGAAGCCGGCGGCAGAAGCGTGGTAGCGGCGATGACTGGCGAGGCTTAGCTCACCCGTCGGTGTGGCACAGTCTTCTTGTGGCAATAAATGACATTTCGATGGCCTAAAAGGTTCCCTGCTAATGTCCAGTGAGTCCATGCACCTTGCCCGTTCACCGAGAACACTCATTACTGTTTGACAAACGATGTTCGTTCATTTAAAACGTAGAAACACAGAGCGGATGAAAAACGCGTCCCCGTCGTTCGGCTCCCTAACGGCTTTTTGTCCCCCCAGGAAAAAACCGGTCGGTCTCCTTCCAAACACGTCTGTGCATGAATTCTCGGCGCCCAGGCGCGAGCCGTTGTTCGGCTGTATGCCGTTTGCCGAAAAAAGGACGTATAACCAGATACCTTACGTAGGCCGGTCTCCTCTTGAACACCGGTTTGCCAAATATTATGTTGCCATTCGCTTGCCGTAATTCGGCCGAGGACAGCTAACCGAATGCAAAACGTATATTCTGGGGCCGTACGTCCGCCGGACGCGCGGTTCACCGTTGAAACAACGAATGCACGGCAGCCGCGCTCCGGCCGGTCTCCTTTCGAACACCAACTGCCGCAAGAATACGCATATTCTGTGGCCGGTCGCCTGCCGTGCTTCGGCCGATTACCGCTTCCCGAAGAAAAAACGGATGCCCTAAGGCCGTACTTCGGCCGTTCTCTTTCTCAACATCGGCAGCCGTAAGAGAACTGAATATCTGGCAGCCGGTTAGCTGCCGTTGTGCGTCCGGACACGGGCGGACGGAAAAATGCCGAAGCGCTGGTTGCCGAATGTTGGCCGCTCAATGCATGATCAGTGGCTGCCAGAACCTGGATGCTGGCCGGACATGCCAGAAAGCGGCCATAGACGGGCCGGTCTTGGGGCACACTTTCTGTGCCGCCTGGGGGCGTTCTATCATGCCTTAAAGTGAACCACAGAACGGTAGGCCGTTTGGCCTTAGGCGCGCATGGAAAAACAATTAACGAAGGAGTGCAGGGAGATATGGGCTGGACGTCATTTGAAGTTCGAGAAGCGCAGAGTGAAATACTTTTTTAGAGGCAGCTAACGTGTTTAGGTACTGATACTTGAAAAGCATGGACACGCAGTGGTTAAGGAAGACTAGAAGGCTAACGATGAAATACGGAAAGAACAGTGGAGAATCCAAAACAGCCAAGACAACCAAAAAAAGAGGCAAGGCAGATAGAAACAGATAAATGGAGAACAAAAATATAGGGCAAAACGTCGTTAAAGATGTACAGGGCTGAGAAATTGGGCATCAGAAAGAAAAATTTCTACGATAATTCCCAGGGAAGTGCTTTGCTTTTTGAGGCTAGAAGGTTGCTTGCGAACTATGAGCTTTAATTGTGAGGAAGTATTCACAAAATGATGGGGTATGCGTGGTATGCGGAAAAGAAACAAACTCTGCTGTAGAATGCAGAGAATGGGTAGCGAGGGAACCCATCCAAATCTACACGAGGGAAATATTCGGCATCCAGAAGCCCTGGGATTTAAGAGTAGCACAGAGAAAGTTAACTTCAAGGCTGTCGAGGCGACGAAAAAGATTAGAATGCTGGTGGACAAAAAGCAGAGAGGAGAATATTGCCTAGGACAGTTAATTCCACCTGTAACAGAAAAAAAAGTATTTTGTGCATAATAAGTTTTTTGTGCCTGCCCTAAGCAGCGGCAGTATCAAACCAAGAGTATAAAAAATAGGTAATTAGTCCTTTTTGGTAAGATGACCCGTCATCACCCCGCTACAAAGGGGAAACCAATAGCCATATCATCAGTGTACTGTTGCCCGCCGTTGCTTTGGTTTTGACAGTATTTTCTTCCGGCTTGTTTTTGTTACGTTAGAAAGTAACCGTTTCATGAAACATGGGGTATACTCGACAAACATGGTCACGTAAAACAACATCGCTTACGCCAATCGTCCAGTGTCATGTAAGATTGTGATAGTTCCAAAGGGGCGGGCTGCTGTGCAGCTAAAACAAGCATAGTGCGCATTCATATTAATGGCATTTCAATGTTTACGGGCATTTTCGTAACTTTCATTGTTTACCCCACCATTCTAAGGGCGGTAAAATGAATATGCATTACATTTTAAGATCAAATATTAGCTTGTTGTGCTAGCTTATAAAGCCCTCATTTGCTTTTGCCGGCACGTACATCATTCTGACATTCTGACGTTCTGACATCATTGGTTGTGTTGCGGGAAATGAGCTAGTTGGTCACATGGCCATTTTATTTTTTCCTAATTATGTAACTTATTTGAGCGATGTTTACATTGAAAGAGTGGTCACCATGATTCTGACGAGGCCATATTTCGAGTGAACCAAACTTGTGTTTTGTCTGCATGGCCCTTTAAGTTCAAGCTGGTATTATCCAAGAACGTCTTTCCAACTAGCCCAGCTTGCAACCATCCTCTATGCGTATGTATGTATGATAAATATATATAAATATGTATATATTCGGTGCTAAGAAAATTGCGGAGCTATTTGTCTCTGTGCCAAGAAAGCACGAATATTGATTTCACTGACAGAGTGCCGAACAGAAAATAAATACCATAGGTCGATGAAGTAACCCTTAATCGTAGTTACGTAAGGTTTCGCGGGCATTAAAAGAGAAAAACAAAAAAAAATTATAACGTAGTTTTGCTACTGGGAATCGAACCTCGGCCTTTTGCGTGTTAAGCGAGTATTCTACCACTGCGCCACAATTTTGAGTCTTGCGATTGCAGCGCCCCTAACGAATTTTGCACGTTTTTGGCTTCACTTTTGATGAATTGTTTGGATCACTCTTCTTCCGCCACTAACTTCCGTGGAAGTTTCTTTGGTTTCTTCGTTGACAAGGCGGAATCCTGGCGCTCTGCAAAAAGTCTTTCTTTCGGCTGTTGGTGTCATTGTGCTTCAGTGGTGCCGGAGAAGCGTGTCGTGCAAAGGATCGTCAAGTTCTCCTACGTTCGCCTCGTTCAAATGGGCCGCCGGAACAGCTGCGACGGTACAGGTGGGATCTGAGGACGGCGGCCAAGTCGCACGTGCGGTCAAGTTGCTCTGATGGCTGAGTCTATCGCATATTTGTGAATGTGCGTGGTTCTACGTGGAATTCACGCCTAACTTGGTCTCTCGTAACTCTGCCACAATAAGCGCGTTATCAGAACGGCGGGGCCGTGTCAACCTCGCTTCGTTCCCTGCCGTTCAAAACTGCACCCGCTGTAATCGCGTTTTTCGACGTTCAAGTAAAATTGACGGGGCGTTCGTGGCGCGACCTTCGCGTTGCGACCCTACCGTGTGTTGGGCCGGTTACTTGCACAGAAAAGTTATTTGAGGTGTTTTTCGCTGCCGCTTTCAAAGTGCGAGGTTGTGTATCAAAGTCACGACCGGCTTTTATAGGTAGCGACCTGCCCGTCGCTGCCGGAGACAGTGGGAGCCAGCGTGCCAAAACATTGCCGTTTACGGACGCCGCGCTCCGTCAGGTGTGGCTAAGTTTCATGCGCAAACTCGCCGACTTCACTCGCAGTGGGGCATGTGACTGATCTCATAAAATGTAGCGGTCGTACCAATCAGCGCCGATTGTACCGATTACTACCTATGATACCGGTCAGCAACGAGAATTCACAGTTTAGTCTAGCCCTGTTTTGTAGCCGTGCAAACGCCAAAGTACACACGTAAACCACGCCGCTACCATATACGCCTGCTCGACTAACGTTCATTTTCAAGGGCTTTTGTTCATTTAAACATGCGGAAACTTTGTCAACTTCGCTTTACGTTGACGAGCTTTCTTTCGACGCGAAGCGCGTCCATGCACGGGCAAAAATTCACTGGGGAGGTTGCAGTTCGTATAAACGCCCAACCAGCGCCATTCTGTATGTGCAAGCACCGTCATTCTTGTGGAAAAACAATATTTTTTAGCGAAGGCAGCACTAATCAACGGCAACATATTCAGCGGCACTGCGGTGTTTTCACCATAACTGGAGTGCCACGTTTGTAAAGCTTCATCGGGTAGGCTTACAAGCCCAACAAATTGCAAAGTTGAGTACGGTGGCCGTCTCAAGTCAGTGCTTGCAGTAAGAACAATGTTTTTTTTTGAGCCACTGCCCTTGTACCGAAGCGATCAGAACCTGGTTGAAACGAATTGCCTGCACTGTGCGCCTGCCCGGCTTGCTCAGCTGTTTGCAACAAATACCAGGCCGTACAATATGTTCACTGAAAGTACGATGCAAAAAATATTGCGGGATCTTTCAGCACATTCTTTCGCGAAACAGTTTCTTTTGGTAAGTTTTTTTGCCGTTCTTGTTAAGTCGACTGTAACCTACAATCCTTATGATGGAACAGAGCAAACTCAACGGCACAAGAGGTCCTTCTGTCTTTGTGTAGTTTCCGCCTGTCTCATCATAAGGAATGTATACCAACTAGCCCAGTTCTCGACCTTGTCGTAACCTACAACCTCGGCATTACACTCACTGTACCTACTTTTTTCAAGAATTACGATTCATGCGGCTGCTACACTGTCTCAGAAGCTGAATTCCAAGACTGTGCGGGAAATTTCTGATGCAGGCTAGTGTTTTTGTCGTTTTACTCATGCTATGCGTCGTAAGCCAATGGGAATTAACTGCGCGTGAAGTGCTTCTTCCTGTTTTTTCTTTTCTTTTGATGCACTATATGAAACCGTGCGTGCAAACTGGTTCTTCGTGTTCATTTTTCTGTTGGTATGCTGCAGAAGGAAACAGGCTGAATGTTTCTTTTTTTATTCTTTTGGATCTGCGCACGCTATCAATGCTATGGCATGAACACGGAGCAAGAATTATTGACGAGGCGCAACAGGGCTTGCTCCGGCGGCGCGATAAAGTCACGGTGCCGGGCACTAAGGCCACAGGGACCTTACTGGGCACGGCACCGACGTGCTTTCTGTCGCGAGGCGCCAGAGGGAAAAGGTGTGCCGGTTCAAGGTCAGCCAGTGCATTGCCAGCGTGGGCAGATGACACCGACGAATCCGTCGCGCGACTGAACTTTAATTGGAGTCGGTTTACGGTAGGAAGAAATCTTCGCGTCTCAACATCGTTGTCGTAAGACGAAGGGGCTTTGATTTTTCTAGAACGCGAAACCTAAAAAAAACGTAGTTGAGAATCTAGGTATGATTAGTTACAGTGAATAATGGTTCTTGTCCTCTCTGCCATTAGTTCGTATTCAGACTGTCCTAACTTCCCCGCCCGGCCTGTGCAACATGAAAAGCACGTGCAAATCTGAGAACCCGCTCGCGAGAGCGACGAGAGTGAACCACTTGTGGCGGGAAGGCGGCGTAGGCACACGTCGTCTGCTCCCGAATTCCTTCGAGTGCTTCATTTCAAGCGCGGTACGGCTTGTAACTAGGGCAGTATTTATTAATAGCTGCTGCTAAAATGCCCAGCACTTCTATTTATTGATTTTACAGAAAGAAATCTGGCAATTTTCACAATATATTCGATCATATTATGATTTTTGTGCTTCGCGTCTGTAGAAGAACATGTAAACTATGGCAACGCGCTTGACGCGCCATCTGTTGTTCTGCTCCGCAAGCTGCATTTCCTCCTCGCCAGACAGTGACATTAACGCGCCGCCCGCCCGCACTGTCCCAGCCCGGCAGATTCCCTCCTCAAATACTTCTCTTTCTCCGTGGGCACGGAATAGCATTCCATGGATTGCTGTGGAACGCGTTGGAAAGGGTAAGCAGCTGTAGACAGTTTTTTGCGGACGATATTCGCGTGGGTGTGTGTTCGGTGAACGCCTGCTTTTCGCCAGCCTAGCCGAGCAAAAATTTCGCGTTAGAAACTTTTATTTGAGCACGCCGCCCATCCCACAGAGGGTGTGATGGGTGTGATTCCCACTTCCCGCAGTGGGAATCGGCAAGGAATGAGCCCAGCGGACAGAAACAAAGACGAAATAACAACGATGGCAGGCTGAGCAAATGCGTGTTCTGTGGAGAAATGGGGATTAATGGCAGTGCCAGCTGGTGCAGTGGCTTCGGGGCAGTCTAAAAAAAACCAAACGAGCAATAATAAATTCGGCGCGCAGCATTGGCGAGCATGGGCAGATTGCTATCTATGAAGCCGGTCGTGATCAAAGTGAAGAGGGCAACAAGTTCCGTGTTTTGGTAGGTGCACGCAGTTTTCTGCTGGAGGAAGTGGATTCATATGTAGTGCGAAGACAGGCATTGGCTTCTGCATCGACAGCGTAGCATTCGAGGCACAAAGTTGGCGCCGTGGAAGTACATTGAGAGATAACTGACAAGTGGCAGCATGGTAAAGTGAACTATGCCGGCAATGGTGTAGTGTTCCATGATGGTGGCCATGGGAGCTGTCTATGTTGATTTTACCCAAGCGGCCATACTGCTTCTGCTCACTGAGTAGCCAAAGTCACTGTAAATTATTACGTTGCTCTAGCTAATCAGTGAGCCAATCCAGTTTGGCCAGGGATTTTGCCGCATGGCCAGCCAGTAATTATTGGAGCTCTGCATTCGTTTTCTTTGAATGCGGTATCACAGTCACCGGTGTGCATATTTCGGCAAAATGCGGTGCCAGACGAGGGCCAATCAAAGGAATCACACTACCCCTCTGTTAGTGAATTTTCTTTCTTCATCCTCGTCTACGTGCTGTTTTTCACGAGGATATGATCGACTGAACTGCCACCGCCGCTAAAGAATACACTTGATTTAATTGGTCGTTGCAAAACTTTGTTTTTTGTGAGGGATATGCTAGATTGGGTGGGTGTTCATAGGAGGAAATGTTGAGTGGATTGGACCAGTGGAGGCTTGGTTTGCATGTTAAAGGAAATCTAGAGCAAGAAACTAACTCGTCTATTGGGGACCGGGCGGGCCGTTGTATGGCACCACCGTCGTTATCATCGAACAGCGCCGCCCGTGGCGAAACCGCTCGTCAGTGGAATGCCGGTGACGGTCAGCGCAGCGTTGTTGGTGCATGGCTTTCTGTCGTTTTTCTGCGGTGCGGCTGGCAAAGCTAACGTAACCCCACGTGCATTTTTCAGATCGGTAAATCTTGAGTGTGGATGTGACGTTTACGAGGCATGCCATGTGTGTTATTTACGCCCATACTCAGTATTTACCAATAGCAGAGCGACGCTCAATGCGCCAAGCTGGAAGTGAAAGTTGTTGCTTCATGCCATTTTTTCATGCCTGCATGCACTTTCGCGAATCCAGGAGTATATTGCCGCTAAATGCTCCCATGAAGCCGGTGTGTGCAACCGATCTAGGAATGCTGTGGCGCTGGGCCTTTGCAGTTGATGACGAAACGGCGCCGACGTCGTGCACAAGCGAAAGACAAAGTTGGAGGGTGTCTTCGAAGATTTACCTCAAAACAGAAATTGTGACGGACGACGCTTCCGTATCTTCATTACCTACGGCTGAAACGTGTTTAATTTCACAGAAATACTCATACTACAGTAATCGCGAATCGTTGATAGAATAAATACCGCATGATAGTAGAATGTTATTGCTTGTCGTGGAGAAGCATTGCTTTACAAGAATTGCAATGGTTGCTGGCTAGTTGGTAAATGGTTTTTCAAAAACCAATTCCTGCGTGGCTGAATGACGCAAGACAGGAGGGTGCCCGAAACCTGTACTCAGCTTCACAACTGAATGCTGCGGTCGGTTTACAAGCTGCCACCTACGCTTGAAAAATCATGCACACCTCCGTCTAACGACGATGATGGTTTATCGCAAAGCTCTATCGTATGGGTTCCTTGGTTTGCCTTCTGGATTTAAACTTTGACTAGTTAAGCATTGAATTGACCAGCGAGCAGTTTGGTCTTTTGATCGCAGCGTCTTTTTGACCATTTCCCATTCGATTTCGCACGAAAAAAGCTTTGTGTTCAACCATCATAATCACTAGACGGAGGGCTAGATGATTTTGCTGTTTAATTTGAACTTCCATACCCCCCTCTCCAAATCTAAAACTTTTTCCAGCGTGTCGGAAATGTGTCTGTGGTGGAGGACTCGGGCTCATGCACCCATATTTGAGGCACCTAATCGCGTGTTTTTTGGCGTCTTCACCAGGCATTACACGATTTTTTTAGGTACTCTGCAAAGAATACTTAAGCAATAAAAAACACCGGCTGATGTTAACACTGCCACATTTTTAACTATCGGTGCCAGCCTTTATTCTACGCAGGTGGTAAAACGGGAAGGGGAGGAGGGATGGTTTGTAGCTTGGGCTGTTGAGTTGGTGCTCTTGATAAAATGACCACCACAAACGTGGGATTTCCACTTCGGCTTTCAGGCTCCCATGCTGTCACAGTGTCGTTCACCAAAACCGAAGGTACAAAGCTCACGGTTACAGAAAGTGTAACACTACCGCAACATTTCTACGGCTACACGGTAATCCATCTCGTATGCAGGTGCCTTTCTATTTAAAGCACACGTATCGAGGTATCCCAGAGCTAAGGCTGGCGTGGAAACCGTAGTCAGTGAAACCAGTGAAGACAATTTAAAGTGGTAGAAATGAATTCTAATATTGCAATAGTTTTATTCCTACTCAGATCGCGCGAAGCCAGGCGCAGAGCGCTGCAAAAAGCGCTCGTGTCAATGTAGTCCTTCCCCAACCTTACAAGAATCCAATAAGTTTGCGTAGCAGTGAGTGCATTTAAGAAGAAAATAATACTAATAATAGTAGTTTTATTCGTACTCAGAACGGGTGGAGCCAAGCGCAGATCGCTGCAAAAAGCGCTCATGGCCATTGCAGCCGATACCCAACTTTAGACGCGTCCGACAAGTTTACGTAGTCATTACTGCATCTAAGAACACAACACATCTGTTTAGACTTCGTTTCATCTCGCATGTCTGCTCACAACGCCACCACAAACATACAAAGCACCGAAGCAAACACGACAAAAACAACGGAAGGCTGTGTAGTCCAATGCAACCGGCTCATTTCACTGACGAGGGGAGCGCCGAGTGGTGGTGCCACCCGTCCAGCTGCCCGGTCCCTATACCGGTATGCTAACGCGCATTGTTTACAGATGAGGTGGGCCACGTGGTGGGGTGAGCCACGTGAAGCCGGCAGCAAGCAGCCTTGTGATAAACTATGAACTGTGTGTGAACTATGAGAGATCGCAGAAGCCACTGGCAGTTGTCAATGCTGCAAGCTGTTCCATGCGAAAGGACTTGGAATGTCAGAATTTGTGTTAGTTCATTTGCGTTGCTCATTAAGTGGACATCAGAGGGAATTCGCTCGACTCTTATAGCATCCTCGATAAACCACACCAGTGCACACCATCTGCCCTCCAAAACCGAGACACACCGTCGCGGTGCAATTTTTGGTTGCCCTCTCGCACACCGAGAGTTGACTGAGCACCAGGGTGCAATCCCAAGATGCATCGCGAATGACGCTGAGGAAACGGCTTCCTCCGTTGTCTGCTGCAGCAACAATGCGTGAACACACTCTAGTGAAGGGGAAACAGCTGTATTTACTTACTGACAAGGATTACTTGCTTGCAAATTCATCGGGCAACGATGCGACAGGCTCCGAACAGTCACTAATAAAGTCCAGAGATTCCATGTGAGCACACAAACATTATGGGCCATATAGAAATTTCGCTTACTTGAAAGAATTAAGGCCACATGGCCAGCCAGTTCAAATAGTTATTGGAGCTTTGCATTCGTTTTCTTTTAATGAGCTATCACATAGTCACCTGAGTGCCTAGACCACGAAGGGCCTACATATCTTGCCGCAGCTGAGGGACAGGCCATGACTACGGGCACTCGCATTACTATGGCTCTCGGAACACGCGAGGCAGCTTGTAGGTGGCTGTTTAGTCCGAGGACTTTGTCGCGCATGTGTAAGGGATATAGGTTGTGCAGTGACATTCAGTAAATAGTTTGTAGCAGCACTGTGTCGTATTGAGCTGCTTTAGTAAAACTTGTCAACGCTTTCATGAGTTGCTGTCACCCAACAGATGACACTAGTGTAGAACCGCTCAGTTTCTCCTCGATCAACGCTCCATGCCGGTGTGCACCATCGTGGCGCACTGCACACCGTGTGGGTTTTGGAGGCAACCTCAGTGCGTGTTTATCGAGGATGCTATTATTTGTGCCTGCATTGTGTAGTGTGAATACTGTGTCCGCTTATTCTTGAGGTGAAAATCTAGAGCTGTAGTTTGTTGTCTGTAGCACTTGAAAAAAAGAGCATTCACAGCGCTGGTTTACAATTGTGGTTTTAGGCAGTGTGGGTGTGCAAAAATTTGATTTCTAACATTTCAGGGTTTCTTGTTCACTCAGGGGTATTAAGGTCGGGCATGCTTGCACTCTTAATTTTGCCCCACCAATTGATGATTGTATGGTGATGGCTAACATCAGCACACCAGTGAGAAGGTTGCTTATAGGAACGTGGCACTTTCAAATGCACGTTTCTCTGTCAAAAAAGGCATGTAATGGGTCGACGACCTCCAAAGCTGTTCTAGGTACCTTACAAAAAAACTAGACATTGTAGCTTATGTCGGCATGCCTTTAAGGCGTTGCGTGTGTGCAGGCTTTCATGTGTTGGCTTCCAACACATCAGTGTGCTCCCTGTGCATGGCTCTGCTTTCTGTGCAAGCTTTTCTTCCAGGCCTTACAATTGCCGAGGGTGTTGCTGAATGCCAGGTGAGCGATCCATCCCAGGTCCCACCAGTGGCCCTTTTGGCTGACCAGGGAATCCACCTACCTTTGGTTGGTGCTACCAACAGGTATTGTAGAACTGCCGTCCAGGCACAAAGTAGAGGGCTGCTCTGTATGGGGGCAGTCTGGACCCTGAGGCAAAGCAGTCCGTAGAGAGCTTCTGTGTTTTCTTTTTGCACCAAACTGTTAAAGGAGTACTGACACCAAAATTTTATGTTACTTTTTTATTGATTTCATAAATGCTTAATGGCCAGGTGAACTCGAAACAGCACTTTAAATACTTGAGCGTGCGATAATTAATTACATTGAAAGGCCCCAAAATCGTCCGTTCTGGTTTCCTGTGCTCCCAGCTCGGAGGGCGCGTATGTCAGAATCGCAGAATGACCTCGCCGTTTTGTCTGGACGTTAAAATACTGCAAAATCCGGAACAGGCGTTTCACTGCCCCGTTGCTGGAGCTGAGCAGATAAGCTGCCTGAAGGTGTTAGGCCCAGCATTGCAGCGGAAATTTGATGGCCACTTTCAATAAAACACCTGATGGCGGCTTCTGTTGTGATTCTGGGCTTTACTAGCAACTCCTCTACTGCACGTGGAACTCAGTTTTCGGCAAAAGCACATTCCAGGGAGCCGTTATGCTTGTAGGTCTGGCTACGTACATCAGTTTGTGAAAGCGATAGCGCCCAATCGTCGTTCGCTAAGCCGCTTGTGTGAAGTGACGTCGCGAGTTTCTGACGAGCATTGGAGGCACACGGCTACATTTTTCTTTTCCCTACCACGCAGTGATGTCACGCGGATGTCCATTTATTGCTCAACACTCCGTATGCTGCTCCATCGGCATAATAAAAGAGATCAAATTGTATGTTTCATGCATCGCAGGCTGCTCATTTTTCAGCCAGGGTATTCTGTTGAGTAAAGGAACCAAGGTGTGTAATAATATTAACACCAAAAATTGATGTCCATACCTTTTTAAGAATGTGTGGAAGTGGATGGCTTGTAGGAATGCCAGATTGCTATGCTAATTTTTTTAATTACACATCGAAAGCTCAAGTTGTGCACTTTATAGTTATTGTTGTGAAATCTGTGCACTTGTCATTTTAAATGATGCGGCTCCTTAACATTACATATGTTTGTTCCGCTGTGGTACAGGCAAAGAAATGTAATGGAGGTGCGTTGAGGGCTTCTTGTGCTCAAAAGAAGGCTGTGGCTGCTCAACTTGTTCATGCTCTAGTGTAATTGATCTTTCCTTGGCAGTGCAGGAAAGGAGGGAGAATAAATTGCAGAATCGTGACACCACATAGTTCAGTGAAACCCTTAGTATAGCTACTATGGGCATTGGGCCCATTTGTTGAGTGGAAAAGCAGCCAGTAAGACCTATGTCTTTTCTATAAACCGATGGGTAGTGGTGTACTTTGTGCAGCTGTATTGGCATACCGAGGCCAAATAAGAAACCATGGTGGCTGTGTTCTTGTAATTTGTTTAGTTTATCCGCTCGAGTTTTGTCATTTTTGCGCATTTATGAGGTTCTTGGAAGTTGTGTGTTCCTGATCATGTGTTCCTGACCAGGATTGCACAAATGTAGAATTGTCACCAATATCATCCGAGTGATTGAAGTCTACAGCAAACATGCTGTAGACACGGAAGCTTTGAAGAATAACTTGCACTGATTGGTTGCAAAACCTGGAAGCATAGTGTGATGCATGGCTTGAAAACAACTCGCAGTGCAGTAATGAGTGAAATCGAGCGGAGTTTGATTGAACATTAATGGCATTCGCAACTCAAAAAACACTTAAAGGACCCCTAAAACGCTTTTCTTTGGGGTGCTTTCTAGACTTGCGTCTGTTCTTCATGGCATGCAGAGTTGGATGCAAAACTTATCAAGATCCGTGCAGAAATGAGAGTTATTTCATTTTAAATTTAAAAATACACGCTAATTGAAGGGTGATCTCTCTCGAAAACTGGGGGACTGCTGGTTGCTTCCCACTCTCCCCGGTGACGACGCTCACGGGACCAATGAAGGCCGCGAAAAATGCTGCACCCCGGGAGCTTTAAGGCCATGGTTGTATGACCTGGGAAGCTTCTAGCTTCTTTCCGCTCTTGATGGCATCGTTCAGCAGCACTGCGACAACCACGTCGATACAGTGCCAACGAGTAGAAAGCGGAGTCGCCGAAGTAGCTTGCTCGTCACTGCATTGATGTGTTGCTAGGCTTTGTTTTCTTAGCTCTACCATACTATTCAAACTATTTTTGTTAACAGCGAGACTGTTCATAGCAATACTTACTTTGAAGAATGCCCCAAGTGATTCAAGTGTGAATTGTGTGCGCTGCATTGCTGCTGAGGCTTGACGTGAACTCCACTTATGGATTCACAGAAAGGCGAGAAAGTCACCTATCCAGATATTAAAAAAAGAATTTGTGAGATGTTTACACACAAAAAAACTAGGGCTCCGGAGGGTCGCACTGCTGGCCTTCAAAAGCAGTCTGATGTGTTAACCACTTGGCCATTTGAGCCAGGGGTAAGGCGCAAGAAATTGGCATACAATGCCTGGACGTCAATGAACATCTTTGTGTGTGTGTGTAGCTTTTGTTGTTTTTCAGATATTCTGGCAGTGATAACGTTTGTTCATTATGAACCGATCTTGCAGATGAGTCCAGTCATGCGGATAGAAGTTAAAAGGGCCATGCAGACAGAACACAAGTTTGTTTCATTCAAAAGATTGCCTCGTTAGAATCATACTGACACCGCTTTTAATACATCCTTCGCTCAAATAAGCGATATAATTAGGAGAAAGGGAATGTCCATGCGACCCACTAGCAAATTTCCTGCAACAGAACCTATGGTGTCATATGCTCAGCTGTGTGATTGGCTGAGGCTAGCAAAAGCAAATACAAATAGGCAGCCTAAAAAGCTTGCAGAACGAGCTATTTGCACTTAGGTGTAATGCATATTCATTTTACAGCAGTAAGAATGATGGGGAAACAATGAAAGTTAGGAAAATACATGTAAACATTGGAGTGCCGATGTGCGCGGCTGTTGGTACTGGACGCACTGTGCTCGTTTTAGCTCCACAGCAGTCCGCCACTTCGGAGTTGTCTCACACGACACTGGCCAATTGGAGTAAGCTATGTTGTCTTACGTGACCCTGTTTGTCAAGCATACCCTATTTTTCACTTAAGGATTCTTGTTTCTTAACAAAAACTAGCCAGGTGCAAATACGATAAAAAACAAAGCAATGGCGGACAACGGTTCGCGACTCAGTATGGAAGCACCATCTGAGAGGACTGACGGTAAACAAGGCTGCAGAGCCTAATGACTCACTGGAAGTTCGTTTGAATACCTGCCCTTGTGACTTCATGGCAGACGTCACAGAAACACACGATTTGGTGAGAGAATCAAAATTTTAGCTATATTTATTAATTTCTTGGTGAATACGACATCGTTTGCGCTAAGCGGGCAGTAGTGTATGCCCTTGTATTATCCGTGATTAAGTGTTAGGCCTCCTTTAAGGAAAACAATGTGAAGTAAAGCACTTTTTAGGCTTTGTTTGGCCGATACAATGACATATACAAAATATTGCAAGCTCAGGCAATCGTAGGGTGTTTAGGGTACCCGCAGTTTGTCGTCATATTCGGAGGCTTTGAGCGTGACGTTGCCTGTGCTGCATTTGCGTGCATTTGTAGGCGTAAATTTTGAATAACTTTCTTATTTGCGCACCGATCCTAATAGTTCTTTTTGCGTCTGTATCTGAATGACACGAAGAACCAATGTAGGTCTACAAAAGTACTTGGGAAAAAGTGTTGCAGGGGTGTTTTAGGTGTCGTCAGAAAATGTTTATGAAATGTAAAAAAGGTTGTCCTTGGGCTTTTGATTTTTCTTGTGCCTGTAACATTAAATTTTAATAGCAAGGCTTATGTTTAAGCTTGAGTTTTATCCATGCCTGGCATCGCTCAGTACTCGGCGCAGCAAAGTAGACAGGAGAAAAATGCTAGGCCAAGAAGTGAGGAAATGTGGCGAGGAGTCAAGGAGCTGACGAGCAGGTGGGGGAGTGCGTGCGTCAAGGAAAAAAAATGCTTCCCAATGCTGGAATGATGCCAGGGTTCCTTGCGTTATGAAACTGCCGCCTATCTGCTTGTGCTATTGTCACATTCGGGGTGCTCGGCGTTTTCTTTGGGTTCGTAGTGCAGGTGTTGGCGTGTACTTAGGCAGGCTGCGTTGATGTGGACAGATGTTTAGGTGGGGTGGTGCACGCCAGGGATTGGCTGTGCTTAGGGGTGACATAGTCATCGACGTGCAGGTCTTTGTACTTGAGAGAGATGGCATGCACTTGGCGGCATTCATGTCCAATCTACCAATAAGATGTACAGACCTAGGAAAAGCCGTCATAGCTAGTGAAGGCCACCAGCTCCGCTGTTTTTTAGTCGTTGCATCTAAACTGCAAGAGTTGCTGAATTTTTTTATTTAGGCAGTTGCTTTGTTCTTCATTTCTTTTTAATACAATTTTTGAGGTGATACAGGTGTCATGTATATGCTAAGTTCAAAAAGAAAAGCCTGTTGAGCATTGATGATGCCTGTTAATGTCCTTATGATGGGTGGCTAGCTACAGTGGCAGCCTGGCCAACCTTTGGTCTCGATAACAAAAGCATGGTAGTGGGGTCTTGTATTGTTAGGTTGTATTGGCCCGGATATTCCTCCGCATCTCCCAACAGCATAATTTCCCTAGCAATACTTGCACATCTACACAACATAACCAGGCAGCAGGCACTCAGCAATTACAGCAGGTTACCATTACTAGTCTTAGCAAAAATAAATGATGGATGCATACCTCGGTTGTAACCACCAATGGCATTACATGCTGAACCTGATGCAGCTGATGAGCCAGTGAAGCGCGAGTTTGTATGTGCCCTTTTTTATAGTCAATATCTTGGTTTTGTCGATGATTGGGGTGATGCTTGATGTCCTAACAGTCCCACTGGAGTAGGTACAGTGCCATTGCTTGGTCCTGGCATAAATGCTGGTGCTCGCAAGTGGGGGTCCATTAGACTATGCATGCGCACTATCTCCAGCATTGCTGTGGCTTTGAGTTTTTAAAGTGCTTGTCGCATTGGTGCAGGTGTCAGAAGGATGATTGCAGCAAGGACCTGCAGGGTAAACACAAGCTCTGTGAAGGGTTGAACTATGACCCACCTGACGTCGCGTTCTGCTGCTCATGACAACATTGAATCGAACTATCTAGTGACATGTGCAGTGTTGTATAGTTCCTTGGCAAAACTTTTTTTCACGATAAATACTATGTTGCTTATGTGTTAAAACCTTACTTTATGAGCAAGCATAACACTCTTAAAACAAAGAGTATAGGTAGTTTTTTTACTACAGCGGAAAAGTTCTGAATAGTCTGCGGCACCTGGTGATGTTTATGTCATATCCTGCATGGCAACTGTTTATTTACAGCTGTTGCCTCTCAAATGTTGGTGGTTTTGGTATACTTTAAATGTGATTTTCCATTAAGCTGTATACAAGTTGATCAGAAATATATTTAAACGTGAACTGCACAGTGCTGTTCAGGTTTGCCGAATTTTCCTGCATACTCGTGAGTTGCACCTAGCGTAATCGTCACATCTGCCGGTGTACTACACGTTACTTGTACTGTGTGTGTTGGAATTTTAGAGGAAAAGAAAGTGACACTGAATGGTGGCGCTGGGACTGCCTTGCATGTTTTTGGTATGCCCCCGGGTTTTGCACTTCCGCTTCTCATTTGTACATGGACACCGACTGACAGAGGACTACGGGAGGCTTGATGAAGCCGCTGTTGGCTTTGAACGACTCTATCATCTGTCAGTTTGTGCTCAGAATCTTTACATTTTGTTAATTGCTGTATGTTCTTTGTCTGTCATTTGTAGAACATACCCTGTGAACGTGAGGATTTGTAGCATCGTCTGTAAAGATTTTATAGATTGTTTACTGCGTATATGTTTTGCTGGGAAGTGTCTTGATTACCTGAATTTTGTGATTGGCAAGTGTTTCATGTGTCAGTTTCATCACATGCATTTGGGGTGCTGTAGCTTGTATATTAATGTTTTGGCCATAATTTTTCTAACTTCGTTGTGTCAAACTTCTTCAATAAGGTCATGTAGCTCACAAACCACTTGAGTAATGATTAAGTTGGCTTCATTCATAGTTGAGCCTTATGTGAAGTAACAGCAAATTTGTAATTGAAAAATTTAGATTGAAAAAGCTTGCTCGTATCAAATCTAGGAGCTACCAATTTGCATGAGAATGAGATTAAAAGACACCAACGCAGGTGGCTTTGCTCGTTACGGTCTTTTGCTTTTGCTTCATTTGTACTAAGTCAATTTCCTGAGTGTGGCTATCTGGCACAAATTTTAGAACAGACCATGTTTTTTAAACAGACCTTTTTCTAAGAACCTTTCATCCTGCCTTTCATCCTGACCTCTCTTTTAGGAGAACGTAATGTAACAGCCACCACTGCTCCCCACTGTTATTTTGGTGCATGTGCAATGACTGTTCATGTATCAGGCTGAAGCATGCGAGCACTTGTCAGGTGGTGAAATGATCTTTCAGTGTGTGTTCGTGGTGCATTATCCCAGGTTGATAAGCAGATGCTTCAGAGCTACCTAACAGTTTCAGTGCTGCATTGTTTTCCACTCACTGCTGTATGCTCTGTTTTTGTGTCGCTTGGTAACTCTTTAAAGGGAGAAAGGGCCTTTCAGTATTAGTGCAGAATAGCTGCTACTCATTTTGTTTACCCACCAGTTGAAGTAAAATTGCTTAGACAATCTTTTATGACTTGCTAGAAAAGAAAATTACCTTAATTCTGTCACATGGGAGGGCTCTGAAAGCAGCTTGTATGAAACATTATATAGGGTTGTATTCCAGTGCTGACATTCCAGACAGAAGCTTGCAGGCCACAAGCACGACAGGGGCCAGTAATTGTGGTTGCTAAAACTGTGGGTTCTGACGGTGCTGCTATAGCTGTGGGGTGCCTTGCTTTAACAGAAGCCCTCTCAACTCATACCTTCCCTCCTTTTACTCTAATGTTGCATTTTGTGGGATACATGCTTATGTTAGTATTAGGCTGTCTTTCTAATAACTACTTTTTTGCTTTCTTTCAGCCTTGTCCTTTGAAAGTGGTGACCTATGCCAGTTCGGAACAGCCGCACAAGAGGTTGTCCTCCTGGAACCCTCGCCTTGGAATCTTCATGACTTATCTCTCGACACTAGTCTCTCTGATGTCATTTATGTTGAGGTTGAGTCCAGCCAATTTTGCACCGCTGGCAGAGAGTTTGCCACCGCTGACATGGATACAGCCCGGTGAGGTGCAGAAAGGCTATGCATGTTCCTCAGCGAAGCCTGCTTTGGATCCAGTTACAACAGAACACTTCCCATCAGGACATCTTGGAGAACAGTTGCTGAGTGCCCCAGTGCAGGTAGTGTCAGACGACGGAGACCTGTGGGGGGGACTTTGAACACTCGTATGGCAAACAGCAGACTGAACACTCGTACAGCGAACAGCCTGACACAAAGCCCAAGGCCAAGGAGTATCCTTGCTCAATGTGTTCATTCGTCGCCACTCGCCCAAGTCGGCTTGCACGACATGTGCTGCTGCACACGGGCGAAAAGCCGCACAAGTGCGAGGTGTGCGGGAAGGGTTTTCGGTTGCGAACCACGATGGTTCTGCACTTGCGCACTCATACCGGTGAGCAGCCGTACACCTGCAAGACGTGTGGCCGGACTTTTGCCTACAGCAGCTCTCTTAGGAAGCATGAGGAGACACACACGGCAGAACGGACCTACAAGTGTGATGTGTGTGACCTGTGGCTCAAGCGCCGGAGCCTTCAGCGTCACATGCAAACTCACACTGGTGAGAGGCCGTATGCATGCAGTGTCTGCACGTCTGTCTTTGCTGATAGGCAGAGTTTTAAGCGCCACATGCTCCGTAAACATCCTTCCAATGAGTGACGAAGCGAATGACTTCCAACTTCTGTGAAAACAGTTTAAGCACCACTTGCTCTGCTAACATCCATCCAATCAGTCCACCAAGCGAATGACTTCCAACTACTGTGGAAACAGTTTAAGCACCACATGCTCCGCAAACATCCGTCCGATGAGTCACCAAGCGAATGACTTCCAACTACTGTGGAAACAATGTACCAGCCTACTTGCGTGTACTTGGGAAAGCTCCTCGATGGACCTACGCCTATGGAACTGAAGCTGCATGTGCTATTGGACTCCCTGCAGTGCTGTTTGTGTGATGTGTGTGGTGATAGTCTTGTGTAAGATGTCACATGTTCTGCAAGCATCCAGCCAGTGTGTGACCAAGGCAATAAGTTCAGACTTCATGCAAAGTGTGTGCCAGTTTACTGACATTTCAAGAGCAGTGCTGCTGGATGGATTTACATCAATGGGCATGAAACTGCAGATCCTAGTGACTCCTTACGGAACTGCTTATTGGATGCATGTGGTCATCATTTACTCAGATGCAAGCATGGAAACTGGAAAACTGTTCATGTTTTCATGTTCCCAGTTGATTACTGCTGAGCTGGAAGTTTACAAAAACTGGGTGGGGTATTTAGTGAGTGGTGTGTTCTTGTTTCGGCTTGCTTTAGGTTGTCGGCTGTGTTGCACTTTTCTAAATATTTTTCGTAGCCTTATCTGCCTTGTTAAGCCATTTCTGGCAGAAACAAGAAACGAATATGGTGCTTTTCCTGTTTTTGTTTAGAGTTCTTTCAAAATAAATGTAAATTTTAGGTTCCTACAGCATTACTATGTTAGCAGGGCATGCCTTTGTGCTGAGTTTTTCAAATATGTATGCTTTCTTTTTACTTCTTTTTTCATAGTCAATTGGCTGAATGTGCTCTAGCTGCAGCTGTGGTGAGGTGATACCCTCAGTAATAAAGTGTCATGTGCATACTTGGGGTCTGGTTTTTAAGAGGGTTGTGTGTTGACAAATCGTAAATGCTGCTGGCTTGAGTTATGCAAGTAATGAATGTGCTTCCAACCAGGGATGACCAGTCCTTGTTAAATGCCCTGATGGGCACGCCAGCAAGGGGGGCAACATCGCACGGCATATTCCTGCTTCTTAGTGGTCTTGAGCATACATCTGAGTAATCAAGAAAAGCTTGCTTAGCATCTTGTGCCAGAAACTTCTCAAGATATCTGCACACGTTTATTCAGTGTTGACTAATCGTGTGTGCTAAAAATGTCCTGTGATATATGTAGTAATAAAACTTTTAATAGTAATGAGTACTTGTAACACTCGTAGCCCTGGCTTGTGTTGCCTTGCAAATAGTCTTGTTAACACCAGAAATGCTGGAAAGTAAAAGGAAACAAACTATGGAGTACTACTGCTTCAAAGTAACTCCTGTTTGTAATGGTCATCTCCATTATGGCACTTGATTGCAGTTTTAATGACCGCAGGTAAGCACAACGAGAACAGTACTGCTGGATTAGGTGGTAACTTTTTCTTGAAATGATGGGTAATGGTGTAGTTTAGAATGCTTCTCCATAGCGGGGCCATCAGCGGCAATGTTAGGATTCGTGTTTAAAGGTGCCGTAAAGACAAAGTGAGAGTTTACCTAATTTGAAAGAGTACCTTATTAGAATAGCACTGACATCACGTTTAATGCAGCCTCAGTAAAATAAGTTGTATAATAGGGTAGCAGAATGGGCGTCTAACATCCTAGCTACTGTGCTGCACTGACCTCGTGACGTATTATGTGCAGCTCGTTGCAGATGGTTGAGGCCGGTAAAATATAATGCAAATGAGGGATTCTAGCTGGTAGAACGAGCTGTTTGCTGTTTAATTTGGTGCACAGTTTTTATACCAGTAAGAATGGGGGGGGGGCAAGCAATGAAAATTACAAACACGTAAACACAAGCACTGTGTGTATGGCAAGTATTGTGCTGGCTGAAATAGAGCTGCTACAGTGGCCAAACACTACAGTGGCCAAATGTCATCAGCGACAGTGCCACTTAAGTGTCCTTGTTTGGCAAGTGTACCTGGAGTTTCATGAACGACTTGCTGTAAACCGTAGCAACAGTTAGCCAGGTACAAATTTCGTCAGTAACACCAAGTTCAGAGCAGTATTGTGCCATCTATGAAAGCAGACAGCAACAAGACAAAAATAACAGCCTTAGTCGACATAGAAACATTCGTTTTGGGCACCCTTCCTAAATACATCATTGCTGACATCACGAAACATGTTTTAGAAGGAAGAAAATTTTGGCTTAGAATGTTCAATTTTTCAGTGTATAAAGCATTTTTTGCTTTCGGACACGTGCTGGAAGCGTGAAATACCAAATCTTTCAAATACAACAAGCTTGTACTTCGTCTTAATGGTCTCTTTAAATGCCTTTGTTGGAGAGCTAAAGTAGTGTCTGGTTTTCAAACTGTGTACAGAATTTTATTTCTTATTGTTGCAAATTCAGATCTGGCCCCTTTGTGTATGTACCCTTATTTTAGGTAAAAATTAACGTTATTAAGACCTTTCGTAGAATTTTGGCATGAGCACCTGAAGCAAAAATGTAAAATTTATGCGTCAAATTCTTTATTTTTGCCTGTGTAAAAACTGGAATGGTACCACGACATGAGACCAAGTTGGATTGAAGGGCACGTTTTTGAAGCTTTACGGCTGGGTGGATTTTTCTTTGGCATGCTTAGTTACCTGCTTAAAATGTACAGGAGAATATGAAAATTTTTGATGCACTTTATGCTGTAACCTAAGAAGTGTAATATGCCATTTGTTTGGATGTTGATACTGCAATTCTGATTTTAGTTTGGTTGCTCAACGAACGTTGGATAAATGTCATTTGTAATAGGTGCACTATGACTGCACTTATCTACTACTTGTATGGGATGTTATCAAATTGGGAAAGTTGTCCCCATGTGAAACCGCCATTAAAGCTAAAACAAACAAGCTTACGTTGTGTTTTGTGCAGTATTAGAATATAGCCTAATTTTTGCTGCAAAACCGAAGACCTTTGGCCGAGCGTTTCGCAGAAGGTGCATCCAAAAATTGTGACGGTGCTGGTGGTGATGTGAAAGTACTCGTTTCATGCAAAACTTTCTAAACAAAGTTATTCTTGACTGCACAATGGTTGGAACTTGCATGTGCATGTGCCAGAACGTATTTATTTCAGAGATTAACTTTGAAAGACGCTGCTGTTTTTGCGATGTTTTATGATTAAGATTTTGTCACGACAGAGCAGATAAGCAACCTGTCACAAAGGGAGCTCTAATTGCTGTTCCATCTTAGTAGCTGAAAACACGAGCAAACCGTGCAAATGCAGGCTTAGCCTTAACTTATGTTGGGGAGAGCTGATGCAGGTTTTTCATATGGCTACGCTGTCGCACCAAAATCTTCTATCTGCATTCTGAAAGTTGTAATTTTAGCATGTGTTTGCATCACTGTTTTATGCGTTATGGCCATGCTTTCGTCATAGAATAAGGAGGCTATTGTGTTACAACTTTGTCCTAAGCGGTTATGATAGCTTTAACAGCAGGGTTGAAAATAAAAATGGGTTTACATTGTAAAAATGAATAAGCCTGGGCATTGCCTTGTTCAGGGAAACACTATTGAAAGGAGGGTTAAGAAAACAGACATACATTGTAAAAACGGATGGGTACACAAACCTGGGCATTGGCTTGTTCAGGGAAACACAATTCAAAGCAGGGTTAAGAAAACCTAAATTTTTTAAAACATTTTACTTGCGTAAGCACATTGTTTGGAAAGAGGTTATTAGCTGCTGTACCAGGCATTCTTGTTTGTTAGCTTTCACTGATGAAAACTTATACAATTTCGTGCAGTGCCCAACTAGTTTCAGTTCACAGTTTCTGAAGAGCTTAATATTTTGGCTGTGAAACTGGTACCGAATGGTTGTGCGATGCTAACTTCTTTTTTTTTTCTTCGGGAATGCAGCTGGTTCCTATAGCCAACCAAAGAGCAATGTGATGCCTCGTCCACGAGTGCCTGTCGGGCCTAAACCAGAACATGCAGGTAATTTCTGTGAGGCATATACGGGCAGTAACGAGGGAAATGTCTGGGAACTCAACATGCTTTTCACGATATGATATAATGCATGCAGTCTCCAAGCAGAACCTTGTACTTGTGTATTTGCATCAGTGCTTTGTTGGTACATGGCCTACCTGTGGGGTGACCATCTGACGAAAGTGACTGAAGTTAATGTGAGGCTTTTTAAAGTAACAAATGAAATTGCCTCATCCGGCACTAGTGAGTATTCCAGGCTTGACCCAAAGTGACAGGCAGAGTGATAAGAATATGCAAAACCTTGCTCCATGTCTTCGAGGGGTGAAACAAGGTACACAAGTGCTATTCTTCACTCTGCAAATTCTGCAAATAAAAGATTACCCAAATCTGGTTGACCAGCTGTTGCACATTGCTGACATCAAAACTTTATTGATGAAATAAATGTGAATGAGGAATCAGCATCCTCAGTTCAAGCAGTGAGGGTGGTTATCAGTTGTCATTTCTGGGTGCTGCTTGCAAGACTTGGCTTCTCTGTCATGTAGTTATGGGCACAGTTGCAGATAATGGGCGAAGTAGAATTGGTAACACAGTAGGGTTTCCAGGAATGAGTGGTCTATAGTGCAGGAGAATAAGGACTTCAGTGGGCCTGTGAAATTGTGTTAGGGCCAGCAAACCTAGTGAACTGGTATTGGACAAGTGGGAAGGTATGACAGGACACAAGGTCAGCTATAGTAGGGATGGTGACTGATGGTGGCACGGGCCTGACCAGTGCATCACCAGATCTGATGTGTGCGGTATCTAATGCCAGTGTAATCAGGCGTTGGTGTCTTTAAAAAGTGCTTGAACATTTTAAGCAGTGCTTGAACCAACCCGAGACAGTGTTGGTCTGTGTAATGGTGCGTTCATTGCCTTTTTAAAAGTGCTGAAAGTGCCCAAGGTTGCCTTTAATGTACCTCGGGAGATTTTCTTGGTACACCGGGGTGTATACTAATGCGACGTACCATGTTGAAGATTAGTTTGTAAATATGGATGATATGCTCAACATTGGTGACACCTTTGCTATAAGATTATCGATGGAGGCTAAAAACGTTTTGAGACTTCAGTGGGCAGCGGCTGTGAGTGATGCTGCGGGGTAGCTTAAGGTGAGTGTTATTGATGGAAAGAGACAATGACCATAGGCGTTGGCTCAGCGCAGCAAAAACAGTACTGTGGGCTGCTTAGTCAAGAGTGTCTTAAGTTACTTGAAGATGGCCTTGAATAACACTGGGGCTGCTTTTTTGTGTGATGTGTTAATCATTTGCAGTTGTGGTGGGTATGCCAGGTTTGCCTTGTGCCAGTAGGAGCGATTCTTCCGATATAAGCGGCTTAGTGTGCCGGCTCATATTGTGTTGGTTAGTATAGTATTCTTGTGAGTATAGCCGTGGCCAGGAAGGTGGGCTCCATCTGAGTGGAGTCGGTAGCTGTCACTGATGCTACAGATGCTGCACTAGCAGTTATTCGTCTGGTAACATTGACAATGACGTTCTTTAGAGTGGCCATGGTTGGGCCCGCCACATTATGAAGAAGCGTTCTGGTGTTGAGAAAGAATGTGGTTGCTGCAATTCAAATAGTAATGTCATAAAGTGGGGGTATTGGACGTGTACGCGAAATTGTAGGGAGCAATGAATGTGGTGCACAGCATGTTTAATCGTTCTAAAAGAGGCCAGTCTTGTGAAGGAAGTTTCTGTGAGTGAAGAATCCTTTGAGCTTGTGTTCGCCTGTGAGGGTCCTGGACCTAATTGTGTGCATAGTGCACCTCATTTCTTATGTAAGGTTTACAGCTGAACCTTACAGCTGACTGAAGAGTTGGCGAAGGTGCTGGATGTGTTGTTCTGCGTCGCTACTGATTACAAGCAAGTCATCGATGTAAGCGAAGCAGAAAGGTAATCCTCGGGTCACGGTGTCAATGAACCGTTGGAAAGTTTGTTCAGCGTTGCGAAGGCCGAAAGGCATGCGCACGTACTCAAAAAAAAAAATTCCCCCGCACCTCCCCGAAGGGAATCGTGCAGAAATGCGAATGCATTGGGTGCACCGATGAGTGTGTTGCGAGTAATGGCGTAATTAATGACGAGAGTGTGAACGTAATCATTTATTCATCAGCACCTGTTTGTGTTATCGTACCTGACGGCCACAATCACTGCCTTGTGATCGCTAAAGTGCACGGTCAAAGGGTCTTTGAGAAGCATACGCGCGTCACAGTTTCGCGTAAAGACCAGATCAAGTGCAACTCCCGTGAATGGTAGTGGGGCACGTGTCGAAGCCGGCAGAGAGACAATGCATAGAGTGCCTGGTCTGCATGTACTCGACCAGCCACTCGCCCACTCTTCTTGCGCACGTCAACGTTGAAGTCGCCAATCAAGACTATGGGGTCAGAGGTTTGGAGCGCACGCGCACACTTTCAATAGCCGCGTCCAGAAAATGCATTCGCATTTACGGACTACGACGCGAAGGCAGAACTACGAGGCGCGAGCGCACGTGCGACGACGACGACGACGGCGAAAGAAATGCATTCGCATTTACGACGACGACGAAGGCAGAACTACGAGGCGCGAGCGCACGTGCGCGCGCTCTCGTGCGCTCGCGCTGGAGGAATGCAGGCGCACGCCGGCCAACGGAGCAAGACAACCCCGGCTAATAAACGCATTCGCATTTTAAAAGTCCCGCACGGTGGTGTGATGATTGTCGTCTTCGGAATATCTGCTGGCTCCACAGGAATCTGATGGTCGGCTTTAACAAGGTCGATCTTAGAGAAAATCGTCGCCCCATGCAGTGGTGCTGAGAAGACTGCAATGTGCGGAAGGGAGTAACGATCAGGAACAGTGGCGTGTTTGAGGAACCGGTAGTCAGCGCAGGGACGCCACTCTCCAGGTGACGGCTTTGGAACCATGTGCAGCGGGGATGCGTAAGGGCTCGACGACGGTCGAACTATTCCGAGCTCAAGCATGTGTTCGAACTCGTCACGTGCGATCTTGTAGCGATAAGGCGGTAAGCGTCGAGCTCGAGCGCGAATGGGTGGGCCCGTGTTGACAATGTGATGAGTGACGTCATGTGGGATGGGGAGGAGGAAGTTGGCAGGTCGCAGAAGGGACGGGAATTCATCAAGAAGCTTGTCATACACCGACTTCGACGAGGTGCGTGCGACCGCGTGCGGTTCCTTCGATGCCTTCGAGATGCCTTCGAGGTGCGTGCGGTTTCTTCGATGCCATACCAAGCACAGAGAGGTGCGTTGTAGCATCAATGAGGCGCTTGCGGTGCATGTCAACTAACAAGTTGTAGTGACGCAAGAAGTCTGCGCCAAGAATGGGGTAGTCCACATCAGTGATAAGAAAAATTCATCGAAATGTTCTCCGGAGGCCAATGTTGAGTGACAGCGATTGTTCTCCGTAGGTTGCAATGGGAGTCTTGTTGGCGGCTTGTAAGCTGCTTGTGGTTCGCCTGCGCTTGCGAAGACGGCTGAAGGACGGTATACGCTGACCTCAGCGCCTGTGTAGACAAGGAACCCTAGTCCGGTGGTTTTGTCCGTCACAAAAAAACAAGCGGCTTACTTTGCAACCGACACCACTCACCGCCTCTAGTGGTGCGCCGCGGAGTTTCCCTGAAAAGTGCAGGGAGTTGTGCACTTCCGCGCTGCTTTTCCAAAGTTGCGGTGATACCAGCATTGAAGGCGACGGCGAACGGCGGCCCGAGAAGGAGCGGCCGCGCGAGGGAGAGTGTTGGCGCCGAGCTGAGAGAGCGGCGATCTGATCTGATAGCTTGGTGATCTCCCCACGGAATTCCTCACGCAGGCTCTGCAGCGCAGGTGGAGATGGTGTTGTGGGTGCTGCTTTAGTGGGCCCGGGACGTTCCGGGAGTGATAAGTTGAACACGGGACGTTCGACAGGAATGGAAACGTCCATGACGGAGTCGGCAAGTTGGGCCAGCTGAGAAATGGATAAACCTCTCGCGGTGGCCAGCACCATGCGGACGGAGGGGGGCAGGCGTTGAAGAAAAAGCTCTCGAAGCAAAGCTTGACCGAACGTGGCTTCCATTTCTTTAAGTAGCTGTTGTAGGCGACGCAGTAGCTGTGAGGGTTTGTGATCACCGAGTTCTTCAGATTGTAGAAGCTGCAACCGTCGCTGTTCCGACATTGTCGTCCGCTGGATGAGTTCACTCGTCAGTGTGTAAAACGGGGCGGTCGCCGGCGGTGAAACAATCAGGTCGCGAAGCTCTGTGGCGATCTCAGGAGGCAGCGCAGACACGAGGTGATTGAATTTCTGGCTCTGTGACGTGATGCCAGCAACGGCGAACCGGCTGTTTACCTGGGCGAACCAGAGCTGGGTCCTCAGTACTGGGGAAGCTTCAGCGAAAGTGCAGCCACGTCCCCCTGAGCGGCGGAGGATGTTCGATGGCCGTCATCTGCAGCAGTGGCTCCGAGCTGGGCATCCAAAGCGGTTTGATTGTCGGCTGCCATGTCCGATGTCCGTGGTCACCAATTCTGTGGCAACACGAGGAAATAAAAACGCCGAGCCACAGAACACATATATTAGGAACACGTCAGCAGCTGACGGGCCAGCGGCAGCTATGCCTGGCCGAACGCTCAGAGTTCCCGGGATCACTGATTGCTCGCGCCACGAGGCTCGCGCAGTGAGCCCCAGGGTGTTGCTTCGTCGTCTTCGCTGCGTTGATGCTGCTTCAAGTATGAAGGGAAAAAAACCCGGACCATCTCCACTAACGTCAAACCCAGGGAGCGGCGAAGCACAAAGTGTATAAGTGTATTTAAAGATTGTAAGTATTTCTCTTGCCAAACGATGCGCGCCAAAGAAGCACCGGCGGAAGGAGCAATCGCGCGCCTTCTGAGGCTGTGGCACAGTGTCTTGCGTTGAACCGAATTTAAGCGATTAGTTGAGAGGCAGACTGGCCGTAATGTTGCCCGCGGAGATTAAACCGTTGGGGGTAGGGGTACACAGCCTTGCTGTAAAAGTTTCGTGTCTTTGAAGCGCGAAGCGTTCTAGTGCGAGGCGTTCGAAAAGGAGTGTCCCGGTGTGTTCTTTTAGTCATAGAGTTTCTTAGTAAGTATACTAGAGAGGAAACTGTGCCTCGTAAGCCATGTCGTCATGGGGGCTCATGGGAAGACCTCCTTTTTGGTTTGGGCTTGGCATGACAATTGGATTCATAAGCGGTTTTTGGAATTTGCTTTCTTCACTATGCATTAACATGTTTACAAGCTACATGGACGCCGAAATCCTCCCGTTTTTGTGGTAGCCGTGTTCAGTGAAAGAGCAGGCAATGCGTGATCGCACCTGACGTTGCTCATGCCACAGTCGAAGGACTTATGACTGAGCGGGTAATATGGCACCCCGAAATTTGTAGCCGACGAAAAGGAGAAACAAAACGTACTTCGACGAAGACAAGATACGGCAGATACGGGCGCTTGTATGTGTTCTATCTTGTCATCGTCCACGACTGTTTAACGCCACGTTTTCTTTTTTCTTGTTAAACTAGCTGGCGGTCGCGCTGCACCGGTTCACCACGAAGGCATAGGCACGCTCAAAAAAACTTTCGAAACTCTTAAAACAAATTATTATTTGAGATAATGGTAAAAGTAATAAAATCATAGCCTCTAATGAGTTTCCTCCCCAGGTATTAACATTGTTCGTAACTACAACCTTGGCCTGCGGAATAGCAGGCACAAGCGTTCCGGCAAAAATACGCTTTACTTCTCTTTTCCTTAGTTTTAAAACAGCCTGTTTTTATTTTCCACTTACATAATTGCACACTATTCTTCGCGTTTTTGTGGCACTTTGTTTAAATTTGCGGTCACTAAAACGTTTCAAACCAAGCCAATGATGAAACGAGCGCGATGTATAATGGCGGTCCATGACGACACAGACGACCTTGATGTGAGCCGCATAGACGCTAGCGCCAGATTCCTCTCTAGTGTAAGAAACTCTATGCATTTAGTATGCGTTACGTTCTAGCGCGAGGTTTTGGAAAACCAGTGTCCCGCTGTTTTAGTGCCGTGACTACAGGAGACGACAACAGGTGACGCCGACAGCCCGAGCCTTTAAAGGGACACTGAAGTGATATGTAAACATTGCGGGATTACTTGCGCAAATTGTAGTTCGGAGTCCCCAGACCATGTTTCGACCACCCTGGGCGCGTTTACGCGATTTTATTTAGTAGAAAAATTAATTCGAAAATGCTGTCCTCCTCTCTTTACGCTCGCCCATTTTCTACGGCGTTTTTGTGTGACGTCGAGAGGAGCCGAGCTCGCAATTGGCTGCGCTACTGCACGGCTCCCCTGCCTTCAGACAGTCAGTCAGCCCAGCGTTTCGTCCGCCGGCCGCCGACGGGTCGTGGCAATTCGTTCGCTCAGTTGAAACGAAGCCAGGACACGTTTGTGAATGGTAGAATCTGCCTTTCTTTACTTGGTTAGTTTGTACACTGTATCTAGCTCCAAGTCAAGGTCGCTTCACACAAGCGCTGTACAAGCGCACATGCGACGCTTCGCTGACTGGTACGCCAGTAGGAAAATATAAGGCCTCTTGAAGGCGGCAGAAGAGTCAGCGAAGTCAATATTCGCCGCGAGCTCGACATGTAGGTGGCGACAGCGTCGCGCTGCTAGTGTGGATGCTCCGCTGAGCGGCCCGTAAGAATGCACACTGTGGGCGGCGCGCTTCGTGCCTTTTTCTCGCCGTATGTGCGCACGACAGGTGCAAACAAGAGTGGTATGCTGTAGTTCGGTTACTCAACGTTCAATGTATAGCATGGAAGCGGCAGTCAGTTTTCATTATTACGCCAAAAAACGCGACGACTAATCGGGAATCTCAGAATGGCCGTATTGTGACAATGAACTTGTACGCTGTGGCTCGTAGCAAGCTCGATCTTTCCAGACTATGGCTTTGAGCCTTCAATAAAAGCACAAATAGAAACAAATCAGGAAGCCTCGATCTCTGAAATTCAGTTTACAACGGCAATTTCAATCGCTTTCACTGGTAGCATGACGCATTCTTGCATTTGTGGGATGCCCTGAAATGGTAACACTACTTAACTGCCCCAAAATTCTTTCTAAGAGCTTACGATATTTTTTGTGTGTTCAAAAGGGCAACATAAAATTACTGAATTTTGATCAGCGCAGATATATAGATGTAACCGCTCTAACGGGTCTTTTAAATGAAATTTTTGGCGACTCTGAAGGAAGGTTTCATGAATAACGGTTTTGGATCACTTACGGCTTTCGTCGCAAGTGAACTTGCGAATTGAATTGTCAACGCACGCAGTACAATCAACATCTAATGTTTAGCTAGGTTTTCGCAAAGTGACAAGGCATCTGGGACCTCACAGTGAGCACAAATTTTCTGTGACGGCTGCTCTGTTGACGATTTGCGTTCCTTTTAAAATCTTACAGGTGCCTGCAACAGCGAGATGTGTTTGCATTCTTGCGTATAAGGTCGCTTACGAACCCTAAATACGGCAATAAATGAAGTTGCGCTGTTGCAGATGTAGTAAAACATTTCCTTTTTATTTCTCGTTGCAAATCAGCGTAACGGGTTCCCGGTAACTACTTTGTTTTGCAAACTGAATATCGCCTTTGTCTTGGCATTTAATTCTTGAGGATTGGTTAAAAAATGAAATTCTGCGCATTTCATTTTTTTTTTCGGAAAAAAAAGGGGGGGGGGGGAGGGGGAGGGAGTCCTGCCAACGTTGCAAGAGCAGCGAGAAGAGAACGCATGTAACGCGCGCGAAAAGCCAAACTATGGTTATCAGTATTATTTACAATTGAAACTACACCAGGCGTCGTGTTCTGTAGCGGTGAAAAAGCAGTACACGTATTTTCCAAAATGATTAACCCCCCTTTGGTCCGAGATTGTCCAGGAATTGTGGGACGCCTTTTTCAAAATTGTATTGAAAGCAAGCATTGTGGGAAAAAATTAAAAAAAAAAAACAGCGAGTCATGGCACACACACACATGTGGGCAACAACGTGCATTATATATTACGCGTTTTCTCCTCTTTCTTTAAACTTAGGTCCACCTTAAGAGGTTCAGACGTGACCAAATTAGGCATTTGGTTATGCTGAGTGAGACACGTTTCTGGACAAGGTGATTCATGTCGGATTTGAAAATGATATAAATGAAAATGACACACAAAATGCCACATGACTGACGCAAACTCACAACTGCTTAATTTTGCCGAAACAATATTCCCCCTAAATACACTTGCGCATCCATATAAACGTATTTTAAATAATACGTAAAATTAGCAACTCGATACAGTTGAATAAATGTTTATTCCTCCTCCTGAGTATAACCAACGACTGTCCAAAGATGGTATTTATTTTAGAAAAGGTACGGGCAGGACACGATCACACAGACGCTTGTGGGTGTGTAAAATACGTGTCCGGTAATGTATGAGCGATAGCGAACGGGTCGTGTGCAGTGTAAATGTTTTTGTTGTTTCTTCTTTCTATAAAGACACGGCGCAATTTTACAAAGTTGTGGAATTTGCACGCGTATGCACAGGTCTTGTCGCTTCTTAACCGTTTCGCGTACTAAACTTTTATCCTTTAAATCATCGCCACGCCACCTTCAAAAGCACCCTTCGACGTTCCCGAAACGGCAGACGACTGCACTCAACAATAAGAAAAGTGCAATGTGTGGAAGCAATGTTTATAACACGTTTCACACTCAAGCGGTGACCACAGCGAAGATGTTTCGTGGAATTAAACCAGCGCATTAACCCGCAACGGCCGCTGATTATTGCGTTTCTAGAGGAAACGAGCACGCAGAGGTTACTATGTCATTGCTTACTGCCAAACGAGCACACATATTGGTTGTTTTGTCGTGTGCAGCACGCGTCTTGCTCCGCACGCAACGTGAAAAAGCAGACGACGCGAGAGCGCCATCCACACTAGGAGCGGTTCGTCCCGCCGCCGCCAGGGGCCAACTGTGTTTGCGCTCGGGGCGAATAGGTACTAAGAAAATAAAATTAACTGATATTTTTACCGTACAGCGTAAAACTAGGGTGCGGGAAGCACTTTTCTGCGCTGGGCGAACAAGCACAGCGGTCAGCAGCACGACTACGCATCTGCGAACGCTTTTCGGTCTACGAATGCAATTGCTAGACGTGAGCTATTGTGGAAACTCGGGCGACGCTTACTGCACGAGCGCAATACAACAAATAGTCACCTAAGCTGCTTGAAATGCCAAAACTAAATAAAAGTGTAAACTGGTTGTAAAATATATACCCTATATTACCAAGGCCTGCGGAGCCCGCTCCGTGGCCGAGTGGTTTGTCGTGATGTTGAAGACGCGTTTCTTAGGACGGTTTGTCAGCTGCGACTTTGGAAGACTTTTGCCTGAATTTGTTGTGAGCTCTGAGTACATGAGGGGAACTGTACGTGGATTTTTTAAGGAGGTGGTGTGGTCATACCGTTTTCTTTCTGTGCGTTTTTCTTTAGAGTACTTAAGCGGGGTGAGTCGGACGGTCCCAGAATGACGGTCCCAGGTGGAGTGAAATCTTTCTTTTTTAAACTCCATACTGGAACACTGGAAGTTAAGACCTGGATGGAGGAAAAGGGATGGTTTGTGCCATGGGGTGTGCACTGTTTTCTGTGTCGAAAGCCAGAAACAATTGAGCACGTGTTCTTGGACTGTTGGGGAGCGGTGTTCTTTTGGGACATCCTACAGCGAACACTCAAAAAAGATTTGCCTGTCGATGCTTACGGTATTAGGTTTTTGAATGTTGAAAATGAGGACGGTGTACCGCTTGACACAATTATGTTGTATGGACTACATAGCATCTGGAGGAACAGGATGGCGGTACGCTACTCCGACCCAGATGCCAGGCTCATCAGACACTACTTCAAAGAGTCAATAGGTTCTTTTGTACAGATACAAAAACTTCAGCCCTCTAAACCAGAGTGGCTACCCACAATTGAAGCATTGTTGGTAATGAAAGAGTATTGAAATCACCCCGCTTCCCCAAGAAGGGCTGCAGTTCTAGTGTTTGTATTGAGTATTGAGTGTACAGATTATCAGTTACGTGTGTCTTTGTTTTGTCATCCTGTCAAAGAAGGCAATAAAGAAAAAAAAAGTGGCCGAGTGGTTTGGGGCGCTAGATTTGCCACCGCAAGTATTTTGCAAGTCAGGAGTTCGAATCCCCGCGGGTACGTGCTTTTTTTTCTGTAAGTTAACTTTTTCGTTTTCCGCCGATGTTTTCTATATTGAGTTCACCTTTTTTTGGGCCGCAACGTTCATGGCTCCACGAACTAGTTCACAAAACGCGCGCAGGCTGGCACTGGCGCGCTAGCGAGTTCTCGTTGGCGTGCTGTTGCCATAAGCACCGACTGCTTGCAGGCAGTGGGCACAGGCCAGAATGAGCAGACCCTTGGCCTGGTGCGAAGGCGCTTTTTACGGTACAGGCATGAGTGAGGCAAGCTCCAAATATGGGGGAAAAGCGCATGACATTTGGGCGTCTGCGGGTACGCGGAGGGCGTCCATGCACTGCGTAGGCCTCGGCTAGTGAATGCTACGATTCCAAGCCGTCCTGGGAGGCTTATCTTTATGCATTTTTACAGCTGACAACATGGCAGAAGCGCGGTACGATGATTACTGAGTTATTGAGAATGCCCATCCAACAACGCCAACGGTTGTGTTTTACAGAACCGAAACCGAAACTTGTTTGGTTGCTCACCTTGGGCATCGTCCAATCACGGTGCCCGCTCCTCCTAACGTCACAGCTTTAGTTGGTGCGGCCCGCCGCAAACCGCGCATGGTAGTTTTTCTTTCGCGCTTTGTAAAATAATTACCGATTTGTCAATCGTAAAAACGATGAAAAGTGTGCTAATTTGAGCCAGTCTACGCAGTGCAAGCAAAAACGGGAGCTTGACAAATTCACTTCAGTGTCCCTTTAAAGTGCTTTGCCCCTAAAAGCAACAATCCGTTTCCAAGTGACTGCGGGCGGGGCACTTCCGGAGCGACGCAGAACTTTAATCAAACGTTGTGATAGTATACCGAAGAGGTACTAAAGCACCCCTATTAACTAAAAGAACACGTAGAACTGGTCTAAGGGAACATTCGCCAATAAGAAAATCCCGGAGATAGAGCGGCAGAAGTGGTGGGGTCTACAACCTAGAAACTAAGCATTAAAAGCCGGGCCTTTACGTGCTATGCAACGCGGAACAATTGCCTCGTTTAAGCAGTAATCAAGAAGATTGCAGCAGTGTTGAAAGCTAACCACTAGGCGGTGCTCGGTGCAACAGGAAGTACCTCCCCTGCACTGACCGCAAAAAGAAATGTCGCGAGGAAAAACAGCACGTAGGCCAGTACGATGAAAGTGAATTCGCAAATACTACACGCGTTTGTAAAGCCCTTTCCTTCGTCCTCCTCTACGCGTAACAGAACCAACTAGCCCAAGTTCAAACCTGAGTGATGTGGAATATCTGATTATATATTTTATAATACTTACCCCGTCTCCTCGAACGAAGGGCTAAAAACATACACTTCTGGGGTCCACTCTCAGAACATGTATATTGACGTTGTAGTTTTACGTATTTCTTTGCTGGGTATAAAATATTAAGACAGCCTAAAGTACTGCGGAAAACATCCTTACTAAGTGCTTATAATAAGTTGTCACAATGAAGCCGCTACGTAAGCCCAGGAAACAGGGAACTGATTTTAGTTGGGCAAAATTGTACCAGGCGTTTAGACACAGTACGAGAGAAGGCTCACGCTCAACGAGCACGCGCTCACGAAGATCGCCCGTCATTGTCCTCTGAGGGGCTGGATGTTGATAATTAAACATCTTGACGGCGAAGATGAGGGTGATGGGGGCTTACACAAGAATGGCGCAGACTCGATGTGGGCGATAGAGAGAGAGTACACACTTTATTTTTCAGAAGGTGTGGCAATGCCTCGGTTCGGGAACGAGCTAAGGGAATGCAGTGCCTTTAGCTAATGGTGCCGACCAGGCAATGCCTTATCAACGTTGCGTGTACTTCGGTGCCGATTACACACGTGTCAATACAGTAATTTTAGAGGAAGTTGCCGATATCCCTGTGTTAATTTTTTGTTTATTCGGTTGCCTCAAACAAAAGAAAAGGACATTTTATTATCAAGGCACAATGTAAAATCATATATTGGTTAAAGCATGTGATCAACAGTGTGTTTCACTTGAAAATAGTGACACATGTTAAGACAGCTACTGTCTGTTCGTTTATTAGGTATTATAATACGTAATATTAAATTACTGCCTGATCGAAATAAAGTGCGTCACAACCCAAATTGCTTTTTTTTACCTCTAAGAGGACTGTTTGTGAACTTCGACGAGTGCGGATGTGTGCCACTACGTAGTGCTGTGCATACTGCTTTTTCCTTGTTTTGGGCAAAAACTTCCTTCTTGTTTTGTAACCACGCATTGAAGGAACATCCTGTCTGCCGTACAAACACACAAAAGATAACTACGTAAATGCATTTCGCGTGTCTGTTCGAGGGGGACACGCGAAATACATTTGACATGTTGGTGGGGTCGCTATTAGGAGTTTTGGCGCAGAAATTTCTAAAAGTGATAGAGTCAGCTGGAGCTAGCCCTGAACCACCAGTACCATAAAATGTGAAATTGAACGTGCCACTTGGGTATTGAGGGTATGTGAAAAATCGAAGTTGTGCAATTTGGTATTCATGTTTAAAGGGGTCGTGAAGACAAAGCAGAAGTCTGGTTAATTTAAATACTGTTTTGTTCGGATTGCAACGATGCCAACTTTATCTCATTATTTGGAATAAATAATATAGATATTGAGAAAACCACATGAACCAGTGGTGACCCCAACCCACTTTCCGGCGATTTCTATGACGACACAGAATCTTGTGTGGGCAATCGGCGGCCTCCGGCCTTAGCCACCGCCAACAAACCCAACTGGACGCTTGTAGTATGGTCTCTAGTTCCATTTGATTGCATCACTAGAACGCTAACTGGCAGTTAACACACTTATAACTATGTTTTTAGTGTTACCCGCCGCGGTGGCTCAGTGGCTAGGGCGTTGCGCTGCTGAGCACGAAGTCGCGGGTTCGATTCCCGGCCGTGGCGGACGCTTTTCTGATGAAGGCGAAAAGCAAAAACGCCCCTGTGTGCGAGATTTCGGCGCACGTTAAAGATCCTCAGGTGGTCAAAATTAATCCGGAGCCCTCCACTACAGCGCTCCTCATCGCCTTCGTTGCGGCGGCGCGTTTAACCCTACAATCAATAATCAATTTTAGTGTTGGCCCATATTACGTCACTCTGTTCCCATGTCACGCATCACTGGAGTGCGTAATTTGAAAGTTTTTTCAATATTTCTTGCGTTTTTTTTTCGGGTAAGAAAACTTATTTCGCGCCTGGAATTAGGCTCAGCGAGTTACGTAAGGCTAGTAATTTCCAATTAAGCGAACATGTGTTTTGTCTTCATGACCCCTTTAAAGGCGAGGGAGGCTGCAGAGACTAATGCCTGTGCTACACGGCAATTTTCAGTTGACAGTTTAACGCTCGCTTATACGTGCGCCCCCATGTATTTACAATAGGGCAGTTGATAGATGGTTGGTTCAGCCGCCTTCGCGAGGCCGTTGAAACGGCCGTGTCAACACAGGTATAAGTTTGGTAGACTCTGTTTTGCCTGGGGCTTTCTTGTAGAAAACACGATGTTTCGCAGAGTGAATGCAACATTTTGCATCAAAAGGGAGAAAATGTAAAAAGTCGTGTTTATTTCCAGGTTTCTCACGACGGGTGCAGCTTGTGATAACACCGGCGCTTTCAAATCCCAGTCAGTGCTGCTGGTGCCGTAGAGGGTGCGCGGATCTAGCCAAAAAATCCACCAAAAGGTAGGCCATAGCCGAAGCCACCAATGCCACGGCCGTATCCAAATCCTCGTCCGAAGCCGAGTCCACGACCAAAGCCAACACCTGGGCCGTATCCGAAGCCTACGTATGGGCCGAAGCCTACGTACGGGCCGAAACCTCCGTATCCAATCTGAGCCAAGGCCGGACCACACACGGCGGCCAGGACAAGCGCGGTTATAAGGAGGTACTTGCTGCTGACGGCAAACATGGCTGGTTGACAACCTGCGTTGAGATGGCATCAAAGGAGTTAGAGACCAGGTGTTACAATAAGCACGATGGAGTTACACTGCAAAAATTTTGGAACGCGGTAATTACGGCACGTGTATCCAACGTGAAACTCAGCGGAAATAGCCTCTAGACACAAACTGTCAATTTATAGGTTTCGGCTAAACAACACAGAACAAAGTAACCCGTAGGCGAGATTGACTTGTGGAGATGAGCTAGCATGCGTAGCTAGGGTTGTCATAAAATATGTATACTGACCCGGCGCGATGGCTCAGTGAGGCGTTGCGCAGCAGAGTACGAGGTAGCAGGTTCGACTCCCGGCCACGGTGGCCGCTTTTCTAATGCAGGCGAAAAGCAAAAACGCCCGTGTGTTCGACATTTCGGCGTACGTGAAAGATCCCAGGTGGTCAAAATTAATCCGGAGCCCTCTACTACGGCACGCCTCATCGCCCACGTTGTGTCGGCGCGTTAATCCCTACAATCAATCAGAATATATGTATACGCCCTTTTTCGTGGGAAAGGAAAATTAGAAAATCGTCATGCTCGAGCGTGAGAATTGACAGCAGACTTGAAAGGGAGAGACAACCGATTTTTGCGGAGTGCATGCCGTCTAGCTCATACGAAGGACACCGATTTTATATACTGGGGTAACCGCAAGAAATTTCTAAATAAACATGGCGGAAATAATTTTAACTTTGCACTAAAATTTCTTAAGTCTGAAAGGTGGCGACACGTAGCGTCTAAACGTAACACTACCGTACGTGTCCAAAAAACTCCGTTGATTTCAACGCGTGATTCAAAAACCGCATGAAGGAATACGAAAGGTTGCACATTATCGTTGTTTTAGCCGGGGACTAGTTTGTAAATGCCTGTTTTATTCTCACGGGTAGTCAAGTCAAAAGTGTGTTTCCGCACGGCTGACTGTCATGGTTGCCAACATTCTTTTTGGCGGGACACGTATAGCTGTTAGTTCTAAAAATTGCGATTTCAAAAGTTATAGGGCGCTATCAACAAAACCGTTTCGTGTTAAGGTGTTTTAAGTGATGGCTTTCTATTTGGGATAGAGAAAATATACTCGACCAAAATCGGTTGTCTGTCTCCTTAACATAAACTCCAGGCAAGCTGCGCACCCTACCATCACCGTAATGAGGCACGATGAGACACTGCAGGCAACTAGCATCTCCTATTTGTGAATAGAGAGGGCGCACTGTTTGAGTTCACAGAGACCGTATGGTTACAAAACACATTCCACCCAGAACTGTTGGAAGGAAAACTACGTATATAAATAAAAACGACTTTTTAGTGCTGAAGCTCAATTACTCCAGGTACGAATCCAGAAAACGCCTGGTTCCGTCAATCTGGCCTTCGAGCTCAGCCAAGGTCGAGCCACCGCCTCACGCAGTTGCGGAGTGAAAGCGTCTAATCACTTGTTCCTTCCAAGGTGGGGGCAAAGGAAAGTGCAAGGCCACAGGCCACCAGAAAACGATACAAGTAGGCACTGGCTTTATCAAAACTCACTGCGCATTCGCGCCTACGGCGCTGACTGCGCTGAGACGCGTCGGGGATTGGTTTTGCAGTGCAAGTGCGTGTGCGTTCACTGCGCGCTCTCAGCGCAAAAACGTAACCACGTGAACTCCATTTAAGACGAACTCGGGTCTGTCGAATTCTCGCTTATGCGAAGAACGTGGGAACGGTTGTTTTGTTTTCCATAAACCCAATGCAAAAAATTACGCTTAAGAGGAACATCCTTGCACGTACTCTTCAGTTAAAGGGACACTGAAGAGAATTTGTTCAACATCTCCCGTTTGGCTTGCACTGCGTAGAACGGGCTTATGGCTTAAATTAGCACGACTTTTCAGTGTTTATCCGGTTGACAGATCCGTAATTATTTACAAAGCGCGAAAGAAGAAAAAACTACCATGTGCGCGGTTTGCGGCGGCCGCACCAACTAAGGGCTGTGACGTGGGAGGAGGGGGCCGCCGTGAATTGGACGATGCCCAAGAGGTTAGCAATCAATACAAGTTTCGGTTTCGGTTCTGTAAAACATAACCAATTGCGTTGCTGGATGGGGCATTCTCAAATATCTCAGTAATCATGCGTACCCGCCGCTTCTGCCAGGTTGTCCGGCTGTAAAATGCATAAGATAAAGCCTCCCAGGACGGCTTGTAGTCGTAAGCAATTCACTGAACGAGACCTACGCCAGTGCATGCAATCGGCCCAGTCCGCGTACCCGCAGACCGACCCAAAATGTCATGCGCTTTTCCCCCATATTGGAGCTTTTTTATGCCTGATCGTAAAAAGCGTGTTCGTACCAGGCCAAGGGTCTGTTCATTCTGGCCTGTGCCCACTGCCTGCAAGCAGTCGGTGTTTATGGCAACAGCACACCAACGAGAACTCGCTAGCGCGCCTGTGCCAGCCTGCGCGCGTTTTGTGAACTAGTTCGTGGAGCCATGAACGTTGCGGCCCAAAAAAAGGTGAACTCAATATAGAAAACATCAGCGGAAAACGAAAAAAACTTACAGAAAAAAAAAGCACGTACCCGCGGGGATTCGAACTCCTGACTTGCAAAACACTTGCGGTGGCATAACTAGCGCCCCCAAAAACTCGGCCACAGAGCTGGCTCCGCTGGCCATGGTAATATAGGGTATATATTGTACAACCGGATTACACTTTTATTTAGTTTTGGCATTTCGAGCAGCGTAGGTGACTATTTGCTGTACTACGCTCGTGCAGTAAGCGTCGCCCGAGTTTCCACAGTAGCTCAAGTCTAGCAATTGCATTTCGTAGACGTAAAAGCGTTCGCAGATGCGTAGTCGTGCTGCTGACCGCTGTGCACTCTTGCTCCGTGCCGCTGTGCTTGTTCGCCCAGCGCAAAAAAGTGCTCTCCGCGCCCTAGTTTTACGCTGTACGGTAAAAATATCAGTTGATTTTATTTCCTTAGTACCTATATTGACTTCGCTGACTCTTCTCCCGCCTTCAAGAGGCCTTATATTTTCCTACTGGCGTACCAGTCAGCGAAGCGTCGCATGTGCGCTTGTGCAGCACTTGTGTGAAGCGAACTTGACTTGGAGCTAGATACAGTGTACAAACAAACCAAGTAAAGAAAGGCACATTCTTCCATTCACAAACGTGTCCTGGCTTCGTTTCAACTAAGCGAACGAATTGCGACGACCCGTCGGCGGCCGGCAGACGAAACGCTGGGCCGACTGACTCTGTCTGAAGGCCGGGGGCCGTGCAGTAGCGCAGCCAGCCAATTGCCAGCTCATCCCCTCCTGACGTCACACGAAAACGCCACAGAAAATGGGCGAGCGTAAAGAGAGGAGGACAGCATTTTCGAATTAGTTTTTCTACTAAATAAAATCGCGTAAACGCGCCTAGAGTGGTCGAAACATGGCCTGGGGACTCCGGACTTCAATTTGCGCTAGTAATCCCGCAATGTTTACATATCACTTCAGTGTCCCTTTAAGACGAACAATTTTCGGTGTGAACCCCACTGCTGGTGATTATGGGTAGTGAACATGGCAGTCCTGGGGCGTGCGGCTGCCATTCACGCGAACAAAGGGAAAGAAAAGTAAAAGGAAACTACAGCGCGAAGCGAATTCGCGTTACGGAGGAAGGGAAGGAGCGAGAAAAAAGATGCTCGAATAAAGCTACCACTTCTTTCACCCTTCACACAGTGGAGCCAGCGACAAAGAAAAGAAAAAAAAAACGAGTGAGGGCGATTTTTAGCCGCTCTGCTTTAGAGGGGAGAGGCGCAAAATTGGGAGGATAAAAAAAGTAAAACAAAAGCGACGACAGAGACTTCCTGTTCGCGAACGTAGCAGCTCTCCTGACCAATTCTGTTTCTCAGCGGGAGCATGTGAGTTCACGACGGTTCGCGTCGCGAGTACCACCGCGTCACCGCCGACAAAGCGAGGAGTTCCTTCTCTGTTTCTGCTGCGTTGTCGCTTTAGGTAACGGCTGTACGCTATCCGTCGACTCTTTGACTGGATACACCCAGGAAAGTGCACTTGAAGGCTGTGTTCTTCAAGTTGCGGACTCAAATAAATGATTTTTTGTCTTTTTCCTCCATCGCAAGCCTACTTCATTCACCGTTTTGAAACACGATATTTACATGCACCTGTGTGTGTTGCCGATTTCTTTTTTGGAGGGCTTCTGACAAGACAAACAAATTATCATGGTCCCTTAGAGTTCGTCTTAGCGGAAGTTCACTGTATTTCTAGACAAACTTATTTAGCTTCAAGCACTATTGGGACGTATCACACATGTCAACTATATCTATTCAGCGCAAAGGGAGTATTGGTAGATTGCAGGCTTTATCTTTGCTGAGCACGTAGATCAGATTAAGGAAACGAGGGTTTTTACATTGATTAAAAGAGCTTTATCTGAAAAAGAACGCAACGATGCTTCCTCGCTCCACCAGCCGGAGCAGCGCAAATGGCTTCTCAGTTAAGTTTCGCAATGCCGTCACTAACGCCGCAACAAACACACTGACAACATGGTTCGTATTCATAAACTCATTTCGGCTTCCCAACAAGGATGATAAAGCTGGCCTATTTTTAAAGCGCAGTTTTGAACGGCTTACTGATGGCGACGTTGCCCCAAAAACGCACTGCAGGAAAGCCAACTTTCTCTGACGATGGTGGTGATCGCAGGTAAAACCTGAAAGATGGCTGAAACGCGAGGGTTTTTTTTCGTCGAAGCCAATGTCTTCATAGTCCAAAGTCAACGTCCAGAATCCAAATCGTTACACTCAAAAAGTAGTGCATGACAACTAACTTACACAATGGGTTTAAACACAGGCATATCAAGCGCCTCAAAAAAAAAAAAAAGAACGCTACCCATGGTCGGAATCAAGCATGGGTGCTTGACGCTATGAAGCCGACTTCTATCCGATTGCGCCGTTCTTAAGCCCGTTCTACATGGGGCGAATTTCGCCGGCGAATTCGCAGTTGCGGCGCCGCCCGTGCGCCAAAACGATTTATTTTCCTATTTTCACTGCTGCGACATATTGCCAAATGCTAAGCGGCGTTCACAAGAGAAGTTCGACTCTTCCAAACATTTGGAAATTCGCCACAGCAACGAGAATACATCGTTTTGGTGCCCGAGTGGTGCCGCAGCTGCGAATTCGCCAGCGAAATTCGCCCCATGTAGAACGGGATTTACGCGGTGAAAACACTTTGGCTTTTGGACTTCGTCTTTGACTTACGTTTTATGTGAGAAAGCTTCGCGTTTTAACCAATTTTTTTGTTTGGAAAGGGGTCTTGATTTCGTTTAGCTTTGTGAAGCTGACATATTAGCAGTAATTGAAATCAAAGAAGTCGAAAATGAGCGAAGGTGTTGTGAAACCACTCACTACTACCACCATGATCATAATCACTGTCATAACTACCTAGATGCGTGTATATGTACACTACAGGATGAAGGCCTGAACACAATAAACTTCCAACCTCTCCTATCGTGCATCTTCGGAATATGTTCCCTGTCAACCGACTTTTCTGAAGTTTTTTTCCACCGAGCTTTCCTGAAAAGTTACCGTGCAATAAAATTTAGGCACCCACAGCAAGGTAAAACCGGGTTCGGTATCAATGTCAAAATATTAGACACCTATTTTGATTGCGGAGGGACTCTGAAATGTTGCGGATTACGCACGGTGAGGAGACGACATCAAGTGTAGTGATGTGAAATGACAGATAATTTTACAAAAGGGAGAAGACGTTCGAGACGCAAATCACGGAATGGCAAGTTTCGAGACGTCATGTTCGATTTGTTGAAAGAACCCGTCAGGCAAGCGCTGAATTCTCAACTGGTGTTAAACTACATTAAATGTATATGGCCATATCTTGTTATTATCGTATGACAAGTAATCAAGTAAAAAAATGAAATAAGACAACAACGTTTAAAAATGAAAGAGGCTTGTATCAGGGTAAGACACGATCCACCGCGGAAGCTAGTGGCTATGTTGTTGTGATGCTCAGCACGAGGATGCGGGTTCGATGGAGGCGAAAAGCAAAAAAAAAAAAAACGCCCGTGCGTTCGAGGTTTTGGCGCACAATAAAGATCCCCAGGTGGCCAATATTAATCCAGGGCCCTTCACTACGGCTCTCCTCATCGCCTGTGTAGCGTCGGTGCATTGAACCCCCACAATCAATCAATCAATCAATCAATCAATCAATCAATCAATCAATCAATCAATCAATCAATCAATCAATCAATAAACCAACAAAACAATACAAAACAATCAATAAATCAATCAATAGGTCAACCGATCAATTAACCCATAGATGAATGAATCAATCAATCAATATATCTATAAAATTATCAATGAATCAATGAATGAATTAATGAATGAATGAACCAATCAATCAAGGCAACCCACTTGAAAGGACGTTAGTGCATAGCCGCCAGAGCATGCGAAGTCCCAGGGGCGCTTGCGCGCCACCCTCAATATCCCAGTTTACGCTGGAGAAATAGGGCGCCACTAACCTTATAGTGCAGGGAAAAGGATTTTGATGCAATTAAACGCATGCTCGCACACACAGATGCACACCTACACGCACAATGTTTTTTCGGCCTAAGAAAGTTTTCTGTTTGTTGTTATGTTATTTTTTCACTGCTGACGACAGCCACATATAAAAAATTTCAGCCAAATTCCCGCTGTCTCAACCGCAACAATATATTCGTGCAGGCATTAAACGTACCTTTAGTGCTATCTAAAAGTCATATTTAGAGCTTTACTATATACTTACTATATATAAATGACTAAGAACAAACATTAACCCTGTCATATATAAGTGCGTGTGTAGATTTATTTATTTATATTTATTTATTTATTTATTTCAGGGTTAGTTTGAGCCTCTTATATAAAAGACTTAGGCAGCAGCGGGGAGAAACAAAAAAAAAAAAAGAATGCGCGAAAATAGACGTCATTCATGCGCAGATAGGATCAACCTCCGCAAAGCAATGAGAACAATGGGCGCAGAAAAAGAGAATGCGTCATCAACAAAGTGAACAGCCCGAACTATCAGGATCTAAAAAACAATTGGCAGAACCAGAGAGCAAACCATGTGATCCTAGCCAGATCTACACTGATCGCATGGTTAATGATATGCAAGACATCAATGGAAAGAGCAGGAACAGAGAAAATTTGTACGATGGGGGGCATTGAAATAGTAACGGAACCGGGGTACACCACAAAAGAGAAACACAGCCGGAGTGCGCGACATCGACACAAAAAACTAAAAAAAAAACAATCTCCCAAATTCCTAAATAAAAACTGCCAAAGTCCACTTCTCCTCAGCCAAAGTCCACAACCAACGTCCAAGGCGACACAACCAAATTTCATACACACCATGTCCAAAGTGAACGTCCAACCATTTTGATAGAATGTGTTGAATCCTCACCAGCAACGCTAACCGCGTGTACTGCCAAATTATATTTTTGTTATTACGAAAGGTTATTTATGTATGCGAAGACATATTGTTTTCTTATGTGACCTATTATTGACGCACCCTTTGGCAAAACCATTGCGTAAACTCCGCCTTCCTGCAGTCTCCTTTACTCGGGCGTCAACACCATCAGTGAGACATTCAAGACTTCTCTTTAATAGTAAGGTATGCTACTGAAGCCCCATTCGCTAGAGTCCCTGCTGGGGCCTGCTCCCATCAAAAAAATTAGGATCCCATCAAAATAAAAGACATCCCCCTCGCGAGGGGCATGATCAAATGCACAGCATTTCCGAGGGGGTGCGCTGGCAAGTCGTATCTCTCGATCGCGGGACCCGTGTCGCCATCTTTTGGAGGCGCGGGACAACTTGTGGCGCTTTCGAAACAAACGAGAAATGAGTGAAGGATATAAGGCGCTTTCGGTGCATCGAAATCCGTGTCGGTTTCGTGGCTCGGTCGGTAGTGCGCCGGGCACCTTGCGTTCCGCCCGCGGCGTCATGGGTTCGAAACCGGGCGCCGGAAACTGTTATTTCTTCCTGGCTGCGGACTACGACAAGACGCGCATGCGGACTACGACAAGGCGCGCATGCGGACTACGACAAGGCACGCCAACGCCGCGTGACATTGTGAGTTACTAAAATGCTATGCATTTAAAAAAACAGCAAAGCATAGCAACATCGTTATTTTGCAATGACATAAAAATTGCTGCGGCAACATTACTACGAATGCGGTTCGACGAAGAAACTACGCAAAAAAAAAGACTACAGATTATCTGACAATGCGTTGGCGAATGAATATGATGCGTAGCAGTCAATAACATCTGACGGAAGTCGATTCCATTCGCGAGTTGTTCCAAGAAAAAAAAAGAGGTTTTGAAAGTGTCTGTCTTACAGCTGAAATAATTTGTCTTTAGTGAGTGTGTAAAGGTGTCCATCTCTTACTAACCAGGTCGACGAAAGTATTCGTGGCTATTATTAGGTCATTGCAGTAAAGTGATGCCAAAAAACTTCAGCCCTTCAAGTAGACATTCGTTTTTTAGAGTATGCAGTTGTGATTTATTCAAAAGTGAGGTTACAGATACTCGCGAGTGACAGGCATTATAAACAAATCTGATGGCTTCCCTCGGAACAATTTTTAGTTTATTAATATTGCTTTTTGTGTACGGGTCCCAGGTAACTGACGAACTTTCGAGGAACGGCCGAATGAAAGTTTTGTAAGGTATTAACTTTATTTCCTTAGTTGATTCTCGTAGTGAACTTCGGAGGTATCCATGTTCACGCATAGCTTGATTTTTAATGTACAAAATGAGTTCATTCTGCGTGAGGTCAGATATAATAATTCCGCCAAAATATTTGTGCCTTTCTACGACGGAAAGAAAGCGATTATTTATGGAATATGTAAAGCTTAGGGGATACCGTTTATGTGTAATTGACATGGCTACCGTGTTATGCTTACTGACACTCATTTGCCAAGTTGAGCCCCAACCTTGAATTTTCGCTAAAGAAGAATTTAAAAGAATTTGGTCGCAGGGGTTTTGAGCTTTATGATACAGAATGCAGACATCTGCAAGTAGTCTAATTTTAACTAGTGCATCCTGTACTATGTCATTAATAAACACTAGGAAAAAAGTGGCCCACGCATAGAACCTTCAGGGATACCGGAAAGAACCGTCTCTCTGGAGAGCACGTACCACCCATTATTACACACTGTCGCCTTAGGTTTACGTAATATTTTATCTTTGCAAAAGTGCGTCGTTCTTCATCATGGGTTGTAGTTTTAAAATTAGCTTCTGTTGTGACACTCTTTAAAATGCCTTTTCAAAATCCCTCAAAACAGTTAAGTTTGGCGCTGACTATCATGGTTTCTGCGAATTCATACAATGTTTCTAATAATTGAGTTACCGTAGATAGGCCGTTCCGGAAGTCATGTTGCGTGGGGATAATAATTATTTTTATCTAGAAACATCGATAAGTGATCAAAGATGATATGTTTCAATAGTTTCGCGCATGTGCACAATAGGGTGATAGGTCTAAAGTAACTAAATCTGGAGTGTCCGATTTGGGTATTGGCGTAATTTTATCGTATTTGCAGTCATCTGTGTCTCGGATTGTGACAAAGATTTATTAAAAACATTACCTCATTAAAAAGTTGTCGTCAATAGACGCTATTTCTGGTGTTTTCTTAAGGTCTATTTTGAGCAAAAGAGAAAGGACACCTGACTGGGATATCGAGATGTTGCTTATTGGAGGGATATTCTTATATTGATTGACAAAAGGCGTATAGTGCCATCTTTAGTGAATATTGAAAAGGAGAAGTCCTTATAAGACATTGCAATAATGAGTCGATCAGTGACAGTTCCGCCGTTTACTACAGTATAAGAAATTGCCTTTTTTTTAAGAGAAATGACGCCACAAATTTTTCAGTGGAGGAAAGGAGAAAATTTTTATGGCTATTGTCTGGTGAGATTGTTTGGCTTTTTTTAACGCTTTCTCGAAAGCGTTTTCGCATTGCCCAATTGTCTTTTGGTATTTGCTGCTGATAGAGAGTGTCGATGTTGTTTTCTTACTTTTTCGTCCTTCGTCTCATCCGCAAAACAGCTATGGATAAGCCCTATTGCTAACACTTACTCTGACAGGCACAAATCGTTTAACGCACGACAAAAAGGTTTTTAGTAAAAGCCACATGTCCACAGATTGATTGATTGATTGTAGGATTTAACGCGCCGACGCGGCGCAGGCGATGAGGCGCGCCGTAGTGGAGGGCTCCGGATTAATTTTGACCACCTGGGGATCTTTAACGTGCGCCGAAATCTCGCACCCACAGGCGTTTTTTGCTTTTCGCCTCCATCAGAAAAGCGGCCACCGCGGCCGGGAATCGAACCCGCGACCTCGTGCTCAGCAGCGCAACGCCTTAGCCACTGAGCCACCGCGGCGGGTCACATGTCCACAGAGCACTCGTTTGACTTGTAAAGAGAAATGAACTTAGAAAACCATTCGCCTAAGAGCGGCAATAATGTCCACGTCTTGAGTGCGTGAAAAAACTGGAACCAATAGTCCGTTTTGCCCGGTTTTGGTGACGCCATTTCCGAAGATAGACTAGAGAACCATTTTATGATCTGAAATTTCTTCCATTGCTTATATGTCAAGGTCTCGACTTGCAATATAACAACAAAGATATCCAGGACCAAACTTTTATCTTTTTAGATGCGAGTGGGTATTTTAACTGCGTTAAATTGTGAAAAAGCATAATGTCCGCAATCGGTCCCGCCATAGGAGCTAGTGGCTTCGGGAAATCACCGGACCAATCAATGAACGAACATTAAAGTCTCGCTTTAACCAAACATTGTTCGTGTCACATTTGCTGGCACACAAGAATTCACGAAGTTTTTCGAAGAATGTGTTATCACTTTTAGGAGGGCGAAAGAATACGCCTTCAGTCAAACTTAGCTTGTGTAAATGCAGTGTGATAACAACACACTGATATCAACCCCATAGCGGTTTGCCTTACCATGTGCACTGACTCCTGAACGATAACGGAAACGACTACCCCCCCGCATAACTTTATTTTTTTGATAAATTTTGTAGCCTGGTGGGGTTACTTCTTCGTCGCTTACTTCACAACTTAAGCAGTTTTCAGTGATTTTCACGATATAGGCGCGGTGTGTAATTACAGTACTATTTAATTCTTCCACTATATATGACGCTACGACCATTTGTTTTCAGGCGTACGAGAGGTTTACCAGATTCAACGTTATTTCATTTCTTGCGTGCTTGGCTAAACAGCGCCCTGCTTTAGTCGAATTCCTTTGTTTTTAGCGTCATGCGTTCGAACAGATCATCATAACTCTTACGTTGGTCGTATTTCAGTGTAACCTTTCATGCGGCACTTCTAATTTCAGAAATTCTCTGCTACAGTTTTTTTGTGTTTCTTTTGTGGCTAGGAAAAATCTTCGGAAACACATATATCGGTAGCTTTAACCTTAAAGCACTTTATCAGAACATCCGCTTTTTCACCGTGATAAAGCAATTTTAATATGACTGGTCGTTGTTTATTTGTTGGCTCGCGCCCAAGTCTGTGCATTCTTTCCACTGATCCCAGCTGTACGTCCAGCCTTTTTCTAAATACATGTTCAACAACAGTCTTAGCAATGGCATCTTCTGGTTCATTGTCTTCTTCAGACATACCGAACATCACGACATAATTGTGTATATTACGGTCTTTTAAATCCGCCACCTTCTTGTCGAAATTACGGACAATTTTTTCCAGTCTGGAAACTTTCACATTTGTGTTTTTAACAAGTGAAGCCGAAGCATCTACCTGCTTTAGTTTTGTTTCTATTGCGTCGAGTTTTTATTCCATGTTGTTTTGGCCTACGAGGAGTACAGAAAGAGCTTCTCAAAAGTAGGGCCCTAGTTAGACCTAATGTCTCCACACACCATCCATACTGACACGGCATAGTTTCGAATGACCAAACAAGCGAATTAGACGCTCTGTGGGCACGTCAGCTGAATCAAACTTTATAGCTGCGTTATTATTGTCGTGGAGACCATCATTCTAACCTCCTCCTGCTAACGCGTAGAGCTGAACAGAAGGGAGGCCACGACCCCGTCTATCAAAACAAAAGAGAGAATTACAGATTACCCACTGCTTACTTTCATGAAGCGCGGGCTGAGGAAAAGCGGGAGTGTGTGGATAAATAGTCTATCACCTCTCATCCCTCTTCGCGCTGTTATCACTTTCTCCGACCGCGAATTTCTTAGCCGCAAGTTTCTTGTTAAAGCATTATGAATTGATTGTTTTCATTTAGAGTTACAGGAGTCAAAAGGCTTGAACCTATACTTCCTGAAAAAACAATGGCGTAACCTGGAGATTTTGCGAATTGTACGAACTCTAGTATACTCCCTAAGTGATCTATTGGTTTCATTACGTCATGTGGTGTATTAGGTGATGTCTATTTATCCGGCAAAAAAAGATTATGAAAAAAAAACCCGAGGCTGTGTACAGCGGTGCCTTCATTAATACAAAATTGTCGTTTCTGCTTCTCCTCTACAGGGTGGTGCGTCAATGATATCTCGACATATTTCCTTAGAAGGCCGGTAAACACAGCAAGTTTGTATGAAAAAGGAAATAAATGAGGCAAAAGGGTTTCAAGCGTTGTAGTGATTTTTCTCCGCTTACCGCAGAATATTGTTATTAATAAAATATTCGCGTCTCAATGGCTTGCCTGTTTCTTTTCCAGATACGGAGTTACGTCTTATTTTGCAGTATTTTCATTCTTCTTGGCGTATCGTTTTACACTAGGCTGTGGCTAGCGTTCCGTCCAGACAGAACGATATACAAGTGCTAAAGTTCCGTCCAGACGGAGCCAGCGTAAAATTTGTACAGTTCCGTCCAGACGAAAGCAAAACCAGCTGATTAGACGCCATGCTCAGTCTTCAGATTTGGTGTAGAGGTTGCGCCTCGGATAATGGAACTGACGTACCGGGTTCGATTCTCCCCGGACATGCTTTATTTATTTATGGATTTTTGCGTGGTTGTGCCAGCGTTTTGTAACAGCTAACTTTGCGCCCACTGACGCGGTGAGAGCAGTCAGTCTTGATTTTGCAATCAACCGGCCGCTCCGCTACCGTTCACTAGAGCCAAGGCCAACGTATCCATCGCCAGAGTTCCGATCATCTGTAGTTATTAATGGTGATTACTAATTAACGGTTATCTGGCTAGTCAATGATAGGAAGCGGTTCGTTCGGCTGGGTAAATATCAAGAAAGACTACTCTCGCTGCTTGTTGTGAAGCGGACGTGGTCGAGGTAGCGGCATGGAGTTCCGTTCGACGGAGTTAGAGTTAGACCGATCGCCTTTCTTGAGTTTTGTTGATTTTTCCACTAGCCAGAGTAACATTTGATTAATAATCACTCTCAATGATTACAGATGATGGGCTGTCAAACGAACCGCCAAGCTCGACCACTCCCGCTTCACAACGAGCAGCGAGAGCAGTCTTTCTTGATATTTACCCAGCCGAACGAACCGCTTCCGCTCATTGACTAGCCAGAATAACCGTTAATTAGTAATCACCATTACGAACTACAGATGATCGGAACTGTGGCGATAGATAAGTCTCCAGGCGTAGCGGACGGCAGGTTGAGTGCAAAATCAAGACCGACTGCTCTCACCGCGTCAATTGTAAAGTTGGCGCGAAGTTAGCTGTTACAAAACGCTGCACAACCACGCAAAAAAAAATAATAAAAGCATATCCGGGGAGAATCGAACCCGGTACATTAGTGCTATTATCCGAGACGCCACCTCTACACCAAATCTGAGGACTAAGCGTAGCGTCTAATCAGCCGGTTTTGCTTTCGTCTGGACAGAACTTTACAAATTTCACGACGGCTCCGTCTGGACGGAAGGATAACCCAGAGCGCTGCGTTCCGTCTGGACGGAACGCTAGCCACAGCCTCTACACTAATAACTTTGAACGTCCTGCTGAGCATTCAACCATTGAGGACGTTTTTTTCCGGTATGTAAAAATTGGACGTTAAATTTACTGCACACGTCAAACAAGCGCTCAATTAAAGTTCACTGCAAACTAAAAATCACAAATAAATCGCCTTTACAATTACCTTGTGCACAATCTAGACAATACTTTTGAGAAGACATTGCGCTACAGAACAATTCAGCACGCTACATGGTTTGAAAAAAAAATGTTCAGAGAAATTCGCGGTCTAATCTGCTGTTTAACATGTTTTCGGGGGCACTGTTATGAAGCAAAGCCTTTCTTTACGTAACAACATTCAGCGTTGGTCACTACGAACAAGACATTTAGGTATAAACTACAGCATCAACGTGCTGTTGTCCTGTGTACTTACCGTTCAGCTAGGCTATGTCAAGTGTTGTTCGGTGGGTTCTGTTCGTAGAGCGCTGCCCAAGACTTTTCCTGTATATATATGCGACGTAGGCCATAACGCATTCCACGTGTTCTGAGGGTAGGCGAATGGTTGAGGAAAAAGTGGTCGAAGATTCCGGGATGACACATTCCCACAGTTGCCGTTTTTGCAGCATCATAGGAGGCAAACTGCGTCGCATATTTCCGTCTGGGGTTTATCTTTGTATCGCATTCGAAATCTACGCTCCGCAAACACAAAAAAGATTAGTCAAACCGTCATGACTTATGTAGTAGCGCCGAGCTGTGGAAAGCAGCTTCATTGAAGGACACCATACGTATACACCCAAGGCCGGAACTGCAATTGTGCTGCCCCTTCCCCCTAGTAGAATTGTTTCCGCTATACTGGCTCTGTGGCGTTACCGGTGGCAAAGTCGCCGTCCATATGACCATAAAACAAATGCCCCAAGAAAAACGAGTTTCTGATGACAGCGGAAACTTATAGCTAAAGGCTTTATTCGGACACCTGGCCAATTCTTCCCAACACCCGGGAGTATGCGTTTTTTTTCGCGAATTTCGTAATAGAGCCAGTATGCGTTCAATGTTAAGATCACGTGTAGGCGTTTGAAGGGCCCCTGAATGAGGTTTGGCCGATACATGGGTGTTCGCATTTTCAGGTAAATCAATCAGGTAAAGCAGGTAATTCCTGGTAATCAGCTCTTTCAAGAAGTTTAAATTGTTAAAGCGATGAATATTGGTGTGGATACTGCAAATCAAAACGTCGCATTTTCGCCCGCGCCGCGATTCTCCCTCGTTTCGTCCGCCTCCTCGCACCACGCGAGCGTGACTGCCCATGATGCCTCACTTCTGGGCGACGTCTTCAAGAACATACGGTTTGGGGAGTCGTCTGCTACTGCGATATTCTGCGCCGCAGCTTCGCTCTGGTAGCCGTCTGAATTTCTGAGTTCCGTACGGGCCGTTTTTAAAGGCAATAGTCTTTTCTTATCGCTCTGGTTATGAATCCTACACACCACTCACGGCTGGAAAAGTTGATGGAAGGAATAAGGCGGGACTTCTACGCTTCCACACCACGCCGATATATCACGTGAAAAGAGAACGACCCTGTGACCGTGCGTTCGGGGCGATGACATGTCTTGGAACATATAGGAGTCTAAAATATGTGAGCGAATGACCAATAAATCGCCTCAAAAATTGTTATAGTGAGATCGCGCATGCGTTCCGAAACCGACGTCGGTTTCTATTGCTAATAGGCCGCTCGCTCGCGCCAATATTGAGCTAGGTCATGTTGTGGTGACGCCATGCAGGCGTGTACACAGACAATTGTAGCATTCCATTCCGTTATTCCGATGGGTTCGAAACATTTATGACCGTAACAAAAAGCTACCGAAGGGTTGCACGGTAGGCAACAGAGACATTTTTTGAAGTGCGTCGTGAATTCCATTTCCCCCTGCTTTCATCTTACTTTCCGGAAAACTTGTACGCCACTCTGTATTTGTCAACTACTTGACAAGTACACCGTAACAGATATTACGAATGGTCTCCGAGGAGCAGTGTGAGTTGTGGGGCAGTGCGCCCCTGCCGGTTTGTTCTGACTGTGCATATGATTGCACAAACAATTATTCCACCCTCGCTTTTTCTCCAAATGGCCTGTAGCCCCTTTTCTCCCTGCAGAGGCGGTTCGTTCATTTTTTACGTGCTGAGTGCTGCAACGTACGATATGTGGAGGGTTTGGTTGCCATCGCGGCCCTATATCCCCTCCCTCTTCCCCCCAACCCAAGATTACCTTGTGTCTTGTTTAAGTGGCTAGGAGGAAACTATGTTTACTCTTTATAAAGACATACCAATTTTGCGAGATGCAGACATCAGTGTATCGTGCTTTGAAAGTACAATTTCCTTTTTATGTATACAAAGAACGAGCTTAAAACTGAACAAATCGTGCCCATGACTTGACGTTTGAAATGGTAGTTCCACAGTTCCACCAAAACGTTTTGGTTTTGGATTCGCGAATACGAATCGCGAAACATGGCACTTAGCAGGAAGAAAGAAAAAAAAAGAAAAAAGCAACATGCTGCAGAGATTTGAGCCCACGATTTTGGTTAAGCTGACGTGATGCTTTAGCCTATCTGCGCGACAAAATAAGTGGAGATCGCGCGGAAACAACCTTAGGGGCAACATTTTCACCAACCTTTGTGTGCAATATATGTTTTCTACCTGATTTCAAGGATTGCTGGCTGGTTAACTGAACATTTCTTGAATGACAGTTGCACAATAAGGTTCCATAAAGCCCTCACCATAGCTGACCTCCAGCAGTAGCACTGTTTCGGCTGCGACTGCGATTTCGCCGTGCGGGAATACTACTCTCCGTGCTTTTCTTTTACGCTTTACGCTAAAAACTTCGGTCGATATTGATTCCTTATTACCTAATAAACCTTACCTAGCTCTTCTAACAGCTTTTTTTCTACAAGCGTTGCTGGTCGCACACGAATATGCAGTTTGCAACTCCGGAACACGAATTATCGCCACAGCGGACTGCCGAGGTGTCGTAAGCCGAAATACGGATCGCATGTTTTGAACTGTATGACCATCATGAACTTTACTGCCTTTATTACGCTCTAAAAACTAACAGAACAGAGCCGCATTCATTACGGCACGAATGTTGCCGGGGCGCAGTTTTCGCTTCTCCATCGATTTCCGACGACCTCTCGGCCGATCGGCATTGCCGGCGTCTTCGGTCAACGAGCCAGTCACACCACGCGGACTTTCAATCAGCCGACGTGTTCATGTCACCGTCGTCGTAGTTTGACTCGGCGGTCTGCCAACTCTGAAGTCGGCGTCGCCGTCGCGTCATGGTCGTGTCGTCCTAGCCAACGCGCCTTAAACAGGAGTGTGGTCATAGAGTAAAAAATATAATTATGGACAAACATGATAGCGTTAAGCGTGCTGCAGGGAACACTGATTAACCAACGGCGCCCCCGATAGCCGTCGACAGACACTGAGCAGACGGCACTTGTCATCGCCGAAAAATGTTTTAATTGGCGCAGATGACGTTGACCACCCAACCTAACGATTGAGCTAGGTCATTGAGTGGGCTCAAAACGCCTTTCAGGGCCTCTGTAAATTTTATAAGCAGGGGTGATGCTGCTTTCGCATTCTGCTTCATGTTTCACGTGGGATCTCTGCAAAAAAATTAAGCGATTTCGTAAGCTGCACATGGTTGTATCAACAAATTATAGTATACTCAATGAGGCGAAACAGCTTTGGTTTTAAGACTCCAAGCCAGCCGCCGCGGCGGCTCAGCGGCTAAGGCGTTCTGCTGCTGAGCACGAGGTCGCGGCTTCCTGTCCTTTGCGGCTATAACACAGTTTGAAACCTATTTTACTGCCTTCAAGCTTTCTTTCTAGTCTTGAAATGTACAGCATGAACATCAATGGCGACAGAGGACAACCTTGCTTTAAACCTCTATTTGTGACTGCCGGTTCCGTGCACTTAGGTCTTCCCAGGTAATTTGCACATCGATCTCATTGTAAATTCCCTGCAACCGCTGTATAAAGTACTGGCCTAATCCCGACCGCTCAAGTATGCTTCATAGAAGTTCTCCGTCTACACTGTCGTAGGTGTCTTTATATCGAGAAATGCTAGCCATAGTGGTCGCTTCTGAGCCATTGACGCCTCTATGCATTGGGTTAGGACAAATAAATTGCCCTCTAAGCACCTGTGTCGTCTGAATCTATTTTGTAGTTCTCCCAGTATGATGTTCCCCTCTATCCACGCCTGTAGTTCGGATCAGCTAAGCCACTGCTAGTTTTTTACTTAAGTGCGTAAGGAAAAAAAGAACGCAAATTCAGTGGCTGGCTCGCAAAAGGAGAGAAGAAAAAATGTGGGAGCTATTGCTCTAAATTGACTTGTTGAAAAACTAAAGATAGCAGGGGTGCTATTGTCTTAAGTTCTAATAAATAAATTCCAAAAATGTCAGCAGGGGCCGAATTTCCCGAAAACACGGGTGTCGTTTTGAAGCAAAGCGGTGGAGGTTCGGGAAACGTAAAAAAATGAGGCTGAAAATGAGTCTGAAAAGGCGCCAAAGCGACGCGCACTGACCTCCAACGTTTAGTGCGTCGCTCTGCACCATGCGCTTGCTTGTCCACATCGGACTTCCCGCGTCGTTTTTTCAGTTTCCCGCCCCTCCAAGCGACACCACAACTAAGGCATGCATGCCAACACCACGTCACTTCAAAACTACGCCCTTGTTTTAGAGGATTCGGTCCCTCCTTTCCTTCTTTTAAAGACGATCGTCTTTCTTGGGCTACTTAAACCCAGAAATTTTGGTCTGTCTGTATGTTTGTCTGCCTGTCTGTCCGTCTGTATGTCTGTGACTCGATTCAGCCAACCGGCCAAAGCAAAACCATGCCTGCGCAATAGTCTTACATAGTCACAGCTAAATCTACCCGTCTATGTCCGGTGTAATGTTCATACTTGTCAACATTGTTGATGAATAACAAGACATTACGCAAATATGAGACAACAAATCAATACAGAACTGATATTTGCAGTGTTCCTTTATAAAAACAAACATGCTTGACATTTGCGAATTTAAATACTTCATTAACTGCAGAAAAAGAATTCACTCCGCCGTCGCCTGCTGTCGCCCGCGCCACTATAGCTTCTGGCGCCATTTTAAGAAATCAACCGGCAACAGTTACGCAAGGTTCCACTAGATAGGTTCCACGCTCTGCTTGCAACGCACGTGGAATAGGGAAACGCGGTTCTATAAACGTTGAAGTAGGGCGCCTCGATTAACGCGCGTCTTCGCCGTACGGCAGCGTTCGCATCGAGACACCCGGTTTGGAGCAGTGGAACGCGAGAAATTTAAAATGATTTAAGCAAACCTTTGGCGTCTTTACCTTGGGAGGAGCGCGACGCAAGAGGATCAACATGAGAGGTGAGCGGGAAAGCGAAGGGAGGCATTTACTTCGCAAAATTCGATAAAGACTATCGTCTTTTGACGGCATTTGCAACGAAAGGAGCAGATACGCGGCCAATTTTTTTGTTTGGCTAGCTCCCTTCATATAAAGGAAAGTTTATAAGTAAAGGAGTTTGGTTTAGGTCAAGGTGTGACTTCGGGCTAGTTGTGTCGCATCTGGTTAGGGTAAAAGAGCGGAAAGACTCTTCATTACACAGTTGCTTTAATAGACATGTTTCATCTTCGCGACCAGTGCCTTAGTTAACCGGCAATGCTCGTGCAGTGTGTTCGTGATTGATTCGTCTACATTTTTTATTTTGTGCTGATCTGAACCACTAGAATAACGATAGTTCCTGGGTAGGAGCTGTCAGTCAAGCGAACCTAACCTTTCCATTCTTGTCTCGCTGTTGTTGCGCTGCCAAATTCGACATTTTTCTAATACAATTACAGAATTTTGTTTTACTGCTACAAGTGCTGCAAAGGTGCTTCTCCAAGAATTACTGCTGGAATTTTCGCGCGTGTCTCCGTTGATGATCAAGATATTTTCCCTATTCTCGCGTCCCTCCTTTGGCTAGCAGGAGTAAGAGCTAGGCTATCATTCTACTCCTTAGTTCCTTCCTAATTACTAAACAGGGAGCATTTGACATAAAGTACCTATTTCTTCCCACACCAGAACTACGTTTATTCCATCCAGCGTTTCTTATAGGTCGGCCACGCTATTGAGGTGGGGCGTCCTTTGACTGTGCTTGGCTTTGGCGGTCGTCGTCGTCTCATCTTCTAGCAGGTCATAAGATCACCCAGAACAGCTGCGGCTTCAGATATAAACAGTCGAGAGTACGCGCATCTATTTGCGGGTTGAAGGCCTTACCCGCGCCAGTGACACGCACACCACCCCAGAGAGAACACCTGTCTTTACAACGAGACGCGGCATTGTGAGTGAGTGCTTAGTAGTGTGCGGGTGTCATCGAACCCGACAATGCGCACGAGAAATAAACGAATTAGTGAGAAATAAACAAGATACTTAGACAACTCCTCTACTTATATCGCAAGCATATACCCTAATACATGAGCAAATATTGATAAGCTTAACGGAAAAAGACTGAAGAAAGCTTCGCTTCCCCCAGGTTCTACCACGCGCCGAATGTGGGAATTTGTTTATTAGAGACTATGATTTGCTTTCCTCAAAAGCAGTTGTCTCTGTCAGTTGTTTGTCTTAAAAAGCATCTTCCAAGCTTTGACTGTTTCTATATCTATCTGATGAGTAGGTTAGACTTGAAAGAAGCTGCTGATAGTAAAACCAGTGAACCAGCACTGTGAACTGCGAAAATTGAGTAATTGTATGGAGAATACGGCCCTTCACGCCTATGCTTCTGCAACTGCTTTTTTCGAGATGCGTACACACAGGCATAATAATCTTGAAATACTGTCTAACGAAGTAAATAAATGCACAAAGACATAGCGACACATTCTGAAGTGTACGATGATTATATTCTTTGATGTGCAAACGCTGTTATCTCGTGGGATAGATGATAAAACTCTTCTGATTGCTTTGAATGGTACTAATGCACCATGAAAAAAAATTTAACTTCAAATTTTAAAAACACAGAAGCCCCACAAACAAGTGCTCTAAATACACCCCTGATCTACTCGTCCTGTAGGTTAGAAGCTTAGGACCAAAAGTCATTCGGATCTACCAGCACTACGCTTTAAATATGATGACCGCATGCTACAAAGTCCTGATGTGAGTAATGCTCCCACGTTTGAACATGTTAGCGATGGGATGAGAAGCTTTATGGCGAGAAGTGAATGGGTTCAGGTAGTGTACTCGATGTTTTATTCAGACCCTATAAAATAAACTGTGCAGCGTTTTCGCGGTCAATGTGTTGATTTGCAAGTTGACGGGAAGTCTCAGTTGCAAATAAAGTCTAAATTTTCTTGGCTCAGCAGGATGCAAAATATATTCTTGAGAACCAAGTTCCGGGCTGCGCTTTTTCTTAATTCCTTGCACCTAAGTGTAATTTGACTGTCAGGTTTAACTGCTACATCTTTGAAGACTGGAAGCAGAGCTTTCACGTGTGTGTCATGGCGTAAGCAGGTCATAAAATACAAAGAATGTGGGACGAAAAGGAGAGGCTCGCCTGCTTTTCCCCATCGTGACTACCTGCTTGTGGTCTTGTGTAAGATGCAGCGCCAAATTCCAACGTGACATTAAGACATCGCACTCATATAACCCTTCTAATTGCGGAACCTTCGCTTTCCTTCTCGAAGTATAACGGCGCCGTTAAGAAGGTGGAGGACCCGCTGCGTTTACGCGTCGCCTTATGAAACAGCTACTGGCGTGACCTTGTGGCGCTTCCCTGCGCCATCAGCGGAGGTAACAGTGGGCGGATATAACGGCACTGGCATTCTTAGCGAAGCCATTATCGTAACGGCGCAGACTTCCTGCAAGTTTTGCGTACATTTGAAAAACGGCACAGACACAGCGGAACAATGGATAATGCGGATAGCTTAGTAACGTATATTAGAGCCAAAACTTTCTTACTGGGAGCGATGTCGGGCTGTCAAAAAATTAGTGCACTTCCCCATAGATCGGTTGGTTGACGGAAAAGCCCGGGCCTCTGGAGACACGGGGCGCGCGTGAAACCGGGCCTCAACTGTGTCAAAACGATTATTTGAAAAAATGGCGAAAAAAGACTAGATAAGTCAATACACGCATCTATTATGAAGAACAAGCACAATAGTATACCTTTATCTCATAAACCACGTATCTGTGTTCATCTAGAGCGTTCGCAGATGCGTTTACTTCGTGCGCGAAAAATCGTCGCGAGGGTTCATCCTTCGTTTGCGATTTGGGTCTTTGAATTAAGGTTTTAACGATTCATTAGACGGAGGTTTTTTGTGCAAAGTAGTCGCACATTGAGCGTTCGAGGAGCACGACTGCAAATGTACTCTCTGTAGTCTGTAGCCATCTTTTTTTGTTTTTTTGTTTTGTACACTCGACTGCAAGTGTGCCTTATAATACACTGTGCCCGCACGCTTCCTGCCTCCGGAGCAGTGGCCCTAGCCCGGCTCCAAGCCTTTTGCCTCTGCTCCCCTTTCTGTATGGAAAGAAGCAAGCAAGCAAGAAAGAAACTAAGAAGAAAGAAAGAAAGAAAGGAAGAAAGAAAGGAAGAAAGAACGAAAAAAGGAACTACATAAATGAATAAATAAATAAAGAAAGAAAGAAAGAAAGGACGAAAGAAAGAAAGAAAGAAAGAAAGAAAGAAAAGAAAAAAGAAAGGAAGAAAGAAAGAAAGAAAGAGGTTCAGCGAAGGTTGGACTCACTTTTAGCGAAGGGTTTGACGCACTTTTGACACAGTTCTGATGTCAGAAAGCTTTCACGCTTCTCTCAGCTTTCTTTAGGAAGGAATATGGTAAAGTTCTATTAATCATTATTTGCCCTGCATTGCTGCATTCTCCCCGGTATTCTCTTACGTTCACTACCCTACTCATCCATCAGGGCAATAAGTAACAAGGTACAGAGGCAGTGACCCTGAAGAACTCCAAGCGGGCTGAAACAGAACTTTTGAAATTAGTGTCAATACGTCACTTCATAATCAACTATGATCGCTATCATCTATTCTGCCACCACGTTACATTTTGCTTGAGCGGCGGATTACATTCCGCTCCCAGTCCTCCAGCATGAGCCGTCAAGACTTCCGAAGCGTTCTGAAGGTGCTTGGTACGCGTCGGCTCGCCCCAGTCCCGGTGTTCAATGGACGCGCCCATGTCCTTACCGCCGTATTCCCCGCCGATCACCCGTTGAGACCAGCCGTGATGTGACCCGCCGTATCCAGACCAGATGATGATGCCGCTTCACCACCTCTCAGTATTTCGGTGCTTCTCCAAGGGCCTCGACGCTTCGTAGCTGCACTAAAGGGTATCGCTGATCTGCGGTCGTGGTTCATCAAACTAATCATCTTCATCCGTGGGAGCGTCAACTTCACTGATTATACTCATCTGCACTGCACAAGTACAAGACGTCGGCAGGTACCGCCGTTTTTGACCGGTGGAGTAATGTCACGAGGCATACGTGGACAATGGCCCATGGGGTGATGACCAGGCATCGACAACGAAAAGGGGGTAGCTGGCGTGCAGCTTGCGCGGGATCCGTTATGGTGGCTCATAGATAGAACGAATAATTTTTAAATGGATCGATTAATTATCATCAACAATGGTTCCTGCTGTATGTTCTGCCACCACGTAACTACAGCACTAGGAAAGCGCAAATAGCCGTTGTGCAAGTACATGCACGTCCGACTGGTTGTATACGCATGTAGTTAGGAATTTGGGAGCTTGCTTTTGAATGTTTTATTTCCACGTTCCTGTTCAGCTCGAAAGACTAGTCTTCTTGCAAAACGTTTTTTGAGTGGTATTTCGCTTTGGTTTATTATGGGAATGAAGGTTTCGTTGAATTTAGCAAAATAGGTTTTCGCGCCTTTGATCCATGTGCAGACTTATGGTTGTTGGCTTAAATGTTCCCGCTGTAAAGAAACCGTGAGCGATAATACACAGGCTTATGGTCAGTGAGAGAATTCAGTAACAGCGACCGTGCACGCTCTGGTACACTGCCGCCATACAAAATGGCTGACAGTTTAAAGAATGAAAAAACACATGAAAGAATGCTTGATCAGTAAGTATTTACGGGCCAAACGGTTCCGGCTATACGATTTGTGCAATGGTTCAAACATGGCCACACTGTTGAGTACAAAGGAAACTTTGCGGGGTTTTGCGGCAAATCGTAATGACATAAACGAAAGTTCCACTGTTCCTTTATTTAAAAATGTACGTTGGATTGATTGTTATGAAAACAAAGAAGGCGAAATGGCGTGAAAACGGCGTCATACTCAGGCGAGATAAAGGCAGCCACAAAAATAAAGTGTCGGCTCGGGCCTTTGTAAGCCTAACAACAAAAAAGTAAATAAAAGAATTCGCGCTGTATGACCACATGGCGTAAGGATAGGTGGAGTATCGTTCGCGAGAAGTGTAAGAGTATGAAGCTGAATAACATAAACAAATCTCTATTAAAACAAAAAAATAACTTTGCCGAACTATAAAAAGGGAGAGTAGAGTAGGAGGGCGTCAACTTGTGGACAAAAAAAGGCGCTAAAACAGGATGATTATCATGCGATATCACAGTGGCCCAATTGCAGATTAACAGGACAATAACGTGGTTGGAAGCCAACGCCTTCTGAGTGTTATTTTCACAATCTTTGAGCTTCACGTATAAAATAAGCAGTACTGTTCGTGCGGGTAACGTCTGTATACGCGCCACATAAAATTCCACAAGTTAGACGGGTGCTAAACGCACATGCTGCTAAATGCGACGTGCTGAACAGGTGGTTGATCACATTTTCCCACATGTCAACGACGAATTTATTTAGCGAGGCCTCCTAACCAAGGCGCGCGCACAAGAAATCGCTCGGCTTTCTTAACCGCACGACTCGCGTACCAGAAGCCGCCCCGCCAAGTGAGGGATGTGCGTCAACAAGTACAATTGAAGTGTTTAAAAAAAAGAAAAGAAATTGTTGCTCGATCATTCCATTGACTTGAATGTTTAGCAAATGCGGTGTTGCTGTGCGGGAGAGACGAGTTTTGTGTGTGATAAAGATCAATAATCTTATAAGCGCAATGGTTCCCTGCGCAGTCGTAGACAAAAGTGTGCGACTCGACGAACGGAGATTGCACCATAGGCTTGCATGTGTGAATCAGGAATCGCGCGTTTCCAAAGTGGCTGAGACATCGCTTCGAAGTCTCGTAACTGTGGAGGCAATCCGGCCGCGAGGTACCTAACAAGAGTTATCACAAGACCTGACAATTTTAGGAAACTTCCTTTTATAAAAATATTCCCTCACGCGTGGGTAGTATCCATGCGCTCGTAAGTAAAGCGTGATCAGGCCCCGCGTTCATTGTCGCCGCTGGATATTGCCTTGGGGGATTTTATCCGTTGCTGTGACATATAATAGCATGTCGGAAAACCAGCAGGAGGCACATCATAATTCCTTTGAAAACTTCAGCAGTGCGCGCATAAAATTCAAGCTCTGGCGATGGCTGGTGGTGCCACTGTGACTAGACTCCTTACGACTGGCCGCGCACCTAGCGGCGGGTTCTG
>CM023457.1:110072721-110132756 GCA_013339765.2 Haemaphysalis longicornis
AAAAAGGAAAATGGCTGCCTTATGCATATTTTGGGCATGCTTGTAGATTGTTGTCAATTTGTTCACTGATAATTGTTTTTTTCCCATTTTAACTCTAAAATTACATTTTTTTTGCAAAGAAGGAAACAGTGCAACAGTGGCGACACCAAAACAAGGCGAGTGCGTGCGGAAACTTTCAACAGCCTTTGAGAATTGTCCTGCAAATAGGCGGAAATCTTTCGAGTTCGAATGGCATTTGAAATTCCCAAGTCCATTTGCCTCAATTGTCATTTCAAACGCTCGTGTAGCACATGTATTAGTAAGTCTACTAGACAAAAAAGTCTGGTAAGGCGTACCTTAACGATATAAATGTTCGTGTTTTCTGCTATCTAAATTACGCTGGTGGGTTTGGAGAAAAGCGGGTGGGAATTACTTAATCAACTCCTATTTTTTTCTGCGTTCCGCATTGTTAGACTTCATACCAGTTTATTTATTTCAAGCGGCTAAGGTGGAGGGGGGGGGGGAGAATTCGATTCTGAATTCAGCCAAGAACTCACCTGATCTCATTTATATATCGTTCCCAGTGCAAATGTAGCAAAGAGACCGTTTGAGACCGGGAGAGGGACGAATTTATTTGAACGCGAACAAGTTGATAGACTTGTCGTCCAAATATTGTGGTCACGGAATGTGACGCCCGAATTTCACACCGAAGCTGTTTATTTCAACCCCGCAATCGTGTCCGCTCGCCGACAAAGTCGGCGCACAAAAACCATGCTTCCCACTGCGAGATTCACCTTGATCGAAGGTGGTTAAACAGAGCGCAATGCCGGCTCGCGGGACCTTTTTTTTAACTTCTTGGTCACGTGAAACAACCATTCGAGTACATCTAGAGTACATCTAGAGTACATCTAGAGTACATCTTGAGTACATCTTTTTCCTGGATTTTATTGACGTTGGGCTAACGTTGCGCTTGGAGAAGTAACGACGTTCACAGGCACCCACAGCTTGACGAGGAACGATTTTGACGTCGATAGGCACGCCATTGGGCACGGCGGTAGGGCTACATATCGTTAAGCCTAATCAGGGCCATGACGCCCAACCGCATACGTGTATTCGTGCACAAGCTTCTACCCCCAGGTTTATTAGCTTCGTCGGAGGGAAAACAAGCACAATGATGCGCACCAACCGAGCAGACCATACCCACAGCAATGTGTTGGCTGACGTTTTCGTCGAGGTTTTCCGTTTTGGGGTTCGTCCCAAGCTCGCGCAATACTCACTAAGCTCGTTTACTCGCTGCTTCTGGTACCAGAGATCATTGCTACCGACTGTGCGGATGTCCGTGGTGTGAAAACCGGTGACACAGCCATGTTAATTCACAGGCTGAGGCTATCCCTGGACTATGCAAAACAGCATCCACATTTCCCACATATACTTTGCATTGCTGAAACATGAACGAGGCACATCGGTGGATTTATGGTGAGGAACCTATAGCGCTGACACTGCGAAACACGACGAGAAGATTTTTTCCTTAAAGGAGCCATGAAGACAAAATACAAGTTGGGTTCATTAGAAAGACTGCTTAGTCCGATAACAAAGATACCAGTATCATCGCAATCTTCGAACAAATAACGGAGATATTAAAGAAAACGTTTGAAGCAGTAGCGACCCCCTAGCCGATTTCCCGCAACTTTTCTATGACGTCACGGAACCTTGTTTGTGCGATTGGCGGCCGCCTAAGAGACTTGTGGCGACGACACATGACTGGACGTCTGTAATGGGGCCTCTAGTTCCATTTGACCGCATCACTTGAATGCTAACGCGCAGTAACGCACTGAAAATTAGTTTTATTGTTGGCCCGTATGACGTCATTCTTGCTCATAACACGTCCACTGTGGCGCAAAATTTGAAAGTTTTTAAATACTTCTTGCTTTTTTTCGTTAAAAAAACATCTTCTGTGGCTCTAATGGAGCTGGGTGAGATACTGAATCCTCGTTCTTTCAAATTCTTTCAAGTTGCATTTTCTCTTCATGGCTCCTTTAAAGCTACAAGCAAGGCTTTCAAACTTTTCCAACATTGTCGACTATCCGCGAAGAGTAATCGCAGGAGAGAATAATTCATATAGTAACCGACCTCTGCACTCAACTCTCTACTCTATAGAGTGCAGTGGTGCAAACCAGAGCGAAAGCAAAAGCTTTTCGAACAGCTCGGCGTACGCCGTCTGCCTTGTGTCGTGCAAGCGTCCGCACAAGTGCTTATTTACAGAAATATTGTTTGTTTATGCACAAAATTGGACTCGCATCGTCGCTACATGGCGCCCGCACGGCGGTTCATGAATATTTTGAGATTGGTACGGTGATTACGCACGCCTGGTACGGCGTAACCTGGCGACTCCTAGAAATGTTTCTGGTTATGCAGTGGCGTTTGAGGAGGTGTACTTCAAACGGCCGGCATGCATTATTCTCTCGTGTTTTGTGTTCGCGGGCCAGTTTCCTAAGGGCTTTCGACCGGGTTGGTTTTTAACGGGCGTACACCAATAAGGCCAACGAGTACAGCAAGACCGTGTGAGTCTGAAGGGCGTGCGTGTGCCTTTTTTGGTAGGGAATTTTATAAGGTTGCAAACCCGACGGTTCCCTCGATTAACTAACTTTTCTGCCTTTCCTGCACTGTTTCTTTCTTCCTGTTGCCTTCTAGAGAGTGTTCTGAAAAAGACATTTTGTGGAAACGGATGTTCCAAGAGGAGAAAGTGAATGCCACAATTTCTCCACTAAGCTGACTTTGGAATTGCGTAACAGTGAATTTTTCCAGATATGCAAGCATTTTTTAATAGTTTTCAACCGAAGCTAGATTCCCCATCAACCCAACATAAGCCATAAAAAAGAAGATAGGGACAGTCGCCTATACTCCGTAAGGTGTGTATTTTGCGTTTGAAAAGTTTTAAATAATACGACAGTATCCTATCTTCATTGCAATTATACCGGTTGACGGTAAAAATAAGAAAAAAATGTGGTAGTGCAAGCAAACATGGCGCTATGCTACATATTGTTAAATTCGATGACAATGAGCGCCGTAAGCACTCGTGTCGCGTAAGAACCAACGCGATAGCGAGAGTTTCTAGGGAGATAGAAATCTTCAAGTTAAAGTTTTTTTTTTTAAAAATGACCATGACGTCCCTACAGAAGCGCAACAAAACCTATTGCTGCTCCCTACTAGGGAACAACTATCGCAGCGCCGATATAAAGGCGAGTGAATTGTTCACGAAATGCGGGTCTCTTTCGATATTCATTCCAATTCAAACGCTGCGTTGAAAAAACGTATTCTTTACTGCACTACTACTGTCGCCTTTCGAACGCGCTTGTCGTTCGTTTTATTTTGAACATCAACAAGAACGCACAACTTCCTAAACAGCAGCGAATACCAGAGCCCAGCATCCGCCACAAACATGGGCACTTTCCTACTTCTTGCTTTGACGTTCGTGACTTTTCTCGGGGCAGTGGCCTCCTTGCCTCCGAAGGTTGTGAGACGTTTAGACCGAGCTATTTCGGAAACAGTTCTAGAAAAGTGGAGGCCGCTGGTGTTGGTGACAGTGGGGATTCGAGGCGATGTCGCAACAGAAGTGCTACGATACGCTGAGCCATCTTCGCCATCGATAGTGATCGAGTCTACGAATAACGTGACGCTGTTGGAGCGCGCCTTGGGCCGCGAGATGACACGCGGTGCGCATGCCGTGCTGTTCTCCGCACCACCACCTGACGGGCCTCAGCGTATTTTCAATCTCTTGCGGCCTGACACTTACTTACGCCCACACATAACTCTGGTATGTCTTACGCCGGCCAGCGCTTTCGGGAGACCTTGCGGTTCGACGCGCCGGCTTCAGCACTCGTTAATTGTCCTCAAGGACGGAAACGTTGGGATTTGCAAAGGACTTTATGAGCTTTCCGAAGCCGAACTGTGGTCGGGACTTAGACATAGTGGTGTTGTCATCGCGTGTGGCTACGAGGGGGAGTTTCGCGACAACCAATTCGCGACTGTCATACTCGAAGCGCTTAAATTTCTGAACGCGTCAGTGACTCTGCGGCAAGGAGGTATGTTTCGTACAACAACCGCACGAAGAAAGCACTTGGAAGATACGCCAGCAGATGTCACGTTCGTTTACGAAATTCTGACTGAGGCAAGTCCCTCCCACCATCACATCTCTCCCCTGCTTTTAGAAAAACGCGTGCTGTTTTACGCCCACGTGAGCCAAGCGCGCGTACAAGCCTCGACTGGAGGGCAGTTCTTGTCTCGTAGTCTGTGGGCGATTAGTTTCGTCGCAGCAGCAGTCTTCGGCTCCTCCCTAGTTGCCGTGGCAGTGGCCAGGATGACAGAAGGATCCTTGCACGAACCCGGTTCAGGTGTCCTTGCCGTGTTTCTCTGCATCGCGCTGTCCAAAAGCTACACAGTGAGCAGAGCCAAGTTTTCTTCAAGCACCCGGAGAGTTCTCTTCTCCTTCTGGTCTCTTTCGTGCGCGTGCATCGTCGTCTACGTGCAGTCGGTCCTAACATCAGCCGTCATCGTTCCCCTGGAGCGAAAGGAGGTGCTTACGTTCCGCAGGTTCTGCGAAGCCATACAAAAAGGGGCGCTGTGTCCTTGCGGCGACAGCGAAGCCTTCGTGTACTTTCACCTGCTCACAGAAACCGGGAACCTGATGAATCCGTGCGCCGAGAACGACACAAAAACCAGAGACTGTCTGTTCGACCTTGAGAAGGAGAAATGCCCCCAAAGAGTTCGCGAAAATTCGCGCGTTGGCATTGCCGTCGGAGACGGCGAAGGAACATGCCAACAGCCACTCGGACACGACTTGATCATCGGACAACAGCCGCTGGGCACATTACTAAGGGGGTCCTATATTAGAAGGGGATACCCGTTAGCGCGCAATTTCCACAGCCTGGTGCGAAGGGAAATGGAAACCGGCTTGTTTGCCAGGTTGGCGTCTCTGCGAAAGACCGCGTGCGGCGAGAAGCTTTACCGGGAAGAGTTCTTGGCCCAGAACACCCCGTCAGTGGCGTGCATTGTTGGGTTCGCGTTATCTACGCTCGTTTGTGCCGGCGAAATTTTGATGTCCCGCTTGAGTAAGTGCTGCCCTCGAAAAAATTGGCCGTGGCTTAACTCAGTTCTGCCTGGGTGTGCGTAGCGAGAGGTATACGGTTAATGTTATTGTTTAGATTGGTTCTCTGTACGGTTACGACACTTTCTGAGGCGTGTGGTTCGTTCTTCCTCCGTCTCCTCGGCTTGCTGCCTCCTCTCGGTTTCGCTCCGACGACGAAGCCTGGCTTCTTTCAGTCTCTCCGACTCACTTTCCATATCTGACGGCGAATCCCACCGAGCCGCCCCTTCTATGTATACGATGCAACGCCCGCTCCTCCTCTGTTGTTGCAACGCGGTTTCACCGGCTCCTCCTCTGATGTCATGACAAATGGCGTGACGAGTGGCGCTGCCAGCTACGGTGGTTGGTAGGCAACCGCTCAGCTCGTAGTGCGGCCATCGGCCACAGCGAAACGGCGAGAATACGGCCATTGTAGCTCTCGCTACAAAAAATCAAGTTCAGTTTCGTGTTCGCACACGCGATCTCATATTTTCTCACAAAAACATCAGCACATATTGCAACAGCCACTGGGAAGCCGGCACGTACCCCTCACAGTGGCGCCACTCAGACATCAACCTTATCCCCAAGCCCAACAAACCCGTCTCCGCCACCACCCTCCGACCCATCGTCCTCACCTCCTGCCATGGCAAGATCTATGAACACCTAGTTCACCAGCGCCTCGCCACCTACCTCGAAGACCGTAACCTGTGCCTCCTTACCATTTTCGGTTTCCGCCAACATCTCTCCACCCAAGACGTCCTTATAAAAATAAAACAACAGCTCCTCGACCACCTAAGCCGTGACACCCCCCAAACACTCCTCACCCTCGATGCCAAAGGGGCGTTCGACAACGTTACGCACCAAGCCATCCTCGATAACCTCAACCATGCCGGTTGCCACCACGCCTACCAATTCGTCTCCGCGTTCCTGCGGGACCGCACTGCCACCCTCCGGCTCGGCCCTCTCCAATCCCCTACCTTCCACACCCCTGCTCCGTAATTTCCCCCTTACTCTTTAACATCGCCCTCTACCAAGCCGGTATCCACCATGCGCTTTATGCCGATGACATCACTATATGGACTACCAGCGGCTCTAGCGGCGCGCAACAAGACGCCCTCTAGCAAGCCATCGAAACCACCGTCGCCTACCTCCATCCCAGAGGCTTAACAGTCGAACCAAACAAGTCAGCCCTCCTCGTTCTCCGAGCCCGCACCCGCGGCCGCCCTCCACAACCCACCCCGGACCCGCAAGTGACCATCCACGGCACTCACATTCCCCAAGTCACCACCCTTCGGGTACTCGGAGTTCCTTTTCACTACGACGGCTCCGGCGCCATTCTTCTCCCACAGTTCCACAAACAATCACCCAACTTACGCACCTCATTCGGCGCATCCGCGGCTCCACCTACGGCCTCAAAGAATCTGACACCTGCAAACTCGTTCAAGCCCTCCTCATCAGTCGCCTTACATACAGCTGCCCTTTCGCCAACCTCAATACACAGGAAGCTAACAAGCTTGACGCTCTGATCCGCAAGACCTACAAAGCAGCCTTAGGCCTCCCTACCTACACCTCCAACACACGCCTCCTCCAGCTTGGCCTCCACAACACCCTCACAGAAATCTCGGAAACCCAACGCACTTCCCACCTGCACCGACTCTCCCTCACACCGGCTGGTCGACGGGTACTTCAGGTCATCGGACGCACGGCCCCTGCCACCCCACACGCGCCCCAACGTATTCCCCTCTCCATTCGTCAACGCACCCACGTCCCTCCCGTCCCCAAGCATATGCACCCCATTTACAACCAAGGCCGCCGCAACGCCCGCGTCCGATTCATCGAAAAACGCTACGGCACGGATCCCAACACCCGCTATACCGACATAGCCCAGTCCTCCACCCGCCACAGCACCACCATCGCAGTCGTCAACAACGAGGGCCGCCTCCCCACCGCGGCCTCCTACCGGCACATCCCCACGCTCACCGCCGAGTCCCTCGCCACCGCCCACGCTGCCCTGACCCACTGCCACCAACCCTACCTGACCATAATTAAACGACTCGCAGCAAGCATGCCGCCTCTACCAAGCCGGCCTCGCCCCGCCAGCAGCCATTCACCTCCTTCAACGCCTCCCTGAAGACATTGACCTTTACATTGTCTGGACCCGCGGCCACTCCGGCCTGGCAGGGAATGAGGCGGCCCACGCCGCAGCCCGCGCACTCATTACCCGGGCACTTCCCTCGCCTAGCCTCGACCAACTAACTCCCCATTCCCCGACCCAGCAGCCCTGACACCTCTCGACCCCACGTACAACTCCATCCTCTCCCACCACACTACTCCCGACGGCGATACCCGTCCCCCCTACCCTTCCCTCACCGCCCAACAGGCCTACATCCTCCGCCGATTACAGACCGAAACCTACTTTAACCACATCATCCTATCCCACATTTCCCCTTCTCTCTTTTCCACCCGACTGCCCACATTGTCACATCCCTCTCAACACCTATCCACCAATCGTCTTCTCATGCCTCCAACACCCACATCCCCCCCCCTTTTTACCTTCCCTGAAACAGTGGGAGTCCGAGCTGACCAGCTCCGCACCGGAGCGCCAGGTCACCCTGGTGTGGCGCGCACTGGAGGCAGCCCGGACAAGAGGCCTCCTGGACTTAGGAGGCTAACCACGCCCTTCTACCCCTTCCCTTTGGCTCATTAAACGTTTTGCCACCACCACCACTCAGCCTGGGCCTTTCAAGCTTGCTTGCACCTAACGACACAGTGTTTGCCATCACGAGACTCATTCAGGGGCTATATACGACATAGCAAATCTGAAACAAATTGTTCGAAATAATTTGTTGCAATTTAAGTTGAAATAAAGCTGGGAAAGGTGTGATATGATGTGTATTTGTTTTTTTTAATCCTGTCCGCGGTATTGATCCCGGGTGTGTATTTGTGTGGGCAGTCGGCGCTGTTGGCACTGCAGACAAGGCCGCACTTTTGGGAACAAAGGTTATCCGAACGTACAAAAATGAACTTCGAATCATGTGAATAAGCGCACACTCCAACAACGACGTTGAGGCCCAAAAAAAAAAAAAAACAGTGGCCCTAGTTTTATTCCCAAGCTTGTGTATATGTATATATGTGCACTACGAAGTTCATTTTCGTTTCTAGGCTCATGTGGTCATAAAATTTAGCAAAACACGCAAAAAAAGTTCTCTGCACAGCACAAGAGTTTTGATTGCCAAATGTCCGAATTGGTTGACTTACCATAAAAATCCGTAATTATTTGCACTACGAGCTATATATTTCGTTTGTGGACTTATTGGAGCCCTAAAATTTCGTAGAACACACAGAAAGAATTCGGGAAAGCTTGCACTCATGCACGCGCAAGACTTGAATCGCGAAGCTGTTGTAGGTGAGCATTTCCGGACACATAGTCAAGTTTCAGTATCATTGTTTATTAAGTGCGATGCACTTCTTAAGCGACCCTGAACCTTGCGTCCACCGGCGATGTCCGCCATAGCATACACCACGTGGGGGATTGGCCAAGGACGGGCCGCGCTGCCTGGCCGTGATGGCACATAGTACTTTCACATTCTTCCCCTCGGGGGGATTGGCGCGGAATCGGGCGTGAGAAGGGCAATTTTTTGCACCCGCTTAAAGGAGTACACGGGTGACACGAAATTAATAATCAAAGTGAGATCGTCATATGCAATCAGACAACGACAACAAATAGGTGTCTGCTTCTTCGGGCGAATAAAGGGGATGCTTTCTTTCTTGTAGTTGTGTGTGTGGTGTGATCTCTCTTCGCGCGACTCAACCGCGCAAATCCTAGTGCATCCGCATTTCACTTCTGCCCTCGGGGACATGCGGGGAATTTTTTGCTTAGTTACGGTGTATAATCACATATGCAGAAAAATGGTCGTCTTCTTCGCGGCGAGTGGGGATGCAAACTCATCATCAGATTGTTAGACTCCACCAGCGCTTCGTCAGACTCGAGGCAGCGGTGGCGAGGTCTGCAACTCGTCTAAGGAAGGATTGGCACACTCGTAGCATGCCTCCAATTATAGTAATGGCTTCCAGAGAATGCGGCAGCCGCGGTGACCTCTCCTAAGCAGGGTGCACCTTTTCAACTTTAGCACTAGCGCTGGAGTTTTTTTACATGCGCGGCAGCGCTTGACGACAGAGAGAGAGAGAGAGAGGAGAGAGAGAGAGAGAGAGAGAGAGAGAGAGGAGAGACGAGGAGAGAGAGGAGAGAGAGAGAGAGAGAGAGAGGAGAGATGACTTATTGATGCCCGAGATGGGTTCTGAAGGGTAGACGACCTGGACGGTCTCCCTCCTTCAGCCGTCAGCCAGGATTCTTTGGATCCTCGCGGCGGCACCGGCCATCTGTACTGCTGTGAGTTGTGCCTCCGGTGTGGAGCTGAGCAGAACAGTCTCCCATTGTTCTGAAGTCTCAATGTTGTATCTTTTAAGTGTATTTGCATCGGATTTGCTATTATAGGCGGTCATTTTTTTTTTTGAGCTCATGGCAGGACAGTATCATGTGGTGTAGGTTGGTTCTGCTGTTGCACAAAGTGCAGAGGTTTGAGCGAAGGTCTGGATAAGGTAAACAGGGCTTGGAAGCGTGTTTGTCTGCAACCATCGCCACGTGACTGCCCCTTTCCTGGAAAGCGTGTGGTGGGCCGGTGGATATTTGCATCGGGATAACATGTGGTGATTTATTATATCCCTGTATGTGACTAGCCCGTTTTTGTGAGATCTAATGATGTGTGCTTAGCCTTGGCTTTCCTGTGCGGTCTGGTGTGGGGAAGATGGTGGTTGTGGTGGCGTCGCAGGTAACACAGCTCGGTTGACCAGAGCTGGAACGGTTGCGTGGGTGCGGAGTTTTTTTTTTTTGCTAAAGCCAATGCGCTAGCCTGGGACTCGGCGGTCGCCACGAGGCACGTGCTCATGAGCTCTCGCCATTTTCTCGCCCTCGGGACTTTCGCCAGTTTCTTTTTGTAGCGTGAGCTACACTGGCCAAGGCTGACCAGTTACGCGTGGTTCCTGGAGAGCCGCGCTGCGCATGCGCGAGGAGCAGTGACGTCGTACGGCGCACAGAATGTTGCTCGCTGCCCGGCGTCTCTCACACACCCCACGCGCCCAGCGTCTTCGCTGATCTCCATTCCGCACATGGGGGGGCCGGTCCACTTGATGATCCTGCGAGCGGTGGCCTAGTGTGCAACCGATGGCTCGTGCGTCGCAGCAACACCGGCGTGCGCCTGTGGAACCAGCTTAGCTCTGGGGCGATTGGTTAAGCTGCCGCCGGAGCCGCTTGATAAATATGCATGTGTCACTTAATGCGTATACCGTGTGTGGGTCATTGAAGCAGCAGTAAGCATGATAATCAGGTTAATGCTAGACAATCAGGAAAGCTAAGATTAACCAGCTGAACCTTTCTCACGCTACGTATATCCTGGCATAGCCGAGCTAAGCCACTGCTAATTTTTTTTTTGCTAAAGCGCAATACTCTAAAGGAGCAGTTATACCGCAATTTTCGTACATAGAGACACTCACAGAATAGCTCACCAGAGCTGAGCGTTCTGTGTTTTTCCTGTCAATAATACTTATCTCTCATTCTCGTGGCAGCTTTAAAACCGTAAATATAGCAGCTGCTCATTCTTTTGCCGACTATCCGCAATTTGTTTAATGTGGGCGCACCACAAAACGTGCTACAAATAGCACCTTGATTACATGACTCATCTTAACCATCGTCATCATTGTCCTGCAAATGGTTACTTCAGAACGGAGGCCCCTGTCGAAGTGTACCAGCCGCTCCTATATATTAATACTTGGAAATTTGTTCGTTTTCGGGAGCGATGAAAGCACTGGCCACCCACACAACGTTTCCACGCCCACCTATCGGTATCTCCAGACTCGAAAGTTGCCTGCAGACAAATGAGGCGTTTTTTTTTTTTTTTTTTCAAAATGGGCCACATCCACCTAAGGGGAATTTGAGACGCAAGCGGAAGTTTGTTACCGAACCTAAACGCAACGCCGCCAAAGCTATTACATAATATATTTTACAGGGGAAGTTTATGGCCACAAGTAATTAAAAATTATGCGGTGAATAGGAGCAATGTTGGGTGATAAGGTTTGATTTGTCTCATATAGAATTTAAACACTCAAGTTGATGCGTCATTCTTATGAAAACTTCATTTAAATTGACTTTCAAGCCTGGTGCGATTGAGTTTTGGTGAAAAAGGCATTAAATATATGCAACAGGGCTTCAAGAACAGTAGAACTATACATGGAGAGAAGGACAGTCCTCTTGGCACCATTAGCAACTCTTTTTCGAATTCTTCCCTAGGATAATTTTCTTGGGCACGCCTGAAGGCATTTACGAAGTAAGCAACGCTATTATTGCTTTGCCATAAATTTCCAAAACGCTTCACAAGAAGGATGCTCATATGTTCTTCATCTTAACGTGTTCTCAGAGAGTGTGTGTGTTGGGGGATTCACCGCGGCTTGTAAGCGGCGGCTATTTAGTTAAGTACTAAAATGATAAATATGTGAGTAAAAAAATAAATATAACCAGAGTATTTCGTAGGGCAGGGTGAGACGAAATAAAATCATTGCTTCACATCTCTCAGTTTCATTTCGTTCACTTCTTGATCCGTTCACTTTGTCGTTGACATCTGGGGACCGATCTTTCGCTTATCACCCAACTGCCGTTTGAATTCATAATAAGCCAGCTCTGGAAAGCAAAAAAAAAAAAAAACCTTCCGGAAAGACCCAATAACAGCCTGAACAGTCAATCCAAAAGCAAACGCCCACTGGGCAAATGTATTCGGCTCATTTTGATCTGTGAAACAGCAGGATCTGATTCATGCTTAATACGAACTATGATCTGCGTACGGTTTTTCAGGGCGTTATCTCAACTGTTTTCTTGCAACCCCTTTTTTAGGAGAAAGTTGCCGAATTTTTCTTTTCACTGCAGTTTTATTGACTTAGTTTCGGTTTCGGAATATGGCTCATTTCGAAAAAAAAAAGAGAAAGAAACGTCTCAAGTAGGATAGCACTTTCTGAGCCTGTAGTAGACGTCGTAGAGCCGGCACCTCTAATAACAGCAACTAGGTACCGTAGGATGCTGAAACTCCAAGTACAGCAAGAATCGGTTTTATTATCATTAAGAGATTTTAATCATCTTAAATTCTCATGGAAACCTTAATGGTGCCCTTCACGCAACTTAGAGGTGGTTATTACAGCCTTATGTTGTCGAGTACCCAACTTAAATAGGTACTTACACAGGTAGGTACTTGGCGCCAACAGCTCTCGTGCAGCCAACAGCTCTGTGCATTTGCAACGAAGACGAGTCTGTCGAACACTACCGGACATGCGTTTTTCCCGACGTTTTTCCGAGAGACGTCAGTCCCTGGAGGTGCCGCTTTACAGTTTGGGGATATCCCTAACAGTGCCGGCTATAATATCTATCGTTCGGGGCAAACGGGGTTCTGCCGCCGGGATGTATGCTCTGCCCTCCTGCGCTACAATGAAAATTCAAAACGATTCTCTTTATGATTGCGATTGGTCACCCTCGCTTTGATTTTTCAGGATTTTTTTTTTCTCAAAACTTTTTCCAACCGGTCTAAATTATCTTTCCTAAGCGTCTCGTGATTAGATAAGAATTCCATTCATTTTAACCATCCTCTGTTGATTGGCCGATCCCCTGATTGGGTATGTGCAACCAAAGGCGCAACCAACCAGCGTGCATCCCACCTCACTCATGATACACTTGACGACAGCACGTACACATTTTTTTCGGTACTTGGACTCCTGGGCACGAGGTTACGGCAGGCACTAAGGGGGCACATACAGTCGCCCAATTTACCGGGCACCTAACTAGCACCCCCAACCTTAGACGAAGCACCGCCGCCTTTCAGTTTGAACAAGTACACCCCACGCCACACTATGACGAAAAACAGCGCGGAGACGAGGACAAAGAAAAGGAATTCAGAGACACGAGCGCTGCGTCCTCGCCTACGCGCTGTTTTTCGCCATAATGGAACAAAACCAAGTGGTCCAAGTTCAAACCTTCGTTAGATTCACACCACGGTATACACTCCACCTTCAAGCGAACAAACTCTGCATGTTTTAAATCGAAGCTCTATTGGTCTCGCTGATGGCAGAGGTTTAACCAACCAAAACGCACTACATGAAGGCCACATTTACGGTACATGATGATGATGATGATGAAACAAAAGATAAACGTTTCCCGTAAGCGGCATCGAAACCCACTGTGACTTTGATTGCCACTTCGCCATTTGATTTTCGCACGCAAGAAACCTTCGCGGTTCACCCAACGTCGTCGTTAGACGGAGGGAATCTGATTTTTATGAACGCATTCCACTTACACTTATGGGGGATTTACGCACAAAATGAAAGAGGCGGAACGGGTGAAGCGCTGGACCCATTTAATTTTACAGCGGAGGTGTTTATAGCTGCGGTTCTGAGCATGTTTTGCAATGCGTCAACAAGTCCTGCGTCAACATAAGCTTCCACAAACTTGGCGCGGCCGCAGCACGCTCAACAATAGCGACGACGAAGACATCATAAATATCATCATCATCATCATCAACAACAACAACAACAAGAGCTAATGATGGACACTCATCTCTACACATGACGGGATACTAGCAAAATGTAGAAGGCATATGAAAATGGAGAAAAAAAGGTTAAGAAGTTATACAATGTTAGGATAAGATACACAACTAAGAGTGCTAAGGTAATAAATTATACAATGCTAAGCATGATATCTTACATTTTTGATCTCAGCCATTAAACCTTTCTCCCTCTTTCTACCTCAGGCTGTCTGGACAGGGATGCTATTAAAAGACCAATGAAAATCCAGCGACAAAATAAATGGCAAACGCGCTCTGAATCGTAATTGGGCAATACTTTATTTATTTACGACAATACTTTATTTACGAGCGCACTGATGGCACTGAAGTCCCGGAATGCAAGAAGCGCAGTTCAATACAAGAATGCAAGAAACAAAACAGTTGTTTATTATTAGCCATTTATTATTCATTTGTAATGAGACTATAAAAGCACAACAGCATTGCCAGAATCAGACAAGCAAGAGGCTGTCCGTTCCATGGCGCCTCTGCGAAGCGCGTGGACGGTCTGAGGAGTCACGGCTTTCGTGTTGTTTTTGCACTAAAACATTGATGATGCCAGCATAGATAGAACTTTCCGTGGTCATGCAGTCGTTTCAGCAGTCCAACACCATATAAATTTGTTTCCGGGTAGTTAACACGAAGCGCGAGTTACAGCCGCTTTCTGTAGCTATACTTTTTCCGTATATGCCCATGCTATTTCAGAGCCGACGTGGGTTTAGATTCGTTTGTCACACAAAAGTGAACTAATTCACTACAAATAAATGAGGCGTTTTTTTTTCTTCTTCAAAATGAGCCCGATCCACCTCACGTGAATTTTAGAAACAAGCGGAAGTTTGTTACCGGACCTATATGTAGCGCCGTCAAAACTATTATAGGATTTATTTTACATGTTAGCTAGGGAAAGTTAATGGCGACAAGTAATTAAAAATTATGTCCGTGAATTTGAGCAATATTGGGGTGATAAGTTTGGATTTGGCTCATAGTGAACTGAAACACTCAAGTTGATGCTGAATTCGTATAAAAACGTTATTTAAATTGACTTTCAAGCATTGTGCGATTGAATTTTGGTGGAAAAGGCATTAAAATGTGCAACAGGGCCCCAAGAACAGTAGAACTGTACAGGGGGAGCAGGTGAATCCTTATGGCACCATTAGCTGCTGTTTTCGAATTCTTCCCTAGGATAATTATCTTGGGCATGCCTCACGGCACTAACGAAGTAAGCAAGCTCTTCATTCATTTGCCATGAATTTATTAAACGCTTCACAAGAAGGCTACTCATATCTTATTCTTCACCTTGATGAAGTGGTTCGCACTCTCAGAGAGGGGGGCGGGGGGGGAGATTTGCTAGGGCTAGTAAGCGGCGGCTATTAGTTAAGTACTGAAATGGTAAATGGGAATAAAAAATAACCATAGTTATTTCGTAGAAACGGGGGAGACAAAATGAAACCGTTCTTTCAAATCTATGTTTCATTTCGTTCAGTTCTTCCGTTGACTTGGTCGTTGACACCTGGAACACATCTTTCCAGTTTTCTCCTAATCGCCGTCTGAATTCGTAATAAGCCAGCTCCGAAACCCAATAAAAAAAGCTTCAGAAAACACCCACGAAACAGTCTGAACACTCAGGCCAAAAGCAAACTCCCATTGCGCAAATGCATTTGGCTCATTTTGATCCGTGAAACAGCAGGATCTGGTTCGATACGAACTATGACCTCCGTACACGTTTTCGGGGCGTTATCTCTACTATTTTCTAGCCACGCCTTTTTTAAGGGAAATTTGCCGAGTTTTTCTTGTCACTGCAGCTTTATCCGATTCAGTTTCGGTTTCTGGATCTGGCCCATTTCGAAAAAGGAAAAAAAAAAAAACGCATCAAATGTAAATCGGCGTAATCATAGAGCCATCTTAGTGGCCAATTGGACTATGCTTTTTTTTTTCCCAGCCGGATAGCTTTGGTGAAAAAAAGATAGCTTTGCCGCAAAGCTTATTCTGCTAACAGACAAATTCCTGACGACGAGCCATTAGCAGCTTCGCTGCAAAAAGGAACTAAGAAAGTCTTTCTGGCGCCAAACCTTGGCGTGGGTATTGTTTCATCGTTGCAGCTATAATGATACAATAGCACGCATGGCCTGTACTTCCGTGTCTTCATTACGTCGCATGCTGGGGCAACCGATATAGCTGCAACCACCTGGCTATCCGCCTTTCTGACAATTGCACCGACTTCCGGGCTCTGTTAGAGGCGCCGGAGTGCGTGCTCAATCGTCGCAATGAAATTACGTAATCTACGATTCGCTACATTCGGTTCCACTCCGCTGCGCAGCGAACGAGGAAGCAAGGCGCTTTCATAGGCGCGACAGGTCTGTCGAGCGACGCGTGGCAAGGTGAACGCGACACACGGAAACAGGGAACAGTGCAACGGGATCAGTAACTGTTTTATGCGATATCAATTATGTTGAGTTCACAAGCGAGCTTCTAAGCCAATCATTTTGTTCATCCACAGCCCAATTTCATCTAAAAAAGGAGGTCGTTCGGTGCGGTTTGGGTGACGTATTCGGCTTTGGAGTTACGTTTAGAGGGAATGGCCGGTGTTTTCTCGATTGGTAATTTTTATTCTCTAAACACTCGTTTAATTTCGGCCCTGGCGTCCTATATTTAGAACATGAACTAAAAGACATCTAGCAATTTGAGAACGAAACCATAAGAGCTATTTCCATAAGGAAACAGTTCTTCAAAGATGCCTCTTTCGATAGATTTAGCCATTGTTCGTTTTTTGCTAAAGCTGAATGCTAGAAAGAGGAAGGCATTGCAGTGAAGCCCAGATTGACGACAGGGTGACCCCAAGGACCGCAGTCCTAGTTAAATAACATGGCCGTAAATCTGAAAATATACTTGCACTATCAGCTTTATTTTTTGTATGTGGGCTTACTGCTTTCCGAAATTTAGGGAAACCAGCAGAAAAAAGTATCTGCTGTTCTTTTAAATTTTAATTGCCTGATGACCTAGTTAGATGTCACGCTGGTAATTCGCTAATTACTTGCATCACAAGCTCAACTTCTCGTTTGGCCCAAATAACAATGAAAATACAAAGACATTTTTTTTCGGTACATAAAAAAAAGAAACTGCAGGGTTTAAAGAGTTAATTATTAACGCCGGCCTGCTTACTCATGATATTCCAGACGACCTGTGGTTCAGTCTTCAAGGAGGAGGAAGTATGATGCAGAGGGAAGCATAAAGGGAGAAGTCGGCTCGCTCGCGCAAGCTTTATCGGCTCATCTCTTGAAGCCACCCTTTGCACCTTTTTGGAACCACAGAAGTCGTTGCAATACCGCTTCGTTTTAGTGTGTTCTATGCTCATTTATACGTTCTATGCCGAACGGGGAAGTAGTTCAGAGGGGGTAGATATTCCAGCAGTAACTACAGACGAAGTAAAGAAGGCTTTGAAAGAAATGCAAGGGGGTAAAGCACCTGGTGAGGATCAGATAACAGCAGACCTCTTGAAGGATGGCGGGAAAATTGTACTAGAAAAACTGGCACACAATGCCTAATGACCACGAGTGTACCGAAATCATGGAAGAACGCGATCACCTTCCTAATCCATAAGAAGGGTGACATGAAGGAATTGAAAAATTACAGGCTGACCAGCTTACCATCGGTCGTCTGCAAGGTACTTCCCAAGGTATTTGCTAACAGAATTTCTGTCACCTTAGATTTCAGCCAACCTAATGAGCAAACGGTTTCGTAAAGGCATTCAACGATGTACCATATTCGCACGATCAATAAAAAAATCAGGTGATAGAAAAATGCCAAAAAAACCCAATATATAGCCTTCATATATTATGAGAAAGCATTTGACCCGGTCGAAAAATCAGCAGTCATTCACGCATTATACGGAACCAGTGTGTAGACGAGCATTCCGTACGAATACTCGAGGATATGTACAATGGGTCCACAGCTGCCATCGTCCTCCATAAACAGAGCAGTAAAATGCCTATAAGGAAGGGCGTCAGACAAGGAGACACAATCTCTCCTGTGTTATTCACAGCATGTTTACAAGAGGTATTCAGAACATTGGATTGGGAACAGGTGGGAGGAAAGGTTAATGGAGAATACCTCAGTAACCTCAGATTTGCTGATGACGTTGCCTTGCTAAGTAACTAGGGGGCGAATTAATTAATTAATGAATGAATGAATGAATGAATGAATGAATGAATGAATGAATGAATGAATGAATGAATGAATGAATGGGTGGGTGGGTGATGGTTCGGCTGAAAAATTGATATGCTCCGTCCATTAACGGGCTAATAAAGTGGTAGGTAATGATCGTGAGTAAACCTACCGCACGTGACCGAACTATGAAGTTGAGTTCTTCGCCTAAGCTGAATTTTTATAAACTGATTTATTCTTTTATATTGGGCTAGTTTTCAGTGAAACCTGGTTTACTGCATTTTCTCAAATGACTCAAGTCATGACACATCCCTGGTTTCTTAAGATAGTGCCAATAAAACGGGCGCCGTTACATCGTTGTCGCTGCCGAAATAGCTAAATTAATAGACACTCGGCGGAATTATTCGCGAGCGTTTCCGCTGGTTTGCATGCCGCGCCGTGGGATGAAACGCGCCCCTTTATGAGCGCTTTGTTCTCATTTTTTTCCTCCTCTTTGTCCTTCTTCCGCTTTAAGATGGGTTGGCCGCGAGCCAATGGCTCGGCCCCCTTCGACCTTCGCGGCAAGAGGCGACTTAATTCATTAATAAGCAGGCGCTCATCGCAGACGACGGCAGCAACCGCACCGGCAACGTTTAGTGCGGCAAGTCACGCCGCGCAGGCGAAAAGGGACGCGCTCTCTCTCTCGTAGCTGATGGTAAAGTAGGTGGCGCTTGGGCTCGCAAACGACGGCGCGCTATGTGCCCAGAACGAGCTAAATCTGCTAGAAGCGGAATAATCTGGTGTGCGTATTTTAAAGCGAGATTTATACGGCTTAACAAAATGTAAATTCGGTCGTCCCGTGTACGCAGAAAACTCCCCCTGCGCAATCCCACAGGCAGGCGAGAAAAACCAGGTTGGAGAGTAGAGAGATTGGAGGTACAAAGGTGCTGAATTTTTTGTAGCGTAAGCTACACTGGCCGAGGTTGAGCAGTGTCGCGTGGACCTTGAAGAGCCGTGCTGCGCAAGCGCGAGGAGCATTGGATTGGATTGGCTTGGATTGGATTAAATTGGATTGTGTTAGATTGGATTGGATCAAAATTGGATTGGAAATCCAATCCAATTGAAGTAAGGGTGTGTAGAGAATCGGGTCTGCACATTCGCCGGTCGCATTCCAGATGAGTGACGTCATAGCCGCGGCAGACGCACTGGCACCGGCGCGTGCCCAGCTGTGCTCTTCGGTTGCGCAGTAGCCAAGTCTGACGCTGCGCAGGAGCCGCTTGATAGCCGTTCCGCGTGGCTTCTGGAGAGCCGTACTGCACATGCACGTGGAGCAGTGACTGGACTGGACTGGACTGTATAGGAGTGGACTTGATTGGAATGGATTGGAAATCGTTTTAGCAGCAGTAAGCGTGATAATCAGCTAATCCTAGACTACCAGGAAACCTAAGAATAACCAGCTGAACCTTAGCTCACGCTACTGATATCCTGGCATAGCCGAGCTAAGCAACTGCTAATTATAGAATGGCATAACTAAAAAAAATCAGTGTTAGTTCAAATAGCTGGAGTATCGGAATCAAATGAGGGAAATTTATGGGAGTGTCGCTCCGAAAAGGCAAGTAAGCCACAATTATTCAGTCATGAGGTTCATATCTTACAAAGGAAACTGAACGCGGCTGGAACTGGAGTCGCCATACCATGGTGAGGTACAATGCATATTAAATAGTGTTCGGAATACGAAAGGGTACGAGTGACAGTTCTAAGAGCCACATTTTTAATGCTGTTCGTTTCACGACATTGGAGATTAGGGGCTGTATTCAATCACCCTAGAAGTAAAGTAGAGCGAGGTAGGTTAGCTCTTGCGGCCCCTAGCAAAACTACAAATGAGGGTGTACGGGAAGAAGACAATATAGCTGCTCATCTTTTTAGGCCAGTCAAAAGGTTCTGATTACAAGTACAGTAACATGAATAGGGAGGAGTAAAAAGTCAGGCTTTCAGCACCTTAGAGCAAAGAAACTAGGGACCAGATCCCTTGTCGAAATCCTGAATAGACAGTGGCGCGTAACTGTACTCTACTCGTCCTGCCCCTCAGTAAATTTGAAGGGCGGGCCGATCTCTTGACTAGCGAGGAGAAGGTTTGATGATGATGATGACGGCCACACGCTGTCACACGCGTGGACGAATGTTTGCTTGGACTTCATCGTACTCTATGATAAAATATCTCGGAAAATAACGAGTGATAAAAATGGGAGGTAAAGGAGGACGAGGAGGAATAAACTTTATTTGAATCAACAATTGCTCAATTTTTGGACCCATGACGATGGAACGTCTCCTTGGTCCACACGTCGTGTGGTCACTTCCAGTTTTACCCCCCCCCCCTTTTTTTTCTGTGGTTAGTTGTTTAATTGGTTGACTGCTTGATTGATTGAAACTTTATTTGGGGGAAGGGGAGATCCGAAGGCCGTGCATGGAGAATGGCAAGGAAAGGGATGGCAGAGCAGTCGAACTTCGTCAAGCATTTGAATGTCTGTGTGAGCGCTCTTTATTCTTTTATTCGTCATGTCTATGCTGTTAAGGCTCCGCTTCTCGGGATGGGTAGTCACTCTCTAGTCACTCGCGAGTAGTTACTCGGGATGGGTAGACCACACAAATCTCGCAATACCACTCTGTATACTATCATTGCTCAGTGCATCCAGAAAACCGATGTCGTGAACTAGGGGGTGTAGGGGCCCGTGTCTGGAGGGACGTGATGGAACAATTTCGGACGTTGGAGAGAGAGAGAGAGGAGAAGAGAGGAGAGAGAGAGAGAGAGAGAGAAGAGAGCAGTGGAGATCAAACAACACGTTACCATCGGCCAAGTGGTTGAGTCCAGGACCACGCCCCGTTGGGGCGTCCAGCCGTCTCAGCCCGGTGGATCAGCCGAAGCTGATCTTCGACGCTCGAGCCGGCCAGTTCTCCCTCCAGCTGCTTAACCGAGGGGTTAGAAATCGTGGAAAGTGAGAGCTTGAGCTAGCACTCCCACACCATGCGATACAGAGTGCAGGGCGCTTTGCAGAACCGACACATGAGTCGTATTGCATGGGCCAGATGAATTGCAGCTTGGTCGGACGGGGAAAGACGTGTTCGTTTGCAGGACACGCCCGTAGCGCTCCTCTTTCTTGCTGAGAGAGTTGTGCCCCGTGGGGAACGTAAGCCGGGGATAGCCTGTAGTATTGCGTCACATCCTGGAATGTTGTTGGAGCGCGAAATGACCATGTGCTGTAGGTCCAACGATACGTTCTCATGGCAACGATGGAAATACAGGGTGGGTGCCCATTCGGGTGTTACAATTTTCTGGTAACGGAGGGCGTGTACGCACTGTTGGCATTGAATAAGCTAACGATATCTGGCTAGTTATTTTTTGTGTAATAAACGGCCACCGGATGGCGCAAAGTGTGCTGCAGCGCTTATGTCTGCGCAAGCGACTCCGTGACTCACCGCTGGGCACCGTCTGCGCGTTTGTCGCTTTTGTCGTCGTTTGTACGGGCGCATTATCTTACACCCGCGCGCTCGCGCGTATTACCTTTCAATAAACAGGATGGCAGCTCGACGGTCTCTCGTCGTTCCTTTCGGCTCCTAGCGAAGCCGCCGCAATCTGCGCCCTTCGCATTGCGTTCATGCTGCACACTCCACAAAAACGAAGGTATCTCGGCTACCCTTGGCCATTTGAAGGCTGCGTTGAATACCGTAATGACGCGTATTGAACGCGCCTAGAGAACTTATACTACAGCACTTTCTTCAGTTACAACACAAATACCCCCACACCACTTTCTACACCGATCCTTCGAAATCTTCTTCAGCCGTCGCACTGCACACGGCCCCAACTTTACCAGTACGAAGACGTTTCACAGAAATAGCGCATTTTTACGGCCGAAGCACAGGTATCTGATTAGCAGTAAACACATTACACAAATTAGAACAGAATTCCATTATTTTTACAGGGGTACAGCGTGCTTAGACCTACAAAACATTGCCCTCCAGCATATAATCAAGCTTTAATCTGCTCATCACAGGTAATTTTCAGGAAACTTTTTCCTGAAGTGACAAAAGAAGGCCGCAAAGGAAAAAAATAATGCATTAGATCACCTACCTTTCGCAGTAAATATAAGCGTACACAATTGGTAAACAAACAGCGTTTTTTATTGAACTACACTCGTCTTCGTTTGTCAACGCTTCACTTCGTCATTTCCTAAATGTCTATAAAGGCAGGACGGTTCCCACACTCAACTGCGTACTGCTGCGTAACCTGTAACTCAAAACTGGCCGTGTAACTGCTATTTCGGCCCATCGCCGACTGAAAGGTGCAAGACGAGCAGAAAAGCAATTAAGTAAGAACACCATCACCAAAAAAGTAGGGCTTGACGCTCAGCGGACTGAGCCGACTGCGCCGCTGCGCGTCGTTGTGACTGGCTGTGCCACGACGCCGCGCCGGAGTGTTCGCTTTTACTCCGAGAACTGGTGGTGTAGTGGCCCGAAAAATGGCGCATACCCACTTAGGGGGATTGGCCAAGAAGAGTCATGTTTTCATTGTAATCAATCATGCGAGGCAAAATAATGTAAGAGCAGAAGGAAGAATTTGGTCTAAGTTCGAAGAGAGAGAGAGAGAGAGAGAAAAGAGAGAGAGAGAGAGAGAGAGAGAGAGAGAGAGGAAAAAAACACGAAAAAACAACAGAGAGAGTAGGAAAACTAGGTAAAAGTCAGCCTAATAGGAATGTTTTTAACACTGCAGACGGGCTGTCTCCGAAATGAAGGGGTGGATGGCGTTGCACACGTCCCTATGGCACCGGGCCAGCCTAGTCCCCCTAAACGACAAAAGCACCGGTACAGTCAAAGGCAGTACAAGACGTAGCAGGTGAATCTCCAGCAGCCTTCTCCAATGGTTAGAAAATCGGCGGCAAAAAACCAAGAAATGTTCTTCGGGTTCAATTTCTTGGCAAAAGTGGCACAAGGGAGAGTTAATTTGCCCTATATAGATACCAATTAGGTGGCGGCACACCACAGCGAAAAGAAGTCAGCGATGCTTTTGGCAGAAACTTCTCTTCCAGCGGTACCTGAGATCTTCAAGTTCAGAAGAAGTGTTCAGAGCATGATCGGAGGCATCTTGATTCAACAAGTATTGGCGATAACGTGCCAACAACACGCAAGAAAACGGGCTAAGTACCTCTACGATCGGTAAAGCCAAAGCTATTTGATGTCAGCGGTTTCATTGAGGGTTAACCCACAGTGGCCGGGCAGCCAAACAAGCCGAATCTCCCGCACGTGAATTGGGACACAGGAATAAAACGTTTTAAGAATATGATGTAAAGTTTCCGAGGAGAAAGTCATGCACACAGACAGAGAGTCGGTGAGTAACCTCGCGGAAGAATTCGCCGAATCAAGTTTCAGGATTGCAAGGAGTATATTTATGCAGAAGTTTTTGCCTATAGGCAAAAAATTCTGCATAAAAAATGGGGATGAAATCTGGTAATCGCAATGAAAAAGACCAGAAATGGCTCTAGGTTACATGCACGATCACCATCAACGGGAGCGAGTGAAGAGAAAGCTACAGTACGAGCATGCGTGGGATTGCAGGGTTAAAAAGTTGGGGATGCGTTTATTACACGGGGGAAAAAAAAGACGCCATCTTCGGGGAACCCTGAGTAGTATGCAAAGAAGCCATGGGGTCGATTCAAGTGCCCATTAGTTTTCAGTTCGTCGTTTCCATTAGATGGAGGTACGTAGCTACCGTTATATTTACAGTTTGGTTTCCATGGTAACTACCACACTTTTCACTTACCGGAACTACGAAATGGGAAATTGCGTTGAGCCCATGGCTGTTTCGCATACTACTCAGGTTCCCCTACGGGAAGATGGTGTAATTTTATTAGATGGGACGGGGCTACATCCCTCTCTTGTTGTTGTTGCGCCGTCCACATCCCCACTGCGCATGCTCAGCTTGCTGAACGCCCGGATGTGTCTTACCCTTTAATGGCTCCTGGAGCGGCAGTGTTACCAATGTCTTCCTGGGCCGGCGCGAGAGGAGCACGCTTCCCCTTAAAGGGCTCCTAGAGCGGCAGTGCTGCCGGTGTCTTCCTGGGCCGGTGGATGGACGGACGACGGAGCCGAGAGCAAGAGATGCTTTGCATCTAAAAGAAACCTAATGTTGACGACTGAAGTTGGGGGTGCGTTCATTATGCGAGTGCGTTCATTACGCGAGTAAATACGGAAAATCCCTTTGGAGTATGATGTGATAGGGTCATATTGCGTAGAACGCGCCCAGCTTTCAGTTCCGGACCTTAGTTCGTACAAGGAGAGGAGAGGAGGGAGGTAATGAAGTGCTCTCTCTGGCAGTGTCAGGCGCTGCTTGGTTCCCCGGCTGGAAATCCCTGTGACCCTGGGTCCAGCTAGGTCAGGCGTATATGCTGCGGCAGGGTACTGATGTTGGTTGTAGGGTAGTCTGAATATGGCTTCCGGAGTTCTTGCATGACGCTGCAAGAATATATTAATATGCGCGCCATGTGATGTGTATTCGCATAAGAGTAGAGTAGAAAAAACCTTTATTCGGCCGAAGCTACAGGTCGAGCATGTCGACCGCCTGGGCGACCAGTCTGCGCTGTTCTCCTTCAGAACCAAGCCAGTCGGTCCAGGTGGTGATGGAAAGGGATGGGGAGGGATACGAGTCGGATAGCTGAGCCACAGGGCAGTAGAATAGGCAATGAGGTAAATCAGCGTAGGCAGTGGGGCAGTTGGGACAAGAGGGGTCAGATCTATAGCGATAGAGTAATAGGCGGGAGGGAGTGATCAGGGCATTCATTTGGATGTGCCGGAGGAGTCGAGCTTCCGTTACGGCGAGGGATGGGTGAGGAGGCGGGTAGAAGCGTTTGTCTAGACGGAGCTTAAGGTAGACCTCCTTGATGGTACGGCGCAGGGAGAGCCTCCCACCGTCCTCCGAGGGCCCGGGCCAGGGGATCAACGGTGCCCGGTGAAGAGTTTCGCGGGCGAGTTGATGCGCCAACTCATTGCCGTCAATCCCGGAATGTCCAGGGACCCAACGGAGGAAAACGATGGATGGCTGTAGAGCGGAGACCGCTCGTTCGACCTCCTGTTGAAGGATAGAAGGTAGTGAGCGATTTTGTATGTGTATAATAGCGGCGTGAGAGTCAGAAAAGACTGTATTCGGGGACGGGGGGAAGAGAAGCAAAGGACTGAAGGGCATGGGCAATGGCGAGAACCTCAAGAGACATTGCTTCCGGAGGTACGGGCCACTAGTGTGGGTTTCTGCTTCAGCAAGGTGAGGGTGGTACAGAATATAACCGCACGAGCCTCTAGGCGCCACAAAGGAGGCATCCGTGTAAGCAATTCCCTGGGTTGCGAAAAGAGGAGAATGATGCTGCGCGGCCGCATGACGACGACCTGCATGAAGGACAGGGGACATGTTTGACGGGAGAGGGAGGATACGGAGGTTGGGCGCCGAAATTGCGTCGGGAGGGGTAATGGGGGAGACGGAACCAGTAACCATTGGCCTTGACGGGTAAGGGAGAGCCTAAAAAGCTGGGAATCCCGATGGAGATTGAGGAGTGAGAGAAGGGAATGAAAGAGGCCCGTGGCAAAAAGCTTATCTGTAGGTGTGGTGATAGGGTCCAGGGAGGTTCAGTGCGGCCTTGTAGAGTCCCACTAAGGCGGTATCAAGGGTATTGAGTTATTTAGTGTTGTTGAAGGAGATGTAAGGGATAAAGTACAAGAACTTGTTGAGGGCGAGCGCGTGAGCAACCCTGCAGGCATTAGCTTCGTGAAGACCCGCACGTCGAGTGACCACACGACGCAGAAGGTGGGTTACCGAGTGGCAGCTAGGTCGCGACGGCGCTGTGTAGGGCTTGTATGTTCTTGGCTGCATGCAAAGGAAAGCCAAGAACCTTGCATTTGGTGACGACAGGAATGGGAGAACCAGAAATATGGAGAGAGATGAGGGAATTGTGGGCGCGCTGGTAAGAGGAACGGTTGAGAAGGAGAAGCTCGGACTTTTCCGGAGCAGGGGAAAGACCAACAGCGGTGAGAAAAGAGTCGATGAGATCCAAGCCACGTTGCAGGGTACTCTGCACATGGCCCGGAGAGCCAGACGAACACCACAGGGTGATGTCGTCGGCGTAAATGATGTGATGAAGATCAGGGATTTTATATTAAATGGTCCAGTCTAGCTATATGCCTCGCAGCTCGGTTTCAACGGTTGGAAAAATGCTCATCTCGAGCACTGCCGCGCCATCCGGGTGTGTGTGAGAGAATTAACGTTGTTGAGCCGTCCCTCGGTGGGTGGGTTCGCTTCAGTTTAGGTACCCTTGGGACTCCAGCCCTGACAAGGGTGGAATGTAAAAAGAAAAGAAAAGCAGGCTGAACTGTCGAACTGAAAAAGTAAAGTGAAAAACGCTACTGCTGCCGCTATAACACCGATAATACGTATATATACCTCAGAGCTGGACAATATGTATATTTGCGTTTTTTCTTGCAGCAGTTTAACTCAACCTGTTGCATTCATACAAGTATTCTTCAAGAATAAGAGCATTGGCAGCTTCGAAGTTGCTGTGCCAACCAGCCGCAGCGCCACGGACTGTGTCTTCCTTGCGGCGGCGCGCCGCAGCAACATTCTTGTTTGCCGAGCAACGGCGTACTTGTTGGTACATTTACTAACCACGACCCAGCCTCAAAGCGCATGCGCAACGGATCCGCCCATTGTTTTTGAGTGATGTCACCGATACTTGTTTGACGACGTCACCGATCCCGCCGGTGTTGTTGTGTGTGCGTTTGTTAGCGGCCGCCGGGGCACGCGAAAGGCGTGTGTGTGTGTTTGTACGAGTAGCCCGCGTTTCGCTGGCAACGACTCCGGTTCGTGGGGGACGCCGACTGCTTCGAAGTTGTCGTCGTCGGCGGCCCTGCGTGTGTCTGTGCGTGTCCCGTCGGCCGTAGAGGAGATCGCCGGCGAGGACTCCGGGGCCGGACACTCCCAGGTTCAGGCCAGGTCGGCACCCGTTTTCTCTATTTGACAGCGGCTGCCTCCGAGGCGCTCGAACGGCACCCGGGCCGTCGCGGACGGGTACGAAAATTAGGCCTAGTCCATGGACGCCCGTCGGGCGTTCGTTGGCATCGGTGTCTGCGGAGGCTCGCGTGCCCCGGGCTCGGGCGACTTTCATAGCTAGCGTCCGCGAGGCCGTCCAGGCGCCCGCTATGCGCCGGTGCGATGTCCGATGAAGCTGCGAGCACGGCTTCGGGGCGTGGCCCGGCGGGCCTCCCTCGGCCTACGGCCACTTCCCCGTGCGTGCACCGTTGCTGTCGCTGCCGATTCGCCGGGCACGTGCAAAATGCTTTGCCACCTAGAGCGTCGCCCACGAGACGGGAGTGCCGCCGTTGATAGAACGCAGCGTTCGAATTGGTTTTGCCGTGTTTGATGTGAACCGGTCGTGCGAGTAGGATTCGCAGCTTTCCGAACTGTGTTCGCGTCGAGGTGAAGGGTCAGCGCTGCAGCTGCTGCTACTCGCGACGATCACGGTTTGTTAGTGTTGTTCGCTGCCCAGTACTGCCCAGCGCATCGCGTCGCTTTTCAGCGCCGATCGTGTGCACGTCTTCGGGTCCTTGCGCGGAATCGACCAGGAAGTGGTGCCGACTGCAAATAGCGAAAGCGTGATGCGGCGTTGTGCATAGCAATTACGAGTCATTCGTTTCTGCGGTAGTGGTACGAACTGGTACTACGAGTTTCTTGGGGTACCGGGAAGGGTGTAATTTCGGTGGTCGGATAGGGAGCGCTGACACATGTCGAGCTCCCGTTGCTCAAGTGGAACCGAATTGCGCGCTGTCTGTCAAACTAGTTTCTGGCACGACTATTTTGGGCCTGGGGCCGCTTGGACTGCACGCGCGTTTCGAGGTCAAGTTGTGCGGTTTTGCTTTCGATGTCGCCGGGCTCTGTATATTATCCGTTCCTGTTGCGTTCAAAGTTATTTTCTTTTACCAGTCTTTCGTATGCTGTTCGCCCGTTACTCGTTCGAGTTTTGGGGAGTTTATGCTGATTTTTAGTGCTTAAACGTAACGCATATCGTCAGAATTGGGAAGTGGGGCATATAGCCTTTGTGAGTAATGGCTAACATTTTTTTTTGTGTGTGTTCTCGTAAATTCAATTACTAAGAGAACCACAAAGGCTATTTTTAGAGCAAATGTTGTTCTGCCCGGCCTAGAGCAGTTATTATAGCCCAATGTCACGGAAGTATAGCCGAATAACGTTTTGAATGAATGAATAGCTGTTCATTGCTTGATATGGGCAAGAAGTCTGTGGTGAGCACAGCAACCCCAAGAGGTGCTCGGTATTGCCGACTGTAGGCAGTCGCCATGTTAATCTAAACTGATGGCTAGTGTAGCAGTTGTGAAAATAGTCACACTGGCGTGCTGACAGATTTCCAAGCATCCACCACTCTTGACTATGCTGAGGAATCCTCCCGCTCCTATGGCTTTGACGCAGAGCTGCTAAAGTAATTGTTTAGGGAATGTTTGAATTCCTTGATTGACCTCAATGTCCCTAACACCTTAGTGTGGTGTTAAAACTTTCTGGGACAGGGTGCTGTTGATGCTACAGGTTAATTTCGAGGAATTCTGTTCCCTGTGGAACAATGGCCAGTGGTTCTTGACGCAAGTTGAAAGGAAAATTGCCCGCTATAGTATATTGAAAACAGATTAAACAGAAAACATGGGTGGCCTGCAGATGTTTGCAATTCCCAATAACTAGGCATAGTTGCAGATGACTAGGGATTATTACGTTGGCACTGGAAGGCTCGGAAGCATAGGCGTCACTTTCAAACTTCTCAAATGCTGCAGTTCTATGTTTGTCAGAAGCGGAAAATTAGTTTTTGTTTTGTTTACTTGCTTATCATATGCACTGGGCTGAACAGAGGGGACTGGGTCAAAATGAGTGCAGTGTTAGTCAGCAAACTATATCTGGCAATGTAGTCATGTTATTACTTATCTTGGTATTTTATCTTGCACAGTTATCTTGTCTTACCGCTGGTCAGACAAGCTTGTGCTTCTGTGCACCCTAACTTATCTTCTATCCTGTCTGTTTAAACTGCTTATTTGTTTTGTGCAACTGCACCATGTTAAAAAATGCCTCTCAACGGGAAGGTGATTTCTGATGCCTTGAAGTGAATGCTATATATATAAAACGGAAAAAGTGGTGTTGGCCGTACTGGGTGGCAGGTTGACTTTATAAACATCATGTAGGCCAGGTACGTACCAGGAAGGCGAAATGAGATCGATGTTCTTGTGGTTATAATAAAGTCGCTTAGAAAAAAGCCGGGGATGCAAAAATTGTTGGCAGTGTACTTATTAAATGTAAGCAAAGGCTACTCGCCGCAGTGTGTTATGGGATGCTGTAATGAGGTAGCTTAAACAAAACAAAATTATTCTGTATTGTTTCAGACGTATCTCTTTTTTTTTTTTCAATTCAGGTTTATTTTTTCCAGAATCAACTGGACGACTTCCTGGTCATTTCCTGGCTAAAAGCCAGGAAATGACCAACTCTTATTTAGAGTTGGTGATTCTTGAGCCATAATACATGACATCCTAATCTGTAGGACAGAGTGAAAGAGCAAAATAATTTTTAGTAAAATTGCCACTTTTCTCTCAATCATTAGCGAGTCGATCTGGAGCAACAAAGAATTTTTGGTGAGGTTTGCAGTCGGAATTGTCAAAAGTCTGTGACACTCTCAGAATACTGTGGCAGAAGGAGCAGTTTTCCGTGTGCGTACATGCTATAAAGTTAGGGCAAATGGTATTATTTCACCGCACATTGCTAAATTCTTTTGTGATTTGCGTTTCTTTTGAAGTGGGTGCTTGGACGTTGAAAACTATTACTAGAATATGGAAGGGAAATAGTTGACCTAAGCGATGCTCCCAGCCTGAAAGGGAGGCTAGGAGAAAGGAAGCTGAACATCTGTACAAATGAATATGTGCATTTCATGAATAAACCTCTTCCAGGAACAGCAGTGCCCTAATGTACTGGTATCTGCAGAAAGGTATGCCCATTGCCCTGAGTTTGTTAACTAGCCTGTAAAAAGAAGAAAAAAAAAAAACCTGCAGACAACCAGGCAAGCAACCCACCTGCCAACTGTTAACTGTGCACATTTCCTGTAGGGGTTCTGGGAAAGCTGTCATGTTTGCAATGCTTTGACTGGGAGCTACTTTATTTCGTAATTTAGAATAACCTCGGGGCGATATTTGTGAATGGATTACAAAATCAGGGTTTAGCCCAATTTTTGCAAGTGTGCTTCAAGGGGGATGCAGAGTTGCCACCGGGCCGGTTGTCGCCGGCATGCCTAGTTTTTAAAGTGGCAGCTTTCTTAGTGGGGCTGATGACGTCCTGTACAAAAAACAGGCATTTCCCAGACCGATCGGTCGACGGAAAAGCTCTGATAAGATCTCTAGGCACATGCCGCGTGTGTGAAACCAAGCATCCATTGTGTCAAAACGGGCTTATTTGAAAGTTGCGAAAAAGAAACGGTTCTAGGTAAGACAGTACACGCATCGCCCATGAGGAAGGAGTACAATAGCACGCCTTTATCTCATAAACCACGTATATCAGTTTACATCTAGATCGTTCGTGGATGCGTTTACTTAGTGCATGAAAAAACGTCGCATGGGTTCGTTTCTCATTTACGATTTGGGTCTTTGAAGGTTTGGCGATCGATCGGATGCACTTTTAGCGAAGGGGGGACACACTTTTTGCTCCTGCACTTCTGTGAACTTTCTTTAGAAAGAGATGGTAAAGTTCTGTGCACAAAGCAGCGAACATCTGCAGAGGTGTGCTAGCCAATCAATGCTTGCAGAGGCAGTACAGGGCCCATTAAGTGAAAAAGCTGGTGTCCAGTGTCTCTAGCGAGTAAACACCCCATTGGCTACGCCATGTTTCGTGGCATGCTCTGTGGGGCAGAACGTACTTTACCGCTGTGGAGTAGTCTGAGGCATCGACATTGGCAGTGGCCACAGCCTCGGCAGAAGCGAAAGGTGTCCACCCAGGACAACACACTACAAAGCTCCACTGTGGTACTAAACAAAATCATGCTTAGTACGAAAGCCAAAGCAGCACTTATTTATGTTTGGTCGGACATTAATGCTGTTGCATTCACAACTCGAAAAAGTGCTTAGGTACTCGGAATTTTTCCTTGCCAGTGGTTATCTAAAGGTGAAGCTATATTGAGACAATTTGAGCGCGCAAAAAAAAAAACAACAAACAAAAGAACTAGCTATCGGGCTTTGTGGCTACCTGGATGTAAGCTAAGGTTACTGGTCAAGGCTTTGCCTTGTATCACGTGGAAGAAATGCTCCCCTATGTATTTACTTTGTGAGGCAAGTGCTGCAAATGAACAAGGACAAAAAAAGAGGGGTGGTCAGGACAGTGCCTTGGCCAAAAACTGTGTTTTCATTCTAACATACAACCCGTGTACGTATAGTCGACAGCGGTGTGCAAAGGAGCACTGCAAAATGTACACAGGCAGCGCAGTGAGGAGAAATGATGTTTAACTTGCCGGAAGATGATGTCAATGTCATTCTGCATTGACAAAATGCGTTTGATTTGACCGACAAGACCGACAACTGGAAACATTTTCCTGTTCTCTGATGATCATCCCTCAGTGAGTAGATTAAAACCAGTACCGTTCACCATTTTACTTTGCCCTTGCGCCATGGCTCTCTCTCACTATGCAATGTTGAAACAACTTTCCGGAAATAATGTTTCCGGGTTTGTCAGGCCTCCAGGAAAATGTGTAACGTCTGGCAGCACAAGCGGCCAGTTTATGCACCCTGTCAGGTTAAAAGAAACAGTGTTTAAATCAATTGTTGAGAGCACGGTTAGCACAGATTGTGCTGTGACGATTTTGACATGTTGCAGCTGCGGGCAGGTTATTTCCTTTTATTGCCTGCCATTTGGTTTACTTTTTTTTTCTGTTCTAAATGGAGCTTCCTAAATGAACTTTCCTGAATGAAACGTAGGTGGCACTAAAGCAAATTTGTCCAACCTATTTCCAGGTATGTTGTGTGGCTCAAGCTATGTGTTTCTGACTCAGCTTTTTAGGGGCACTGTGAAACCTCCGTTCACTTGTAAAGCTCACAAGGGGACAAAGCGCTATGTGCCCTTGGGGGCCACTGCACAAACTATTGTGAAAACATTTCACTGGTTTGAAGTTATGTTAATCACCACTTATTTTATGGTTTATTGCCAAGAGTGATTCATGATTGATCGCCATGCAGGATTTTATTTGTTTTTGTTTCTTACTGCGGAAGAATTATTCATAGCCTTGCGTGACACTTCATGGTAAGCAGTCATTGGCCTTGTCAATCTCTCTCTCTCTCTCTCTCTCCCCCCCTCCCCACTGTTCAGCGAACAAGGAGGGAGGGACGGGGCCTCTAGCCCCTCTTTGCCATAAAGGTCTCAACAAATTTTATGAGAGAGGAATCTGGCACTTCAGTTATGTGTCATCATGGCACTCGGTGGGCAGTGTGTATCGGATTGGCAGCTAGTGGCTTGGACATGGTGCTACGGATTGAACTTGTCGGCGCAGAAGTGTTTGGTTTCCGGTTCCCTCCCGTGTTGCAGCCGCTGTAGTGTCTTGATATCGCCCTGTTTTGGAAATTGAGAGTTGCAGAGCTCACTGCCTGGCATAGGCGATGGAAACTGCCAGGTTGTACAGCTGCGAATGACCAGTTTGCTCACCTTTCGACGGAAGTGGAGATGCACCGTTCAGCAGCGTATGCAGTTCGCCAACAGCCTAGGTTTTACTGAGCGTTGAACGGCATGAGGAATCTGCTTAATTCATTTTGGCACGTATCCCAGTACCCACTTGGGATGAGACGTCTACTTTGTCGGCCAAGTTGCATCCGCCAAACAAAACACGAGCTCTGCCAGTGCCAAGGCTGCGGGGCAGCAGACGGCAGCAAATTGCTGTATGCATTGAAAGCTGCTACACTGACCCCCTCCTTTGAAAAACTGATATTAAGCTAGGAACAGTCGTTGTTGTCTTCGTATTCATTGTTGCAGGAGATTGGTCAAGTGAAATGTAAGCTGCTGTAATTATTGTTAACACGTGAGCAGTAAGAAATCGCCTAACGTTGCTTAAACTGAAACCTGTTACTATTTTTTTGAACGAACAACATTGAGGGCAGTCTAAATTTATTCTCCTCAGGTTATTACTAAAAAAGAGTGAACGGACCGTAGGGCATGAGTAGTTTGTAAATATGCATGCATTGTCCCACTGAAATATGCGATGAAAAGCAAACTTCAGGTGCCAGCTTTCTTTTTTTCTGCCGAAGTTTGTTATCTTATTCAAATTGTTAAGTGGCGTAGATAGGTATTTCTTTGTGCAGAGTATGATTTATTAGCGACTCAACATTGAGCAGCTGTTTGTCAGATTTCTTCAGCCGACAAAGTTAGTTTGTGTAGCCAAGTGAGGAGCATGATTGTTGCCTGTCATGCCAATGCCTGAACTGCACACTGACTACCCAGGGTGATCCTAAAACCTTGTTGAATTTAGTGTCAATTTCAAGTGGAAAGTCCTGGAATTTTTAATGGTCCTCCCTTGGGAGAGAATCAATGGCCCTGCCTTTTCACACAAATGTAATTGTGACAATCAAGTTCCAGTCTACTGTGTGAAATTACAAGTTTGGTGGATTTTCATTATTACAAGGCAACATTGGGAGCAGGCACTTGCCATCCAATCCATATCATGATACAATCCAGTGAAAGCGAGCCTCTGTTCTCTATCTTGCATCTTCCATCTAGTCTGTGCCTCATACGCTCCATCTACGTTGCTTTTACGTGCAAATGGTGGACGTGCACATAGTGCCTTGTAGCTGATGCTCTTGCTGATGCAGGCAACATGAATGAAGTTTTGAAATCAAACAGCCTCAGAAAAACATGAAGAAAAAAAGAAAAACCTGTAAATACCAGCCATGAAATAAAAAAATAAAGCTGGGGGAGCATTTACGAACCCATTAGCACCTATCTAAATGTGCACTAATGTGCTTAGGTATTGTGCAATAAAAAACTTTTGCATTGTGTTGGAAAAGTTATAATAATCCCAGATAAACATTAGATGGGAACCTTGAAAATGTGTTTTCTGGTCCTTGAAAGTCCTTGAAAATCCTTGAATTTTTGCTTTTGAAGCCTGTATGAACCCTGCCCATGATTACTGTTTGTCGTAGAGCTCTTTCACAGACTCGAATCGAGACTTGTGACAGGTTGGTTTTACGTATGTATGATATACTATACCTCTCCGTTGGGTTTTGTGCTATGAATGCAACTTACATTGTCCATTGTGAAAATCAGTTAGAAGCTTGGGGCTTTGTAGGTTCCACATTGCACTTACAATGCATTGAATGTTGTTTTGGCGGATTTTCATGGCCAGGCCCCCTCTCCACACTCATATTTTTTTTGTTATTGCCAGGCATCAGCTTAACACAGTTTATAGCTGGCTCCCATGAGAGTTCCTTCTTGTGCCTCCTTGTGCTTAGTGTGCAATGAACGGTGCCGTGCCGTGCAGGTGCGGCGATGTCTCCAGCACCAGCGCTGCTGCTGGTGCTAGGTGTGGCGGTGGCGGGTGCAGTGGTGCCCTCGCCGCCCACCATGGTGAAGCAGCCCAAGCACGAACAACTCTACCAGGTGTCGCAGTCCCAGGACGAGCTGGACAAGCCCTTCCTGCTCGAGTGCGAGGCTCAGGGAAACCCGGAGCCCACCTACGAGTGGACCAAGAACAACAAGGAGTTCGACTACGTCTCCTACGACAAGCGAATCTCCCAGCAGCCCCGGCGCGGCACGCTCGTCTTCACCAAGCCCGACGACGTCGACGAGGGCCTCTACCAGTGCCGCGCCACCAACCTGCACGGCACCTCCGTCTCCAACGCCGTCTTCCTCCGCAAGGCTGAGCTCAACAACTTTGCCGAGGAGAGCACCAAGGAGGTGTACGTGGTGGAGGGCGACCCGCTCTCGCTCGACTGCAACCCTCCCACGGGCTACCCGCGCCCCAACATCTTCTGGCTCATCCAGTACATGAGCGGGGCTCTGCGCAACGTCAACTCGTCCCGCATCACGGCCGACCCCGAGGGAGACCTGCACTTCTCGCGCGTCGAGCTCGGCGACGCCCTCTCAGACGCCGTGTACACGTGCAGCGCCACCTCCATCTTCCGGCGCGAGTACAAGATCGGCAACAAGATCCAGCTCAAGGTGGAGCCGACGTCGAGTGCAGGCAAGGCGGAGCACGCTCCCGTCAAGCAGTACCTCTCGCCCCCGAACCTCGTCGCGCTCCGCGGCCACGAGTTGAAACTCTACTGCATCTATGGCGGCACCCCGCTGCCCCAGATCTCGTGGTCCAAGCGGGGCTCGAACCCGACGTCGCGGCGCTTCACGTACGCCAACTACGGCAAGACGCTGGAGATCCGCTCGGTGGGCTTCGAGGACGAGGGCACGTACGAGTGCCAGGCCAACAACGGTGTGGGCTGTGGCCCAGACGCACGCCATGCACGTCAAGGTGGAGGCGGCCCCCTACTGGCTCCGCGTGCCGGACAACACCAACGCGGCTGAAGAGGAGAGCGTGAGCTTCGAGTGCGCCGCCACGGGCATCCCCGAGCCCAAGCTGCAGTGGTTTGTGAACGGGGTGCCCATCGAGAAGGCCGAGCCCAATCCCCGGAGGAAGGTGGAGGGCCCCCTGATGACCATCGAGTCGCTGGCCAAGCGCGACACTGCCGTCTACCAGTGCAACGCCTCCAACCCCCACGGATACGCCTTCCGGGACTTCTACCTCAATGTGCTCGGTGAGTGCCTCGTCCCCGGTCTCGATTGAGGGAACCGTCCTTTCGGTAGTGCACTTATGTCTTTGTTCTCTGCAATTTCCAGGCTCTCTGGTCCTTTCTTGTGGGGTACTCCCTTTCCATACGAAATCAGAAAGGTGTCCTTGTAGTTTAATACTATTATGTTACCCTGGTAGGGCATAACTACTTTCCTTCTTCGGAATTGTGGTCATCTCTCAGATATTCATAATCGACAAGGTGCTTCTAGGCACTCTAGTTTCTGACAATGCTTTCATGGTTTTCAATGTAATTGAGTGGTGCAAAGCACACGCAGTTTTCTTTGTTGGCCTTCGTGATGATAGGGTCAGGTTTGTCCATAAGCCTTCACTTGTTCTTTATGGTGACTACAGAATAAGGGAATCTGCAAAGGAAAGTTTGGGCATCCACCTGAATGCCGCATAACGGCTACAAAGGAAAGCTATACAGTTCCTCAGAAGAAACTCGCAGTTGAAGAAAAAGTCGTCCTGGTCCCAGGAGTCGAACCCTGGACCGACCCGTTAACCGGGCAGTCGCTCAAACAACTGAGCTAACCAGGAGGCTAGTATCGTTTCGTTAGTGCAAAGAGCGAATTGATCAACAATCTTGAAAGTGAAGGACAGGTGTTAATCGGACCAGATTTAGGGGAAATCCCTCAAGGGTGGGATTCAAGGTGAATCCTGGACCAGGACTGAATTTTTCTACAACTGTGAAGTTTTCTGAGAAAGCTGTATAGCTTTCCTTTGTAGGCATATGGCTGCATTCAGGTGATGCCAAACTTTCCTTTGCAGAAACTTACTCCACCTTGGGGATTTCCCCTAAATCTGGTCGAAGAATAAGGAATAAAGCTGAGGGTCCTCTAGGGCCTCAACTTCGACATGTCAAGACCATTGCAAGGAACTCAAGATTTTCTCTAGGCTGTTCAGGAAGGGGCAGCTGTTTTAAGGCGAAAGCCTTGAATGGCTCACTGAGTGAAAGAACGCAGCATCTGGCATCCGTAACAGAAACACAGTTTCTTTGGAGGAGTTTCATTGTATGAGGCGTTCTGTATCATGAGGCATTCCGTAACAGCAGCTTGAGTGGAAAAGTTGGTGTCTGGCATTGACATCTCTAACAGAAAAACAGCCCCTTCAGGAGGCGTTCCACAGCGTGAGCTTAAACTCCGCAGTAGTGAGAAGTGGTTATCCCCACCAGTATATCACAGATGAAGGGAGGGTAACAGCAAGCATCAGAATTCATCAGCATCAGCTCTCTCCCATTACGAGGTGGCAGGAGTGAGTAGTGGCGCAATATGTAGGAGACGGATGGAAGCCACTTGAAAGCGTTGAGGTGGCTCGGAAAGCAAAGCATCTCCAGCGGCGAGGTCGCAATGCCCTGCGGCAATGTGAGGCCAAACAAGGCATCTCAGGTGTTCAGCTGGAGATTCATGTATGGCATTCACAACCCATAAGGAGTGCTTAGATGTACCACATGTTAGGAAAGGGCTGCCATAACTACTACATCTAACGTAGTGAACTTTACTCTCTAGTGTTAGAGCTGTCCAGCCAGATTGCCTGCACGAGGGGCAAGGTTTTCATCTGCTGTGGTCCAAGCAAATTATGCAAGGAATGGGTAGCTTGTTCGAAAACGGGGGCTCTCATTTTGGACTGACGTCCACCAACATATCCGATGTAAAAGCTTGTCTGCTGGTGGTGGTATAGCTCATTTGGCGTGCAGTACACCACACCCACCGATTTGTCTTGATTAATGTGACGGGCTTGGGTGGGGCAAGCATTAGGTTTTGTACACAATAAGTTAAAAAGGAAGGTGCTGCTGCAGTTGTGCGTCCACCGTGGAAACGATGTGTAGTGGGAAATGCGAGTCGCTGCTTGTTGGTGGCCTACTAAAGGTGCTAGGTACAGGGCTTCTAGGTACAGGATTCATGGGCTTCGAAAATTGCTGTTGGATGTTTGTTTTCGGTGTGCAGAGGTTGGGCGTTTTATGGTTCCTAGTCTGTTCTGCGGATATTTAACAGCTCAGTGAGAACATTCTAGGTACGTACACTCCATGTTTATGTCGAGCAGCGTTCACTTATGTCGTGTGAAGAGTGGGGCGCTGTGACTTTGTGTGAGGCAACTAAAATCAAATTCAGTGGTAGCGATGGTTGCCAAACTGGATTTAAACCTATTTCGTAGAGAGGGAGATAATTTTATTACGCCATCCACGCCTAAATCGCGAATAATTGTTCCATTAGACCTGGAGGCGTGGCACTGGCAGGTTGTGATGAATTTGGCTGTGTGCCCAATACAGGAGTTATGTGCTACACAACTTGAGGCCAATGCATTGCAAAGGCAGAGTGAGCTAGTGTTCCCAGGAATAGGGGACATTGGAGGTGGGCAGAGGTAACGGGCATATAAGTGGCTCGAGGCCAGGACTAGACAGCAGGAGTTTGGCGTTGCAGATAGGCTTAACTCTGCAAAATTGCATTGGTACTATGGACGTGGTGGAGCCCACCAGTATGCTGTTTCTGCGAGTGAATATTACGTTATACACGCCCAGAATTCATCAGCCCTTCTAGCATCAACTTATAGACGTAAGAAATTGTGCACATCGATGCAGGGTTCACTTGTGGCATGATGGGAGCTTAGGATGCTTCACATCCCACACGTCCATTTAAGCCTTTAAAGGGGCAGTGGAGACAAAATACAAGTTTGTTCAGCTGGAAAGAACTAGCCTTTTGCAACTCGACTCTGTGCCAGACATAACATTTTTTTTTTTTTACCAAATACAAGAAACAATTGTTGAAATTGTTTCGAATTTTGCACTACAGTGACATAATACAAGCCAGCACTGAAAACAGTTTTCTGTGTGGGGACACTGCTCTTAATTAAAACAGCTCCTTTTAATTTTTCGATAAACTCTGTGAAGCTTTGCCAGTCTTGGTGCTTTTTTCCCACTGATTTCAAATGGGCCATTATTTTTTGAGTTAGTCAATAACTTCTCAGGATAATTAGAGATAATTAGTCATTTTTGGAGGAACCATAGACAAAACAGTCGTAGTCGCTGAACTGTAATCTTTACATTTTCTAGTACACTATGAACCGTGGTGAATGCAATGAGAGGATCAGTTTTTTGATGCACCGCTTGGAACTAATTTCACAGCTCATTGAACCTTGGTGGCACCAGTGGCAAGGTACCATTCTGATTGCCCATTTCAAACACCAAAGTTTAATGAGTTCTAAAGCTAGTTCCAAGCAATGCATTAAAAACTGCATCAAAAAACTGTTAGAATGGAACTACAGTTCCCACAACAACTGCCCAGCTGTGTATCCTGGCGGTGGTGGCTTTGGTTGGCCTTTTCTTAGTCTGCCCGGCCTAACAATGGTTGTGGGACGTCTTTGCCTTGTGCAGCGCTCCCGCCGACCATCACGGAGGCCCCCGAGCAGCTGTCGCTGGCGGTGGTGACGTCGCGCGTGACGCTGCGCTGCCGTGTGTTTGGCGCCCCCCGGCCGGACGTCAAGTGGATGAAGGAGGCGCAGGAGCTGACGGGTGGCCGCTACAAGGTGCTTGACTCGGGCGACCTGCAGATAGACGACCTGCTCGTGACGGACCAGGGCGAGTACACCTGCTATGCCAGCAACAAGTTTGGCGACGCCTCCGCCTCGGGCTCGCTCGAGGTCAAGGGCAAGACCATCATCCGGCAGCCGCCAGAGAACTACGAGGTCTCTTTCTCTCTCTCTTGGCATGCTTGCCTGCTTGCAGCTTGTTATGAAATCGCAAAGTAGAAAAAAAATCAAAGCCATTCCACTCAATGTGAAAGCTGTTAGAAGTGCAGAGCAGTGATTTGCCATAATGGGCTGTGGCACCGTTATCCGCCCACCGCTAACACCCATCACACTCTTCACCACCCTGTCTCGCTCCTCTCTTGATGAATGGAACGGAGTTTTGTTCAGTGCAATTCAAATTTCCCGCCTTCGCAGTGCTTGCGCGCTCCCTGCCTGAAACAGTGCGAGTCAGAGCTTTATTTATTTATTTATTTATTTATTCACAATACTGTAAGCCCTGTCGGGCTGTTACAGAGTGGGAACTACATCATACAATGACAATTCTAATTTACCAACAAAAGATTCAACTGTGTCTACATTTTCAAAGAAATCAGCGGCAAGGCAGTTCCAGTCGACAATCGTTCTGACAAGAAAAGTGTTTTTAAATGTGTCAATTCTTGGTGTATAGGGCATAATAGCGTTCTTGGTGTATAGGGCATAATAGCATAATAATAGCTTTGTTCTTTTTGTGCGTGCTTTTCCTCGTTGCTGTTGCACTACCACTTTTTTTCACTTACTATCGTAAAAACAAACCCAGCGAGCGTTCGTAACTAAATGAACGCGGGCGCTGCTGGTCAATTACATATATTTTGCCTCAAATGTACCTGCAGTTTTCTTTGCGCTAAACAACGGGGAGATGTATGACCAGCGCCAGCGGTTCACAAGTTTCAAGCGGTTATGACTATATAAACCGCTTGGTTTTCAAAGCTTGACAACGGTTACGCCGTGGGGTTCTACTTGTGTCGGTAATCCTCACTGCACCGCCTGATTCCGGCAGTCGCTTGGCATCAAAGAGCGTTACAGCGAACTGTGACGACAAGGCGAGCCCCTAAGGTGCTCTGCACTTAGACATTGAGCCAGTGTTGCAGAAATGTGCAACCTTTGACAGCTATATGAAGGCACATTAGAGAGTCTAAGGGGGACTCCACTGATAACATTCCTATGGAACTTTCTAATTCATGACCCACAGGCTTAAAAACCACTGTGCACAAACAGGAGAGCTTTTACAAAGTCATAGAGAAGCTCCTAGTGGCCTAGTTTGCTTATTTTAGAAATATACCACTTCTGTGGTGAAATTATGAAATAAAACTCTTGCTTGCTAGACAGCTAGTGCCATCTAGGGAAAACTAGATGTTTCTTGTTTATTTTTTACTTCAGTAAAAAAGTAAAATTTGTAAAAGATGCTAACTAGGCCGTTAGGAACATTTTTCACATTGGTAAAGAATGGTTTTTAAGCCCGTCAGTCATGAATTAGAATGTCCCATAAACAATGAAGTATTGAAGGTTAGGGGTTCAGCGCTGAATGGTGGTGCTGTTTGAGAATGTTTTTCTGATATTGGGTTTTCACCATAGCATTGCATTACATGCTTGTGCCAGGATGATCAAGAAACCTTTTCTGTTTTATTACTCTTAAATGGCATAAAAAATTGTGCTTGCAAAATCTGGCGAGCTCAAAAAAAAAAGTAATAAAAAACGGTACTCGACCCATGATTTGCACTCATGTTGCCAATGAACCTTAATTTCAGAGTGCTTTGTGCTGCGCAAGGTTCGTTCAGGCCTTGCTTCTTGCTGGCCACGTTTGCTGGTTGCATTATTTCCTCTCTTATTCCACGCACTCAGTACATCTGCTTTAGGAAAAGGGCAAGGTATAGAAAGACAGAAACAAAGGAAAGCACAAAACGACAAAAATAGTCACCAAATTAGGCGCCCCTATTTATTGTATTGTGCCTGCTTTGCCTCCGTATTTTTAGCGTCTCACACTTTTTCTTAAAATAACGAACCAAGTAGCCTGGCAAAAAGCTTTGCTGCGTCTTCCTGAGCTTTGCCCGTAACGCCCCGAGCGCAGGTGGCGGCGGACAAGAGTGCGACCTTCCGGTGCAATGCGGAGGCGGACCCGAGCCTGGAGCTGAAGATCCAGTGGCTGTTCAACGGGCAGCCCGTGGACCCCGAGGCGGACGCCCGCATGGTGCAGGCGGGCGACAACTCGCTCACCATCACGCGCACCATCGAGCTCGACTCGGGCATCTACACGTGCGTGGCCCACACCGAGCTGGACAGCGACCGCGCACAGGCCACCCTCACCGTCCAGGGTGGGTGACGGCTTGCGCCTCGGGGCTTGGCGCTTGTCGGGCGTTCTCCCCCTGCTATTCTGGGGTCGTCATGCTGTAAGGCGTTACATTTGAGACACATCTTGCTACTGCACAGCCGAGATCATTTGCCAGTTGTGTCAAATCAGCTACATTGAAGAGCTTAGTTTAGGGTGCAGTTCTCTCCGACAGAACAGATGTTTGACTGGTTATTTCATACAGTCTATGCCATTGCAGCGGACCCTCTTAATTCGAAACAAATGTCCGCTGTAACCGAAGTATGCAGTATACAAAAAGGGTGGGGTATATGAGCGATCAGTGGGAACTTTGACCTGTATTGCATATACATGCTACAGACAATTTGTTCTTTCTACACTCCTGCATCATCTCTGCACAGCTTTCATGTGGGGGAAAATAATAATCACTAAACACTGTTTTCGAAGCTTAGTACCGGCACTTGGAAAAGGCCTAGCACATGCAGTCGAGTGCATAGAGATGCACGCTAAACTGAGAAAATAAAGCAACAGTGTAACTAGGAGCAATTACTAACCAGTTATAAAAATCAGTCATGGCGAGCAGAATTAGTCAGGCTCTTTTCAAACCCTTTGTGATGAGGCAGGTTTTCCCCAAGGCAGCTCTGCATTTTTAATGATCTTAGTCTGGTCAGTAAAACAGCTGATACGAAATAATCTGACGAAGGAAAGCTGTCAAGTCAAAGGTTAGACCAGTTGGACTGTGCATGGCCACCGACAGATTGCACACAATGGACGGGAACCATCCCCACGCGTTAGGCATTTCTTGCCTTTTTCAGAGAACGGAACGGGAATGATGCATGCGTGGGAATAATAAATGCCGAGATTCACTGAACGTGAGTTCTTTATTACATAAAAAAACCGTGACGAAGTGCAGACTCGACTCTGGGTGCGTCACTTAACGTAATCGAAAGTGCTTTTCTTCAATCTCACCGGAGTTGTGTTTTTCTGCAGTGTCCTTGTTCATGACGGGCGAGCGGATTGTCTGCTTAGACAGGCCCGTACTTCTGGTGATGCTTAGTTTATCCGACACTGAAATCAGCTACCCTGCTGCTGGTCGCATGATAAAAAAAAAAAAAAAAAAAAAAAAAAGATGGCCACTGACACTGGCTTGGCTTGGCTGCACCAGTGATCCATTCTACACCGACAATGCTGTCAGCCATAATAGTTTCCTCGCTAAATAAGCAAAGAAAAAGCATATCGTGTGGTGGTACTGTGAAAGTCTGCTATTAACATTGTCAAACGAATTTTTGCCCAAAATTTAGTCTATTGTAGCCGACACTGCGGTAGCTGGGCCTGTCCAAGTGGATTTCACTTAAAATGCTTCGTAACAAAACAAGCCAACAGAAAGGGTCTGTTGTAACCAAAAGTCCGTTGGTGGATCCGCTTGTATTTGTATCGTTTTGGCCCATTTAGTTCATAAGCTTTGCTTGGACTCATCACATTGTGTGAAGGCTTCATTTGCATCCATTTTAGTTCGAAATATGGTGTACGAACAAGTGTGGTGTAGCACTAATATTTGTGCACTCGTGGCGTACAGCTGGGTCAAAGCTTGCCTACATGATCGGTGAATTCTGTAATTTCTGTTTCGGGTATCACTTCATAAGTGGTTTCGTGTTCAGTGCACTTTTGAGTTTAAGCTCTGGGAGTCCAGTGCCGATAGGACATCCATTGACTCGCTTGTATTCCAAACATCCTTGTTAGGCTCTAATGCTACAGCATTCACATATAGTACATTTAGTATTTTAGTCTGTAGTCAAAAATTAGCCTTTCTTGCAGTCTCCGATTGCTTTCTCTACTTCCCTGTGTGCAACCTTAACTTTTGACCCACCAGAGTAATGGTGTGTGAGGCGACAATTTTAAAACGGGAGAGAGCGCTTCTCAACACCTTGAAAATCGCATGTGCGTACTGGTTGTGCTTCTGGTGTTGCCGAAAAGTTTCATTGGATTGTGCTACAGCTTGTTCAAGCAAAATATTTGGAAAGCCAAGCATAAAACCATGCGGGCTGGCTGGAGTGTTTCTTAGAGTACTGACACGAAAATTTTATGTTCCACTTTTATTGCTTTTATCGATGCTTAATGGTCTGGCGAAGCCAAAACAGCACTTTAAATACTTCAGCGCGTGATAATTAATTACATTGAACGGCCTGAAAATCGTTTGTTTCAAATTCCCGCGTTTCGTCCCGAAAGGCGCATGACAAAATCCGGGCATGAGCTCACCGCTTTGTGCGGACGTCAAAACACTGCGGAGGCTGGTGGGGGCGTTGTTTCGACCGTGGCCGCCGCGGGAGCTGAACCGGCTGAATGGCTCAGCTGCCTGAAGGTGCTAGGCCTACCATTGCGGCCAAAATTCGATGACCGCTTTCAATAAAAGTCCTGATGGCGGCTTCTATTGCGATTTCGGGCTATATTATCGCTTCCTTTCCCGTGTGTGGAACTTGATTTTTGCCAAGAGTGCCTTTCTGGGCAGCGGTTATGCCTGTAGCTCTGGCTACGGGCACCCGCTTGTGAATGCGCTGGCGCCCCGCTCGCCGCTCGCGGGGCCGTGCCGCCGCCGCGTGCGTGACGTGACGTTACGAGTTTTTGACGAGCACTGTCGCGTCACTTCTTTTTCCTCTCACGGAGTGCTGTCATGCTGATGTCCATTTGCTGAGTGCCACTCCGTGCGTTGCTCCGTCGGCGTGATAAATGAGATCCCATTGAAGTATGTTTTTCCGTCGCAGGCCGCTCATATTTCAGCCAGGGTATTCTGTTGAATAAAGGAAGCGAACTGTGCAATAATATTAACGCTGAAAATTGGTGCCAGTACTCCTTTAAAAGACCTCGCAACTACAAAAACTTGTGTCTTTCCGGGCACGTAACGCCTCCCTTTCAACGTAGGTGATGGAATATTGGACGAGGTGGATGAATTTGACTATTAAACACGTTGTCAGTGCTGGGCGAAACTAAGAGAAAGAAATCAGGCATAGAATTAGTGTGGGGTTGAGTGCATTTGGTAAGAGCTCTCAAGTGATGAACGTAGGCTGCTTCTGCCACAAAGACGAAAGATGTGCAACCATTACGTGTGTCTGTTGATTGCTTGTGGGGAAGAAACAGGAGGACTCGCGAAACTGCTCAAAAGAAAACTTTGAGGTAATCAATTATGAATAAAATGGTGGAAGTACTTTTTCAGGTTAAATAGGAGGCGAACCTCGTGTAATACGGGGCATGTTTGGGTGAAAGACATTTTAATTGAAATGAGAGAAAGAACTGCAGTTGGGCTGGACATGTGATGTGGAAAGCTGACAAGGTTGGACCATCAGGCTAACAGAATGGCCACCCAGAGATGGGACTAGAAGTAGGGAAAGACATCTTGATGGAGGAATAAGAAACTTTTGGGGAAGAGAGTGGACTCAAATAGCCCAAGGTAGGAGCAGTTGGAAGCCCGTGACAGAGGCCTTCATCCTGCAGTCGACATAAAATAGGCTGATGATTGTGCATGCAAGCCAGCTAATAGGCGCTGGCAAGTTCTGTCCATTAATTCTTCTAAATGTTGTCAGTACAGCTTGCCGAGTTGGGGTGGGTAAAAAAAGACACTTTTATTTCGAGCATGTTCAAGGAGGCAGGGTTGAAATGTATTGTGAGGGGCTCTGTGAAGATGTGTGGGCTTTCGTGATGTGGATAAAGTGTGCTCCTGGAACTCGCATTGTGGCACCTGCGTAGCTTGCATCCTTGTTCACGGTCTTGTTGCAAATAATGTGTCCCCGTCTCGTCCTACCCCCTTGGTGCATGCAGACGTGCCGAACCCACCGCAGATGGTGCGTGTGGAGTGCGACAGCCTAATGGCCCTGGTGGAGTGGAAGCCGACGGGCGACCGGCGGGCGCCCATCCTGTCCTACTCGATCCAGTACAACACCTCGTTCAGCCCCGACACGTGGGAGGACGCCTTCGTGAACATCCCGGCGCCGGACACCAAGTTCAAGGTGTCCATGAGCCCCTGGGCCAACTACACCTTCCGGGTGGTGGCACGCAACAAGATCGGGCCCTCGCTGCCCTCCGGGGCATCGTCGAGGTGCACGACTCCTGAGGACGTGCCGCACAAGAACCCCGACCGCGTCATGGGCCGCGGGGACCGCTTCGACAACCTGCTTATCAGCTGGACGCCCATGCCGCCCATCGAGCACAACGCGCCGGGCTTCTTCTACAAGGTGCTGTGGAAGCGCGACGACCTGCCCGACGCCACCTGGAGCTCGCGCCTCATCGAGGACTGGAAGCAGAACCGGCACGTCGAGTACGGCCAGCCCACCTTCAAGCCGTACCGCATCAAGGTGGAGGCCCACAACCGGCGCGGCCAGGCCCACACGGCCGCCACCGAGGTGATCGGCTACTCGGGCGAGAACGTGCCGCTGGCCGCCCCGCAGGACTTCAAGCTGGCCAATGTGGTGGACGCCCGGTCGGCCAACTTCACCTGGAGCCCCGTGAGCCCCGAGTCGGTGCGGGGCCACTTCCGCGGCTACAAGATCCAGACGTGGACGCCGGACGAGGGCGAGGAGAAGCTGCGCGAGGTGGTGGTGCCGGCCAACGTGACCACCGCGCTGGTCTCCCTCTTCCGGCCCTTCTCGCGCAACCTCGTCCACTGCCTGGTGTTCAACGACATGTACAACGGCCCGCCCTCGGACAGCATCGAGTTCAACACGCCCGAGGGCACGCCGGGCCCTGTGGCCTCGTTCGAGGGCATCCCCATGGGCTCGACGGGCGTGTACCTGCTGTGGAAGCGGCCCCTGGAGACCAACGGCGTGCTCACGGGCTACCACATCTACTACGAGGAGGTCAAGGGCACCCAGCTGGGGCCCAAGATGGAGCGGCAGCCGCCCGTGCGCGACCCCCTCGAGTCGCGCGCCAAGCTGGCGGGCCTCAAGCCGCGCACCAAGTACCGCATCACCATCCAGGCGGCCACCGCGCAGGGCCAGGGCGACCCGTACTTCATCGAGCTCGAGACGGCCGACCAGTCGGAGCGGGTGCCCGACATGCCGGACTTCACCTGGGCCTACCTGCCGGACCGCGATGGGCACGCAGCTGTCCAGGTGGGTTGTCCGCTGCCATGCACGGCGTTCGGAGGCTCTCTTCGAACACTTTCTCAGGCTAAAGAGCCGGGCTTTGATCATGTGCCCTGGTTTGTTGTAGGCTAAACCCATATTGCAGAACAAATAGGAGGAGGCCTGTGTCCCACGACCCCGTAATGTAATGCTGTTGTGTGAAACCTCTCAATGCACAAGTACAGTGATGTCTGCAAGTGCAACCTTAGCGACGTTTTTCTCATTCTACTTTTAACGTGCTTGCAGTGCGAGATGTAGTGCAAACCTCTGTGCTGTGCATTGATGGCACCATTTCAGATATAGCGGCTGGAGCCGTAAATTCTGTTACCAGTGAAGCTCACTTGTAATGGCCGCAGTTGTAATGAATGCTTCATTATAATGAACCGTTATAACAGACCGTTGTAACTAAATGGCTGCCAGAGTATGCACCACGGCATGGACCACGACGCCTGACTGCAAGTACGTCGCACCCTTCCAAGGATGGGTCCCGTTTTGACGTGGAAGCAATAAAAAGACGCGTCGCTCGCTCCCTCCGCCCGTGCAGGTGACGTGGCTGCCGGCGATGGCGGGCCACCCGGGCAGCCACTTCTACGTGCAGTACCGGCGCAAGGGGGACGAGACATGGGAGACCACCATGGTGGAGAAGAACGAGGACAACATCCTGGTCAAGGGCCTGGAGACGGGCGCCCTGTACGAGATGCGGGTCATCGCCGTGGACGGCAAGCACCAGCGGCCCTCGCGCATCGAGGAGGTGGAGACCGGCGGCCTGGCCATCCGGGCGCCGGGCAGCCCCAACGCGGTGGCCGGCGCCGCCTGGTTCATCGGCATGATGTGCGCTCTGGCCCTGCTGCTGCTCCTGCTGATCCTGGTGTGCCTGGTCAAGCGCAACCGGGGCGGCAAGTACTCCGTCCACGACAAGGAGGTGGCCCAGGGGCGGGACCTCGACTACGACGGCGGCTTCCACGAGTACTCCAAGCCGTGAGTGCTGGCCCCTCCCTGCACGGGCCGACATCTTCTCATTGAACGTGCAAAGCGACCGTTGCTGTTGTCGTCGGCATCAACACGAATGGTCCCAAAATAGCCACCGCTTCAAAGGGAAAAAGAACATGGGCTCGTGTGGGATTGGAGCCAGTGCTTTACACACTGCTAACTCCTTACCCTGCCAAAGGGGAAACGTGATTTTTCCTGATATGAAATGATTAATATTTAGTGACACTTGATTGCAGTTAATGACTGATAAGTGATTGATAGTGATAGTAAGGTAGGGTTAAGGTGGGTTAAGATGAGTAAGATGGAACAATAATTAGCACAGTAAAATCAAAGTGAATTGAAATGTATCTAGGTGGATTAACATAGATTAGAGGGACACTAAGGGGTGGAAATAAGTTGGCCTGTAGCGATGGATTACGGGGACGAGAATCTAAATAAACCACTCTTGCAACTAGTAGTTGTTTAATAAGACAGAAAATGCCAGAAACGTGAAAAACGTAACCACGCCCCATACGCTTTTGGGTAGCACGCTTTGTGACGTCATAAAAAGTAGTGAACGGCGACAGCTCATTGGAGAAGCATGTATAGATGTTTTCCTGAAATAAGCAGTTCCTACATGGTTGAGCACGGGAAATAAATGTAAACCAAAGCTTTCCGTGAGCTCATTGTATCTAAAAACAGAGACTACAGCTTTTATACACTGCGAGGCTGGCTGCTTCCCTCTACATTCCGTCAGCTATCATGCTTTTAGTTTCATTTTTGGAAAGCGTTGGTGCGCAACTAGTGAAGTCAATAACCTACGACGGTGAGTGCCCGAGTTTCTGCAAGCAATATACCCGGCAGGAAGCAGCTAAGGTCTCTGATTATAATCGGCAAAAAAAACAAGACGCAGTGCTGATGGCTAAGCGAGCTGCCCGAGCTTCCAGTCACCTGTTTTTTGTGCACAATGGAGGAGTAATAGGAGATGAAGTAACACTTTATTTAAAATGTTGCTATTGGTAAAGTGTGCCCAATTCGGACATAATCGCCTGTGAAATGAGCCTACTGTGAGTGGTTAGCTGACTGATCCGCCCGTTTGCCTCGAGCCGGCGTTGATAATCCGTAAAGCTAGCATCACTCTGCGCGGGCAGGGACGACTACTGGGCATGGTTGAAATGAAGAGTGTTTATTTCACGATAGGTTCGCGTTGTGCGAGAGAAGATAATATGAGATGGCTGTGATTGCCAGAAGAGGTGATTGTAAAGGCGCGAGCCGGTAGCTCAGGACGCTACGTTTGATATTCGAAATGCCGCTTCTTGCTTCAAAAGTGGCTTTGGCGCAGCCCTGCATGCTCGCAGCTGTCTCGATGGGGTCTGGCATCTAAACGTGTTTCTCATTTTATCAGTGAAAAATCATGTCCAAGCCAGCCTTCTTGGCCAGAGAAATGTTGCTGTAGTAGGCCTGTGCGCTGCCACGCCACGCCGCTGCCACAACTCTTTGCTCGCACTGCTCCTTGCCACTGCCCAAGTCCCCAGCTGCCGGGGCTTCGCTCCTATTTTGTTACGCAATGGCTGTCACGAAAAAATGAAAGGGAAGTGGGTGAGAGAAACCGAAGCCTACTTATTTCTCAGCGAATAATGCATCGTTGCTTGTCGAACAATAGCAGAGAGAGAGCTACAAAATGTATGATCTTTCAGTTGAACAAGATTTCATTCAGGCTTTAGTGTCCCTTAAACATAGGGGATTAGGTGGATCAATATTGATCAGGGTGGACTATAAGATTGATTAAGGTCTGATTAGGGTGGAACTTACATGGACGAAGAACTAGAAGAAATTTAGTTAGATTAAGGTGGACTAAGGTTAATCTAAGTGGAATATGTTGGATTAAGGTGGATTAAAGTACAATAAGGTGGATTAAGGGGAATTAAATGAATTAAAAAGAATTAAGATGGATAAAGGGGCTAGGTTTCGCTGCTCTGTCAACTGGTGGAGAAGTATGTAAAGATTCCCGTCCAATAATATGCCAGTCTCACCTTCAAAGCACCTAAGCAGTCCCAAGTGCTCGGATAATTTTTTTACATTCTCTGCTGCTGTTACTTCCTGCTATGTCAGCTAGCCCAACCACATGGCAGGTATTTACTTGCTAGCAAAAATGCATGTACGGCTGGCCACCCAGAGAGGATTGGGTAACAGCTGTAGCTGTGCAGTGTTATCTTGTTACTCATTTGGCAGCAAGGCTTGCCACTGTATTTGCAGCAAAACTGCAGCGATGCAATCACTGCTGGTGCAGATTTCGATATGGTGCAAATTCATATAGTGCAAATTCGATATGGTGCAAATTAATACAAAAGACCACGCAGCAGGCGGTTGCAGAGGCAGCCTCGCAGTGACACCCCCAGGGGGGGACACAATTAGTCCTCCATGACTCTGAATCCTTAGGGTGGTAATTCACAGCACGGCTGGGGCTAGCCGGCCAGCGCTGAACAGCACGCGTGCATTCGTAGTGTGTGTGGCGATGGCCACATTCGTTCTCAATAAGACGTCTCCGCAAGCCCGAAAGTAGAAGTTTTTATAGCTACAAGATAAGGCGACCATCATTGCCCAAGTCAGTAGTACAAGTGGAGGACGGGAGGATAGTGCCGATGAGTTCGGAATTGCATGCACCTCACCCTCTGCCATTTTGAAAAGCAGGGCCACTACTCTCTAATGGCGCACGCACGTACATGAAACAAAACACTGACGGCTGTGACTTTTCTGAACGTCAGCAACATGGTGCTTGCTTAGTTTTGTGGACAGCATATGAACAACGAAGTGCTACCTTCAGGCAAATTTGGTCAACAGAAGCTGGACTTTGCTAACATACTTGAGCATGCTCGGGGCCGGGGACCGAGCAGAAAAATGTGCAAAGAAGGCAAACTCGTGGGATGTTTTGGATGAGTTTGACACGATCCGGCTATTTGTAGGAGTTCACGACGACTAGCATTGAACCACTTTGTGTTGTGTGAGAGCTGAGGTATAAATTTGCTGCAAGGTAAAGGTCGCAAAGTTTTATAATCAACTGACATATAAATTTTAGGGGTGTGCGAATATCAATTTTTTAATTTCGAAGCGAATTCGAATAATAAAAACAAAGTTCGAATCGAATCGAATATTTTTTCGAATATTTTTCGAATACGAATACTTATGGTTTTTTGTAATATTAATGTTTTCACCATCTAGAGACACAAAAACTGCAACTTATGCACAACAAAATCGCACAAAGTAAAATTAGGAATTACACAATACCATTGCACTCAACAGATTAAGGTCTGCACTCACTTAAATGTTAACCATGGAGAAAGGTTTAACTGCTCGACATGTTCGGGGAGCAGTGACAACCTCCTGCTCGTCACCACTTTACCAGATATCGAAAACAGCCGCTCACTTGAGACACTAGTAGCTGGCGCCCGAGCCCGTGCACATTGCCGCGCGCTGATTACAGTAAAATCTTGATTATACTAATCTCGCGGGACTGCGAAAAATATTCGTATCATCCGAAATTCGTATGAACCAACGCAGACCAAAAAATTTAGCGCTAAAAAAGTTTTCGTTTATTTCTTTTCCTACTTTGGCGTAGAAGAATTCGCGATTTTTTCTGCTTTTTAAACCCCGTGTCACAAAGCAGTCCTTTCTGGAGCACGTAAAGCTTCTGCGCTCGTCTCCTCACTCGCTGTGCCCAAGCTCGCTACACGCCGCCAACGCCAAGCGTGAACCGCATGGTGCGGTTTTGCACGCGATTCGCTCGCCTCGGCTCTGCGAGCGCTGTATTTTCACGCCCACATCGACGATTTCGCGCCCGCGGTAGCGCCTACCTCGGTCAGAAAATGACGCAGTAAGCGCGCGGCAGAATGGAGGAGCCTGACTACTTGCGATGAGATCAAGACAGCCGGCTTGGCTCCGCCAGAGACGGTTAGGCTTAGCACCCCGGCAAATATTTTATGGGCGCTTTCACTAGCGGCGCGGATGATGTTTTATAGTACCGTTATCGCATGAATTATCAGCTCCTTACGCACCAAGCAACTTCGTGTCTCCCTTGAGCGCATTTCAAAGAGCGGTTAGAAGCGGTCGCTCGAGCGCCCGCCCAAATCGCGGCTGGAGCCGATGCCATGTGGACGTCGCCGGCCGCGCCGCGCGCAGCGTGGGGGTGGTTTCGCGGGCGGTGCCAGCGCGTTGGGCCGTGCGCAGAGCGTTTTCGCGAGCAGAAATTAACAGCCCGGCCGTTTCTGGAGAAAGAGTGACAAACAGGGGAGCGAGAGCCGTCACTGCTCGTTCAGGCAGTCGGGTGCCTCGCCGGCTCGTTCGTACCTTCCGCCGGGCCGCGCAGGTCCGTTCGTAACAGCCGAAATTTTTCCCATTGCAAACGATGCAATTTCGCCGGGACTTTTCGGAATTCGTATCATCATCCGAAATTCGCAACCCCCAGAATCGTATCAACGAGAGTCCACTGTAAATAAACACTGATACAGACACGCTCTGAATTTTTTTTTTTTTTTTAGTTTTGGGTGGTTCGAATATTTCGAACAATAAAAGTGTCGTTCGAATCGAATCGAATACCAAAAAATTCGAATCGAATATTCGAAGTTTCGAATATTCGCACACCCCTAAAAATTTTCGGTCTGTGGGCGATTCCCTTGTCATTTATATTTCATTCTCATGCCAACGAAATTCTCGCAAAGTGAATTTTCTCGCCAAAGTGAATTTTTCGGCATTCCCCAGCAATTTCGTTATCGCGGGGTTCAGCTGTTTTGTTGGTCAGCAGGACCAGGTTCTAAAGAAGGGCAGTGATTCAGTATGGATGCAAAAGAGGGGAAGACAGTGCATGGTAACATGATTTAGTGACGCTGCCGCTGCTGGGGTACACATGTAGCTGGCACGCTTCTTCGGCAAACGGCCCCTGACGTCGCATTATGCTCGGTGTGCACAATTTAAGGCCTTCGGAGGCTGGAGTCACTGCTTCATTGGATAGTCATGGATTTTCTGGCTTTTTAATGCTGATTTTGATTCTTTTTGGCAATGTGAATTTCGGATGATACGAATATTTTGTGACCCCCTGGTATTCGGATCACCGAGGTTTTACTCTACTTAAGTCTGGGCTGGCTTCTAAGCAGATTTCTAAAATTTGGAAGGCTGGAGAACAAAAAAAAAATCTCTTCGAATGTAAACCGGCCAAAATAGGGAGGTACAGCAGCAGCTGCAAAACTAAAACAACATTTATTAGTAGGGGAGCGCGACTATTCAAAACTTCCAAATATCAAGTTTGGCTTAGAATCGAATAGCACTATTAAACTTCCAGTATTGGCGAAGCCTTTTGAAGCTGAAAAACACAAATGCACAGTTGTTTCAATAAATTTGGATGCACGAAATTATCTGCGGTTGAAAGTAAGAAATGTTCCACTAAAGCACATGCAAAACATTCTTTTTCAATTAGTTGGGCACCAGATGTATTGCGCTTATGCTTGCAATCAACCGCTGCAAAACATGCATCGACTTCTTCGCCAGTGGCTTTCCCGCGACGCATCAGTGACGTGTGGGTAAACGGCTAGAGGAAAGCTCTTTTGGGGAGTACCTCTTATCTCTTTGGCATTTTGCTAACTCCGCCCTAGTGCGTCTCATTTGGCATCCTTGGCACAAGCATCTCATTTGGCACAAACGTCCTTGGCATAACAGCCTAGGATGTTTGTTTTTATATTTGCCACTCTGCGTTCGATGTGATCAAAAGTAGCACATGGGTGCTTGGTGCTAAGATGTAATTGAACAGGCGAAAAAAAAGATGCAGAACTGCTTCTTTTTTTTCCACTAACAGATGTTTGTTTCTGCTTGCAAAGGGAGCACACAGTGGCCCAACATACACGGAGGCTTGTCGTATTGTCGTACACTGCTGATTATCTGATAGCTAATCAGCGTGCTTGGTGTCGTGTGTCTTTGTTTTGGATTTATTTGCCTAGCACTGCTTTATATTTCAGTACGCCTATGAGAGGTAGTCACTTTGTGGTGCCCCAGGTTGTACCTTTTGCTGCATCCCTTTGTGTAGTAGTATCGCACTCATTATGGCCTACAACACTCATTAGTGTTCACTGCTTAATATAACCTTTGTGAGGTACCCAGGGTTAAAGATCAAGTATGCATTATGACCACAACGTCCTAATGAATTAAGGGAGGAAGGAATGGTGTAGAAGGAAGGCAGGAAAGTTAACCTGGCTAGAGCCTAGTTTGCTATCCTGCACGTGGGAGAGAGAAAATAGGCAAAAAATAGAAAAGAAAGAATGAAGAGAAGTTGGAGTAGACACGTATGCCTAGCACTGAAGCACTGACACTGGAGGCGTTCAGTCTATAGTCTGGTGTTTAAGTTCGTCGCCTGTAGAAAGCGTAAAAGTCCCTTAGTCGCCTTCTGAGCGGATGACAGAGAGGGCCCGAAGCGCAGAATCTTCTCCTCCGAAAATGGCCGCCGAGAGTCCAGGTTCCTCAGTGCTGACAACAGCCTTTTTCTTTCAGGCGAATAGCGTGGGCACTCGCATAAAACGTGCCGGATCTTCTCCGGCGTGCCACACGTTTCGCACTCCTCACTTGCTGCCATTCCTATTGTGTATAAATAAAGCACTTGTAAAAGCCACCCCCAGTCAGAGACGGCAAAGAAGAGTTGCGTATATGCCCATAGTCAGTTTTGACGATATAATTGCATGATTATTAATGAGAGTTGTATGTCATAGTGAGCGCGATAGTACTTGTGCCTGATCTGTACAAAGGACCCTTGATGTAGCTGCACTCAGCAGAGCAACACTGGTGTACTGCTGTGATGTTCTTTGACTACCTTTGGATGCACTTGTTGGCATACCTGCACTCGAGTTGGAGCTGTTCCGTGTTGTGTCTGGAGTGCCACCAGAGCGATGCTAGTGTGTCTCCTCGCACTGATGTTCCTTGTTCCGCCCGTGCAGTGCTCAGCAGGGGGCGCCAGTGCGCGGCAGCCGGACCTCGCTGCACTCTAGCGCCAAGGAGAGCGACAGCGACAGCATGGCCGAGTACGGGGAAGGCGACCCGGGGCAGTTTTGGCGAGGACGGCTCCTTCATCGGCGAGTACGGCCCCAAGCGCCGGCAAGCAGCAGCAGCAGCAGCAGCAGCAGCGGCCCCCCGAGGCCACTTCGCCTTCGGCGCTGGCCACCTTCGTCTGAGGCAGCCCCCCTCCTCCTCCTCCTCCTCTGTTTTTTTTGGCTCCTCGCTCTTCCCCTCCGCCCGCTGGCTGCACCGCTGTCCATCTCTCGGGAGCCTGCCGCCTGCAGTGCGGCCTAGTCAGCCTGAGCAATGCTGTGTGACCCCGAGAGGCTTTGCTCTTCGCTGCTGTGTGGCCGCATGTGCGTCGACCCGTGCAGCTTCCGTAGGACGTGCAGGGAAATACTGCAGCACGCACAGCATGAGGACGGAAGAGGAAGACGCGGGAGATTGTGCGTCCCTTCCGTTTCGCTATCAATTGTTGTCGCGGTGCTTTCGTAACTTGACGAGGATTCGTTGGCCTGAGCAAAGGTTTTCGTTCCTGTTCCGCGGTACCTACTGGGGCGTCCTACGCGTTGAGGGAGCGGGGTTGTGAAATTTGGTGCACTACGTTGAATTCTAGACAAGCCCAGTGCGCCGCGGAAGCTGCCCTGGTGCAACAACGGCCGACTAACCTTAGTGCTTCCGCACCGCGCAAGCGCAGTCGGTGCAGCCAGTGGGGGGAGTGGCTGGCTGGCTTCTTCTGCACTGTTGCCGGAAGCGCCCGGCGGGGGCGAGAGTGTTTCCGTCCTCCGAGGTCACAAAGGCCCCGGGGAGAGCAGGAACGGTGTGGGGGGCCCAAGCACAGACCCGGGCTCCAGCCTCTCTCTGCAGTGCACATTCCAGTAGATCTTAAAGTTATCCTTCAGAGGGGAGCTCCGACGCATTTTTGTGTTGTTTCATCCGTCGTTCTTTACCCTGTCTGTGACTTGTCTCCAAGAGGCTACATGTGCATCAGCTGTTTTTAGTTTTGTACATAGTACGACGACATTTTTTTCGTATTTTTTAGACGGCACCGCAAGAAAATGCAAAAGGCAGCTGCTGTTGTGGTAGCTAATGGCTTCGATCTTTCATTCTCGTGGAGCTTTGAAGGTGGCACTGCCTGCCACTGCTATGCGCCGTCTTCACAGCTCTGGGTGAAACTATTAGGGCTGCGCCCTCGGTTGTCGGCTCTTTCGGACAGCGTGCGTCAGCCTGCTTCGAACTAAAATGGGCTTCAGCTTTGGGCGTGTGGTCGGGCGAGGCTATGGCTGCGGCTTGTACAGTACGAGGAAAAGCCAAGAACTCACGACCACATGCCCAAACTTTTGCCTTGTATCCACCCACCTATGGCCGAAGCAGGCTGTCGTAGTATCCAGCTACTTCCAACGTACTGGCTGGGCCTGCACATCCATCGGCACGCGGTACAATGCTGTGCTTCATTTGAATTACATTTCCACCTGATGAAATTAAAGTATTTTATCGACAACAACATTTTGAGGTCATTTTGCATGTTGTGCAGCGCTGGAAGTGAGCGGGGCGCAACCGGGGCTAGCCAGTGCAACTAAGGCAAGCAACTGTGAAGCTTTTCTCACTGCCTAAAAAAACAAACGTAGCAGCAAGCTGTAAGAGAGTGTTTTAGTGGACTTTTTAGCCACAACAATATCGCGTGTTGTGTTTCATTACCTCCCATTTGGTGCCACCAGTGTGGCCAGCCCTGCGTAGTGGGCGGCAGCGATGCTTCCCTGCTGCCGCCTTCTGCGCGAGTGCAGTATTTGCACTCCGAAGCAGACGAATCTCATTTTGTGTTTTAGCTTGCAGCCGTTTGCAGGCCAGCTGTGTTCATATTGGGGGATTATACTCGCCTAGTGGTTGGTGTTTACGATGTTATTTCGTAATTTTTTTTTTTTTCCGAAGTCCCATGTCTGTGGCCAGTAATGTCGCTGCGTGGTAGGCCTGTCCTCACTATAGTTCATGTGACGTGGTGTACATGGGTTGCAGATGTGTATTTTGAGCTTTGTGAAGAAACCTCAAGATCGAAGCGAGTTGTGTTATTTTGCTGAAAGAAAATAAAGAGCTGGCCTTCCGCTGCGATGCATGTTTGTTTATTGCATCTTGAACGCACTTAAAAAGCACACCGATAAGGGTTGCATCCTCCATTGCTTGGTATGCTTGGCTGTTTTTAAAAAATGGCACCTGTCAGGACACAACTGCGTATCACTTGGAATAGTTTACAGTTCACCACGCCGCCAAGTGCAACTGCGAGAATGTCAACAGTAAATGAGAACAACCTTATTGCTATTCATAGTCCCCTGTACGTGTCTGTTAACACACGAAAGATGCATCTGTATTGTATTGTTCGTGTTAACTGCGCACACTGGAATCTGCAACAGAAAAACACGAGAACAAAAGCAACTTAACTCCTGTTAGGTGTATACAACATTTCATTGCTACCGGTAAGAAATAATCGTGTGCAGCTACAAAAATAAAAAACTCAAAATAGAACTTCAGGACAACTTCCCATGGCTCTTGCATAAACACGCTGGAGCAGCTGAATAATGTCCTGTTGGTTCTGCTTCATGAAACACTGATGTGCACTGTGCCATCTGTTGGACCTGATGTGAAGCAACTACACATTGGATGCGACTCATCAATCTAACCAGTCAAGTACTTGGAATTCTTCGTGACTATTCAAATAAGTGCAAACACCCACATGTTAAGATTGAATGAGAAATGAGCGAAACTACGGTACCAATATCCTCTTGCCTAAATATGGGCCATGGGGGAAACTTCCTTTGGTACTTGTTTGGCACTGTTGTACAACTAACACTCCAAAGCAAAAGTCCAGGTTTGATGCATATTAGACCCAAGTAATGCTTTTACCGTATTTTCCGGCAAGTAATGCTTTTAAGTGAAAGTCCAGATTTGAGGTATGTCGGACACAGCCAACGCTTTAATGAAGTCCAGATCATACCCAGCTAATACTTTGAAGAAAAATCCAGATTTTATGTACATCAAACCCGACTGTTGCTCTGAAGCAACAGTGCAGATTTGGTGTAAATCGAACACAACCAATGTTCTGAAGAAATCATGTATGTGACCCAGCTAGCACTCTGAAAAAGTCCAAATTTGATGCACATTAAACCCAACTAACACTCTGAAGCAAAAGTCCAGATTTTATGTATACATCGGACACACTCTAGATATGTCGGACCCAACAATTGCTCTGAAATAAATTGGACCCTATCGATTCTCTGAAGCAGAATTCCAGATTTGGCATATATCAGACAACTATTGCTTTAAAGCAAAAATCCAGATTTGGTGTATAGCAGATGTAACCAATGCTCGAAGAAAAAAATTTGGAGTGGCTTAGCTCGGCTGTGCCAGGATATACGTAGCGTGAGCTAAGGTTCAGCTGGTTGTTCTTAGCTTTCCTGGCTGTCTAGCAGAGCTTCTAGCTTCTGCTTCAAGGACACACACACGGTACAACGCATTATGACACATGCATATTATCAAGCGGCTCCCGCGCAGCGTCACTAACGCCCAAGCTAAGCTGTTCCACAGGCGCACGACGGTGTTGCTGCGACGACGCGCCATCGGTTCACACCCGGCCACCCTCGCCGTGATCATCAAGGGACGGAGGCCACCACGTGCCGCGCTTGCGCTGCACGGCTCTCCAGGAGCCACGCAAAACTGCTCAACCTCAGCCAGTGTAGCTCACGCTACAAAAATTTAATTTCGTGCTGAAGAAAAATTCTAAATTTGATGCACATTAGGATCAACTAGTGCTCTGAAGCAAAAGTCCAGGTTGGACATAAATCAGACTTAACTAATGCTCTAAAGCAAAAGACGAAATTTGACATATATAAGACACAACTAATGCTTTGAAGGATATTTCCAGATTTAATGTATGTCAGACTGAATGTTTTGTCTGAAGAAAAAGCCATATGTATATTGGACCCAACTTAATCTCTGAAGCAAACATCCATATTTTTATTTAAATTGAACATAACGCTCAGAAGTAAAAAGAGCAGGTTTGACGTATATTGGACACAGTTAAGGCACTGAAGCAGGAGTCCAGATTTTATGCATATACGACCTGACTACACTCTGAAGCATAAATTGAAATTTGACATAGTATATGGGCCCCAGCTAAAGCACTGAAGCAAAAGTCCCTACTTGATATATATCGGACAAAGCTAATGCTCTGAAGAAAAGTCTGTGTTTGACGCATGTTGGACACAACTAAAACTGTGAAGCAGAAGTCCAGGTTTGACATATATCAAACCAAACTAATGCTCTGAAGCAAATGTCTATACTTGACATATATCAGACACAGGTAATGCTCTGAAGCAAAAGTCTGTTTGACGCTTGTTGGACACAACAAAAGCTGTGAAGCAGAAGTGCAGGTTTGACATATATCAAACCCAACTAATGCTCTGAAGCAAGAGTCTAGATTTGACACTTATCAGACGAAACTAACGCTCTGAAGGAGAAATACAGATTTGTCGTGCATTGGACTCAACTAAAGGTCGGAAGAGAGAGAGAGAGAAAAACTTTATGTGAGCCCCATGGGGCTAGTCTGGGTGGCGGGTGACCGGCGGTGGTAACCGGCCGGTGACCACTGCAGCTCGCTGGAATAAAGAGTGCAGTTGCAGATCTGGCATGTAAATTTTACCCAACCTCAGTACTATCCGTAGGTTTGTGCGACCTACACACGTCATGCATAGTGAGAGCGAAGTGCAAGATCAAACAGGTGGTAAACTGTTTCCTGCTCATTAAGGTAGTGTTGATCATTTCATTCTGGAGATACTAGCAGAGAAAGTCCTTTAGTCCTTCTCACTGTTTATACCCAATGAAAGGTTGGAATACCGAACATGGTAAGCGCAGTCTTCGCAGCTGGAGGACAAGAGTAGCCAAGAATAATGACATCTAATCGAAGTGGGTGACCACGTGTGAAATACAAGGTGCAAGTGACAGATTGTTCCTGCTGGCAATCGCCTTGCGCGGGCAGCAGACACTAGGAGAAACGATTACTCTCTTTGTCTTGTCTGACAGAACGACACTGGTTGTTTGCCTAACATGCCAGGCACTCGATGAAGCTGCAAGGTAAAGTGACAGATTGTTCCGCCCAATGCGAAACCAAGGGCAAGTGACAGTGCCGTGTTCCTGCTGCGTATACACTGGAAAGTGACAGATGGTTCGTGGTGGCACTATCTCCTTGCGCGGGGGCAGATATTTGGCGAAAAGATGTACTCTCTTTTGTCGTCTGACACA
>CM023457.1:110132856-110213987 GCA_013339765.2 Haemaphysalis longicornis
AGGTTTGGTAGGATGGTGATGAGGGTGATTATGAGGGGAAGAAGAACAAAGCACATTTCGTTCTGGGTGTCACAGTGTTTTAGGCGCCCAAACAATAAAAATACGACGTTTTCGATGCTCACCGCCAGTGCTAAATATATAATTTACCCCACGAAGCGTTCTATCCTGTAATATATGGGTCCGTTTCTCTAAAGGGGAAATGCAGCCAGATGTCTAACAGCAGGCAACAGCCGTGATTACAACCGATCGTATGCACAGAAAGAGTGAGGAGGAGATAAGATGCGCTGCCCCATCCTTGAAGTGTGAGATTCGGGAAGTAGCAGGTAGCGAAAAGAGGAGGACCCCAATTTTGCGGATTACGCTGTAATGAATGCGGCAAAACAGTCTTACAGCGAAGTGGCTATGGCTAGGATCCAGCAGATTGCCGCAGACAACAGAGCGATGTAGGCAAGAGTCGCACGCGAGCGTAGCGCCACGTGGCGGCCCCCACTCCACCGCGGTCGTAAACCTGTGCCCCGCACCTCCAGCATGCGGACGGAATTATAAAGAATAAGAAAGCTGTAATGATTTCTGCGTTTTGATTTAGGATGATTTGCATTGCCTGGATGCCTTCTCAGCAATGCATTTTGCCTTAGATGTGAAGCATATTTTAGGGGATCAGTGTAAGCTGGGGTTTTTGTAAGCTGGCTTCACCACATTGTGTTTTGCACAGTGAAGCATGGACATCTAGGGAGGGAGCATGATTACAGAAAACGGCTCTAACTCTTGTGTTATCGAAAGTTTCCACGAAGAAATTATATAATAATTAGCCGCAAAGACGACTCCATCATTCGTATTTCTCCACTTTGGGTGAGATGTGAAACGCTGTGGACGAAACGATCCGGGCCTGCAAGTCACGGAGAACTTACAGCGGCATTTTCGGCAATATATGTTAGGTGCAAAAGCAGGGTCTCCGACGAAGGGAGAGGGTCCGCCTGCTCTGCTGTTTCTCCAGCCTTGCATCGTTAGGGCAAGCTCCACCAATTTTCTGGGTACCACGCTATTTCCCGCGTTTCTATGGTGAAAGGCCGAGGCGTCCTATTCTGCAAAAACAGCCGAGGTCGTTCTCCAGTACTTTCTACAAAACAGCCGCCGTTGTAAAGACTAACGAGAAAAATGCAATTTTGTGGGGCATGCATACCCGCGACTCCAGAGTAGTCGCCGAGGGTGTTGCAACACTGCTAACTACGCACGTTGGCATCGGGGAACGAAAGTTGGAAGTCTGCTCACGTGACTGCACGCGAGCAGAACAGGGACATGAAGCCGTCCAGAAGAAACATTTATTAACGAGCAGAAGTAGTCGGCGGTGGTGGCCACTGTTTTGGAGGCGACCGCGAGCGCCCGGGCGACCAGGACAGCTTGATTTTTCCGGTACGGGCAGCGAACTGCCCCTCGCACTTCTCAAACGTGGTTATTATTGGATGGGGTTCTCCCGGGAATCTACAAATCAGAAGCTGGGAGCTGCTGAGCAACTCTCATGCAGTACAGTCGGGTGACGGGTAGGTTAGATGTAGTCTTGCTAAATTTGTAAACATGTTGATATTAAAACGGTACTCTGATAGAAATTTTTAGTTTAACCATCAAATGAACTTTGCAGTGACTGCTGTTTCCACAGAACTTTATTGCAGAATAGACGTAGACTAATTGTACGGCCAAATGCACCCTCTTACCTATAATTGTATATATTAAGAGGTGAGCCCCTTAGGGGCTCGCATTGTCTCCGTAGCTCTCGGTAACAATGTCACGTGACGGCCGGGATCAGTCGCCGCAGTCAGATAACGGAGCCAATTAGAGCCACACGGCGTACCGTAACGGCGTAACACAGAGGCTTCGGAAACCAAGCAGTTTATATAATCATAACCGTGCGAAACTTCAGGACCGCGGGCGATTGTCATACATCTCCACGTTGTTTAGCACCAACACAACGTGACACACAAAAAACTAAAAAAAAAACGTTAGCACACAAAAAACAACAGCTACATTTGTGGCAAAATCTGCGCATATACCCAGCAGCCCTTGCGGCCATATAGTTGGGAACGCCCCTAGGGCTCGTTTTTACGAAAAAAAGGGGCCGCCAAAAACGACGCGTTCCAAACTGCGCAGTAAGGCGCCGGCACGTGCGAGATCCCGCAAGCGCTGTTCCAGGCAGGGTGCGCTCAAGTACCGCGAAGGAGGGAAATTTGAATTGCATTGGGAAAACCTCCGTTCGATTGATCAAGAGAAGAGTGAGACAGGGAGACGAAGAGCGTGATGGGTCGTAGCAGTGAGAGGATAAACGACGCCACAGCCCGTTCCGGCGAATCACTGCTCTCCACTTGCGAAAGCTTTCACGTTGAGTTTCGGAAATGTGTTAATTGTTTTGTCCGTAAAGCATGCAGGGTGATTATTCTGACGGTGATGTGTCAGTCTTTTTACCCTTCGTATCTCTAAACCTGTATGTGGATGGCTTATGGCTGTAAACAGAATGCCGGTTATCGGAAACACCTACATATGAAACTTTATTTGAAATGCTATTTTATCCCCTCAATGCAACCAATAAATGCACTGCTGTATCAACCATGCTGGCTGTTCAGGAAAAAAATCTAGTTTATATCACATAAGTATGTAAGGCTCGTGGTTCAAATAAACCTGTATAGCATTTTATTTCGCATACCTCTAAATACAAGACTGCAAGTGTCGACTGGATGATGCAAGCTTTTCGTGAATAAGGAGCACCAGAAGTGTTGGCAAGGGGATATGGGTCGTGCCTTAAATCCTTCCCATCTGCAGACTAAACTGCACTGTGCTCATAGGCTTCAGGTACATACTGCCAAGGCTACAAATTTAGTCAAAATCCGCTTATACGTAACAGTATACCCGTACCGAGATTGCCTCAACATGACGTTGATTTTCATAACTTACGGGGTCTGGTTTTCAACCACCTATGCCTTTTCTCTGGCTTTATTGTTGCCTTATGCGTAAAATAAGCCTAACGAATTATCATTCAGTAAAGAAATTCTCAATGGCATTGATAAAATGCGTGGTTCCGTTGCTGTTTTCCGAAGACACTTTTATATCTGTTTCCAACAAAACGTGGCTGCTTTATCAGAGAAGTTGCGTTTAAAATTTAGTCCACGCTACCGCTAAAGACACCACCCTATTTTGGCCAGAGTCATTGTGTGGTCCCATATACGGCCGCGACGAATTCACGACGCCAAAGCCAAAAAAGACGCCACCTCCTGAAGCGAAAGTGATGTCCAGCGAAGCTGTTTGGAAACCGGTAAACATGCTGATGGGGGAGGGTACAATGTTCCCGTTGTCTCGGCGGGTTTTCGCTTCCACTCCTTCTGTGGCGGCAAACGGACGCACGCATGCGCTTGGCGTCTTGGGCGAGAACTGCTGGTTCCTGCATAGACTGACGCATGCGTTAGCTCTCAAATGACGTCCCTTTCGATGGTAGCTCCAAACCTAATCTTTATCAGAACACATATTGGGGGGGGGGGGGTCCCCATTGTTTACCGGCGCCTTATCATTCATGATGAGGTTTCGATGCTTGTTTTGTGGTTTTAGGGGCGAAGCACCTTAAGGCCGCGGCTTGTCCATCCAGCGTCTGGCGTCCGTGCTCACGGCACAGCACCGCGTAAATCGAAACATCTGTGAACAAAAGATTCACGAAAGGTTAACAAGAACAAAATAAAAGGTTCACAAAAGGTTATAGAGAGAGATAGATAGATAGAGAGAGAGAGAGATACACAGCACCATGTAAATCGAAACATCTGTGAAGAAAAGGTTCACAAAATGTTAACAAGAACAAAAGAAAATGTTCGCAAAAGGTTAGAGAGAGAGAGAGAGAGAGAGAGAGAGAGAGAGAGGAGAAGAGAGAGAGAGAGAGAGAGAGAGAGAGAGAGAGAGAGAGAGAGAGAGAGAGAGAGAGAGAGAGAGAGAGAGAGAGTGCTCCTGGAGCGCCGTGCTGCGCATGCACGAGGAGCATTGGATTGAATTGGATTGTAATGGTTTGAATTTGGATTAGCTTGGATTGGTTTAAATTGAATTGTATTACATTGGATTGGATTGCGAATCGTTTTAGCAGCAGTAAGTACTCTCACGGGCGATTTGCGGTAAGAACGATCCCCAGTGCTTCGTCCACTCGTCATGATTCCCTTCATGGAGATGCGTGAATGTTTTTTTTTTACAGGAACACGGAGCTCTATGCTGCACGCCTGATTAGCGTGGCGCATGCGCTCGGCATCTGGGGCTGCTGGGTCCTGCCTGGGTTTTTGCTTGCGGCCGAAATTTTCCGACCAATGAGATGCTGACAGTTTCGCTGCGTAACCGTCGTTGCAAAACACTTGAGAGATTGCGTTTGCGTACTCCGAGTTCCACATCTACAAATTTTGTCGCAAACGTGCGCGCGTTCTGCCTTTTGTAGGGATGCTGTCCCAAATAGCCGCTCGCTTTAACTCTGTTCATCTGAAAACTGTAAGTCACGCAAAATAACTAAACATTTCTGCCAGACTGCTGATTTCTCTGATCGGTCAGCACGCCTAGTGCAGTGAAGTTTACGCGCCAAGGCATAGGAGCATGCAGGATGCCGTTAGGAGGGTTTCTAATCATTGAAATCCCGGTGGACCATCTCCACTAACGTGAAACCTGAGGAGGGGCGAAGCATGCAGGTATAAGTGTTTTCTTGGCGTTGTGGCATTTTTGTCCACGGAGATGAAACCGCTTGGGGGTAGGGCAATGCAGCTTTGCTGTAAAAATCTCGTGTCTTTGAAGTACGAAGCGTTCTAGCGCGAGGCCTAAGCGGATGTGCCGGTGTGTTTTAGTACGCTTTACTAAGCGTTCCAGTGCGAGGCGTAAACGAGTGTCCCAGTGTTTTAGTACCGTGACTACACGAGACGACGGTTACGGCGGCGACATGAGACGCCAATAGACAGAACTTCTAAGGGGCTTTACTACTAAAAAATTGGAACGCGTATGCTGTATCTGCATTTTATAGGCAATGTTAAGACGGTATAGGATTGGGTGGGGCAGTAACGCCTGGCTGCGGACACATATCGTTGACAAGGTTTGCCTCCTTCATGTTCGACTGCACATCGAAAAATATTAAAAGAATAAATTCCACAGAGCTTACGATGTAATTGCTATGTCGGTTCGGAACTGGAGCTGAATTATTTGGAGCGCGGTAGAAGGGCCAGTCATTTAGACACACAATCATCACACAAGGGTGGTTTGAAGTTATTTCGGATGTAATAGAATTTTTTCCCATTAGCTGAAAGCATAGTGGTTTTTCGTTTCAAAAACGGACGCAACATCGGGGTACTAAAATGAAAAAACATTTCTCGCTAGCAATTTTACATTGTTCCGGCATTTCCAATTAACTTGTTTTTGTTCTAACGTAATTGAAAACGGCCACGATACATCTATTTCAAAGGAGAACGAAAAAGGCAGAAAAACGTGCCTTGTTGCAAGCTTTGTTGAGAGATGTCTGCAGTCAAGTTGATAAAAAACACAAAATTGTTGGTGGTTCGCCTAGTATAAAGGACGGTATTGCTCCAGGCTTAGTACCAACGATCGCAGAGACACACCTCAAGCCTTGTTCTTAAAATTCATTGGGTGAGTGACTACTGCTTTACTTAGAAATTCGCAGAGATATTCATATCGAGAACTACGAACTCGAAATGTACAACATTATGATTTAACCCAGCAGTTTGCGTTAGTTTGGCCGTTTGAAACTGTGATTGCAGAAAATTAGGATTACTAATAGAAGTTGTTCGCAATACCGGCTTATGGTTTCTCACTCTGACACATGGTGCCTTGATTTGTGTTGAAATAGCGCACTAGGCTCTTGAATAATCTGAATTTACTTAGGAATGTTTTCCGTGAACCTGTCCACGAATGTTTGCCCGAGGTCAATACACTGACTTCGCAGAAACGCCCATTAAATCCCCGAGTTTGAAGTGCTAACTATATTCCCAACATGTGGTTAAGGAACCACCGTAAGGTGCGGTTTTAAATTTTGTTATTATTTTTATTTGGAGTCATTACAGCATGCTTGTAGCAGCCGCTGCGTGTATTGGAATATCACGCTTTTGTTGCAAACTTTACAAATATAAATGCAATCTTTTTTTGCAATAAAGAAACCCTTCTTTTATTTCAGCAACAATACAGCCATGTTCCGCGTCTTCGGAATCCAGCTTCTGGTCGCGGTTACAGTCATTCTGGGTAATGATGCAGTTTTTTGCTCAATCACGCACCGTAGGCATCAGGGAGCGTTTGAAGGCCCGGGAAGCATCCATCTAGGTTTCGTTGATTAGGCACAGAAACGTAGAAACTCTCTGAAGTTATGACTGCTGTACTTTGTGATAGGCGCCGAATAAACTGAACAATTGTGTCGAAGAAACGCTAAAAAATATCTGTCTTATCATTAAAACCCCCGTTCGAGAAAAAAACATGTACACAAAATTCGTCTTCGCTGAATCCCAATATAGGCTACTTCAAACATCTTTACTAACTTTTCAGAGGTGCGTTTGCTACGTTAAGCGATACATGATAAACTGCGCGAGCAATCTGGCATGCCTCATTTTGACCCAATCAGAATGTTATTTTTTTTTTCAAAAAAAGGTACCTAGAAAAGGCTGACGATCAGAAACGAGCACAAAAGTGAGACGAAAAGTTGAAACACATTTTAGAAGAAAAAAACCGTTCGCATTGGGCCTTCAAAGCGGAAATTATGGTGAAAATAATTTTCGCACAACTTTTAAAAGTCTCCCAGTGGCTTGATGACGTTGGTATTCATTGAACAAAATTTGCCAACCAAAAGTAAGAACCACCGCGTTTCGATGCATTTACTCGCGCTGTTAAAGACAGAATGACGTGTCTCTCCCCTCAAACGACCGTAAGCATTTTGAGAGCATTGAATATATATTATTACGTGGTAGGATAACTTTCATGTGTAGATATACACCTACATAATTACAGCATATTTACGACGGGGGTAGCGATACAGGGAGAGAGAGAGAGAGATAGAAAGATAGATAGATAGATAGATAGATAGATAGATAGATAGATAGATAGATAGATAGATAGAGAGAGAGAGAGGAAGAGATAGAGAGAGAGAGAGAGAGAGAGAGAGAGAGAGAGAGAGAGAGAGAGAGAGAGAGAGAGAGAGAGAGAGAGAGAGAGAGAGAGCCGGGTTGCATTGCTCGCAGGCTGGAGCGGAGATCATCTCCCTCTTCCTTTTTTGCCAGCTGTCATTCGCTGCAGTTTCACTGGGCACTTTCTTCTCTGGCGTCGTTTTGTATGCAGTGCCGAGTAACTTACAAATTCTCCTGTGAGATGACCCTCCGTGTTGAAAAGGCGCTGTCCCTGTGCTTACTGCCGATCGACTTTGGTCACAGCTGGGAGCTAGGGGATACGTGAGTTGTAGAGTTTCATACGGCTGACATGGACAAGGTCATTGTGAGGGGTGGAATCCGAGGTAGAGGGGTTAAGTGGAGCAACTTCAAACGTGACAATATAATGAATTTTGGAGGACCATCTTAAGCTGTCAAAACCTGGGCTAAGATTAGGGCTTCAGAATTAGGAGTAGCAGTAGTTCGAATATCAGTACGTTGGTGTCGGCTGTTGTGTATAGCGTTTCGCATCTTATTAGCGCGTCCATATTAACAGGAATTTTAGGAGGAGGAAACTGAAATGGCATAGACGGGGCGTGTTTGTTTATTTCAACACTGATTACCGGTTAATTATTTGAAGACTTTTCTAAACGTAAACCCATCTTTAGCTACCCCGTGTGACCCGGCTTTGCATCAGGCTAGAAAAACATGTGGGAACCAGTTGAACTTACAACCACCCAGCCAAAAAGCCAGACCGCAAAGGCCGACTGCACTCAAATTTTTGACGACGTAAAAATAATGCCGACTAATAGTACACATAAAGAGAATGCGAAATGCAAAATACTGCGTTTCAACTATACACGCGCGTTACGCGGACAGCTCGCGAAATTTGCGTTTTCGGAACCGAAACAGAATAAAAGAGGCAGGCGGCCGGACGTGACGTACGTGATGGAACGAAAGCGGCCGCGCCAAAACCAGCGGCCGCTCAGAGCCGCCTTTAAATGCGCGTGGTAGCGTCGCGTTTCGCACTGTTATTCCCACAGAAAAACGTCCACCAACGCTTGCCCAGGATAATGGACTTCCGGAATTACAACGTCCCGTTGCTATCAATCGAGATGAAGGGGATCGTACGACAGTTATTTAACTGCCTCAGTAGCAACCCTTGTCGTTGCGAATAAAAATATGGCCCGTGATGTACTGATTCTTGCTCGTACGACATCAAAAAGCAGCTTTGGTTATCCGGCGCCTCGGCTATCCCTCACTTCTCTTTTTGATGGGACAAACCTCGCACTTGCGGAGATCAATCACCATTATATTTACTATACATTACGCGCAAACAGCTTCGTTAATATTGGGCCAGTATTTTGCTCTTCGCTACACATGGGGAATCGAATTATAAAATAGGCCTGAAACCATAAGTCAGCTTACACAGCTAAATAATGCACTAAAACACGAAAAAAGTTACCTATCTGCCGCTGCTTTCTACTTTCACCAGAGGCATGTGCAGTGGAAAACATTTTACTTGCACGCAAACAAAATCACAAACAAACAAAAAGTAAATACTTCACTTGGGAATTGAAAAAAATCTAGTTTGTCTTTTAGGACAAGAGCAGTTCCGTTAGCTTACGCACTTCGCGCAGACGACGGCCGGTATTTGTGCTTATGTATTTGTTACTAGGGGCAAGGCTGATTTTGGTTCACTTAGCGAGTGAAGCAAAAGTCGACAAATATTCATACGCGCATGTACAACACCTCTAGTTAGGTCGTCAAACTTTTGGAAAGGTCTAAGGGATGGAGGTGGCTTGGGGCCAGCCCAAATATGGCAAATTATCGACGCGGAAGTGCAAGTGGTCGAGAATTTATAAAAATCCCCTTTTTCTGTGATAGATGCAATAGGAATGATAAATGTACGGTAAGTGCACGTTTAGCGCTATTTGTCGAAGTAAAAATATTGTTTTAAAGCAAAATACTTTTGCTAACTCCAGGACGTTCGCAAGCGCGTGTATAGTTTGTAGGCTTCTACTCTATTATTGCAATAAAAAAGCGGATATTGCTACCCATGCGGTTAGTTTTAAACATGATGGCGACGGTGGTATAGATGATGTGGTTTAATGCGAGGATGCTTCACAAGCGATGAGGCGCGCCGTAATGAAGGGCTCCGGATTAATTTTGACCACCTGGAGATCTTTAACGTTCGCCGAAATCTCGAACACACGGGCGCTTTTGCTTTTCGCCTCTATCAGAAAAGCGGCCGCCATGGCTGGGGATCGAACCCGCGTCCTCGTGGACGGCGGTACAGCGTGGTAGTGCAGCAAAAGAAACCTAGGGTGAACACACCTCTTCGCCCGGCGGAGCGCCGTGAAAGTCGCCGGAGAAGCGCGGGCTCAACGGGAAAAGTTCTTCTCCGTCACTGGCCGCTCGGAACTTGTTTCGGCGAGTTTCCGCCAGGTGCGAACGTCGTCTGCACGGAGGTACTTTGAGCGATCGTACCTAGTGTTCCTGTGCTTATAAAGTGGATGATTTCGTCATGGTGATTTTAAGAGCTTGGACTACTTATTTGGGCCAAATTTGGGCAAAGAAAAATTTCAGTGCAGTTGGCCTTTAAGCTACTGCAATTTCTTTACAAATTTGTGGAATCAGGAGATGTTACAAACTATATTTTTTGTGGGTGCATGGGTAAGTCTCTGGCATCAAACACACGTCGCTGAAGAGCTGTCTATTACCTGAACGCTCACTGGTGGATCGCAATAAAAATTTCTGTTGAGGCGTTTCTGCGCACGCAACAACAAAAACTCCGCAATTGATATTTTGAGTCCTGATTTTGCCGGGATATTTCGCTGTTTTAGAGCGTAAAGGGCGGACGGGATGTTGTGAATGGGGTAGGTAGTAGTATATGAAAGAAGCAAGCACCCAGCTAGGTCTTGAGAAGTATTTGTCTGTGTTAGGGATAGGAAAAATAAACACGAAAACCAATTTGCTGCCTAATTGACAGCCGTGACTTTTGCATTTTGTTAAAATGACAGTCGTAAAATACAGTCAGTGGTCGTTCCAGCTCGGTGTGTCCTTTCGGCGACGTCTAAAGTTTAAAGCATTGTCTTTTGCATGACCTTAATCCCAGGTTGTATATCGCTTTCAGCTGCAGGACATGCCTTTGGGCCCATGTTTTCTGTCATGTAAAAGTAGAACCTAAAAGCACCCCAAGAATTCCGAAGCACTTGTTCTGATCGGGGAATGCCAAAGCAATAATATTCAGTTGGACATCTTTGCGTGCTTCTTCTAGTGAATTTTATGTCCCCGCAGCCAATTATAGTTCATGACTGTGCCGTGAGGCGCTGGGTGCACGATCCTTAACGTCGGCCAGTCACAGATCCCGCTGTGTGGCTATGCGAGATTGTTAGCTGGGTATTTCGAGGTGTCCCACTGGAGTTTGGGAATGGGTACTGAGTGTGGGTGGTTGCGTTGACATTGCAGCTAAGTCGGAGCTAGTGATTTGGCCATGGGCTTATAGTGGTTTCTGCCATCCTCACTGGGCAACCTACCGGAACGGTTATGCTGAAGGGCCCGTAGGGGTGGCGCGGTGGCCAAGCCGTTGTGCTACTGCTGTGCCGAAGGATGTGGGTGCGAACGTTGCTGCAGTCACCGCTTTTCAGACGGAGCGAAAAGCGAACACGCCCGTGTGTCGAGGTTTCTGCGCACGCTAAAGATCCCCAGTTTGCTGAAGTTTATTCCGAGTTTCCCACTACGCGCTCCTCATTTTTTATCTCACGAAAGCCATCCTTGCCGCCCCGAGTAATGCCTTAGGGCGTGGAGTCGGTGGCACCGTTGGAATAAGCTTCTATGCAGAAGACGACATGACACGCGCCGAAGAAACTGCCTCGCAGTAGTAGCAGCCGCTTGGATTACTGCTAAAAAGAAAAACTATTGGGTTGATTGGAGAAACCGTGAGCCCGGTGCAATAATGAATGGTTGCATCTTCCAAACGTACACAATCTGGGTTTTCATTCACATGTTTTTTGTCAGTGACATGCTAAACGGTGATGATGCTTGTGAGTCACTGGGGCAGTAATGCGTTAAACCGTCATGACATTCCCGGTCAATGTTTTCAAGACAGGATGGTTTATTTACTCGAACATCATGTAATCTCAATCACACCTAAGGGTCTGATTCTCACCACCTCCCTTTAGTTACAAGTCATAGCTATCAGATGCGCAAAGCAGTTAGGGCGCTGCGTGCCAGTAGATGATTGTACCTTACAATGCTTCTTGTGCTCTGATTCTGTGCGCTGGAAGCTTGATATGACTGAAAGAGTGGTAGAACAGCGCGTGCGAAGATGTCCAGGCGAATTAGTGTCGGCCGGCGCCAGTTCCTACATTTGCTCATTTTAACGAAAGACCTAACCTTTTGATGACATTGTGGTATAGCGGAAGACGAAACGTTGTGACAATATTTAGAGAAATCCACAATTACAGTTCTGAACATATTTAAGTTGTAGTAATAAACATTTGTAGCAGCACTTTTGTTTCTTAGTGATTTAACGACATCGAAAAAAATTCCGTCCATAAATATCTGGAGCAATATTCGGCCACGATGGCTTTGGGCCGCTGCTGTACTTTTACGGGCGCTGTTCTGGCGAAATGTTGATACTGTGCTACCCAGTGGTACTACAATTTCGCAATAAGTCCACTCGACCACTACGGAGAAAGCCGAGAGTGCAGTAGCCGAGACGGCGGGATGGGAGAAGTAAAAGTTGCGACAAAGAAGGAGCTGATGTTTCTACGATAGACTACGAGGCGGCTACCTCAATATCGGCCGTGAAAAAACTGCAATCGTACCGGGCTGCACTCACAGGTTGCGGGCAAGTGCCACCAGGCCCAGCGCGAATTAAACATGGCGCGACATCAAACACAATACAACTAGAAGGCGCACAAAAGACCGACATGCTTGTTTGAGAATTGCCGCCTATTGCTCTTGAAATCACTACATCAAAAGGAGTACTGTTGACCTAGAATGTTTAGTTTTATTTGAAACGAAGCAGACGTAACAAAGACTATACATTGAAATAATACATGATGTCAGAAATTAACATAAACACGTCAGTCTTGAAGTGGGAACCAGAAATTCCACATCTAAAATCTGCGGGTCAAGAGGCAAATGCGTTTTTACAGACCATATAATATTACACATTGTTATTAAAAAAGAAAACATAGCATCTGATGGTATTGCTATCTCCAGATTTTATTGTATTCCTTTGGAAAAACGCACATCTTTAACAGGATAAATTGTAGTCTGGGCAAGAGTGACGGTGCCTTCTTTTCGCAAATTGTGTTTGATTAAGTCTTGTTTACACGTAATTTTACCATTTTTTTGAAGCCTTGCTAGCGACGCCTGGTGCAGCCATTGGAGGTGGCGTCGGAGAGAGCGTAGAAATTCACATCGACCCCAAACACGGTACGCTATCCATTGAAAAGACGGGATCGCAGATGTAGAAGGTGAAGATGGAGATGCCTCACTTTGCCGGACGTCACCAACAGCGGTCAATTACGGAAACACAAACGGCGCGGAATGATTGGGCACCTAAATAAATTGTGCACCAAGTGTGCACCTCTTTTGATCTGTCATTAATGCAAGCGGGAGATATTCACTCTTTGCTGTACAAGTGTTGCAAAAAATCTACAATATTGGTGGTTATACGCCACGCAGGACCCGTTGACCCGTTACGTTGCCTCATTTAACTTTCGAAATTGGCTCAACTTTCGAATTAGGAATTGCCTCATTTAACGTTCGAAAAAAAAATTACTTTTTACAGATACCGCTAGAAATGGCCTCATTTAGCGTTTTCAATAAAATGTAGATTGTTCACCGGGCTGGTACAATGTAGATAGTTTGCGGGGCTGGTACACTTTGTTAAACCTAATGATACCTGACAACTTCCAATCCTGCTTTATGTCAGGTCGATCAACTGACCAACTCACACTCTTTGAATCTCACATTAAATAGGCGTGTGACCCGCAAACAACAGTGTGGATTTGTGTATTTTGACTTGGGAAAGCATCAGGCACATCCTTGTGGTATTGTAACTGGCGCAGTATGAAGGGAGTTCGCATATGCTGCAATATACAACGAATGTTAGGACGCTACGTTTGCAGTAAAATAATGTGGATAGAATTGAGAGGAGCAGCCCGTAACATGTTACACTCTAAACTTTTTTCCTCCCATATACTCCCTAGAGGTTCTTTTTCGCCTGTCCTCTAGTGGTCCTCCTTGTAGGAGTTTTTTTACTACATGGAACAGGGAGGTTTTTGTTTACCTCCTCAAAACAGGGCGTTTTAGGTATAGAAAGGAGGGTATTAGGGAGTGTTAAGAAATGTTCGGAAGAATTTAAGGAGGTCAAAATGGAAGTATTCTTTACTCCTGAAGGGCGTTTTTAAGTGATGTTTATGGAATTTTAGGCGGTTTGAAGGAGCCTATTATGGCTCCCTTTGGAAGTACTTATGTTAGTTTAGGGGCGTTTTTAGGAGGTTCAAGGGAAGCATTTACTTCTTTTGAATGGAGTTTGACGAAAGCTTGGGGAGTTTTGTAGGCCTTCCGAAAGGAGGTTTTCAAGGCCACAAGGGAGAATTTCTAGTTCCCTGCGGGAGTACTGATTTCACACGGTTTTCTCGATTTCAGGTTTATTTCAAACGAACTTTCGCAGACAAGTTTACATGGTACATGGTGTACACAAGGAGGTTCCGAAATAAATACTTATGGCGAACTCATATTGGAAATCACAAATGGTACATTGCTAAATAACACGCCAGTTAGGAATTGAAGACAGCAATACGATGCTAATTGAACAAACCGTAGAAACAATATTACTACAAGAACTGGAAATACGCGAAAAACAAAGATAGGCGCAAACACAACCACATGGTAAGTGAAATCATTATAGAATACTAGCGGATCGAGAACGCGTCAGTACTTATCAGAACTTATCAGTACGCATCAGCGCTCAGTACACAGTGAAAAAAAATGGTTGCAGTGGTTCACAACATCAAAAAAATTCAGTAGGTGGTGAAATGAGCGAGAGCTGTGTGCTAGTTGAACAAATTGTAGAAACAATAATAATACAAGAAACGGAAATACTTGAAAAACAGATAGGCACAAACACAACCGCATGGTAAGTGAAATCATTATATAATACTAGAGGATCGAGAACGCCCCAGTATTTATCAGAACTTATCAGTACGCATCAGTAATAAGTACACAAAGTGAAGAAAAAAAATGGTTGCAGTGGTTTACAACAACAAAACAATTTTTCAGTTTGTGGTGAAATGAGCGAGAGCTGTGCAACGATTTGATATTGAAAGGTAACAAGCATTTTGTAGGTGGTAAAGGCACAAGAGATAAATGATGTAGGAGACAGACTGCAGTGAGATGGCTATGGATAAATGAGTAATATAAAGAACGAAAAATATGCTGCGGAAAATACCAGTGCGTTTTGATAAAGACACAAATGCGCCAAGAAAAGTGACCGAGTCTGACGGGTTAATTGCAATGATATAGAACAGAATGGGTGGTATCGCGACAGCTTCTTTAGAGTGAGAACAAAAAGCCATGAAATTCGTGTTTTTCGGATAATTTTTAGTTGATTCATTTCGCACCAGTTGCCAATATTATTTAGATAATTGTTTCAAGTTAAATTAGTTTGTTAATATTATTGCTTCACTGAAAGATAGCTGTATTATCAGCATACAGAACGGCCCATCAAATATCCCCTTTTCAGTAAAAAAAGAAAAAAGAAAAAGTCAGATATAATACGGAATTCTTTTTGACTACTATCCAATGATTACAGGATTGAAAACAAATATTAGTGAGCGATATTGATGCGATAAAAGTTAATTAGTTCTAAATCCTTCACACGTGGTTTGGTGCTGGCAAGGTCCAAAAAGGCATGTTCCACAAACGTTAGAGCTCTGTGTGCCTTCTTGGGATATTGAATGTTGAAAACCCAGAACGATGCAAACAGACTACACAGTCCTCCCAGTAAAGATGATGCAGTCAAGACACGCTGGCCATCGATGTGGAGGCTAACTTCCCCGTTCACGGAATGCAGGCAGGGAGTCAGAGGAACATCTGCCTGAAAAAGCAAAAAAAAAAATGCCCCACACGTAAAATTCAAAACAGACACTATGGTTAAATGAACTTATAGCGCTTTCCATTGGGCGAACAGGAGCACTTCTAACTGCACCCAAAGTGCTCTCGCGAGTTCTGGCGTCTTCAGTGGTCGGGCAGGAGCAGGGACGTTGTGTTTCATTGGTCGAGGAGGAGCACTTTTTTGGCGCCGAGAGCAGCCGAGAGCTTCTCGGTGCTCCGTCGCCAGCGGCGGAGTAACAGGGAACGCCGAGGAAGTCACATGACCTCTTTTACGTCATTTCTGGTTTTATCCCCGGGTGGCGGCGGAAAAATGGCGGAATCCAGCAGCCGCGATAGTCGCTCAGTGCGTACGGCAGCAGGTAAGCGCGGCCGTCTGGACGATGCTTCTACTTTCAGATGATAAAAGCACCACAGATTCAAGCGCAAACTCATCGGAAGCAGCAGCAGCAGAGCGACGACGACGATTTGATACATTGCATGAGTTTTATGTTCGAGCACCTGTTCACCGACGCCGGAGCAGCGACCGAAGTAGTAGTCGTATCTGGAAAGTGCTGTATCGCGGCGGATGCTGTTATTCGTTCGCAGCTAATTTTTGGGAGATACGATGGTGACCCTATCGTGGACATGAACATCCGCTCGGCTTCTTCATTCGTCGCCATGCGAAAGGCAGACACAAAACCACCGGCACGCCGCAAAACTGGCGAGGAACAGCGTGCGGACAACACGAGCGTGCGAAATGCTCCGAGAAGCGAGAGCGGGAAACGTTTGGTCACATGACTCTTGACATCACGCCCTCCCCCTCTTTTCACTGCTCCCGGAGCAGCGCGAATGTTTTCATTCGCGGAGCGAAAGCACACGTCCCCGTTAATCCCGTGTGCTGCTCTGGCTGCTCGCTCCACTTGCTCCTGTTCTCCCAATGGAATTCGCATTAATAATTCGGTACAGTAATAAAATTGTAAGGCCAGGTTCCCTGCGAATTCCAGTACCTAAATTAGGAATGCAAAGGCTTCATAAAACCAAGTGCCAGTACATTAACTGTCGTGGCTTTTGCAGCAATAAAAAAGATATTACTTCCGCACAATATATTCGAGCACAACTTTAAATGACAGTGAAGATAAAATGCAAGTCTCTGTAGGTTGATAGATTAGTTTTTGTTTTTGACTGAAAAACACTTTGGTATTGCATGATTTTGTTAACTGCTGTTTCTTGCTTTAAGATGCCAGCTTGCATCTATTCAAGTGAGTGGGCACGCAGTTAAAGATGCAAACCCTTACACTGCCTCTCCCCTACCATTGTGGCTCACTTTTTAGAAAAAGTGCAGCTTTTGCTAGCTGGACGGCTGTTGCAAGCCGTGGCAATACTCACTTCTGCTGGAGGGGCCAACTTGGTTTCCGAATGCAGCCTTGCCTTGTACAGCACAGCCTATCCTGCTTAAGATCTATGAAGTCATATAACTCGATCATGTATCAGGATCTGCAGAAGAAAATCGTGTCAGCAAATAATGAATTCATGCCGGACATGCACCCACTGTTTCAGTTATACTTGCAGATACCTCCAGCTATTTCCCTCCTGGTGTTACATCCAAAGCTAATTTGTTACGGCTTGTCTCATCAAGTATGGTCATCTGTCATAACACAGCTAGTCATACAGGAAAGTCCTTCACTGGGTCAGAAAACACTTTATTTTTTACAGTAGTGATAATCTAGGCGACTCAGTCATCCGTATTCTGACACCTTAATATTCTGTGTCACCGTGCAGACAAGCATGATTGGTGCATAAGGTCATTTGTAGCCGCAACCGTTACTACAGCCTGTTAGCTAACGTAAACCTCGTTCATGGCACCAAATTACTTGTGATTGCATGGCAACACAAAAAAAAAAAACAGCTGAAATGGAAACGCTATTCTCGCAAACTTACCAACGCTGCATGCCACACACACCTGCCTTAGTTAATTTACCGTGATTGTAGAAGTTTCCGTCACGCAAAACCTGCGGCTTTTGCCGACCAGAGCGCTAAGAATGAGTCAGAACCTTGAACGAAAACAACACAAAGACTTATATTTGGACAGGCAAGCCATCAGGAGCGTTAACAAATAGATATTACAAAGTAGAGCAGTTAACTAAAAAGAACACGAGCAGTTCGATGCATATGAGAGAGACAGAGTCCCACATATTCACCGACCGGGCCCGACGATGCACCGCTGTCGGAGGCGATTCGGCTACCTGAGTAACCGTCACGTTGCTTTGAAACGACGCCGCGCGCGACAAACGATTTCATCTCGAATGCCCTGTTACAAACCGGCCTACAAAAGAATGCGAATGCATACCCAAAACCCAAACAAGTACAATAAAACGAGTGTGCGCTTTTTTCTTTGTCTGTGCGTGTACGTGCTGTGTGCGGCACGGGTACTTCGCAGTTAACCCTATCCAAACGTTTGACAAACGCATCGACTGATGACAGACCACTTACCAGCGAGCTGTCCACAGCTGTCGCCGTATCCAAATGCTGTTAGCGGCCGTTCCTCGTGTGACAGGGGCACATAAAAATCTTTCCACCAAATGGCACTACTAGTCCTTCTCAAATAAGAAAAAACGATGGGCCAAGGCGAGGCTTGAAGCTGCGGCCGCACCGAGTCACCGGCCGCGCTGCGTTGATAGCACGGAGGTTGTTTACATCCGCGCAGCAAGTCGTGCCGCCAGGGCAAGTTGAGTCGCTGCAGTCGGGTGCGTTGGCGCGCTGGCACGAAAATTTCAATCGTCTATATATGCGCAAGCAAGCGAAGCAGATGAGCATTGCAACGGGTTTGCAACGGCGAGAACTGTCGCTTTGTTATCAGCAGAGTTTGACAACACCTATCGCCAAAATAAATAGATTGAAACAACACGGCCGCGCTGTCTGCCTGTGATCGCGCTGGCTGAAGCATCTATACGGGTATACGTAAGGTATCGGTTTTCTAGCTGCATGCTACCATCGCGTCCTGCTTACTCGTTCTAATTAGCATTAGGCCACGGTTGAAGTGCCGATACACGGAAACAACACAAGACTAACATGGCGACAGCCCGCTTGAGATGATTACCTCAGATGGGGAGTTTATTGTGGACGTGGTAGTTTACAAGGTACCGAACGCCATCTCACAAATGGTGTTATGTCGTTCTAAATCCTCACTTTTGCAACACGGATGGGCAACGGTACTACCATGGAGGTTCGTACACATATTTAGACCATGCCTAGGGAGTACATTTTTTGCTATAAGTACTTTTCAGGGCACATTACTTGATTAAAACTCCGTTTCCGGCTAGTTTGCGTTTACAGTGCAGTTTTCGAAGGGGGTGGCCGTCTGATCTGCGGCTTTCGCCGACCAGAGCGCTAAGAATGAGTCAGAGCCTTGACCGAAAACAACACAAGACTTATATTTGGACAGGCAAGCCGCGAGCGTTAACAAATAGACATTACAAAGTAGAGAAGTTAACTAAAAAGAACACGAGCAGTTCGATGCATATGAGGGACAGAGTCCCATAATATTCACCGACCGGGCCACGATGCACCGCTGTCGGAGGCGATTCGGCTACCTGAGTAACCGTCACGTTGCTTTGAAACGACTCCGCGCGCGACAAACGATTTCATCTCGAATGCCCTGTTACAAACCGGCCTACAAAAGAATGAGAATGCATACCCCAAAAGCCACAAACAAGTACAATAAAAAAAGTGTGCGCTTTTTTCTTTACCCGTGCGTGTACGTGCTGTGTGCGGCACGGGTACTTCGCAGTTAACCCTATAAAAACGTTTGACAAACGCATCGACTGATAACAGACCACTTACCAGCGAGCTGTCCACAGCTGTCGCCGTATCCAAATGCTGTTAGCGGCCGTTCCTCGTGTGACAGGGGCACTTAAAAATCTTTCCACCAAATGGCACGACTAGTCCTTCTCAAATAAGAAAAAACGATGGCCCAAGGCAACGCTTGAAGCTCCGGCCGCACCGAGCCACCGGCCGCGCTTAAGGTCCCTAAAATTACTAAGGTAGCGCCATCTTTAGATCTCGCCGCCTTTCGCCCTCGCCCGCGCTCCTCTCTTACTTCGTTTTTTGCCATTTTCTTTTTCGCCGGCGAACGCCGCGCGCCATTGGCCCAGGGAAAAGTCACGTGGTTTTGTTTTTTTTGCTCCGCCGCCGGGTCGCCTCGCCGATGCCTCACGGCCTCGCCGGCTGGGACATTGCGCAACGCCGCCGCTGCGACGCCATTGCTGGCTTCCGAGCCACCGTCGCCACCGTGCTTCAGTACCGGAATTAGCTGCTCGCTTCGAAAAAATGTCGCACCGGTGTCGTTTTAGGTTGCTTCTCGGTGTCGATGTGTTGTGCCTTAGGCAGCGCGAATATCGTCAGGCAGGGCACAAGACTTCGTTATTCCGTCCGGGAAACGCGACGCAGAAAGGAGAAAAGTTTGGTTGCATAGATTTGAACGGGCATACTTCAGGCCGACGCTACCATCACTCTTTTGCGAGGTAAGTTTCTGAATGCTTGTTCTTGCTCTGTTAAATTCTGCGCGAGCTTGAGCGGTCACTTACGAAGAAATGCGTATTCCCTTCGCGACCGTCGTCCACGCTTTGTTCTGAGTAGGCATTGCGCGCAGCGCCGAGTTCGTCCCGTCGTAAGCTTTGGTTTGGATAAGAGGCCGTGTATTTGTCATGTGCGCGCTTAACTTCCAGCATCAATATCAGCGGCGTAGCATGTTCAGTCAGTTGTCGTAAGGGTTTCGTGACGCGAGAATTGTTCACCTGAATTTATGCTTGTTTTGGCCGACGGCAGCTTGCGTCTGACCATGTATCGTGTGCGTTCCGAGTGCCTGTATGCTCTTTTTGGCGTGAAGTCATGTTTTGTGTGTTAGCTACCCGGGTGGTATTATAATCCCGTTGTTATGACATCGGGAGTGATTTGCTGCGTAATATTGGGCTTGGGTCGGTGCGGCGCAAATTGAGGCTGTTGCGAGAAAAAAAAATTGCGGCTAGGTAAAACAATTTAAGGTCAGCTAATATAGTGACCGCGCCGTTGACGTACGTTTGATGCGCAATTTCTGTTATCGCTTTATTAAATTCGCGCACGTTTGAATGAGCACTTCAAATGCATATTCGCACCGTAACGGCTGTACGCCCTTTCTTCCGCGTATGCACAGATGAACGTTAATTACGACTTACGTTTGCATTACACGTGATGCCGTACATTTGCGGTGTGCGCGCTTACTTCATCTTAGTAGTCAATGGCGCAGCGTATCCAGTCATTGCGATTTGAACCAAAACACACTGGGCGACTATATTATTTTCAGCAGATGTATTTTTGTCCAGCAAAGCGCTTGCTAAACGGGTTTAGTGTAGCGAGTTGAGCGGACGCGGCACTGAGCAGATGCGCGAACACGAATTTGACCATGCTACGGTAGAACAGTCACTAACTCCCTTCTGCAATGCATTATTGCCTATATTTGCGGAGTGTTTGTGGCGCATCTCAAACTCGGTGGCGACATTTCTTTTCCCTTCTCAATAGGATTATTTCACGGATCAATTTGAGCAACGGATATTGGAGAAGCTTGGCGTTAAAAAAACTAAACCCAAATGCCACTCCCAACATTTTTTCTCACGGGAAGCCACGTCAGCAGCACAAGCCACCTGCACGACGTCATTACGGACGTTTGTTCCAATAAAATATCTATTTGCTGGCACCAATTCATTTTTGTGATTTATTGTTTTCTCTTGATAATCATCGTGACATTGGTCCTCTTTCGAATTTCTTTCGGGTGTATCCCTGTGTTAGTGCAATGTACAAATCTGCCAGAATATATCCCAGCACAAAACAATTCTGTCCAGGCGCCTCCATTAATAACGGCTGTAAACGACCGCGCCCGGTGAAAAAACGTATTGCATGATTAATTAACTGCAGTAACTAGTTACATAATTTGTACATAGAGGGACTTTAATTTCAGTTTACCCGATCGATTGATCGCAGTCTTCTCTGGCGCGTATTCCCAGAATTACAAGTCTGCGTTTTTCACTAGGTTCGCACATGAACGTACGGCCGCGAGTGTAGTTTAGTGTATCCGGCTGCGAAGTCGGGGAAGCAGGGGCTTTTCACGTCGCTGTACGTGCACACACGCACAACAGCATGTGTATGTTTTTAGTCTACTCACAGCAGCCTATAACGACATGAAGGTGAAGGAAACATTTCTCCAAAAACGGCAAAGCACTCTAAACTGCGCGTAATTAAGGTAGGCTGTAGGTCGTTAGTAAAAGCGGGCGCAGAGTGAACGCCGCTGAGGATACACAATTATCGCAAGAAAGGCGAGTGCAAGGACGCCAGCGCAGCGCTCGAACTACGGCATTTGCGAATGAAGCGCACTGTATACTGCCGCGAACCGTGCGCAAGACCTCTGTGCAGTGATTGCACGACCACAGTCACGCGAATGCAAGAACGGAACTACCGTAACAGAGCAGTTTGAAATGTCCACGCTCGATCCTTTCGCATTCACGAGCTATCCTGAGGTGTTACAGAATGCCGCACACGTAAACAAAAACCACGCTGTGCGTATGCGCCAGCGGCATCCGCCCCGCATATATCCCCTTGTAGACAAAAATATAAAACAAAACACTATCACTCAGTGCCTGTTGGTAAAACGGGGCTCTAGAAATCCTATAAATGCTACCAAAGAGCGATTTCGGCGCGAAAACAAGAGCAAACTGCAGCGAGCGCCCTGAAGCGTAGCGAGGGCGTCTGCTCTCAAGTGGCCAACAAATATGGCGGCCCCGCCGCGGAGTTAAAGGGACGGCGGCGCCGCGGGTGAGGGGAGAGAAAAAAGAGGAGGGCAGTGGAGAAGGAGGGAGCAGTTGGTGCTACCTTAGTTCTTTCAGGGACCTTAGCCGCGCTGCGTCGATAGCACCACAGAACAGGGAGGATTTTAGAGAAGCAAAGGTCTAGCTTTGCCTGTAGTGCCAGAAAAAGCGTAGTGGCGGCGTCGTGAACTACCCAGTACGCCCGCTTGATGGCGCTGTAAACACGGCTTGTAAACATGGCGGATGCTTTTTGCACAGGCCGCTTGAGCTCCTTTATAACATGGCCGCCCTCGCACGGCGGCCGCCGGTTCGCTGCTCCACGGCCGGACTCGACCCTCCTCCTCCCGCGCGCGAAAAGGGCGTCGAGTCCGGCCGTGGCTGCTCCTGCTGGTTCCTGGCTGGCACGCTGGTCGCGTGTTTACTTGCGCCGCGCTAGTGAAGTGATGTTACGCCAGGTGACCAGATGGCCTCGACTGGCACAGACCACAGTGAGCAGCAAGTGAGAACAAATCGTTTTAAGTGCGAATGCACTTTATAAGCGACCCCAAACCATCCACCGCCGGCGGCGGCGTCGGCGTCCGCAGTGCTCCTCTATATTTAAAAAAGAAACAGCATCCGGCGCCAGGTTTCGATCCGAGGACTTTGCGGCCGCAGCGCGACGCTCTACCGACCAAGCCACGGACGCGACGGTGATATCAGTGTTAGTGACGCGCCTTATATCTTTAACGCATTCAAACTACGTCGTCAGCGGCGTCTGTTGGCGACTCAGCGGCGTTATAGCGGCTTGATAACTGCGTGGTGTACACGTGATACTACAAACCCGATGGAAGAGATGTAAGAGAAGGCGGCGAGGCGGTGGGCTGCGGGGGCCGAGCGCAAGCGCCGCAAGCGGGCCGACAACCGTGCATTCGCACTTTCACATTCTCCCCCTCGGGGAAATTCGGGGGAATTTTTATTGACATCCGCAAGTTTACAGAGGCCACGACATCATTTCATTTCGATCGCTGCAATTGTACGTCGCTTTCATGACATTTTTTTTTTTTTGCCATAACAACTTGTTCACTTGCGCTAAGATTTCGAACGAAGGGCACGAATGAGGTATTGACGGCGACAACGGTTTCGTTTGCACCGTATTTCTAGCGGAGTGCATAACACCAGTCCGATGCTACTCTTTCTAGTTTCGGTTCTATTATTGCGCGCCAAACGCCCGTGGCGCTGGGGAAACAAAATGCTCTCTTTCTCTCCCGTTTTTCTCTTCGCTCGTTCACGGAGCGCTTTCCCTCACCCCCGCGTCGCGCCGTCAGCCCCGTCGCCCCGTCTTGCTGCGCATGCGCGAGAACGGTTTTTCTGCGCGACGGCGAGGCCGACGCGCGTTTCATGTAGTGGGCTATTTCTCGATGTGCTCCCTCGGACATTACGGTGCTACAAAAGGGACGCCAAGAACGCCAGGATGAATCGTAACGCAAAGACTCCGAGTGCTGTTAGCAAAAGGTGAGAACGTCGTTCGTATGCCGTACGTGAAGCTGAGCTGAAGGATAGGACTTGTGTTGTGCGTGTGCTGTGCTTGAAGACAGACAACCCTGTCTGTGTTGTATTGGTCATCGGTGTTTCTCGCCGCACGTAGCGTTCGCGCACGTAACGCGAATAAAGTGTTCAAGTGATATTCGAGCTGGCGTCGTTACTGCTCAAGCGGCGTGGCTTCGTGCCGGCGAGGCTTGCCCGTTGGAGGCAGCGGGTGGCGGCGGCGGTTGCCGGTGGGAATGGGGGGGACAGGGGGTGGGGGAAGGAATCCACCGGCATGAGAAGGGAGAGCGTTTACCTCTCCCCCACGCAAGCTGCGCGCCCTCGCATTGTTGCCATGGCAATTATAACGCCTTCAGGCCAACATGGCGGTGGCGTTGCTAGGGCAACAACAACGCAGTAATGTTTCCCCAGGCTCACCAGGGGAGAATATGCCGCATGAGTCGCAATTAGCCCGGACGCTGGGTTGAAGGCTAAGAGTCCGCCTCCTGATAACACTCACCTTCTGTTGGAAGAATCAAATATTCTGGCCTCGACAGCTGTCTTCCGATGCGGAATTTCCCACATTTGTCACTCAACAAGCACTCAATTTCCGTGTTTTGCCAGTCCTCTCAACAACTGATAGACGCAAAAGCATATAACAGCAATAACAGTCACAAAACCAGTGCTCCGCGCACATAGAAACGGTGGGCCGTTGCAGCGGTTTCAATTTGAATTGGCGGCTTTGTGGTTGCGAATTCAGAAACGAGGTGGTGCACCAGTCGGCTGTTCGTAAAAAGTTGCGTACATTTTTGCTCAACGGATGTTTGATGTGGAACTTGTTAATAATATTTTTAAATAACACATTGTAAGCGAACTGTGTGGGCTCCTTGAGTCACGGAATAAATGTTTTGTATTCTATACCAAAAGTAACCTTTCGCTTGCGCCGTCTGGTGGACTTGATGGTCGAAAAGTGCCCTGTAAGTTGGTCACGTGGGACGTCGATTTTTACGCCGCCTATAGGGAAACCAGGGAACGTCCAAGCTTGCGAGGCCTGATAGCACGGAGGTTGTTTACATCCGGGCCGCAAGTCGTGCCGCCAGGGCAAGTTGAGTCGCTGCAGTCGGGTGCGTTGGCGCGCTGGCACGAGAATTTCATATCGTCTATATATGCCGCAAGCAAGCGAAGCAGATGAGCATTGCAATTGTTTGCAACGGCGGAGAACTGTCTCTTTGTTATCAGCAGAGTTTGACAACATCTATCGCCAAAATAAACAGATTGAAACAACACGGCCGCGCTGTCTGCCTGTGATAGCGCTGGCTGAAGCATGTATACGGGTATACGTACGGTATGGGGTTTGTAGCTGCATGCAACCGTCGCGTCCTGCTTACTCGTTCTAATTAGCATTAGACCACGGTTGAAGTGCTGATACACGGAAACAACAGAAGACTAACATGGCGACAGCCCGCTTGAGATGATTACCTCAGATGGGGAGTTTATTTTGGACGTGGTACTATACATGGAACCGAACGCCATCTCACAAATGGTGTTAAGTGGTTCTAAACCCTCCCTTTTGCTACACGGATGGGCAAGGGTACTACCATGAAGGTTCGTCCACATTTTTAGACCATGCCTACGGAGTATATTTTTTGCTATAAGTACTTTTCAGGGCACATTACTTGATTAAAACTCCATTTCCGGCTAGTTTGCGTTTACAGTGTAGCAACAGTCGCACTGTTTTTACAAGTAACGTGAATAGAGCTATAAAGACGTTGCTACGCAAAATTCTTTCTGCACCTTCGTAGAAGATGTGTGCCCCATTTAAAGCCTCCAACCTCAGTCTGTGAACGAGCAAATCCGCATCAGGAACTTTTCACTGTGGGAGCGCGATAAGATTTTTCGTGGTAATAGTGAGGAGAATGTGTGTAATATATATTGCAGGCAGCCTAAAATTCAGCCAGCGCCCAGCAGGGAAATAAGGACAGCCTTGCACCATTGGCGATTATGTCGATAAAGTTATTTTTGGTTTCAGTAGCGTAATTTATACTAGATCAAGGCAAGAAAATCAAAATGGCGCTCTGCCCTCTTCTTCGCTTGTCCTCGTCGAAAATGGGCGTCGAACCAAAAAATATTTCGTTCCGCCTTGCCGGACTTATCTTCCTGCAGATAAACATATAGACCGTGTGGAGGTAAAGCGAATGTGAGCTTAGCCTTATGCGTGACGTGATTCTGGTCGCCGAATTTGAAGCAGATGATCGATTCATTCTTTGTATATTTGTTGGAGGCATTTAAAATTTGCCAGAGAAGAAGTTATGTCATCACTCTATTAGCTGACTAACAGCAGGCCAGGGTATGCACGAAGCTGTGGACCCTTCAGCTTTCCTCCTCTCAACCGAAACACTCCGTTACATGCCTCCTAAACTGTACCGTGTCAAAACAGCACGCCACAAAAGAGCACGCGACAAATTGCATTAAAGGGGTCCTGAAATACCTTCCGCCGATGCATGGATGTACATGTAACCAAATAAGACAGTGTATTAGCAATCTCCTCCCGCAAGAAGTTTGTTAAAGCGATGAGTATTAGCTGAGAAATCGTAAATCAAAAACCGCGCATTATCGTCGCGCCGCGTTTCCTCCTCCTTTCGCTGTTGACGGCGCGAGAGCCTTACCTCCCATGATGCTGCGCGCTTCAGCGGTGACGTACTTCCGCTATGGCGCTCCGCATACTGCCGTCTGCTACGGGCAAGCTTTGTTGACACCATGAATTCCGCACTCCGCTCAAGGCTGGAAAAGCGAACGAAAAATCTGGCCGCATTTGTGCGGCGGCCTGGCCTTGCCCTTTCGCGGTGTGCGTTGCTGCAGGGCAGCACGTGACTTTTAATCGGCGGCGAACTCGCAGTCGCCTCGGGGTGGATCGGTCCGCTCGGTCCTTTCATGCACCGCGCACTGTTTATTCCAAAAAGCGCCGTATCAGATGTGGCCCCGCTGGTGCCGGGTCTTATTTTCGGTGGTGGTAATTCCTGCCGGCGGCATGTGAAAAAGACATTTTAAACCGATACAGAACCCGTGCACAAAACGCTTCAATCATGTGACCAGTTAAGCTTGGGGCGACGCGTGGTGGAGAGCGGCAACGTTGGCAAAACATGCTCCGGCGCGAGTGTTAACTCTATGCCGGCGCGGCTCTGAGCTTTCTAGTGCTGGAGCGAGCGCCATTTCTTTGACAATCTCAAACATCGGTTGCCTTGGCAACAAGGCACAAACCTCCCCAGAAGTCAGTTACGGTGCTGATCCCGGTTCAGCTCGGGGGCCCCACCTCGCGACATGTGGGCACTGCAGGGCGTACCACTCACTCCCATTGGGAAGTTTGGAGATGCGTTTGGCATTACAGGAGGCGATGGTGTGTGTGTTGTCCCTGTTCTGTAGTGTTGTGGACGCCTTTGTTTCGCGATGAAATGCGACGTTGTGCTTCTGCGGGTGGATAGTGCTTCCCATGGTCTGGATTATCTTTCTCGAGCGACGTAAGACTCAACCTCGCATGGGGTATGTGCAGTGTGCGTGGCTAAAAGCCATCTCGGCTTGCGCGCCAGAGTTAAGTGACTTGCTGTTCGTCCCCGCAAACCGCGCGCGAGGTGAGTGCCGAATTTACGACGGGCAGGAGGAGGCAACCTATTGTCCTGTCAATCGCGGTTCAGACTTGCAAACGCATGTTGTGACGTTGTGTTCGTTCGAAACGCATCTCTGGATTGTTTTGAAGTGGAATAAAATGTATCCGTCAAACCCGGGCATTCGGCTCAGGGCGTTCTCTGCGATTGCACGAAAGGGGCTTTCAATGCGATTGCCAAGGGGCTTCAACGCTTTCTTTACGGTACGTACTCAGGTAAGAGAATATTCATGTCGTGTTATGGCCGTGTTGCATTCAATACGAATGGTTAAGCGTTTGTTTACACTTGTTTCGTTTGTCGTAAAATGTCCAAGCACTCCGGCACTCCGCTGGCAGGTCAGCCGGCGAGCCGACGCTGAGCAGACGACTAATCTCTTTGCCGGAAGTGCGTGAAAAAGCCGCCTAATAGCAGGGTGTCTAGCTGATGACGAACATCTGGGAATCGATGATGTAGACATGTGAAGATGGCGGCGTCCAAAAACATGAAGGAAAGGGTGAGAAAAAAGCGACAAACATTGCAACAGAAGTGTGAGCTTTCCGCTGCGCGTAAAAGAGTAATACTTGGCCCAGATGACCTTGACGACCCAATCTAACGATTGCGCTACTTCATTTAGTGTGCTCAAAACGCCTTTCAGGGCCCCTTTAACAATACAGCACGGCGTCAAAACAGCACGCGAAAAAACAGCACGCAACAAAAGAGCACATCGATAAAAAGGCACGGTTCAACAGCAGAGCACGGAATTAGTTTGGTGGTTGTCTCGCCGATTCTATTTCTTATCGTGGATGTCTGCGCCCACCTATTAACTGGAGCTGAGATAACAAAAAAATTAAAGCCGTTCCACTCAATGTGAAAGCTGTCGGAAGTGCAGAGCAGTGACTCGCCATAATGGCTGTACCGCCGTTATCCGCTTACTGCTACCACCCCATGCAAAACAAATTTCCCGCCTTCGCTGTGCTCGCCCGCCCCCTGCCTGAAACTGCGTCAGCGGGAGAGTTCTGTTCGAGATTGACCAGTTTCGCGTAGCTCCTGGAGAGCCGTGCTGCCCAAGGGCGAGGATTGGATTGAATTGGATAGGCTTGGATTGGCTTGGATTTTATTGGATTGGTTTTGAATTTGATTGAATTGAATTTGAATTGGATTTGGATTGGATCTGGATTGGATGATAAGCAGCAGTAAGCATGATAATAAGCTAATCCTGGACAACCAGGAAAGCTAAGAATAACCAGCTGAACCTTAGCACACGCTACGTATATCCTGGCATAGCCAAACTAAGCCACTGCTAAGCGCCAGGGGTTCACGAGCTTCGAGCACTTATGACTATATAAATCGCTTGGCTTTCAAAGCCTCTGGGTTACGCCGCGGCGAAGGGACCGTGGCAGGCTACACCTCAACGCCGTGGCGATGTGCTTGGTTCTAGCGAGCGGGTTAGGATGACAAGGCAAGCGCCTAAAGTCCTCTACACTTAAAATAACTTAGTTTGGTGCGTATTGCGGTCTTACCTTCAGTACTGGACCACGAAAAATTCGCATGAATGAAATCAAAATTTTTCCTGACCTTAATTTTTCAGTTATATTTTTTTTTCGGTTGGTTGGTAAATTCGAAGGAATTTTTTTACTCTAGCCAAGTCTGATGAATGCGACATTAGTATATATTTAGATCTTGTGTAAACTTTTATCCCGCCTTAAAAAATGCAACTTTTCGTAGACAGCAGTTTTGAGGAAACGGGTGATTTCCACAGCATACATTTCCATTGCAAGGGCAGCAGTTATACGATACATTTTGCTGTAGCCACAAAATAGCTGTTGGACGAAACCTGGTCGATGAGCCCAACCGCATGCAGTGTATTCTCCACAATTTCACGCGTCGGCATAGCCCGGCGCCAACAGCGCGGCAGCGCGGGTTGCGAAGTGCAACAACAAAAATATAGGCGTCGAAAAAAGTGGGGTGTGGTTAGGGAGCGTCAGAAAGCGGATGGCAGCTTGCTAGCTTCCAATCCTCCTCGAGATCGGGGGCCAGGTTGCGTTATTTCGTTTAGTATACTTTACAACGGGGTCGTGGCCTTTGGGGCTTTTGAGGTCTCCGACGTCGACGCCGCGCTGTCGTCCCATCCGCTACACGCTTTGCAGCGGCACTAGCATCAATAGGGCTGTCCCAAATAAACTTTTTAAATTTACCTGGCCAACTTTTCAATTACTGTACACACACGTACAGTTTTCCAGCTGTGCTATACGGTGTAGCTGCGCCATTGAGTTCTCAGCTGTGCAACTGTGCAGCCACATAACACCTTTGTGGTTTGGGTGGGTGGTTGTTACTGTGACGAAATCGCTCCTTGTGCTTCATAAGCCGTTGTTACCACTGTGTTGCGAGATTCCCAGCCAAACGTTCCGAACCTGCGATCGTGCATGTCATCGTCAGGGGATTTCTGCATGGCGTCATGTGTTTTTTTTTTCATTTTATTTACGGAACATGGTGTGCTCTACACCTGAGCGAACACCTGAGCGAAAAAGCTTATCGTTTTGTTTTTGTTCATGGCAATCCCCATGAGGAAATCATGGCAATCGCCCAAACATGACTGGTCGGCTGCTCCACTTTCGCGGGTGGTTTTGTGTCGAAACGTTCTTCCTGCTCTACACAGTGGCTTTGTCATTTCTCAATAAGATAACTCGCCCGCAACGAAGGAAGCCGAGAGTGCAGCAGCCACGACGGCGGTATTGGAAAACTAGAGATGCGGCAACTAAGAAGCGTAAGCTTGTGCGATGGGCTACGAGGCGGCTACTTCAATACCGGCTGTGAAACAACTTAAATGGTACCAGGCGGCCCCGACAGATGGCACGCAATTACTAGCACGCACAACGTGAAGAACAAGTGCCGCGACGTCAGCCCCAATACAAATAGACGGCGCACAAAAGACCGACGCATTCCTTTGGCAATTACTGCCCAATGATTCCGCAATATTCAACAGGAGTATTGTGGCGTGCTAAAAGTTTAATTCTTATTTGCAACGAAGCAGAGCTAACAAAGAATATGCATAAAAAAATAGGTCATATAAAATGTTACATATGCACAATTGACTTTTGAAGTAGGAACAAAAAATTTTAGTGCGACATCCAAACGTTCCGCGTCAAGGAGAAAATGCGGTTTTTACAAACCATATAATATAACGCCTCTTTTTAAATAAGAAAAGCAAGCGTCCGAAGGCATTGCTACCTCCAGACATCATTGTATTTCTTTTGCAAAACAGTCATATTTAACGGGATTAAATTGTAGTCGTGGTCTAGAATTGTGCATTGTAGCCTACAATTGTAGTCTACAATTGTAATTTGTAGCGTCTCTTCGACAACCGTGTTTTATTAAGTCATGTTTATACGACATTTCACTATTTTTCTTTGAAGCCTTGCTTGCTACTCCTGGTGCAGTCATTGGAGGTAGCGTCAGGGGCGGTGTAGTAATTCGTTTCAACGGCGAAGACGGCACGTTATTCATTGAAAAGGACAAGATCGAATGTGTAGAAGATGCTTCATCATGGTCAACAAAAAACGCTGGGGAATGATTGGGCACCTGAATAAATTGCACAGGAAGTTTCCATCGACCCTCTCCGTTTCGTTATTATTTGAAGCCTGAGATATGCAACGTTTGCTTGGCGCATAATATCCTAAATATTCCTGGTTCCGTGTAGAATCTTTTGAGCGGTTACCTTTAGCAGTTGCTTTATTTTTGCAAAATATTTGTATTTAACGGATACCAACCACTAGCAGTTGCCTCATTTAGCGTTTTCAACAAACTTCATATAGTAGCTGGTGTGCTTCCTCCAACTAAGTAGGTAAACCTGACAACTGCCGTGCTTGCTTTATATGAGGTTGATAAACTGAGCAGCTCAAATCCTTGTAATCATATAAATGAGGCGTGTGAGCACATTTAACAATGTGGACTTGTATCTTTTGACTTTGAGAAGCATCAGGTACATCTGTGTGGCATGGTAAGTGGTGCAATATGAAACGCGTTCGCATATGCTGCAGTATGCAACGAACGTTAGGACGCTCTTTGAGAGCAAATATTTCCGGTAAAATTAATAAGAGCAGCCCATAATATGCATGCAGCAGTTGCACTGTTTTTACAAATAACGGGAATAGAGCTGTGAAGACGTTGTTACGTACAATTTCGTTCCCCACCTTCGTAGGCAATGTGTGTCCCCGTTTAAGGCCTGCAACCTTGTCTGTGAACAACGAATTCCGCATCAGCAACTTTTGAATGTGGCACTACAACAAGAGGTTTTGTGGCAATCTTCAGGATACTGCATGTAATGTATTACGCAATCAGCCTAAAATTCAGCCATACGCTGCCGTGTTGTTTCAATGACTGCCCAGGAGAACAAAACAAAAAAAAAAAAACGGGCTTGCGCCCTTGAAAACCATGTAGATACAGTCATTTTTGGTTTCAGCAGCGTAATTTACACAAGACCAAGACAAGAAGATGACAAGGGTGTTATGTCGTCTTCCTCGGACGACATCGCTTGAAATGGGGTGTCAAACAAAATAGAATTCGACCCAAACCAACCAACTTTTAATTCTCCTGCCCATGAACATATAGTACATATGGAGCTGGAGTGAAGAATTGTAATCGTAGCTTTACGGGTGTCGTGATGGTTGTCGCTGCAGCTGCAGTAGATCAGCCGATTTTTCTCTCTTGTGGATGGGCAATAATCTATTGGCGCATTTTCGCATTTTTTAAAGGAATTAATAAGTGGCCAGAGAGGGGACTAAGCCGTGACTCTCTTAGCTGACTAACATCACGCCAGGGTATGCCCGAAGCTGGGGCCCCTGTCAGCCATCCTCCTCTCAAGCAGAACGCGTCGTAAATGTCTCCTAAATGGTACCGTGAGAAAACTGGCTGAAACAAAAGTGCATGCGATAAAACAGCGTCGACAATACACAAAGGCGTCAAAACAACTCACGTCAGAACAGCACGCAACAAAAGAGCACAGCGATACAAGAGCACGGTTACAAAAGAGCACAGCGTCGAAACAGCGAAAGCTCGAAACAACAAGGGGTAAAAGGGCACAGCCACAAAACAGCACGGGGAGAGTAGGCGGTTTTTTCGCAGATACTGTTACCTATTGTGGCGGAGGAGACGGCGCCGCCGCTAGCCCACTCCCGGAACCCTACGACAAAAGTCATCTTGTTCAATAAACTTTTCTTGTCTACAAAAAAAAACATCGTCACCTAACATACCTCCACTCACGTCTCTCACACTCACCACACTCACCACCCACTTACGATATCGCTATCCCTCTCTCAGAGCCGTAACCCAAGAGTCATCTTGTCCAATAAACTTGTCTTGTCTCACAGGTCTCACAATCCGCGTCCAATTACCTACTGCGGCGGAGGAGACGGCGATACCGCTAGCCATTTGCCAGAGCCCTAACGCAAAAGTAATCTTGTCTAATAAACTTGTCTACCAAAAAACAGCTTGTCCAATAACTTCTGCTCACTGACACCTCTGACCATCCACATCCACTTACCCACTTTGGTGGAGTACACGGCGATATCGCTAGCCCTCTCTCAGAGCCCTATCCCAAAAGTAATCTTGTGCAATAAACTTGCCTACTGAAAATATCTTGTCCAATAACTCCCCCCTCCTCACATCGCTTACCATCCGCGCCCACTTGTTTACTGTGGTGGAGGCGAAGACGGTATTGCTCGCCGTCTCTCAAAGCCCTAGCAAGAAATGCATCTTGTCCAATAATCTTGTTCACGAAAACATCTTGTCTAATAACTTCCGCCCCTGCACATCTCTCACTACCCAAACCCACTTACCTACGGTGGTGGAGGAGGCCCTCTCTCAGAGCCTTACCCCGAAAGTCATCCTTTTTAATAAACTTGTAAGAAAAATTGGAGGCCAAAAATGGACTCGGGCAGCGCAGGACAGGCGTGGGTGGAGGTGAATGGGAGAGGCCTTCGTCTTGCTGCGGATCTAAATAGGCTGTTCAGGATTCATGATCAGTGTGTGTACACTTGTGTGCTTTCCATGATTGGATGTACTATCACAGCAGTGTCAAGTACTGTTTACAGTCAGAAATAAAGCAAAATATGACGCAAAAATATCGATTCATGTGCAACATTCCAGTCGCAAGGCGAAAGGTAGAGTCGCAGCTGTAAAAATTGGAATGAATCGTTTGAAGAGCAAAAGGGAACTTACACTACACTCTTTCAAAGGCGTTGCTTTTAGACAGGCGCTCCTAATACGACACAACAGACGTGATGTGAAATTGGCTTGGTTGGGCCTAAAGAAGTTTGGCTTTCAGTTTTCAGTGCCTACTTTTACACATACAATTTTCTTTTTAGTTCTGGAATATTTCGCAAGTGTCAAATATTTGATCTTGCCTTAGCTATGTATTTTCCTTTTTGCAAACAAAGGAACATCACAGACAAAAAGTTACCACAAGGTCACGTAACGAATGTTCGCTCGCTAACCTAAGTTGGAGGGACACTTACGACTAAACTTTCTACTTCAACTGCTACAACTAAAGTTTTAATTTTGCTTTGCGAGCGATGCAGCTTTGTTTGCAGGGAATAGAGGAATTCGGGTGGCACTCCTGCCATCTCCCTCCTGTCTTTTATGATGTAGAAACACGTGTATCAACTGGCTATGAATTCCTGGTACATATTAAAACAAGGTTTGGTTTTTTACAGCAACGGCGTGAACTATCGCGAAAGGTAAAGCTGATGCCTAACTTGGTTAAGTGGTAGTACGGCCCAGTGGTAGTATGGCCTAGTGGCAGTACGTGGTAGTACGTAGTAATAGTAGTACGGCCCAGCAACGAGCAATATAAGTTTTTTCTCCTACTACGCTTGCTTGTTTGTTTTAAAATACCCATGAAGGGAAGTTTCTACAGCCGTTGTGAGGGTATCTGTCGTCACTTCACTGCCACAGAAATGGTTCACCACATTCAATTATGCCACTGATGCATGGCTCTAAGCATTACTAGTCCCTTTTGTGGGAATATGTGGCACATGAAAACAGTTTTTCAAGACCTTTGAAATCTACAACTGAGAAACTATGCAAAAGAAAAAGTTTGTATCAACGGGTAAGAAATGCTGTGCATAATGGCTAGGGTCATCGTCGTCGAGGTTAGCAATGAGGCATGAAACTGAGAGCAATAACTCGTAATTTGTTATAACTCCAGTTGAGAATATCCAGTGCTTTATAATTTATGGGACACGGAAACAAATATTAGTTAGCTGTTCTTAAAAACACCTCAATTCTGTTTAGAGAGGTGGAGGTTGACAGCATTTTACATTTGTAAACTCGATCTGTAGTAGGAACCCTTACATTTGTTCTACCAGCAAGAAAGGGGGCATGCACTTTTGTAGCACAATTATATGGATGAACCAAATGAAAACAAAATGTTCGATCACCCAAGCAATGACCCCACTGCAGTAGCTTGGTGAACACTGGGCATTGCACTACAACTACAAGCTACCATAGAAACTCTGTGGAACCTATTAACGAGGAGCTCTGTAACACGCAAGTTTTTGTGCTTGCAATATGCAGTGTGCCCATGTGTTCTGTAGAGACCTGTGCAGCTAAGAGTATTGCGCTACTGCCTGTAATGCAGTGCTGAACAGTATTCTACAGAATTCGAAAAGAAAGAAGAAGAGAAAGGAACCTTGCACAGCAGAATGCATTTATTGAAGTGCGTTCTTGGGGATATAAGCATAGCAGTGCAACAGTACTGGTTAGTAAAAACCAGTAGAGTTAAGAAACTGTACATGTTTCACAACAAAATGAAGCAAGGAAAATGTTCTGTTCTCAAGAAACACCAAAAACTTTAACTGGAATAAAACAAAAGAGGTACAAACTTGTCTGAAGGTTACAGTGCTGCCATTCCAGTCCTGCTTCAAAGGTTTCATTGGCAGCACTTCAATGCATTTTTTTACAACTCGCACCGATAGACTTGGGTTACCGATTAAAACTCGCCCAGCATGTCTCGCCATAATCCCTGGAAGTATGCAAGGTGACTGCAGCAGGCATACATTTTTTTATCATCACTCGTTACAAAGCAAGTGTTTCAAGAAACCACCATTACGTGCTGATTTGCTTGAGCTGTTGCCCACCAATCTCGTGGGCTCGGAATCGCCCTGAGACGGCTCACTACTTCAGAAGCTCATTTCTTCGCTTCAGCGCTCCGGCCTAGACTCAGCCCCCGGACGCAGCGCGACGCTATAAACCAGTTTTGTGGTGCCTTTGCGCGCGGTCATCTCTGCCACAAAGGCAGGCCCCTTTATTTTCAGCCCTTTCTAACCTTTCCGTTACTGTACCTCATTCTGTTTTCTCTCCCATATTCCCATTGCCACGCTGAGTTGAATCCGTGTGAACTGCCGGCTCATTGATGTCATGAGTGTACTTATTTCCCTCTGTACTCTGATCAAATTCCCCTGCTGGATGCGTCGACCACCAAGGACAAGACTCGAGCGTTAAAGGGGTTACAGAAGCGACCATCGAGGTCTGCGTTTAAGGGTACATCAAGCGGGAAGCAAGTGATGAGGAAGAGGCAATGCGTGCGCTCGGGAGGCACGAGAGATTGACGACGATGCCAGCCAATGGAGATTGGCCTCAGCTCATTCAACTACAATGGCTGACCGCACCAGGCGTATGGCGGTGGATTTATTCAAAGACATTCTAGACCCCTTCTATCTTTGCCACATATATCTACGATTCCAGTGCGGCACCCATTCTATTCGTGGCTAGCTCGGCTTCCGTCGAGAAGAGCGTGGATGTGCAACAGATTTAAATAGAATAGAAAACGCTGGCTGTATTTATTTGGTTCGTCTTCAAGATAGGTGTGTGAGAAGAGAGTCTTATCACTGAAAGAATTTTTCAAATATGAAAAATTTGAGTACACTTGAACAGTTCCCGTGGATGACATAGCTTCACAAGCTGAACTCTAGATACCGGTTCTGTGTGCCCGGGACGTGTGATATAGAAGTGGCAGACTTCTGTCTTGCATTCGGAAGGTCGGTGGTTTTAAACTCGCGCGAATTTTCTTTGTGTGTGTGAAGAATTAGATACCTCTCAATTTGTCTCTTTTTTTACCTAAATATGCGCTTCTTTCATGTTTTCGTTTTCAATCCTTATGTGGCGTTGGACTGAAATTTGAATAGCGAGGTGCCAATGAACTCGCTTCGCACTTCACGCTAATGAAGCAGTCGGTACACAAATCATTCAACGTCACTAATTCTTCGCGTTGCCTCAGCGCTGAGAAGTGAAACAGCGCAGTGTTGAGAAGCGCAAACAAACACGTGGACAAGGCAAGAAAACACAAAAAAAACGAAAACGTAGATGACACTAATTGCTACGTTTTGTCTACTTTTTTGTGTGTGTTTGCTTTTCTTGTCCACGTGTTAGTTTGCGCTTCCCATCATTGCAATGTATTACCAACTCGCCCAAGTTTCCACACTTGCAACTGAAACAAACCGCGCTTATTTTACTGTTGGGCTCAGCACTGTGCAAATGCTTCGAGTACAAGTAAGCATTATATGTGATGTGTTGGTCTAAGATGTACCTTCAATAAACGCTCGATAAACATGTTACAAACATAATAAAGCCGGTCATTTTACGTCAAATTCTTTCCAACACACGGATGCAAGGTGAAACGCTCTTAAAGGGAACTAAGGGCTCGCACTAAGGGCGAGCAATGGAATGGAAAATGATAGGTGTAATGTTCAGGGACGAGACGAGAGCTGTGTGGGTCAGGGAACAAACGCGCGTTAAGGACATATTAGCCGAAATTAAGAAGAATAAAATGGACTTGGGCAGGGCATGTAATGCGAAGGCAAGATAACCGTTCGGCATTAAGGGTAACAGAGTGGATCCCTAGAGATGGTAAGCGTGGCAGGGAGCGGAAGAAAGTTAGATGGGCCGATGAGATCGAGAAAGTTAGCGGGGATAAAGTGGTCGCAGTTGGCACAGGACTGCAATATTTGGAGATTAATGGGAAAGAGCCTTTTTCTGCAGTGGTTGTAGATAGGCTGGTGGTGGTGATGATGATGATGATGATGAAGGGCTGAATATAACGTTTTTGATTCAACAGAAGATCGTAAATTTTATTAGCTATCTAGGCTTTTGCTCGAAAGATAACAATACCTTGTTTCCTAAGAAACAATTAAGCTGGCATTTCTCTCTGCCGCTTCCTTGGATTTCTGATCTTGAAGTTTCATGCATGTCACAAAGAGCCCAGGAAGAGCCGAGCCGAGCCGGATTTTTACTCGATCGTCGCCATGTTCCTCAAGGACTTTCTCATTAGCTTTCACTTTGGTCGCAGGCCTATCAGAAGGGGTATTTTCAGATCCCTATCTTAGTGTGGCGGACCGTGCCGGTGAATTCAGGCAGCAGGCCGGCGCTTTGTGGGCGGGATTCGTCACCGAAGAAGCTTCACAGGAGTGCACAAAACGTGCCTATCACCTGGGAGAGGGTATATATATGCATGCGCAGTCGGGCAAGTAAATTTGACAGCAAGTCTAGTTTCAAGTCGGTTACGTTAATGATATCTGATGTCACCACAGGCTGTTGCATATACCGGGTGTTTGAAATTAAGCTGTATGTTGACGAGTGTGGACTGATGGGCGAGTTGGTATTTTGACATTCTATTACAGCGCACTACCAGCAGGACACAGGAAAGGACGCAGACACAGCGCTATACAGTACCATACAGTAAGCTGTAAACCATACAGTAAGCTGTATGGTTTTCTTAAAATTAGGCACTGGGAGGCACGCGAACACCACATGTGCAAAAAAAGTGTAAATAACTTGTGAAAATAAGCCAGGAGGACAGAAAGTCAGGTGATGATTGTTGCTGTCAGCAACGCAATTAACTAAAATTGAATAATTAACTTTTTGCTGACTGCAGTACGTGGGTGTGTTGGTACTAAAAAGTTAGAGAAGGTCGTGATTCTACATAGTATAAGCTGCAAGAATTCTTTTAGCGTGTCGAAGCTCCGAGATATCCGACTCGAAATTTTAATTGTCGCTCGCACGATGACGCATTTAAGCGGGGTAGGATTGGCGCAAAGCTCTCGCCTGATTCGCCATGTTCTGATTCGCTACATGCATAGCGTGGGTATATGCTCTTGAAGTGTCAGTGCCCACCGGTCTTTTCAGAAGGTCAACGATGGTCGACCGCTCCTGACATGTCGTAGGCGCTCGAGTCAGGGGCCGGGGGTTAAAAGAAGGTCCCCTTCCCCCTGAGTGTTCGGAGTGGCGCTGGCTACCACCCCCAAGCGCAGAAAATAATGATCAAAACATAAATACCCAAGAAAGTTGAGGGGAGCAGGGCCCCGCCGGTAGCGTAGTGGTTATAGCACCAGACCAGAACCGAGGAGTTCATGGGCTCGGATCCAACCCGGCGGGTAGGCTTTCCTTCACTTTATATCTTTCAAGCATTTCAAAAAACTATATCTGTCCCAAAAAAATTATACAGTGACTCCCGTTAAGATGAACTCGAAGGTACCATCATAATATCTTCCCTTTATCGGAAGTCGGTCTTATCAGACACCCTCCAAAAAAAGCAATCGGCAACACGCCCACGTGCATGCAACTATCTTGATTCAAGTCGGTGAATGAAGTAGACTTACAATGGAAGAAAAAGACGAAAAATAAGTTATTTGAGTGCGCGACTTGATAGAAGACGGTCTCCAAGTGGTCTTGCCTGGTTTCATCCGGTCCAAGTGGCGAAGGAGAACGTACACCCGCTACCTCAAGCGGCAAGACAGGCGAGACAGGGTGAGAACTCCTTGCTCTCTTGGTGGTGACGCGGTGGGACTCGCGACGCGAACCGACGCGAACACGCATGGTCTCGCTGAGAAACGACATTGATCAAGAGAGCTGCTAAGTTCGCGAACAGGAAGTCTCCGTCGTCACTTTTTTTTACTTTTTTGTCCTCCTAGCTTTGCCCCTCTCTTTTCCTGAGCAGAGCGGCCACAAAATTCTCCCTCGATCCTTTTTTTTTATTTGCGCTACCACTCGCCCCGCAGGTTGAAGGTGAGAGAAGTGGTAGCTTTATCCGCGTGTCTTTTTTTCTCGCTCATTCCCTTCCTCCGTGGAGCGAATTCGCTTCTTACTGTGGTTTTCTTTTACTTTTCTTTCCTTCTGGTTGCGTCAAACCTCCATCCGCACTCCCACCAAGACTAACATTACTACAATAAAATCAGTTTCGGAGACCCGCATCTCCGCCAGCGGAGAAGGGTGGCCCGAACGGCGGGTCGCAAGAACTTGCGCGCTGCAGTCAATTCTTGCGCTACTCTCGGGGCGCTATCTGCTACGGCGGCGCGCTGCGCCGTAGCAGCCGACCACGGCGACCCGCTGCACGGGCGTAGCGCGGCGGCGTTCTAGTAGCGCAAACGCTAAACTTACATATCTATCATATTTCCAATCGACAAGCTTAAACATCTTCATCCTTCCATTCGACGTTCCCGTATTAGATTTGTGCACTGCGTAAGTGGGTATGCATTGACTCGCATGCATTGCTGATTGGTTGGCTAGGAATCGGCGGCCGGCATATGTTTGAGCTGTCTGCATTGCGTTTAACTTCCACGTACTGGAGGTAAGCGAATGAACATTTCCAGCGTAGTTTTCATAACTACTGTGCCGCCTTATTCCGACCAAGAACAACCTAACACGTTTATAAAGCAGTGGCCTTTACATGTACATTTATTCCCATGAGTCAAAACAACAGTTTTTGTGAATCTCGTCAGTGCGAGGTGCGTTAAGCAGCTTCCGATGTAGAGCTCCTATGCTGAGCATTTATATTCGCCGGGATGGCCTCAGCTTATCCGGCCTTTGTGCTCTTGTTGGTGCATGGTTGACAACAGATCGCCAAAAGATGAAAGTTCGCCTTGCAGTTCCGAAGCTCAGTTCATCTGTGGCAGTACGCACTCCATTTCGCGAGTTCAAGTAGAACCTTTAAGCCGAAATTGAAACGTGCACATTCTACTCCGGAATTCATATTGACCTTTGAACGCCTTTTTGATGTCTTGAACTCAATAAATTCGTTTAAGCTGATCATACAAGCCACCTCTGTGAAAGGTGAATGAGGCTTCAAAAGGCTGAATTGTACATAGGACACAAGGATGCACAAGGGGAACCAGTGTTTGAGGGCCTCAAGAAAATCGTATTTGCGTGACTCCTTATATGTATGCACGGTGTCATATCACCTTATGATAGGCTTGTGGAAACAGGGAAGCTTCAGAATTCGCTAAGGCACAAAATTACTCCAGACTACCTGGAAACATTTTTTGATTGCGTTAAAGGAAATACCGTCTATAACAACAACCCTACTGCCTGCAAATTTACAGCTGCCTAGAAGCGTCTTTTTATTAGAAGAGAAGTTGCATCATCAGATACTGTAAACTGCTTCTCGCGATACTGTAACTGTTCTCTGCGCCTCAGGTTGAGTCGCCAATATTTTTCGCATCGTTAAGAAGATCATCGCTGCTGCAGCCACTTGACTATGATTACGATTACACCCAGCGGGCGGACTTCCATGAAAGCCTGTCGCCTGCTCTCGCGCAGTAGTGCCATATATATTGCAGTATTTGGGGAACAGAAAATGTAGTACGGTGGCAGATCCTGCGATGAATGCTGCACTGCAAGCATGTCCAGTGAGCTGCCAGCACGCATAGTTGTGAAACCAAACGGTGGTGTCGTGGAACCATCGAAATACCTTTCAACCTACTATTGTCGTGGTTGTTTGATTGTTTTATTTCTTTCTTATATATTTTTCTTGGACGGTACTATTGAAGTGTATTTCTTGTACCACGCCTGCCTGGACCGCCAAGGTGGACAGTACATTAAAAAATAAAATAAAAAAAACAAAATATTTTACGGTATAACCGTGCACGCTTTATTATCTAATGCTCCGTTTTGATCAAGTGCGAGAATAGCTTTAAGTGCATCTTACCTTGCAGAATCAAAAATTTCTTTTTTTAATTCTAGTAGTATGTCCTGCGCCGAAAGCGTTGGGGAAAGTCCAAACATTGTGTATTTTATGCGATCCGTGTTCTTGACGTAGTCGTTCCAGAACGACGTGCTACATGAGCTTCCCGACGCGAACTGTTAAGAAATTGGGCGTGGGTTGTCTACACATGACGTTTTCCCGGTTTTGGCAAGAGCCTCACTTTTGCCTCTTTGCATTATTTGGGAAGGTGACTGTCGGCGGAGAACTCGTTCATGTAGTTATTAAGGAGCTCTATATAAGTGTAATCGAGGTTGACCAGTGCTTTATTGGTGATCTTAATTGTCTTTTGCAGGCGTGCTGTTTCTGCAGAATTGGATAAGTTCGGCGTGCACGCGTCTGCCGGGGTGATGGGCTCCTCTAGGTCCATTTTCCGGGCTCCTGTGTAATCAGGGAGCTGATCCTTGTCTACTTCTGGGCAATATCTGTCTATAAATGCCGTGACGAGAGACTGCTCGCTTCCTCAGCATTTATGCATTATCGTTTGCATTGTCTTGCAAATTTCAGTTTTATTTCGGGGCGGATCGACGCGGTAGCGGAGGATGTTCCACCTTTTAGAGGTGCTTTGTATGCCACGGAGGCTATCGCACAATCGCACACGTTGGCCCAGTTTTCGTGGCATAACGTTCCTGTATATTTTGCGGCCTCAGTATAGATTTGCGCAATATGTCCTCGGAGCTGCTTCTTACGACGTTGGTATTTCCATCTCGACAGCAAGCTATTTCTAGCCTCAAGTGTGCAAGATGGTTGTCAATAACCGGCTTTTAATGCTTGTCTGAATGTTCTTGGTGTACGTGTTAACATCTGCGGTAGGGCTAGTGCCCACTGTTGTCGTTTGTTTATTGGTGCGCTTCGTTTCTGCCTTTCCTCAATCTGTGGCAGTAGTTAATTTGACCTCACCCAGGATTATTTAAATATTGAGTTCCGGGAAGCACAGTTTCTACAACCGTATTATCGCTGCTGAGGTCATCGCCTTGTGTCTCTCGGGACGTTGGCTGCCAGCGTACAATCGGGGCACGCGGCCCTCACAGCACTCGCGCCGATTCTGGGCGATAGGTGGTGTTCAGTGGGCAGGCTGACTTTCGGAAGTTCGGTTATATGCATGAGGTAAGAGACCCAACCGGGCCTGGAGGTAAATCAGAGGGCGGTAGGCAGGCTGGCCCTAGGGGCCCATAGTAAAACTACGAATGAAGAGTTACAGGGGGATATAGGCTGATTCGTCCTTTGAGGCAAGGGAGGCGGAGAGCAAGATGAAATTTGAGGAGAGACTGCATGACATGGAGGAGGAAAAATGGGCCGCGAGAGTCTTTAGGCACCTGTATATGATGGGCATGGACACACGGTGGAGACGGAGGACCATACAGCTGACCAAGCGGTACAAAAATTCGGTAGGGGAAAGTGGGGTATACACAACAGGGAAAACGCAGGTAAAAGCTGCAAAGACGACGGAATTGGGTACATAGAATGGAGAAAAAAAAAACCCTAGAGACCTATAGCACAGAGAAACTAGAAATCAGGAAGGAGGGTATCTATGGCAACACGTGAGGCCGTGCATTGCTCTTTGAAGCACGGGCGGTGTGTCTGAGAACACGGGAATACACAGCTAACTACAGGCAACACGACGAAACCTGTGTATGTTGCGGCTGAGATCGGGAGACCGAAGAGCATATTGTCATAGCGTGCACAGAGATACGACCGCGGCGGGGTGAGGGGGAAACGACGTTGGTGGAGGATTTGGCATTTGGTGTGACAGGGAGTCTTAACTTCAGGGCCAGAGAGGTGACGAAGAGATGGCTGGAGTGGTGGTGGAAGAAAAGTAGGGGAGGGAGTGCGGCGTAAGAAGAGTAATATACCCAATCAGGATTTAGAACAGAAGGGGGGAGGTAAACAGGTGGGAAATGGCAGGAAAGGGGGGAAGCTATGGGAGTTTAATACGGGGGGGGGGCGAGGGGGAGGGGTTAACCCATTAGTTTAGTGAAGGGTAGGACAAATAAGTAGAATAACACAGGCAAGGCGGTTGGTGACAACCGACGCCCCGATACAAAGGGAGGGCCTCTAATCATCGTCATCGGCTTGCTCCTCATACATGTTGGTCAAGAGTTGGCGATCCTTCTTTGTTTGGTATGTCTATGCCCATCCCCAGTTTTCAGGCTCGCCGAATTGAAATCTTTGGTGTCGATGAAAGAGTTGTCTCCGGCGATACGTTGAGCCTGACAACTGATGCCCGCCAACCCGGTGACCTGGTTTTTGGAGCGGCAATATACGTTGGGGAAAAAGGTGCTGTGTTTCATTTTCATTTTCTGAGGAATTAGTTGGGCGAGAATGTTGTCATGGCTATGAGAGATTATTTAATGCTGTGGCCGTGATGCCGTTTTAAAGCGAAGCTTTTGTCTCCTCTCCTCACTGATGCAGTTGAACGCCAATACGCCCTGCAGGAAAGCCAACTTTCTCTGACGATGATGATGAGGGAGCGTGGGTGAAGTGAAAGAAAAAAACGCTTCTTGTAGCCGAATTGAACCTGAGCCGCTCGCGTTATATATCCAGTGTCTATCCAATCGCTCCATATCAACTTTTTTTAAATGCGAATGCATTTATTAGTCGGGGGTTGTCTTGCGTCCATCGAGCGGCGTGCGCCTGCATTCCTCCAGCGCGAGCGCACGTGAGCGCGCACCTCGTAGTTCTGCCTTCGTCGTCGTCGTCGTCGTAAATGCGAATGCATTTCTTAGTCGGGGGTTGGGGGGTTGTCGTGCTCCGTCGGCGTGCGCCCGCAGGTGTTATCTCTCCGCGCTCAATGCCGAACGCATGCGCTTGAAGCGAGCTGTACGGCGAGTACTGCGGCGTTAGTGTCGTGTCTAACGGTATGGGAACTTGATATCGCACGCCGTTGCCACGTCTCCCGTTCGAGACCCGTCTCCGTACAAGGGACTTGTACACCCTTGGCCCTACACCGGAGACGGAGTCTTGTGGTGACCGTGTACCTCGCGCCCAACCGCGCTCGAGACGCCGTTGCCGCGCAGCTGGACGCGGCTATGGAAAGTGTGCGCGTGCGCTCCAAACCCTCTGACCCCATAGTCTTGGTTGGCGACTTCAACGTTGACGTGCGCAAGAAGAGTGGCGAGTGGCTGGTCGAGTAGAGACCAGGCGCTCTAGTGTCTCTCTGTCTTCGACACGTGCCCCAACCATTCACGGGAGTTGCATTGATCTGGTCTTTACGCGAAACTGTGACGCGCGTATGCTTCTCAAAGACCCTTTGACCGTGCACTTTAGCGATCACAAGGCAGTGATTGTGGCCGTCAGGTACAACGATAACACAAACAGGTGCTGATGAATAAATCATTACGTTCACACTCTCGTCATTAATTACGCCATTACTCGCAACACACTCATCGGTGCACCCAATGCATTCGCATTTCTGCACGATTCCCTTCGCGGAGGTGCGGGGGAATTTTTATTAGCTCCATTCCGACATGGTCGAAGCGAACGCCAAGAATCGTGCGATCGCGCAGTACATTCAAAACGACGCTAGGCAAATTGCATACCCGGGTTGCTGTTGGTATTCTAGAAAAGTGGTCTAGAAGCCAATCCGCCACTCGAACGGTGGGATTGGCCAACGAAAAAATCCATCACGAGAAAGCTTTGCGTTCAACCATCGTCGTCGTTAGACGGAGGGGTGCATGATTTTTTAAATTAGTGTAGACTGTCTGTCCAGTTCTGCGTTGTGTTTATTAAGTAGCGGGGCAACTTAGCGAGTTAGGCCGTTTCGGGAAGGGCTATGAGTATAAGGGAAGGTAGGAGACGTACCGTCCCTGATACTAGCCAGTCTTGCTTTAAATCTCATGCAATTCAGTTGTCACATAGTTAGTTGTGGCTTTGTTCTAGAGGGAATCGTCATATCCGGTGTTTTTACTACACGTATAGGTTGCGTCGTTCGCTTCTGGTCGGTTGTACGGCTTTTCTCTTCGAGCAAGGCGATTTGCGGACGTTTGCTGTTGTCGTTCCAAGCGTTCTTCCCGGGCGATGAGATTTTGGTTTTGTTCCGTTAGATGGTTCAACTGATTGGCGATTTGTTTCATTCGGGAGGCTATCGCAGGGAGCGTATCTCGCACCATTTCTTATGTTTCTGTGAGGCCATCCTGAAATTACTTTTTCGTTATAACTTGCTTTGTTCGCCGCTATTTAGGGTTTGGAATGTCTCCATCTTGTGCTTCTTTTGTCACTGGCTGGTTGTGGATACCTATGGTCTGATTACTTCCAGCACAGCGGCTTGTGCTTTTCGAGTGGTTGATTGCTGCTGAGCTTGCATTGTTCCTGAAAGTCTTAAGGGTTTGGATTTCAGCTCCAGGTGTTTGTATCTCACGCTCTATCTTTGATTACACCGGGATTTAAAAGGTGGGGGGAGGGGGGGCGGGAGCAGTGGAAGAAGAACTGCTCCCGATATCCCCTGGTTCTTCTGCGTCATCTCTTTCTTCTGCGGCTGGTGGCTGGTTTCTAGCCCGGACCTGGACCTTGAGCTGCTCTTTTCACCTCAGGTAGATTATTTCGAATGGGTGCTGCCGGGTGATCCCCTACTCACCGTCCCTTGATCTCCGGGTGTTGCAAAGGTGTTCTCTGTTGGTTGAAAGGCATGAAAGCTATAGACGCCTAGCGCCGAACGAGAAAAAGAGAGAATGAAACATTATCGGCAACTGAGAAATCACTAATTAAAAAACAGTAACCGCATCGTGTAAACTTATTTTATGCAACCTTGGACTTTTACTGGCCACGCTGCATAGGTCATGCTGGCGTTTTCCTGGTCATGGCTTGATGCCGATATAATATCGCATCTAGTGCATTTACGCGAACACCAAATGTAGCTTCCAGCATTACGGATATACCGCTGCGTTCTCATCCTATGGCCAATACCCCACCCGCTTTTTTTTCCTTCCGATGCGCGGGCCTAAATGTTCAGGGATGAAGTAGAAGAATCGTTGCTGCCTGTCTACGAGGTACCCCGTCATCGTCCCGTGCTCTTTCTTTAGTTGCCTGCCAGACGCTCGCCTCTGCCTTACCCCCTCCATCAGCAGCAGTCAGCAGCCTTCGGACCAATTGAAGGGCCATAACTTGTGAGTAACTGGCTGCATTCATTTGTAGAAGGAGGTTATTTAAGTGAGGGCCCCTTAAGTGCCACCTAGGTCTGCTCGCAGGCCTCCAGTATCAGCTGCGATATTTCACTGTGAACAACCTGATATGAAAATACCACTCGTTTTCTTACCTTGAGAGAATAAACATCCCCTCTCCGCTTTAAGTTGCTGTACCCGCGTGTGCTTGTGCGAAACACTGGTTACATTGCGTGGGTATATCTCGAGGGCACCGAAGACCTCCATAACGCATTGCTGCACTGAAGCGAAGAAAATTTAACTACAACGAAACCCACCCTAACCCCAACAAATGGGCCGCATGCACGTCAGAACAGCCGTGAAAATGCGCAGTACTTCATCAAAAGTTGAAAGAAGATTCATGGCGCACCGAATAAATATTTATTGTGTGTACTTTCGTACCCATTACCTGTCGCACAGGTATGTCGCTCAGCTCAGGGTGCGAGAAAAATGCTGCAAAGTTGAGTGTTCCTTACTTTACGTTTCTGAGTTTCATGTCCCCTACGATCATAGGAAGCCACTTCCTATCATACGATACATTTACTAGTTCAGGCTCAAACTACGTGCCTAGTGCCAGTTACGCCATCTAGTGATTCCACAAGGCAGCTTTCAAAAATTGGCATAACGCTATTTCTGTGTCCCCTCACGTTGAAACTACGTGCCTTAGGCCAGCTCAAACCACTTGTTGAATTGTCGGTTACGCAGCGCCACGTGACCTGTCGCAACAGGCGGGTATATACATTGCCCATTAAGGACGAAATAATCAGTACAGCTAAAAATCCTTATTCCGGATTAAACAAACGAAAATTGGCTTTGAACGTGACGATGCTCCCTAGTGCGAAGTTGAGCGCAGCGCAAACTGCAGTCTTCTGCTTTCACCACAGTTTCCTCTCCATTTGCCTGGTCCTCTAACTTCGGTGTCCTCTGCGTTCTCCAGATTACAACTAGGCCAACGGCGAGGGACGATGCGAAACCTGAGGAGTGGGCGCTTAAAAGCTGCGCTCTAAAACATGCCCTAGTGATTCGCATCAGTACCCAGTTAATACACACCGTCATTGCCACCTCGCGTGTGCGCACGTACATACTGGAAATCGACCCATAGCGTCAACGAACGCGAAACTCAAATTTGAAGGCGTTTCTTTATTGTTGCATGATTATCAATTTCTGATGAACGGTAAGCGAGCTTTTCGTTTGATCTCTGTATAACTTACCCGCCAAGTCAGAACGGCCTGACGTGTAAATTTATCCACATTCCTTGCAGGACCAAACATGCGCACACGTTAGATGGCATGATGTAATTCTTTTAATTAGGTCACTTTAGCTACCGGGCTGCGTTTTAAGGCATATTCTTGGTTTCTAAATTCGCTTTCTGCATTCTAAGTGTGGATTTCCTTTGTCCAGAGCCATATTCTGATAATATTGAAGTCCTGATTCGAGGGCCGCCAAAATTAACTCCCTTTTTTCGTCACCTTTCAGGTGCAAGCCGTTCCCGACCACTGCCCTAATGGAGCCCGTAGTCCGCCAGCCAGCGCTGTAAGGAACATTACAACTGCGTAACCTCTCACAGGGATGACTTAATCTTTCCCGTATAAAGTGGTTGATGCAAGCTACACATAAAAGCAAACAACAGATTAGAACATACGTGATAAATAATCCCCGGGCCGCTTTAATCTGAATACGTGCTTTGAAATCGAAAGCCTGGTGATAATTTTTAACTCGTTTACGGCTGAATAGAATTTGAATCAATTTATTTGCTTTCATTTCTTTTGTATTTTTGCGCAAATTACCTCAAACGTCTTGTTTTCAGCTACAGCGTGATGAGTTTTTTTCCTGGCTTTTGTGTCTTCGTCTTACGTCACGAATTGCGTCACGAAGACTGGCACGCGCCGCAGCTTCCCTACAATAAGAGTTTTGCGCGACTGGTGTGCACCTCTTCCAGCCACGTGCCATCACGTTCAGGTGTCACGCAGCGCGCAATATTCCACAACCTGCATGTTTTTATGTCATAGTCCCTGAATTGTGGTCAGCGGACACATCAGCCCCTTAAAGCTTCCGATTCGCGGCCAATGCCCCAAGTCTGATGGGCGACAAAAAAAGGAAGGACAATGACCACAACGTTTGTTTTACGCTGGGAACGTTCGGAGATTGTACGGTTCATAAAGCACTATGCTTCGAGTTTTCAAACCGGGGTTCGAATCTCATCAGATTGCTTATCTTCATTGCCCCGGCAATTTTTCCTAGCGAACAACTCCAATAAAAACAAGGGTGCCTTTTAGCGGAAAGGGACACTTTCTGTTTCGCCATAATAAACATTTGAAACCGTACACGAGCCCCACTGACAATGGAAGCTTAAGGGGCGGATGTGGTTTTTTCATTCTGCGTTTACAACAGTTGAGCTTATAAGCATGCTTCGCCTGTTACAGTCAGCTTAGGGGTGATTACAGTAGGCAATGGGGCATATAAAAGTTCAGAGAAACCTGAGCGTCCCTGAGTCATGAATGCGGAAGAATTGGTGTCCAAAATAACGCCGTTGACCGTGACTTAGGTTGCAGAGGTTTGCGTATTATGTTGGAGTTTTTCTAACCGCTGTGTTGTCGAGTCTTATATTCAAACGGTTAAAGTTGCTGGTCATAGAATTTGAGCTTACAATGTTGGCTGGATACCGTAATTATGTAGGCTGGGTAGCCTGGAATTGAATTGCGTTAATATTGAAACAGTGCGCTAGGTAATGTCTATTGCAAAATTTAATCCGTAAACCGACGACTTTGCCATCAAACCCTCCATCGCAGTTGAGCGGCTAAGGCGTTGTGCTTCTAAGCCCAAGGACGAGGGTTCGAACCCGGTCGCGGTGGGGGTTTTTGCTGATGGAGGCGAAGAGCGAAAACGCCCGTGTGTCGAGATTACGGCGCACGTTCAAGATCCCCAAGTCGTCAAAATATTTAGTTACACTCGATTACGGCAGGCATTACATCCCACGCAAGGCTTCAGTGCGTTAAAACCGACCGACCGACCGACCGACCGACCGACCGACCGACCGAACGACGAGATGAGGACCAGCTTGCTTAAACCACTTTACAGTTAGGATGTGTACTGCTTGTAGTGAACGGCAAAACAAGGCAAGGTAACGTGTGCCGGTTACCAGAGGCCTTCTGTTGCTGAAGAACTTCACAGCTAAACAACGTTGCAAAAAAGGAGGAACGCAACAACAAGTAAAATGAAGCAGGGGGAGAGCAAGAAATAGTCTGACAAACCATATTTATTAAAAGAAAGAACCAGACGAGCCAATAGGAACGCAGAGAGTACAATTGACATTTTTCTTATCAAGCACCGTCGCCCGCGTGTCCGAAATGCGTATTGACACGCACGAGAGAACTGATGGTCGATCTGGTGAGAACGTTGTTCTTTGCAATTAAATTAAACGTAGCAAGAGAAGAAAACATGAAAACTAAGATGACACGCGGAAGTTGGTGACAGTTTGATTACAGAATGAAGGGAAAATTGCCGAACGGAAGTAGTGCATCAACATAGGTGACGACGATGTAAACGTGTCCAGGGAAGTAGACAGGAAGGAAAGGAAGTATAAACGCAAGAAAGGGGATTAGAAGCTGTCCGAAACAGAAGACATCCCTTTGTAAAATACTCAATCTCTTTAATATACCATCCGCGGTGATCGTTTGTACTGAGCAAGAAGGGAAGCGTTTTGGGTTTGAGTGGTACAACTACTTTTTCAGCTGGCTTTGTTTACGAGTAGGTGCCAGGAACCTATCGAATGAATGCTGTTGGCAGAGTTTTAAAGCCGAAAAATGGGTGATTTTGCCAGAGAAACTCTTACCTCTAGGCAACGCCCTATGTGTCAACGGTGGAATTACCGGGACCAAACTGGTCGGAAGAAAGACGCCAGCTTCTAGCATCTCTTTACCCTCTTAGCCAGTTTTTTCTTTCCCCTCTTGTGCCTCTTTACCCTTTTCTGCGCCGTTGTACTATAGGTGTAGTGAAGGGGAACTCAGAAGTTTTCTCAACGGCGGTCGTGTGTGACCAGCGCGAGCCAACCTCCTTTCGTGCGAAAGCCTCAGTTGTCTTATCAAATGTGAGGAGGGACCGTAGTATCGCACTCGTCGTGGACAAAACAAATGGCACCGATATGGCTGCCGCTGTAAAGAGAAAAGGAATCGCTTGCATGCGAGATTTGAACCCGGGTTGCCAGAGCAGCATCCTGGTGCGCTAGCCAGTGCGCTAACCCGGCACCGTTCCAGAATTAAACAAGAACTAGCCTGATGCGTGCGCGGTGACGGGTGCACGTGGCTGCATGTGCGTAGAACAGGCGCAAGCGGAGGAGAGCTCTGACTGGGGAGTTTTGCCGCACGAATTGCAGACAATCTGAACGTCGCAGTAATTCACGCCAAAAGACGAAGAAACGAAAGCAAAGAAACAGACGCGAGCACGATGTACAAGCGAAGTCTGATAATCGCTAGGCTTTCAACTAAAAGCAGTATCAGCGTATAAAAGTGACTGAGGAATTTTCAGCATGTAAAAGTGCCTGAGGAATTTTTGTCTCTGCCATCATGTGACCTCTTGGAAAGCGAAGCTTGATATGTATAGGAATCCGTGTAATTCTCTTGTGCCCCAACAAAAAATGCGCTTTCCGGAAAACCAATATCATCACATGAAGTTTCGCTTGTCATAGTTACTTCACATATCTCGGTCCTTTTTTCAAAATACCGATGCGTCCCGTGCTTAGCACCTTGAATGGTCATCCATTTTTATAGAGTGAAATGGTTTCCACTTTTTTAAAACTGCGTTGAAACGAGGAAGCGGGGTGCTTGTATTATATACAAAAAAGCAAACGTTTGTGTATTTTCCTCTCAGAAAAACACCGGGGTCACTGCTGCGTTACGGTGTTACACTACATGCACACAAGGTCTTTTTGCGCTGTATAAATGTCATGAATGAATCATGCCACTGTTGGTAGAAGTTGAGAATGCTGTTTGCAATTATATAAGCTCCCTTTTCCCTCACACAGCTGTGGCAGAGGTATTAGTACCAGCTTTTTGGCTTCAATGACCTAAAATCAGAATAAAGAAAGCAACGTCAGTAAACGAATACTCCGGAGGCCTCGCGCATATACAAGCTTGGTAATCTTGTCAGTTGCCCCAGCCAGTCAGCACGCCAGCAATTGCAAATAACGAAGAACCTCTCAAGCTCAAGGCTTAAATCTTTTGTTACAATACTGAGAGTAAAGCAGCATCACTACTGCTGTCTAGAACCGACAACGTGCCGCACTAATAAGATGCAGGGATTGCTCAAAAGAAACGAACGCTTCTGGAGGAAACGCGGAAAAATTCTACGCCCGTCTCCAGCCGCAAAACAAAATAAGGTGAGTCTCCGCCGCGTAGCCGGAGCAGCTGAGGCATGAATTACTCAAAACACAACAGCCGCTTTCACTTTACCTGTGCGAACTTCCTCTTCCCAAAATAAAGATGTTTATGTCGCTCGGCCGCCAACCTCCAACGCTCGTTTCAGAGCACGGCGGGGAAATGGGAAGCCTTTTGTTTAGGTCTGACAAGAGAATCCAACTGTATTAAAGACGATAGTCTTTCTTGAGCTACTTAAACGCAGAAATTTTGGTCTGTCTGTCTGTCTGTCTGTCTGTCTGTCTGTCTGTCTGTCTGTCTGTCTGTGACTCAATACAGCCACCCGGCCAAAGCAAAACAATGGCTGCGCAATAGTCTTATATAGTCACAGCTAAATCTACCCGTCTGAGTCCGGTGTAATGTTCATACTTGTCAACATTGTTGAAGAAGAACAAGACACTACGCAAGTATGAGAACAAATCAATACAGAAGTGATATTTCCAGTGATCCTTTATAAAAAAATCAAACATGCTTGACTTTTGCGCAATTAAATACTTCATCAACTGCAGAAAAAGAATTCACTGCGCCGTCGCCTGCTGTCGCCCGCGCCACTATAGGTTCTGGCGTGATTTTAAGAAATCAACCGGCAACAGTTACGCAAGGTTCCACTAGATAGGTTCCACGTTCTGCTTGCAACGCACGTGGAGTAGGGAAACCCGGTTCTATAAATGTTGAAGTAGGGTGTCTCGATTAACGCGCGTCTTCGCCGTACGGCAGCGTTCGCATCGAGACACCCGGGGCCGAATTCTCTAAAACGACGGGGCGTCGTTTTGAAACGACGGGGTAGCGCCATGCAAATGCATGTGTTCTGGGGTTGGGGTCTTTGGGGTCGCTTTGGGGTTCTCTGCAGGTAGAGTGAGCCGCAGAAAAGCGCTGTGACAAGGGCGCGAAGCGACAAGTTAAACGACGGGGGGGGGGGGGGGGGGGGGCAGTGGGTTGTCGCTTCGCGCCCTTGCCACAGCGCTTTTCTGCGGCTCACTCTACCTGCAGAGAACCCCAAAGTGACCCTAAAGGCCCCAACCCCAGAACACATGCATTTGCATGGCGCTACCCCGTCGTTTTAAAACGACGCCCCGTCGTGTTAGAAAATTCGGCCCCGGGTTTGGAGCAGTGGAACGCGGGAAATTTAAAATGATTTAAGCAAATCTTTGGCGTCTTTACCTTGGGAGGAGCGCGACGCAAGAGGAACAAAATGAGGGGTGAGCGATAAAGCGAAGGGAGGCATTTACTTCGCAAAAGCTGATAAAGACTATCGTCTTTTGACGGCATTTGCAACGGAAGGAGCAGATACGCAGCCAATTTTTCCTCTATTTATTTGCTTGTACCCTCTACCCAGTATTTTGATTTATTTTGGGCGCTGCGCACTTTAAGATACCGGCTTATAGACGTAACTCGTCCGCGGTCTACAGTATCCACCGTTACAGTAACGCGGTGTCACACACCTTAACAGAGACTGCGAAAAGATCACCGCTTGCCGTGGTAGGGATGGACCCTGGGTCCCTCGCCTGACGAAGCCGATGCAAATACCATCGCTTCGTAAGGCGACGGCAGATATGTACTATGATTTGTGGCGCATGCGTTTTCTACGTTCCCCTTAGAATGCCTTCTCCAACTCGAAAAAAAAAAGGATTTATGATTCAAGGTAATATTGAACTAGCCAAGTAACGCATTGCCGACTGTACTTCTCGTGCTCGTCATGCTGCTTCTACGCCGCCTTTTTAGTCGGCGCTGCCCCGTACAGAAACGGCGAATGATACACTAAAATTGTGGAACCGTTGCATCCTCGTTTGATTATGGTATTCGTCAATTTAGTTTGCCTATATTTCAGTTATTCTATTCCAGTGAGATTGCAATATAGTAATTTAGTCAAGCGTGCGCGTTTAAGTGCATTTGCACGCCTTATGGTAGACTGGAGCTGCAAGTTCGATTTCGTTCCGAAAAGCTTTAGGCCGACGAATTTGGTGCTGATATCTAGCGTCTTTGACGGCGGCAACGCTCGTACAGGGGAGTTACCAATGCCAAATTCCCTGGAATACTTAACGTACGACTAAGGTTCCTAATGCCGCCTTTTTTACAGTCTTTAAGGCTATAGCCCTAGATTTCAATGTATCGTAGGAGCGTTCGCTGGGAAAAAAATTTAACATAGAAACAGAAGTGAAGGTTTCTTTCTTAACAGAACGATGGTTAAAACGAGAACATTCCTCCAACGCAACGTGAGCCAATAGCCTGAAATTCAAACTGCTTACAACGTGTTAGAGTGGTTCAATCGGTTAGGCGTAGGTTTCATAACACGAGGAACCTAGGCTCCATTCAGATCACGGGAAGCGTTTTAAGTGCAGAGCACTTTAGGGGCTCGCCTTGTCGTCGTATCTGGCTCGCTGGACCAAAGTAGAGCCACACGGCGTTTTGACGTAGCGGCTGTCGTCGCGGCTAACCCAGAGGATTCGAAAGCCAACCGGTTTACATAGTCATAAGCGTTCGGAACTCGTGAACCGCTGGCACTTCTCATACAACATACAACTCCCCGTTGTTTAGCGCAAAGGGAACTGTAGGTACATTCGAGGCAAAATGTACGTAATTGACCGGCAGCACCCGCATTCATAGGCAGGGGGCGCGCGAGCACTGCGAATGCGGGAAATGGAAATTTGAATTGCATTGCATGGTAGCAGTGAGCGGATGACGGCGCTACAGCCCATTATGGCGAATCACTGCTCTGCACTTCCGAAAGCTCTAACTTTAGACTTCGACGACATTGGCTTGCGACCAGACAAAGCTTAGCGTTTTAATCATAAATACTTCACCCACGATCATTATCTTTGTCAGAAAAAGTTGGCTTTCTTGCAGTGTGTTTTTACGCAACTTCGTCACCAGTGAGGCATGAAAAGCTGCGCTTTAAAAATTTATGCCAGTCATGAAGGTTGCTCCGGGAAGGGGAAAGAGGAGGTTGAGGTTCGGAAGACGGTTCTGAGAAAGGGCAATTCTTTGAGCCTCAGAAAAAAATTGTAGTGGCTTAGCTCGGCTATGTCAGGATATACGTAGCGTGAGCTAAGATTCAGCTGGTTATTCGTAGCTTTCCTGGTTGTCTAGAATTAGCTGAATATCATGCTTACTGCTGCTTTAATGACACACACGCACGGCATACGCATTACGTGACACATGTATATTAAAGCGGCTCCGGTGCAGCGTCAGCAATCGCCCCAGAGCTAAGCTGGTTCCACAGGCGCACGCTGGTGTTGCTGCGACGCACGAGCCATAGGTTCCACACGCGGCCGCGTATTCCCAAACAATATCCCGTACGGGCCCAGGCCGACCACACCCCGTTCAAACGGCGACGTCACATCGTGACGTTACTTCTCGCCGTGCGCGACTTCATGCGACGTGGATTTTTTTTCTCGCTTTGGGCGGTGGCCGATGGTTTCGCTCCGTGCGCGAGGCAGGGCTGAGGCGCTGGGGAGCTGACGCACATTTAGTAGAAGTCAAAGACCCAACCACATGCAGCGTACTTCCGGCGTTTTCTCGCGTGCCGATGCGAGCTGACGCGTGGGCAACGTTGATGTCTACGCTCCCCAGATATCCGTCGACGCAGCGCGAGAAAGCAGCGGAAAGCTGGCAGCGGCGGTCGGGATTCACGTCCTTCTCGTGCTTTGGGGTCATTCCTTTTAGCAGAAGAGAATCAATTTCTTTTCAACCTACGGTTATCGGCTGCCTTGAAACAAATTGCAAGCTATTTCTGTTCGAAAGCGCTCATTCATTTGTGGCTTGTTTGTTTTTCATCGGGGGGATCGGGTATTTGCGATAGCTTTTTTTTAGTTAAATAAGGGAGCTCTGGCTACGTCGCTTGTAGTATAGCATGATAAGGCTTAGCTGCAAGATTGGTGCGTGACGACCAAGCCTTATCAACGCCAGAATGCTAGCGGCGCATACCATTCCATTCGTTGCTACCGTGGCTTGCGTAGGGAAGACCGAGGGTTTGCGATAGCTTTTCTTGACTCAAATAAGGGGGCTGTGGTTACATCGCTTGTAGTAATAGCATAACTGTCCTCGGATCCAAGATGGTGTGCCGTAAGAAACAAGCGTACCATGGCTCAAATCTCTCAAACATGACCAAAGCAAATCACTCGGGAATATTTGTTGGCAGCCTCTGTTTGGGTACTGAATTCTTGGGACCCGCGTCTTCTCCTGGCGTGGTCGAGCGGTTTGCGCGCTTGCTGTGCTGGCGTTTTGTTTTTGAAAGTCCATGGTTCAAATCTTGGCGAAACCTCGTTTTTTTTGCAATGAGGGTTTCACCGGCTTTTCTTTTTCAAGCTAAACAAAGGGGGCCAGAGGGCCTTGCCCTTTAACCTACAAGTGACGTTCGACGGTACCCTCAGTATCAAGGCAGCCACGAAATTTGCTTTGCTCACACTTTGAATACCCATGAAGCTGCAGTCAGTACATAACATGAAGGTTAAATCAAGTAGCAAGTAAAGTTGTGCTAATTGCGTCTTCGTTCATCATCCTATCTTACTTTGTTCAGATTTGATGGTAATGACACAATTATCAAAGCGAATCAACACGCTCGCTGATGTTAACAGCAGATGAACGACCGACGTACGCGTGTGCTTTCGACCTATTGGGAGCAAACGTTCTGCGCTTCAGTACGGAATCCAAAAAACCACCCAAGATCAAAAAAGCATTTTCGTATTCACTGTAATGATCGAGAGTGTTCGCTTTCAGGAACGTAAACAATGACCACATGTACGCGAAAAAGCGTCCGGCTGCGCGCGCACTTTAAGCAACGCGGCCAGCGCTAGCTTAACTAGGAACAGGATGGAAGACGAGCGTCTGCAGGCTCGTAAGAGAGTGCGGAGAGTGAGAAGCGAGAACAGGTATGCAAAGGTATATACTTCGTGCTTGAAGCTTCCCAGCGCGTACGTCATGCTCGCGCACGGAGCGAAACCATCGACCGTCGCGAAGCAGCACAAAAGAGCAAAACAAATTGTTGTCTTTGCTTTAACGAGAGTGCTTTCCGGAACGTATAGGTACGAAAAGGTTAAAGTCCTAACCACATGAACGCGAAATCACGCGTCGCGCGAGCGTCGTTCGGCGGCAACGCGCAGACACGGGCACTTTAAATCGCGATTGAAGTGAATCGCGATCGTGTTTTCGAACGCGCTCGCCGCACTCCCGCTATAGTGAACTAGAATAGTAGTTCACTATACTCCCGCTGCTACACGGCACGTTTCAATCGCGATGGAGAAGTTGCACCGGTTGCATTCGTGTACGCCAGATGGCGCCAGATGGCCCGCTTTCCGCTGCTTTCTCGCGCTGCGTCGACGCCGATATCTGGCGAGCGTAGACATTCGGAGTCGCCACGCGAGAAAACGCGGAAAGTACGCTGCATGTGGTTGAGCCTTTAACTTCTACTGAATGTGCGTCAGCTCACCAGCGCCGCCGCCCCAGCTTCGCGCACGGAACGAAGCCATCGGCCGCCGCCCAAAAAGGAGAAAAAAAAATCTACGTCGCATGAAGTCGCGCTCGAAGAGAAAGTGACGTCACACTGTGACGTCGCTGTTTGAAGGGTGTGTGTGGTCGGCCTGGCCCCTACAAGATATGGTTTGAGAATACGCCACCCGGCCAACCCTCGCATGATCATCAAGTGGACCGGGCCGCCACGTGCGTAACGGAGGTCGGCGAAGACGCTGGGTGCGTGGGTGTGTGAGAGACACCGGGAAGCGAGCAACGTTCTGTCACTGTTCCTTGCCACTGTTCTTCGCGCATGCGCAGCATGGCTCTCCAGGAGCCACGTGAAGCTGCTCAACCTCGGCCAGTGTAGCTCACGCTAAAAAAGAAACAACGTTGCGGGAAGAGGCTAGGCGGCTGCCACACGTGCGATACGAGCCGCCTTGAGAGGTAAAAGGACCGAAAATGGTAACAAGAGGCTCCTGGCGATGGCAGGTGAGCCGAAAGAGCTTCGGAGGGGCTTTCCCAAATGCTGGCCGAGTGGTTACTTGCGCGGCGGCAATATCAACGCAAATCTCAGCAGTAAAGGAACAGAAGATCCCCCTAGGATGTCGGTATCACATTTTTAGGAAGTTCTAAGCATCCCATAATGTTTGTAACCCGTTTGTGGTTTATGTTGCTAGTTTTATGCATCGTTTGTAACATATTTTTATGCACCCGCGAAGAAACAAAATTTTTTATTCACTGTTTAGTGTCTAGTTTCTGCACAAATTTCGTAGCTAATGTCGGGATACGAAGTACAAATCGCTACTACAACCAAAGGCACCACTTCGCACCCGCTATGTAAAATTGCAACGCTTTTACTACAGTGTAATAACCGAGAATAGCAAAATGAGGGAACGCTTGTTGATATGGTAAGGTTGATTGCCTGAGTTTTTTAAAACTTAAGGCAGACAATGCCTATTCTGAAAGGTTAGTATGACGTATTTCCTCAAAGAGAGCCTATTTACGCACAAAGTATTTAGTGATTCAGCATAAACAACCAAGCCTTGAAGATGTACTACTTAAGATGTTCTTACTTTTGCAGGCACGGAGGCGAGGGCTCCTCCACCTTCACGATGATCGCTGTGTGCGCCGTGGTGATAATAATCGCCGTGTCCGTCCTAGCAATTATAATCTACAGTTCCCTTGGATCCTCAAAAGGCAAGAGGTTCCCACTATCCACGTGTGCAGATGCCTTGAACGCCATAAAGTTACCAACACTGCTTGCTCTATTTTTCATGAGCGTGTCGAGATAGTCCCCTAAAGATCCTGCGTCTTTGTCCACTTGCAAGCTCGAAGGGAGCATAAAATATTGCCGGTTGGCAGATGAATATTAAAACAACTTCAAGGAACATTTCTATGTCAGAGGCTAGGCACTAATTACAGGGAGCAACACCTCGTCGTTAATTTTGAGCAGCCTCATCACGAAGCTGCTAAAAGACTTTCAGGTTTGCAGCATAAGGGATAACGCTTTTAAGTCTTCAGGGGTATACTCGCAAAAAAGAGTTTTTACACAATCTACGAATCTCAGTTGTCAATGTCACGCACCTAGGGACAGTCAGACTTACTGCAACTCTCAGGCGGCATGTGCAAACGACGTACGTGACAGTTTACTAAAAGGTCCATTATGCTTGATTAGTGCAGATTTCAGTCCATCTCCCCAAAGCATGGGAAGACGACAACAAAATCTACCAGCACCGTCAAATTTTTTTTCACCCTTCTTTATTGTAAATCAATTCACGACGGGGTACTTAGGTTTTACACTCTAAATATCACCCTCACCAATAACGTCGTTTTTCAGCCGAAGCTTATATCCACAGAATTGTGTCGTCGAAGCTCCTAAATGTGTCGCAACAAGCCAAGCGCCCCAGGCAACAAACTCTTCACATAGAATCGAACCTGAGTCCCTCGCTCTAATGCGCCGACGTCTATACAATTGCGTAATTCGGACACGGTATTTGTATGTAAAGAGTTAGATGTGATCCTTACTCGGCGTTGTTTCCATGGGCTCCGCGATTGCTATCGGCCGCACTGGGAGCTGCGAAATGATGGGCTAATTTTACATGAGCGCGCTGCAGACTGAAGTTCCTATTTACCGCAGAGCCGTTGGCACTGACGCTGCTGTTGAAAGGCCCCGCTGCATGTCGGGAGATGAGCGGTTGATTTAAAAGTTGCCCAGGACTAAACCGTGACAGCAAACCCGCCTGCGGAAGTGAATTTGTATGCAATAAGGTGATCCATTATGTGATGATGGGTTATTCTTATCTGATGTGTTGGTGGCATGGTTTTCGTAGGATCACGCCAGGCTCAGCCAGCGGGTTGGGTGGGGTTCGGTTTGGTGTTGTTTGGGGATGAGTTTTGGTTTGGTTAACGGTTGGCTGGGTCTGTTGCTTTGCTGGGGCTGTTAAGTTGAGTTTTGGTTTGCGTTATACTGACAAGTGTCACGCTTCGCACTCCCCCCCCCCTTCTCATTACGGTAGGGGTTCGTTGGTTTTGTATGTCTAATTTATTTTTCTAACTGCCCTAGACGAAATGTGTGGCATTTTGCTGCGTCAAGGCCAATGAGGCTATGGTGCTTCAGCCCCTTCAGAGGAACACATTTCACGCCCTTTTTTTTCTTTGGTTAAGGTACCCCCTCTGCGTATGAGCTGAGCCGGGTTGACCCTCCACACAATTCTTTAGCCAGTGTTGCTTTTTATGGTCTTGGAAATTTAAAAAAGAGCAAAGTGACTTTGTGGTTGGGCAGCCTGGACGCAAGCCTTTTATGCCTCAAGCTATAACATGACGGGAAAACCGTGACCGCAGGGCACGCCCAGTTCCGATGTTCCAGTGAGAGCGGGAACGAGGACTTCAACTATATAACGCCTGGGCAGGGCAGACCACTTCCTTGCGGAGCCAGTGAATTCTGTTTGGCTGTCGCCGGCTCAATGAAAACCTATGGCGGTAATCTGCTCATGAGCACTCAGTGCGTAGCACCATAAAACCACTGTTTCCTCACTTGAGCCGCTTCTTCTCACTCAGGGGTAGTATACCTCCTGAACAGCTTGCCTTTGGCCTGCAGCTCAGTTTTAGTCCTCTTGCAGCTTAGGTAAGGTTAGCGTCACTAAATGAAGGCTTTTAGAGTATCGGCACTCTTTTCTCTCATTGTTATGTGCCACCAGGATTTTCATTGGTCGGTCGGGACCACGTGATATTTGTTTACATAGGGGAGCAGCCATTTTGTTTCTGGGCGCCTCTCCTCTCTCTCTCTCTCTGCTGCGCAGACGCTAGAGTGACCGGTCACACTCTACCCGTCACTACCGGCGCCGGTTTCGTTGGGAGCGATGGCAACACTGCAAGCCAGAAACAAAATGGCCCCCAGATGCTTCCGGTTGCACGAAGTGTCGGTACTCTTAAGCGTAGCTTATTTAGTGACGCTAGATAGAGCGAATTCAAATGATCGTAATTACAGTAATTATGACTACAACTCGTAAAGCAGTCTCTTATAAACGCTTGTGGCTAATATGGTGTGCAAGGCAGGGTAAATTATGCGGCAAGCTGTTGATCAGCACTCACCACGTGATACTCCCGAAGCACTGGTGACAGAGGTAGTTGTGTCCGTTTTCAAGGGGTACCAGGCAGTTGATCGGCATGCGTAGCCAGATTTCTTGCTTGCCGCTGCTAAAATTGCGTTCTAACATGGGAAAAAGTTTTCATCAGCAGGTAATGAATCAACGCAACGGGTTTAACCTATACATAGGGGGGAGGGGTGCGATGTTACGAAAGTAGGGGTACCTTTTGGGTAATTTAACGCTTGCCGCGCCGACTAACGACGGCTTTAATAGCGCTTTCATCGTAGGACAGGATTCATGGCAAAGTAAGGAGGGTCGTATGAGGGTTATATTTGACTCAAAGAGTGAAGTAGCGCCCCAGCTGATTTATTACGGCAAGAAATCAGCCTGGCGAGGTCCCTTTAGGCTGAACCAGGGTCTTTTTCACTGTGTCTTGAAATGGGCGAGGAAGGTTTTGAGAAAAGTTTGTTGTGGGTCGCTAATTTTTGCTTTTATGTTTCTGTAGAGAAAGCAACGGGCGAAAAGCATCGATCAGGTATGAAAAGATACTTTCCGCACTCATGTTTTGGCTGCGTGGAATCTTGAAGAAATAGCGAACTGACCAAACGGAAGCTGATTTATTTACAGTCGTCGACCAATTTCTCGAACTCTCAAGGGGCCAAGATAGCTACCGGAAAAGCGGGAAAAAAAAAACGATTTCAGGCAATAAATCACTTTATTTACTGAACAGCTTGAAAAACTCGCCAATCTGCTTCAACGGGGCGCTATATTGCCGTACCAATAGGTCAGCTTGCACGTCGGCGAGGATGACCATATGCGAATAAAGTGCCACCGCGGCGACTGGCGATTGACTTCCTTCCTCTATGCGGCTCGCCGGACAGCGCGGAAAGCGGTGCCTGCTATCGAGGTTGTATGCGAGATCAGTGGGCGCTACGTATGCAAAGCGGGCTCGAGGCTGCAGAAAAAAATTTTATATGTTTATTTATTTATTTATTCATAATGTTAGCCCAGGGGCCGGTAGTGGGTGGACGTACCACAGAGAACATGGAGGTAGTAACTGCCGCCTCAGACAGGAGAGCAACGCAGGATGTGTGCACAAGTATAGTATACAGCTATATTGTGCACAGGTTCGAAATGCAAAGGTACAAAGTGCTAGGGTTCAAAAACAATAAGCAACTCTTGCACAAGCGCAATTCAGCCAAACTTGTTACGACACATAGCTTCCGTATAGGCGCCAACCCCACTATAGGGCCAAATCATGAAGAAGAGACAGCACTATCGGCTTCTATGTAGTGTAACAAGGATTTTTCGAAGTGTGCTAAAGAGTCTGATTTAGTAATTTCTGGCGGCAAATTGTTCCAGTCTTTAATTGTATTGGGAAGGAAAGAGTGTTTAAATGCCTTTAAACGAGTCATTATAGGCATAATCGGTTCGGGTGACTACTTTTAACTGTACGAGACAGTCGAGGTCTCAAATATTACTCTGTGGTAAAGTTAAAGTAGTTACGGTGCATTAAGTAAAGAAATTTTAATCTCGCTACTCGGCGCTGCGTAGCCGAGTAGCCAGATTAACAAATTGGCGAGTAACAAATAGCGCGTAACAAATTGGAAGCGGTGTTATTTGCGCTTTCAGTAGCTGTAGACTCGCGATTGAAAGAAAAGTCCAGAAAATCGAACTATAAGCGTTTGAAACGTACGAAATTTTCGTCGGTGTTATGCATTGACTCAACAGAGCACGTGACGGCGAAATGGCAGAGTTCGGATATTCAGGCAGGTCCGGAAAGTTGGGCGTCCAAAAAATCGGTCGACGACTGTAGTATACTTACCCCAGGCGACCAGTTCAAAACATCGTTTTGACCTGGTCGGCACCCTGGCGGCCAGACAGGGTTCCGTCACATTCTCGACTTCATTGTACTTACCCTTAATCCTTTTTTCCTACAGCTCCGTAAGTATTTGCACAAGTATACTCTTGCGATTCTTTGAAATGCGCGAGTCCATATATATATTAGCGGCTAGATATATTTAGTAGTATTTTTATGCTAATACTCCGGGACCTGCCATCGGACTTGCATTCGTCAAGCTGCAACTCAGTCAGCGAAGTAGTGAATGAAAGAGGCAGATTTTTGTTGTTTTTACCTTTTATTCGATCATTTGACCCCCAGATTTCTAGGAGGAGTGTGAATAAAACCCATGCCTTGGGTTCTTTGTAACAGAGAGGCTTGTACTGCCCTCTTATGTTGCTGTTTCGCAAAAAATAATTGCTATTTTATTGCCAAATATAAAAACAAAATGTTATTTTTGTTATACTTATAACTAGAAATGTTATAAAAATGTTATATTTTGTCATAAGAAATGTTATTTATATGCTCCGTTATCGCTGACTTAGAAACAGGCAAAACTTATTTTTTTCGCTATAAAACCATTCGAAAGCGCGCGTCATTCTAAACTGCGCCTGCTGCAAATTCACGGGGATATCACAGTGCCGAAGGTCGGTGAAATTTTTGCCCTATTTCACGGTGATGGCAACCGCCATTTGCAAGCTGTTATTTAAGAACACGAAACTTTTACGCAGGCTGAAGTTGCCAATTTGTGACGTAACGTTCCCGCCAACTGCCTAAATAACGTCGCCTCTTCTCAGCCAATCATAGTGGGGGATTGAAATACAAGCCGCATTTTTGTTGAATAGCAAAGACAGGCCTACGTCGTCATTTCCGCTGCATTTCGTCTAGTTTTTCCTTGCCGGCCAATAATTATGTGGCTTCGGTAGAGAAAAATAAGGCAAACTTTAGAATTGGTGCCAGTAAACTAAAAAAAAAAACATCAAAAGGGCGAAATCACACAAAACCACTTTCTCAACAGTGACCAAAATTGAAAGCCAATCAGACAAAAGCTTACGGCGAATTCACAGTTCACGGTGAATTTACAGCGCCGAGAATATTGCCCCATGGCACGCAAACGAGTTGGGGGCACTACCGTGCGGAATCGTCGCCAACGCCACCACCCATATGTGGAATGAAAATACACTCTTTCACCAGATAATCCCCACACCGTGTGGTTGTACCCGGATCTCACTGAGCTGAACGGACGGCAATGTTATCTCCTTCCTGAGTCTTGATCTGGAACGTATATGTGCCAAAAAATTATTTTAGGATTGATTAAAACATTCACAGGAATTGAACTCAAAAGCATAAACGTGTTTTCGAAAAAAAAAAATCCATCTGTCACGGCTGTAATGTTACCGAATAAGGTCTTCAGTTAGACCACACCAACGTTCAACTGTAGCTTTGCGTTTTTAGTGACTTAAAAAAAAAACAACGTCGAACGTAACGTGTTTGGTAATTAATAAATTTTAAAGTACATTGCTTCGTTAAAGTAGAGGATCAAATGAAATGGCATTTGAGGAACATTGGTTTAATGTGCTTTCAAAAATGAATAACACCATCTTAAAAACGTGCAGCGTTCCTTGCCATGACCACGGCTCTAGAAGAAGAGAAAGGCTGGAAGGCTTGGTCCCTTTCCTCCATTTTGTCTGCCTATTCACAAAAAGACGGACATCAGCCATAGGCCTTGGTACGATAGACAAATCCTGGACCTTAAAACAAAAGAAAAAAAACTGGATTGAGTGATCCAAAACTTGAAATCCCTACTCGTCTGAGTCATTTACCCAGAACACAGGAACCATCTGCCACATCTAATCATTCTTTCATTACACATTCGGCTAGTTTCCGTTATTTTTTAAGGTGTTACTAGCTCATTACTGTCACTAGAGGTTTGTTGTCCCTGTAAGAGTTTTAAATAATTTCTTTCCTGCGATTTTAATCACAATGCACGCGTAAAATAATTGGGCTTGCAAGTGCATGTCTTGTGTCAAGCAGAGGGCACAATGGCTCTTTCGTAACAAAGTTGTCCTAATTAATTGTATATGTAAGATGTTTCAAGTGGTTAAAAATCGGTTACTTGCATAAAAGTGCGTTTGATTATTAAAGATTTAGTTGCAAAAGCCAGGGCCGACATCTGAAAGAAAGCTATTCAGACGTCGAAAAAAAAACGCAGTTTGGTTTTCAGAACCACAAAATTAAAACAAAGGCAAAAGGCTGGCCCGCATAACATCTGAGTAAGTAAATAAAAATATGCAGAGTGTACTAATGCGCAGCATTCTTATTGCACTTGTCCAGCATGTGAGTTCCTTAGAGCCAAATATGGCTTAATTAGCAAAAGAAGTTGGAATATTTTATTCTCTTTGAATTTTTTGTTTTTTTCTGCCAATGATGTAAATTCATACCATGTTAGAGATGAAGTGCCTGTACTTCGCTAACTGTTTTTTTTTTCGAGGATGCAAGGCGTTCTGCAGAGTTGGTCCGCAACGCTTTTTTTTATACATACTACCAACGTTCTTTGCGGAATTTCCTGCGTAGTATTTGTTTTTTTTTTGAGATATGAATATGCACATTTTGGATTTTGGGATATCGTTTCTGTGCAAATTTTATTTCTTCTATTTTTTGCATTTTTAAAAATTATACAAATTGTATTCGTCCATTTGTCTCCACTTACGCCGTTGTAACGATTAAAGATGTCACTTCTGCCAAATCTGCATTCTTTGGAAAATTATGGGTGTTACATGGTCTTTGCTTTAGATGTGCTCGGAAGAGAATGCTACGCATTAGCAGGACTTTGCAAGAGCTTTGAGGTCGGTTCAGGAATAGTTTATTACAACTCACGGTTTAACGTACCTTGCCAGCGAAAGAAAACACTTATATACCGTCCCTGCGAAAGTCCAATTTGGGTCCTGTTTCTTTTTAGAGAGGTTTACGAAAATGATCAGTTGCACTAATCGTTTTTAAAGTAGCCACATAGTGTTGCTTGCTAATACTATAACAGGCGCTGTCAGGTAGAGCCTGCTAATGTTTTCGTGACGCTCCTTTGTCACGATGACCTTGTGCCATGAAATCGTTAAAATATAGTACTAATATAATCATCATTTTTATTGGTAACACAGAGAAAGCATACACAATTACCGGCCATTTCAAAGTCCGAAAGGCCGGTTACGAGTTTCGGCATTGCTGAAACTATGGTTTCCCATGAGGGCTGTGTAAAGTAGTTGCTTTTGCGCTTCCCCCTGACACTGGGCCCCATATTCCCCCCATTTAACAGCCAAAAAAGAAGTACAATAAAAAAATGGTGCAGCTCGCACAAGTGGTGAAAGGCTGGACAAACAGCAGAGCTGGGGGCCGACCTATGTTCCCTCAACAATGACAGCGGATTTCAGGGGAAAGGCAACAGCCGGCCCCAGCAGCGCAAATGCGTTTTGTACAGCACTGTGAATCAAATACCATTAAAGTGTGTAGAGTGGAATCTTTTCTTGAGTAGCAATCGTCGTCACCCCTTTCGTCGTATTCTTCCAGCGACGGAGAAGTTGGTTGGAAAATCCCCTTGTAGCGCGTCTTCATCGTCAGCTTGTCCGGTGAGCGTCTCCAGGTGTGGATTATGAAGGGATGGTTTGATATATCCGCCATCGTCGTCGTATTCGGCACGGCGGACGCGTGGCGCGTCGGTCGCTACACGCCGACGACGACAAAGAGGGGAGCTCCTCACGCGGCGCAAGCCCACGTGCAAACCTGAACAACAACGGGCGCTACTGATGAGGCACACGCTCACGTGCGCTCAGTATTTTCTTTGCTACAGCCACTGCGAAAAGGTGGTGCGGGGCGCCTCGTTCCGGTTTTAAGTGCGATGCACTTTATAAGCGACCCTGAATCCGCCGTCCGCATTGCTCCTCCTCGTCTCCCCTAGCAACGGCGCGAGGAGCGAGAGAGAGCGTCTAGTAGCAACGGCGCAGCGACGTCACACCCCACGTGACCCGCGCGCGCTCCGCCTCCCGCGCCGTGGCTGCGCGCGCCCGCGCCGGCTCCCGCACCGCTCCTCGCGCCGTGACGTCACACTCCCACGTGACCGCGCGCTGGCGCCTTTGCGTCTGCTCCCCCTCTCCTCGCGCCGTGACGTCACATGCTCTGCAGCTGGCGCTCCTCTCCCCCCGTTAGGTTTGCACTCACCCTCGGCGCGCGCCTCTCCCCTCACCTGACAGCTCCCCCTCGCCGGTACTGCGCCTCTCAAGGCGATGGCAGAATTACTACGCCGTGTACCTCTCGGCGCAAGAAATGCATTCGCACTTCCTCACGATTCCCTTCGGGGAGGTGGGGCAATTTTTTTCTTGGTATTTTATTGCCAAACGCCAACGGACCGAGCTAAAGCTTAAGCAGCTCTGGAGTTAAAATAAAAAAAATTCTCTTGCACTTCCCCGAGGGGGAGAGTGTGTAAGTGCGAATGCCCTCCCGCTCTCCCGCCCGAAGTGGAGAGGAGGCGCCCAACACCCGCAGTTACTGAGTGGAGAGAGGAGGAGGAGAGTAGCGCGCGCCCATCTCCCCCCGTTGCTAGGGAAGACGAGGAGCGCGCACACCCGCAGCTGTTGCTATGCGGACGACGGCGGCGGGCGATTCAGGCTCGCTTAAGAAGTGCATTCGCACTTAAAAAGGGGGCACGCGCGATCCAGAGTGGCTGTGCTGACCTGGCCATTCATTGTTCTGAGGTTGCTGACTGCACAAGAGAGGCTGGCTGACAGGAGACCTACGGGCCCTCAGTGCCTGACGACCGAGCTACGCAATTGCGTCCAATTGTTTCCCTGCCCTGCTCTTGCGGCGTGCTCTTTTGTCGGGTGCCGTTTTTAGGCCGTGCTGCGTTTTCGCGTTCTCTTTTGTCGCGGTACCGTTGTGTTCCTGATCTTAAAGATGCCAGCGGAGACCTTGCCACTGCATCGGTTTTCCGGAAGAATGTGGAAAACGCTAACGCCCGTGTGAAGATATTTCGGCGCACATCATCATCACCACCACCACCACCGGCACCATCATCATCATCATCATAATCACCATTCTCATCCTGTCTATCCTGTCTACGCCCACTGCAGGGAAAATGCCTCTCCCAAAGATCTATAATTATCCCGGTCCTGTGCTAACTGCGACAAATTTATCCCCGCAAGCTTCCTGACCTCGTCTGCCCATCTAACTTTCTGCCGCCCCCTGGAACGCTTGCCTTCTCTAGGGATCCACTCTGTTACCCTTAATAACAAACGGTTATCTTGCCGTCGCATTGCATGCGCTGCCCACACCCATTTCTTCTTCTTAATTTCTACTAATATTACTTAACACGCGTTTGTTCCCTGACCCACTCCGCTCTCGTCTTGTCGATTAATGTTACACACCTATCATCTACCGTTTCATTGCTCGCTGAGTCGTTCTCAATTTAAGTTGAACCCTTTTAGTGAGCCTCGAAGTTTCTACCTCGTAGGTGAGCACTGCCAAGATACAGCTGTCGTACACTTTTTTATCAGGGATAATGGTAGGCTGCCACTCATTATCTGAGAAAGCCTGCCGTATGCACTCCACCCCATTCTTATCCTTCTAATTATCTCTTCCTCGTGGTTGGGATACGGGGTCACTATTTGGCCGAAGTGGTGACCTGCAAGTAGGGCTAAGTAAGGCCTCCAAATAGTCTAAATTCTTCCGCGGCCCTACACTATGCCCGGTCTCATAGCCGATGTCTTGATTTGAAGCGTGAAATTCACAAAAGTTCAGTCCTGAATGTAAATGTTTTTCGCATCTGGCGAAAAACATTTTGGCGTCTTTGCGCCCCCAGAGAGGCACACGGGAACAGAGAACGACGCAGAACGGGCGAGAAAGGTCAGCCCCGCCGGCGAAAGACTTTTTTTTGCTCCCACTATTTGAAGTGTGGAGCTGTTTAGGTGCCCGGCTTGACGTCGTAGCTCATCCAAAATAACGGTACATAGTCCCACTGTCCTCACGCGGCTTCATACACCCAAAAAGAGGCGTAGAAAAGATCACCACTTCCGCTGGTCGGGCTAAAGCCTGAGTTGCTCGCATTACTAAACCTATTTCAATCCCGCTGCGCCACTGAGGTACACCCATATACAATGCGTTAAGGGCGATCTTTGCGCGGCGCCGTTGTCACGGATGATGCCATTTCGAGGCCGCCAATAGTATACAACAGTATAAAAATATCATCAGTAATTAACGCATAAAATACCCCGAATTGCTAAAAACTCAATCTAGTGTCTTTTTATGAATCTTTTCATGGGCTGCGCCGTCGTCTCTTGACTACTTTCTGTAACAACACAAGGCGTATACTTGAAATAGTCAATAGAGGGCACCACAGCCGCTCTGGCAAATCACTCTCCCGGTGGTGACAGATTTCACGCTGACTGCAATCACTTTAATTTTTTTTGCTCCTGTACTGTTTCTAGAGAGACGTCAAAGTGCGGTTTGCTCGGTTCTCTGCCTTACGTGCCCGTATCGCGGTTGCTCGACGCGCACCACCGCGCCTTTTCCGCACTGCGTAATACGGCGTGCAGCAGGTGGACGGCCAAGTGGCTGCGACAATGAGCTGGAATGGAAATTGCGGCGAAGAAAGATTGTTTCTGGTTGACGACAAAAGGAGCGAGAGGCAGCCAATGCCGCTTCCAAAGCGAGCAGGCTTCACCACTGACACAGTTAAAACGTAATGCATGGCTGGCGCAGTGTGAGAGGGACGTTCTTGAAACGCTGTGTTGCGGGTTCCTAAACCTGTTTTGTTGCACATCAGGCCTATCGTCAAGTGGGCGATTACGAGTGTGAGTCGCTGTGACATCCCTAAAATTTAAATACTAAATCGTCCCCCATTTCAACAGCAGAATTGTTTTAGCTGGAACTTGGTCCGTTGGCGTTAGCAAATACCAAGAAAAAAATTAAAACTGTTCCACACAATGTGAAAGCTGTAGGAAGTGGAGAGCGTGATTCGCCATAATGGGCTGTACTGCCGTTTACAGCCGTTATCCGCTTACGGCTGCCACCCCATGCAATTCAAATTCCCCGCCTTCGCAGAGCTCGCGCGCCCTCTACCTGAACCTGCACCAGCGGGAGTTCTGTTCTCTGCTTTTCTCCCCGCAAGCGCCGGCGTTGCACTGGCACATTTTGTGTTTACTACCGTAAAAACCAACCCAACGGGCGTCCTTAACTAAAGGAACGCGTGCGCTGCCGGGTAATTACGTATATTTTTCCTCAAATGTACCTATAGTTTTCTTTGCGCTAAACACCGGGAAGACGTATGACAAGCGCCAGCGTTTCACGAGTTTCGAACGCTTATGACTATGTAAACCGCTTGGCTTTCGAAGCCTCTGGGGTACGCCGCGAACAGCGTTACCCCGGGACGACGCCTTGGTGCTCTACATACTTGGGTCAAGCGAGCGAGCTAGGACGACAAGGCGAGTGCCGCCTAAAGTGGTCTGCATTTACAACCTCTCCTAGCGCCAGGCGATCAGCACGACCTTCGCGCAGTGGCTTTAGCAAAAAGATTATACTGATCGCACGTGAGTGTGCGCTCGTGAGGAGCGCCCAGCGTCGTCCAGGCTTGCGCGTATACGCTTGAACCACGTGAGGAGCTCCCACCCTCCTGGTCGTCGTCTTCGGCGCGCCGGTCGCTGCAGGGCTCCCCATAGAGCGGAGGCCGTAGTGTTGTCCACGTGACGTTTTTGGTCGGTTGAGATTGAAAATACGGTGCAGGGTGGCTGAGACGGCGAAGCCCTTGGTGGGTCGGAGGGGGACGACGTGAGCGGGCTTGATTTGGTCGGTGGCGACGACGTCTTGGCGGCCGTTAATGTCGACGGTGACAGTCTCCGATTGCTGCTCGTCGTACGGGGGACCAACGTAGACTTGCTCTTTCTGCTTCTCTCTCCTGGGATCCGCTGTGAGTGGGGGGGAAGCTAGGTCGACCCCATCTCGGCTGTTTCTGCAGCTTTGGACACCCAGCGCAAGCTGCGCCATTTTTTTTCGCTTTTCATGTTTATTATTACGGCTCTGTGAATTTAATGGAACTACTACTCATCAACCTTTTCTCCTGCAGAATGGGAAAAACTACCACGACGAGGGTTCCTCTATACCTCAGAAACCCAATGTGCTCGGAACAGAAGCCGTGCCTCGTTGAAGGTTAGGCGACGCTACCCTTTTCAAAAGTGGCTCCTCTGGATCGGGGCCAACCAAAAATAAATGTTCACTTCTATTCATTTTTTGCATCCTCGTCGATATTAGGAACGAATGTAATCTCCTAAAAATACTTAATGAAGGGTCAGGACCGTTTAGCGCACTCTGACTGCCTTATTTACAGCACAGCTGTTTACGCGAAGGTGTCGCAAGATTATTGTGTAGCTCCTTCGATCACTTGATATGCACACAGAAACCTTGACGCTTCCCTCGTCCTCTGCGTCAGAACATATGGAGATGGGCCGAAAAGCTAGCTTAGGAATCATCCGTGCTTTTTGCGGGCTATACGCACCCCAGTTTGTCTGGCTGGCTTCATAACGTATAACTAGGGCTCCGGGTTTTCGGATTAATCTGAAAAAATCCGACAAACACTCGCCGATGAAACTAGGACAATTCGAATTTATCCGATAAACACCGATAAAACCAACAAAATATACATATCAACAACATATAATGAATGACATATAATAAAAATAAATAACTGATAAGAATACCAATTGCAGTTCGTACTTGAGAATATCCGGTATCTTATCAGAACCACTGGCCGTTCGCACTTTGCGGCGATAACTACGAATGGCCACGTGTTTCACAAGGGGGATCCTTTGTCTTCTATTAACACCAGTACCCTTTAATAAACAGGGGTTATCTTCTGTGATTTTGTTGGACACAAAGAGATTCTCCGACATCTTGTGCCGTGACATGCCGGCCTGTCACTATTTTTGCATTCCTCAGGTCGTGTGCACAGTCACGGTCTTTCATATGAAATGAAAAATGTGACAACGTCCCGCTCTTTTTCTCAACGGCATGTTCTCGAAAGTAATCTTTTATACATCGGCCGGTTTGCCCGATATAAACATTACCAAACATCGAAAGTATCTCGCCAGCTGGACCAGAAGTATCTGGACCTCTGGGTGCGAGCGGCCCAGAGCTCCCTGTTACTGCGCTTCATTAACTATGGAGGGAAAAGGATCTTGAGGACAGGCCCACATAGAATGGACCAGTGTGGCTGGGTCCCTAGAGAGTGGACGATTAGTTGAGGGTGAATGCCGTGCAGGCGTGCTCGGCAGGCCAAGAACGTCATGTGCAGGAGTCGCCATAAGCTCTCCTGATCTTTGGTTAGCTCAGTATACCTGCTGTGCGAAATGTGCACCGGTATGTGAGCTAATAGTTCTATATTGAACTGACGCAAAATTCGGAGCTTCATGGGATTCCGGATGAAAAGATGAAGCAGCCGCTGCACTATAAAGCTTGAAAACATTTCGCAATACTCTATACATTGGAGTTTCCTTTAGACACAAGCGAAGTCAAAGAGCGTACCGAACTTGAAGAGGCATTAGATTCCACAACAAGGTCAACAACACTGATAGTCGAACCTACAACGCTATGCCTATTGAAGAAAAAGCAACCAAAGGCGGGAGCTATAGGCAAACGACAGTTAACTTGGCGATTAGGACAGATCTTCCTTGCCTTAGTCTTCGTGTGTGCGCGCTGTGAGGGAAGATGAAAATGTATGCACCGACAAAAAGAAGCTGACAACGTGACAAGAAACATGAACAAGGGAGTCAAATTAGAGAAAAGGTTTTACGCAATATATTCATATAGCGACGCAAGACAAGAAAAGAATAGTAAACACGCTAGCATTCGTGGAGAGGAACCAGCAGATAAAAAAGCATGTGGTGGAAAAGGCACCTGCGGAATCAGAATAGACAGCGCCGCAGGTGACGGCGGGATGAGCTCAAATTCAATAAAGGAAAGTGGTGATGTTGTACAACCACGGCTAGCAAAACTATTTTCGGAACACCTCCAAGCGCCGTGGTTACCACAGGGCTAGAAAAATTCTAACCGAATTTTATTTTGCACAAGCGATGCGAAATGCCTTAAGAGTTAGCGAAGTAGCAGGTTCACTTTTATACAAGCAGCTTACGAAAGCAAAAAATTAACTGCATAAGTTACATTCTACATTTTGATCGGAGGGAACGGCAGGATAAACTAATGGCTAGGCAGCATTGAATCACTTTATGCCAGCAGTATCTTAATAAAGAAGCCACGGAGTGCGGCGCGCGTCTTTAGATATCGTTTATATGTCACGGAAAACTAGCATCTGGCACACTAAATGCTTCAGCAGTGATAAAACCATTGAAAGATGAAACAGTGTAGGAGAAGCATATGAACCCCCAGAAGGACATCAAACAAATTCTTGTTTCCTTTAGGATGAAGTTTCGGTTCTCACGCGCGCGCGAAACGACCAGTCAACGAGATCATTCCCCTCAAGGAGAATCGGTTGATCGCTTAGTTAAAAGCCTTTCGGCTGCTGACGCTCCGGTTGGGCTAAGCGGCACGTCGGGCACATAGCGGAGCGTCAAAAATGCTAAAGGTATTCTTTTGCAGTGCGCAGCCAGAAGTGGCGCACGACCGGAGATGCCAAGCGGAACGCGTTCCGCTCCCCCCTAGCAGACGCAGCGCCGCGGTGGCGAAGTCGCGCGCCGGCCGCCGCTTCTCTCCACGGCAGCGCGGGGAGAACGAAGGAAACTAAAGCGTGGCAAACTGTTCGCAATGGATTGCGTGAACACATCCAAGCGCGAGGGGCACGGGCAAGTTCAAGCATTTTACGGGGCGCACGACGTTAAATAGTTTTCGTTACGTTAATGTTGTTGCACTTGTGGCAATTGCTGACGAAAGAGCGCTCGCCAGCAGTAAAATTGGCACCTCGGCGCACGTTGAGTTCGAGAGAGGGGAGAGGAGGTCCTTGAAACGTGCCCTGGGCGCACTATCGAATGTTGATCGCGCCGTAGCGAAACGTCTAGAGCCGGGCATGTCGAGGGGACATGCGATGCGACAACTACGGACGCCAAGAACTGGTGACATCGTGAGTTAACAAAATGATCTGCATTTAAAATCAATGTACGGCGCGATAACACTTCACGGAGACAGGGGGAACTATCCTTTTAAAAGGGCGCTAAGAATTGAGACGCTACCTACCAGAAATTATTTATAGCACACATATAGGTCATGCTGCGGAAGCTTGAGTGCGAGAAGACAGACATAGAAGCACATGCAGAATATTCAGGCACCTAAATTTGCTGATGACGTAATCTAGTTTCGAGATAGCGGGGAAGACCTCAAAATAATGCGTCAGAGCTGTACGTGGAATGTTTCGGGCGACTAAAGATAATTATTAGTAGGACGAAGGTAGTGGCAAGTGGACTTGACAGCCTTTCTTTCAGTTGAGGCAATAAAGTACTCAAGAATAGAGTGATTATAAGTATTTTAGGAATTTTGGACTTGCTGTCCAAGGCACGAGAGTTAAATCCGGCGTAAAATAACATAGGCTGAGACAATTCGGCAAACAGTTTAAATTGATGAACACAGACTAACTTTAGCACTAAAAATAAAAGTAAACAACGAATGCATGCTTCGAACCGTGACACATGGCTGAGAGAATCGGAGTCTTGCTACGACACGTTGGAAATAAACGTAGTTACCCTAGCGAGCCGCCAAATGGTCTGATAGACTGATTGTAGGGTTTAACGCGCCGACGCAACGCAGGCGATGAGTCGCGCTGTAGTGGGGGCCTCCGGACTAATTTTGACCACCCGGGGATCATTAAAATGCGCCGAAATATCGTAAATATCGGCGTTTTTGCTTGTAGCCTCTATAAGAAAAGCGGCAGCCGCGGCCGGGAATCCCACCCGCGACCTCGTGCTCGGCAGCACAACGCCTTAGACACTGAGCCACCGTCACGGGTAGCCACGAAACGGAAAATTATAGCAGTAAAAAAGCGGGCGCATTGTACCGGGGAACATACTACGGTGGACGATGTATTAGCTGCAACTAGATGAAAGAAGTAGTGTTAGGATGACAATGCGGTGCGCAGAAGTGACGAGCTGATAACAAAGGTTTGTTTAGGGGCTAGTTGGGGTAGTCTAGAAATCAATATTAGCGTGCGCTGCATACTTGGTATGCGTAGCATTAACGTTCGCTGCATACTCCAAGGACCGAAGGGCTAACGAAGTGATTGAGGCCCTCGGAATGCTCTCAGTGGCACCTGATAATTGTGTAAGCGGGCCCAAAATAAGGAGATAACAATGATGAAGAAACAAAAATCCGACGGCACATGAGCGTACACGCGCGAGGGTATCATGTTTAATCCATTTCTTAATGAATGTACACCCAAGAAAAAAGCTTACGGACCATGAAAGCAGCAATTTTGGGTTATTTCTTTGCCGCACGGCAGCACGGGGTACTATGTGTGGTATTTTTCATTACTTCAGTAACTATACGACATCTCGCATGCGCACGGCAGCTTTTCGGGCTGCTACAGGAAGAGAAATAGCCTAAAGTTGCCATTTTCCCGGTCGGTAAACTTTTTCTCGTGGCTGTACACTCACCGTCACATGCTTATGTACAACGATGAAGCTTTCAATAAACCAGTTGCTAGTTTTCGCACCATCGTTCGGTTTGTCTTTTTTCCGCCGTCCCTGTTCCTCGTCCAAGTGTGCCGCGCACGCTAATATTGAATTTGGACAATCAGTCGACCACTAGGGTAGACAAATGGTCATTGCCAGGTGGGACTAGAAGTAGACTACACCCCTCACTCACGCTAATGAATACGAGCAAAGTGTACAAAGTACTGACATCACGCAAAGAGAACACAATGACAGCGTTTGCTCTTTTGATCTCTTTGTGTCGTGCCAGAAAGTGCGACACTTGATAAGTAGCGCAAATCACCTACACAGGAGAAAGGGGACACGGGAAAGGCGCCTGTTTGGGTCCCATTTCTCTGTGTCGTTCATTTGCACTACTACAACGTTCTTAGAGCGTAAGCAACACGCCCAGCTACATGTTCTCGTGCAGTAGTTGGAGGAATTCACTCGTGTTATTGGCAGGGACCAGCTCGACTGAGGGCAAATCCTTTCAAGACCCATAATTTGATGAGAGGATGAAATAAGGCATATGTGTTGAAAAATTGAATTCAGGCAGTGCAGGAAGTCAATTGAATAAGTTTTTCGCTAGTGCGCATAAACTAGAGTGGTGGTCATGAATATTAGGTTAAAGCTCCCAAAAACGACGACGAGAGGGGCGGAAAGGGATTTATTGAATGGCCCAACACCACTACAACCACCTCAGTACTGGTGCACCCATCTGCCTACATCGAGAAGGGTATCCTGAAGTAAGCTCATACATGGCATGTCCCGATACCGGTGCGCTTTGAAAACTACCTGCTGAGAAGTTTACCTATCGGTGTATTACATATTGACAAGGAATTAAATGAGAATCGTTTGAAATAGTAAAATGTTGATTCATTTTGGTCCAGTATGCGGAGAGCCCCTCTCCCCCCCCCCCTTCTCCTCCCCAACAAAGAAAAGTACTCCGCATTTTAAGCTTCCGAGGACAATAACGAAACTCTTGACGTACATAAGTATCTGCGGCGTCGCCACTTTAGTTTGGATGTTGTCTTTAGAATGCTGCCTTCGCAAAAAATGTCACCCACACGAATTCGGAAACAACCATACAAGTGCCGTTTTTTCAGATCAAAAAGCAGCGAATAAAGTGTGTTGGTTGACTTTTAATACTCATATCTATGCCTTCCATCAAGCAAATATCCATCTGTGCGTTCGCAGGTACGGAAGGATCTGTAGTCACGGGCTCAACTACGTCACCTTTAAAAAAACTTGGCAAAATATGATGAGCAAAATGATCAGTAGAATCCGGGCCCCTCTACTAATCGAACACTAGGACATCTCGCTCCACACTTACGTTCGTAACTGAAAGAGGGCGCCTGCGTCGTTCCCTTAAAAGAAAGTGATGAATGTGAAGGAGCAGGTGAAAAGAGGCAGGATATAAACTACAATAATTACTCGTACATGGTACACTTTCTCATAGGAAAGAATACAGTAATTATCAGCGAATGTTTCGCGCAGAAGCTAATTTATCTCGGCGGAAAGCAAAGACCTGTCATTCTTTTTCGCGCATTTTGAGAAAGTACTGGGGAAATCGTGTTGTGTCGCCATGTGTAGGCTCTGAAAATATATTCTACTCCCTCATGTCCGCCCAAAATAAGGTAATTCATATATGTTTACTCCTCCAGCTCAAAAGAATCTCTTCGAAGACCACCCGACAGGAAAGATATCTCCGCTCACCGCAGCCTGCACTGATATGTACGGCCACGTTTGCACTCCTGAGTACATTAAATCCAACGTTGACGAGCAACCCATGCTGTTCCAGTCTATGCATTTTATTGTAACCACTATCATGGACTTCGTCAAAGGTAAGGCCGGTTCAGGCAACCTTAGTACATTGTGAATGTAGACGACACAGCCATGTCTCCTGTTATTTCTCACACGCGTTTATTCTTTTCGAAACGCGGTGAATGCAAAAATTCTGGCTGCTTGAAGTGTTTGTGGAAAAAAAATGGTTTGTGCCTTGTCGGAACAAGATTCTTAAGTTTGTGTGTTTGGTATTGCTCAAAAATTATAACACGGAAACCAGATAATTACACGGGTAAACTCGAAAGCAGCGACTACCCAATCGCGTTTAACAATGTCGAAGCCACCTTCTCCCGGAAGCTTGGACAAAGCCACGTTTAACGATACGAGTAACTGAACAGTGCATAAGGAGGTAAAAGGGAAGCGAAGAAGCGAGATCCATATTTCCTGGCTGATAGCTCGGATGATCAGAGAGACTTTTAACTTTCCGTGATACTACTCACTTGACATTTCAAATTTCTTTGATTAGGGATGCCTGTACGCCGGCATTACGTTGAGTCGTTTCACAATGAAACGGGAAAACAAAATAAAGTCTTCAAATTTTGTTCGGATTATTTGCCAATTGGTGACACACTACTCGAGATGTATGAAGCTACGGGACTCAAAAATACGTAGAAAGCCAACCAATGAATATTTTACACAGTAGTAATATGGGACGAAGCATACGTAACACGATTTCTTTGGGAAATTTAATAAACTGCCAAAGGGGCGACATGAAGTAAGAGATGAAAGTGGCAGAGTGCTCATAAATCTCTGAGCCATCCATTGTCGTTTATTGTGATCTTTTGTAAAAAAATCATTGTAATAAATAACTGTAAAGTGACAGGTGCAAGTGCCGGTGTTTATTGCCGTAGTATATTGTTAAATAAGAGCAAGTAACTCAAACATACATACAGTCCATATTACCCACAGCTCGTTATGTTACACGGACCCTTGTGCTAAATGTTCCAGGATTCGTAGAGGTTATCTATGAGGTTTTTCCTGTGTTGTGAAAAAGTCGTCAGCAAATTTATTACAGCGGGTCACCAGTCCAAGACATATCCGTATTTTAAAATATAGTTCGCCTCTGTAATGGAGGAGTGATCGTGTAAATTATCAGAAATATTTTATCCCGCTTTCAATTGTTATAACGCACATTTTTGCATTCCATAACTTCCGCACACGTATATTCAAAATTACCTCACAGTTAGCTCGTAAGCACTACTTCGCTCGCAAACCGAATTCCTTCTTCGCTTTTCTAAATCCTCTTTCGAGTTACTGAAAAGAGCAAAAAATATGCAAAGGCGGGCGTTGACTCTCACTCCTATCGGTTGCAAGGCCGATGCCGTACCGACTGTAAAGCCGTATAGCTTGGCTCGATGAGTGCTAGTTGAGTTGACGACGGATGAGCTAACCTTACCACGACCCTGTGCCGTCTATATGGAGTTTTAGTGTACATTTTGTTGCAATGTTGGCGCCACATTCTGGACTGGCGTGTTTGCCTGGTTGAGGGAAGTCAAACTCAAACAGTATAGAGAGCCGATTTACGAAAAAAATAGAGGAGGCTGAGTTCCGTTACAACCAAGCCGGTAACTGGTTTTATAGCCACTTAAAGCGTTCTGTTTCCTTTGTTGTAAAGGCTACCGTCACACGGCAGCAGCGCGCAAGGGCACAGTTCAGTATCCAAGTCGGGTGCCTTGAGTGCACTCACAGTCCACTCCATCTTCTGGACGAAACGCTCTCACGCTGGCTTGGGGGTGGGAGAACATTCCACGGTATCGCCTCGTGCTTGCCATAGTGAGCGTGTGAGCACGCTTTCACAGCCAGTCAATTTACCAGTGGATGCCTAGAAAACACTACCTCGTCCAAGAAAAAACGCGCGGTGTTGCATTCTTGCCCGTTGCATTGTTGCCCGCACAGAGCGGCAGAACGAAGTCACATCCCTCTTGCCGTGATCGCACCGGTAGCACCCCAAAGTGGAACAGGACGAAAAAGTCTTTAGGCCCAGTCGGAATCGGCAGGCACATGATACGTTTTAGTATACGCCCCGCTTAGACACCTCGACTGGTGTTTGTCGGCAGAGGGATGGGGGAAGGAGCTTTACGAGAACTGCTGTTCCAGTAGGGTGATAGCGGCAGCGATAGATGACTGGCAGAGAGCAAGAATTCAGTATATTTCACTAGCTTGCAATGAATGTTGTCGGGTGTGCTTCGTTTTGGCGAATTTAAGAAATTCGGGCAGTGATACGCTTGTTCATTACGCACCAATCTTGGAGGCGAGGCCAGTTGTGCTAGCACTATACATACAAGCGACGTAAGCAGAGCTCCCTTAAATTCGAGTCAACAGAAGCTATCGCACATCCCCCGGTCTTTCCTACGGAAGCCGCGGTAGCCGCAAATGGAATGTATTGCGCTGGTACAATTGTGACGTTGATAACTTTTGTTCGTCATGCACCGATCTTGTAGACAAGACAAGCCCCATCATTCTAATACTACAAGCGATGTATCCAGAGCTCCCTTATTTAACTCACAAAAAGCTATCGCAAATCCCCGATCTCCCCGGGGAAAGCCAAGCAAGCCAGGAATGAAATGCGCACTTTCGAAGAAATAGTGCGCGATTTGTCACAAGGAAACAGATTACCGCACGTTAAAAAAATTGTTTTCTGCTGATGGACAGGAAATCCGCACGCTGCAGCCTAGGTTGCCTCTGGGCGCTTCCTGGCCGTGATGCTTCCTGGCACTCCGTCGACGCCGACATCTGGCGAGCGTAGACATCAGCGTCGCTCGGGCGTCAGCTTGCGTCGCCATGCATCTTGGCCACGCGCGCTGGCGCGAGTCGACGCAGGGTGACGTGTACGCGTCAAAACGCGGAAATACGCTGCATGTTGTTGCGGCTACAGAGCGGCATAGGTCGCGCTTGGTAGCGGATCCCCACGAGAACAAGGTATCAGTCGGTGAGTGGGCATGGCGATGTCAGCAAAATTATCCACGCCGGGAGGAAATCTGTAGTGAATGATTCCCTTCTTGAGGGGGGGGGGGTGGGGTTCTGCGCGAGGCTGAAATAGGCAGAATCAGGATGAGAGCGTAGACGCACTAGGGTGTCCGCGCAATTTTTTTTTGTGATTTCACAGTGCCGCAAATCACGAACACTGCAAAAATGATAGAAGCACACGCTAATGCGCAAGACTTGAAGGAAACCAAGCTGTACACAATTCGTTCACGACCATCATGACGGTTTAAGACCACGATTGCAGCCGATTCGCCCATTGATGTTGATATAATGGCGAAGAAGAAGCAAATTGAAGAAGCCAAACGAACGAACGGACGGCGCACACTTAAACTAGGCGCATGCTGGTGCAACGTGTACTCTATTACGTGCACTGTCGAGCAGGTGGCGCTATTCCTCTCCCCCCCCCCCCCCCCCCCGTCACAGCCTAGTGAGCAAGCCGTTTGACTCTGGGATACTAAATCACGGTCGTAGCCGAGTGGTTAACACGGCTGACTCTAACTATGTTGATATACCGGACACAAATTACTATTCTGCCGGCGCCGGTGATGTCAAAAATTTCTACGGCCACCTGCCTCTGGTTACATGCAATGAATACAAAATCCCTGGGACAATTATTAACGACTTTTTATTTATTTTCTAAATCACGTTTGAGTCTCTTTCTACGCTTTCGTTTGCGCATGTTTTGGCACGAATTAATTTGACAGTTGATTGACGGCGCTTTAGGTTACTTGGGACACAAGTTAAAGAGGATAAATGGACGACATAGACAGCACGCGCACAAACTAACAAATGTTTCCCAGTCCCATTGTGTCCCAGTGTATATCAGTGTATCTCAGTGTGCACACTGAGATACACTGATATACACTGGGACACCCCAGTAACCAGTGTGTCCCGGGCAGCCAGACGGGCATTAGATCAATATGCAAGACCAACTAGCCCAATTCCTTACTTTCCTTTGATGACA
>CM023457.1:110214087-110395036 GCA_013339765.2 Haemaphysalis longicornis
GATTTTGCTGCTGGAGTGATGGCCGCTGGAATAAACAGCGACCGAGGGAGAGAAGAATGTCTAAACCAGGAACCAGGCAGAGTAAAAGAAGCCGCGTGGGGGCGTTATCGTCGAGGTCCGTCGGCGCTCGCGCGATTACCTTCAAATCGCACGCGACTGTACTGGAAGCCACGCGCTCCGTTGTTCGTATTTCATTTTATCGCGATAGTACCTTGCCAGCGCAAGAAAGCACCTAGGCGCGCCTGCAGTATGCATACTGTCCCTGCGAAACTGCAATGTTGTCTTGTTTCTTTTTAGAGAGGTTTACGAAAATGATTAGTCGCACTACCACGTGACGCGCCTTTGTCACGATGACCTTGAGCCATGAAAGTGTTAAAATATAGTAGTAATGTATTAATAATTTTTATTGCCAGCACAAAGAAAGCACACCAAATTACAGGCGATGTCAAAGCCCGTAGGCCAGTAACGAGTTCCGGCATGGCTGAATCTACGGTTTCGCATGAGGGCAATGTGAAGTAATTGGTTTTGCGCTTCCCCTTGACACTGGGCCCCATATTCCCCACAATTAACAGCCAAAAAATAAAAAAAATAAAAAAATGGCGGAGCTTGCACTAGTGGTGAAAGGCTGGAGAAACAGCAGACCTGGGTGTCGACCTACATTCCCCCAACCATAGAGTTTCATACTAATATATACTAGAGGGAAATCTGGCGCCACTGTCTAGGGGAGCCGCGCTTCAGCGAGCGTGCCGTCATGTACCGGGCAGGCACGTTCCACTTGTCCTTGGCATGGCTCATGAACAGGCTGAAAAGTTGGCTTTGGCTGCAAAATTGCAACCATATTACTGCAGAAGATTAATCAAATTTGTTCTGTTATTATAAAATTAAAGCTCCAGAAAGATTTATTTGTCAGGGATTATTTGGAAGCTTCACGGAAGATCAACAAAAAAATAATGTTACCCCTTTGGCTTCAAGACAAAAAAGAAGCCATGTGGCTAACCAAGCCAAGGAGGCGAGGAACGTCGCTAGCTGCAATGGCGCCGCCCACGGCGGCTCGCGAATGCAGCGCCAGATTTCCCTCTAGTATATATTAGTATGAAACTCTATGCCCCAACACTGACAGCGGATTCCAGGGGCGAAGGAGCAGCCGGATCCCAGCAGTGCAAATCCGCTTTCTACAGCACTGCGAAGAAAAGACAATTAAAGCGGGTACAGTGCAATCTTTTCTTCAGTAGCAATCGTCGTCATCGCTTTTGTCGTCTTCTTCCTGGGGCAAAGAAGTCGGATCCGGCGGCACAAAAGTTGGTTGGAAAATTACTCCCACCTCCCCTCGCCGGAACTCCTGTGTAGATGCGACGCATAGGGGGTTCCGTTGTTGTTTCCGTTAGGTTGATTCTCCCATCGCGTGAAACGTGCCGTGAACCCCCTGCCGCGGCTATGACGCAACGTGGCGCGGCTATGACGCAACACAATCCAACACAATCCACTTTAATCCAATGGAATCCAATCCAATGCCCCTCGCGAGAGAGTGTTCGCTACCGGAGAGGAGAGGGGGTGAGCGGCGGAGAGCGCAGCTCGCGCGGCGAGAAGAATGGGGGAGGGGTGTGGCCGGACAACAACAACGCCGTATGGAGGGACAAGGCGAGTAAATGAGATGCAGTCGCATCTAAAATCCCTTTGTAGCGCATCTCCATAGTCAGCTGGTGCGGTGGGCCTCTCCACGTGTGGATTATGAAGGAATGGTTTGGTATATCCGTCATCGTCGTCGTCTTTGGCACAGTAGACCCGTGGCGCGTCGGTCGGTACACGCCGACGACGACAAAGAGGGGAGCTCCTCACGGGGCGCAAGCCCACGTGCAAGCATGGACGACACCGGGCGGTACTAATGAGGCACACGCTCACGTGCGGTCAGTATTTTCTGTGCTACAGCCACTGCAAAAAGGTGGTGCGGGGCGCTTGGTTCCGCTTTTCTCTTGGTATTTTACTGCGAACGCGAACGGACCAAGCTAAAACTTAAGCAGTTCTGGAGTTAAAATAAAAAAAGGGGGCACGCGCGATCCAGAGCGGCTGCGCTGAAACATTCCCTCTCCATTCAATGTTCTCAGCTTCCTGACTACACAAGAGAGGTGTGCTGACAGGACACCCACGGGCCCTCGGTGCCCGACGACCGATCTACGCCATTGCGTCCAACTGTTTCCCTGCTCTGCTCTTGAAGCGTGCTCTTTTGTAGCGTTCTCATTTGTATCGTTCTTTTTTGCCGCTGTCCTCTTTTGTCGGGAGCGGTTTTTAGGCCGTGTTGCGTTTTCGCGTTCCCTTTTGTTGCGGTACCGTTGTGTTCCTCATCATAAAGATGCCATTGGAGACCTTGCCACTGCACCGCTTTTCCGGAAGAATGTGGAAAACGCTAACGCCCGTGTGCAGATATTTCGGCGCATATCATCATCATAATCATCAACACCAGCACCAGCCCCCCATCATCATCATCGTCATCATTCTCAGACTGTCTACGCCCACTGGAGAGCAAAGGCCTCTTCCAAATATTCATAATTATCCCAGTCCTGTGCTAACAGCGACCAGTTTATCCCTGAAAACTTCTCGATCTCATCAGCCCATCTAACTTTCTGCCGCCCTTGGTAAAGTTGAGTTGTGTAGGGATCGACTGTGTTACCCTTAATGACCAACGGTTATCTTGCCGTCGCATTGCCTTCGCCGCCCACACCCCTTTCTCCTCCTTAACTTCTACTAATTTGTCCTTAACACGCGTTTGTTCTCTGACCCACTCCGCTCTCTTCTTGTCCCTTAATGTTGTACACCTGTCATCTTCCGTTCCATTGCGCGCGGAGTCGTCCTCAATTTAAGTTGAACCAATTTATTGAGCCTCCAAGTTTATGCGCGCCGTAGGTGAGTAGCGGTAAGATGCAGCTGTCATACACTTCCTTCTTCAGGAACAATGGTAGGCTGCCATTCATTATCTGAGAATGCCTGCCTAATTCCCGCCACCCCATTCTTACCCTTCTAATTATCCCTGCCTCATGGTTTGGACCCAGGCAGTGACGCACATAGGGGCCTCCAAACTGCCTAAACTCTTCCGCAGCCCTCCACTATGCCCGTCTCATAGCCCATGTCTTGCATTGGAGGTTCGAACTCCCAAAGTTTCAGTGCTGAATATTATTTCTTGAGCATCTGGCGAAAAGCATTTTGGCGTCTTTGTGCCCGCAGAGAGGTGCTCGAGAAAGGAGAACGGCAGATCACGTGCGAGAATGGTCCGCACCGCCGGCGAAAGACTTGGCTTTGGTGACGCTATTTTAAGTGTGGAGCTTTTTAGGTGCCCGGCTTAGCGTAGCTTATCAAAGGTAACGATACCTAGTCCCACTGTGCTCACGCACCGGCATGCACCCAAAAAGAGGCGTAGAAAAGATCACCGCTTCCGCTGGCCAGTCAAAACCTGTGTTGCTCGCATTTAGTATACTAAGCCTATTTCAATCCCACTGCACCACTGAGGTACACGCAACCCATATAGAAAGCGTTGGGGGTGATCTTTAATCGGCGCGGTTGCCATGGGGGCTCCCATTTCTAGGCCGCCAATAGGCAACCATAATTATCCCAACCACGAGGCAGAGATAATTCGAAGGATAAGAATGGGGAGGAGCGCATTCGGCAGGCATGCTCAGATAATGAATGGCACCCTACCATTCTCCCTGAAGAAGAAAGTGCATGACAGCTTGCATCTTACCGGTACACACCTACGGGGCAGAAAGTTCGGGGCTCACCAAGGGGGTTCAGCTTAAATTGAGAACGACTCCGCGGGCAATAGAACGGAAGATGACAGGTGTAACATTAATGGACAAGAAGAGAGCGGAGTCGGTCAGGGAACAAACGCGCGTTAAGGTCGTATTAGTAGAAATTAAGAAGAAGAAATGGACGTGGACAGGGCATGTATAGGGCAAAGGCAAGATAACCGTTGGTCATTAAGGGTAACAGAGTGGATCCCTAGAGAAGGCAAGCGTAGCAGGGGACGGCAGAAAGTTAGATGGGCAGATGAGATCAAGAAGTTTGCGGGGATAAATTGGTCGCAGTTAGCACAGGATCGGGGTAATTGGAGATTAAAGGGACACTGAAGTGATTTGTAAACATTGCGGGATTACGCGCGCGAATTGTAGTCCGGAGTTCCTAGGCCCTGTTTCGACCACTCTGAGCGCGTTTACTCGAATTTATTTAGTGGAAAAATCAATTCGAAAATGCTGTCCTCCTCTCTGCACCCTCGCCCATTTTATGTGGCGTTTTTGTGTGACGTCAGGAGGAGATGAGCTGGCAATTGGCTGCGATATAAATACTGCACGGCTCGCCGACCTTCCGACAGAGTCAGTCGGCCCATGCAGCGTTTCGTCCACCGTCCGACGACGGGTCGTCGCAATGCGTTCGCTCAGTTGAAACGAAGTCAGGACACGTTTGTGAATGGAAGAATGTACCTTTCTTTACTTTGTTAGTTTGCACACTGTATCTAGGTCCAAGTCAAGGTCGCTTCACACAAGCGCTGCACAAGCGTACATGCGACTCTTCGCTGACTGGTACGCCAGTAGGAAAATATAAGGCCACTTGAAGGAGGGAGAAGAGTCAGCGAAGTCAATATAGGTACTAAGCAGGGTGTCGAACCGAAAAAAATACCGGTTCGGTTACGGTTCGGGTTCGGCTGAAATAATTTCGTTCCGGTTCAGTTACGGTTCGACAAAATCACGTACCGAACCGGTTCGCGAACCGGTTCGATGAGTTGAATTATCACTGAAATTAGAAAAAAAAACATTTACTAGTTTAAAACGACCGTCAAATCAAAACACAAACAAAAATTCAAAATGCTACTGTTCCCCAAGGGCAGTGGCGCAATTGCAAAGCAAACTTTAAACAATCACGAGATATTAGAAAAACAGATGAAGTGGCGACAATTTACCACCTTCTTTCTCGCTCAGACTTTATGTTGTCCTAGCGACTATTCATAAAGCCACCGCCAAGAGATATGACGGTGGCATATATTTTCTGTCCTTTCCTTTTTTGTTGAAATCGCAATTGTCGCTATGCAATCGCCCATCACGCTAACCTTGAAGCCTTAAATTTAGTCCTGCGTACTGGCGCGTTCAAATACCTGCGCTTAATACCAATGGCGCACATTTTTTTTTATCTTTGTAACAAAACAGAAAAATCCTACAACAGGCACATAAATACTACCAATGAATTAGAATATTTGGTCACCCTGAATAATTTGTTAGCTGTCACCTTATCGAATGTGTTAGCCACACTTTTGCTAAAAGTAAGCTTTAGTTAACGCTCAGTCACTGCATTATTGCTCTGACCACTGCAATTCCTTTTGCGATACCGAAAGTGTGCATTATAATCAGTATGTCATCGTACCGCCTGAACCCCTACCATCGTTCCGTGTGCTACATTGCGTAATCTTATAACAGATAATGCGGTTACAAAATGAAAGGGAAATTTGACACGCGGAGCATGAGATGGGACTTTTTGGGTAGACGCTCTTTAATTCGTCCACACCAGTGCTCCCCTCCGGAAGGAGTAGCAGTAGAAGCAATGTAGCGAGTTGGGCAAACGGCTTAGCAAACGGCGTAGCCACTGAGCAGCTCCTGCGGTCACACTTATCAAGTATTAATAATTTGCAGGTGTCGGACCTTTTAAACAAATTACCAAATGCAAAAAGTTTGCACACATCGGGTGCGAGCTTTCGCTGTTGCGCAGTGGAGCACTCCTGCAGCCTGATTGCTCCAATGAAGTCGCAGCTAGGGAAGGGCAAAGTCGTTTTATATCCCCTGCAAGCTGCCGAGAATGACATTTCGTTTGGTCAGCCTGCACTACGCTCGCGCCTCCAGCAGCAACAGACCATTGCTACAATGGTGCTCATTCATTTCCCCTGTTGTTACATAGAGCGTGATAGCGTTCAATTGTCTGGAGGGGAAAGTGCGCGAGCAAGTACGAAGTTGATGGTACGTGAAAGAAAAAAAGGCCTGAATTGCATTGACTGTGCAAAATCAACAACAGAGGGTCGACCCGTTTCGGCATAAACCGGTAACCGTTCTTTCTTTTTTCGGTTCAGTTCCGGTTCGGGTTTAGCGTGCTCAAAAAATAACGGTTCGGGTTTGGGTTCAGTTCCGGAAAAAATACCGGTTCGGTTCCGGTTTTCGGTTCGGTTCGGTTCCGGTTCGACACCCTGGTACTAAGGAAATAAAATCAACTGGTACTTTTACCGTACAGCGTAAAACTAGGGTGCAGGAAGCACTTTTTTGCGCTGGGGGAACAAGCACAGCGGTCATTAGCACGACTACGCATCTGCGAACGCTTTTCCGTCTAAGAAATGCAATTGCTAGACGTGAGATATTGTGGAAACTTGGGGGACGCTTACTGGACGAGGTCATTACAACAAATAGTCACCGAAGCTGCTTGAAATGCTAAAACTAAATAAAAGTGTAAACTGGTTATAGATTATATACCTGATATTTTCGCTACTCGAAACTCGGCCACGGGCGAACGCTGTTGACATTTGCAATGTCAGCAGCGTTCGCCCGTGGCCGAGGTTCGAGTAGCGGCGGAATTTTGTGAACAGACAGGAAGCGCTATCAATTGGAGCAAGTGCATAGGAACTTGGCATGGAGACTGGGAGGGCACGCCAGAGGAATTTGCAAACGTCAACTGGAAGACCTCCCCCACTAGATACCTTGGTTTGCCATTACAATGGTACCAGAAACTCACTGAGTTCGGGCCTGAGGAAATTGAAAGAGTCCGGAGTGAAACGCTAAAATGGGGGGGGGGTCACGATATGTCAATATTTTCGCGCGCTTCTGTCTGTAATGTATTTTTGGTTGCTAAAATATGGTATGTGCTTCAGGTGTTGTGCATGTCAAGGGTCAACGTGCAAAAAATTCACAGGGTTTTTGCTGTGTTTATTTGGCGCTTACGATGGGAGCGCATGAGTCGCACGAATCTCATTTCCGTTAAAAAAGGAGGTCTCGGACTGGTGCACCTATTTCTTGGGCAGGTTGTCTCTAGGCTTATTTTCCTAAGAGACCAGACAGACCCTTTTCTACGAACATTTGTGCAGACGAGATGGGTGAATTATTTGCCGAATTTTGTTGTGTCTTCTAGTGCACTGAAAACCAAGAGCCCCAAGAGGCTACTTGATAGCGGTCTTTATGGCCTTTCAATTCCTGAAGGCCAGGTTTTCCTACGAATGCCTTGCTCTGGTACCTAGAAAGAAACTGTACAAGGATGTGATCGATGTGGCATCACCGGTACCTGTTTATCGCTCTGTATACTGTGCAGGGACGGGGAAAGACGTGTTAAGGAGAGTTAAACAAATGCCTGTGAAGTCAACAGTTGAAAGTTTCTTCTTTCAATTACATACCGGAACACTACCCGTCAGTCCTTGGCTGCGGGAGAAAGGAATACTTGTAGCGGGGTCAGTTAATTTTCGACATTGCGGTAAACTGGAAACCATAGAACACATTTTCTTGGATTGTTCTGACGCAGTGTTCCACTGGGACATTCTCCAGCAGACACTAAAGAAAGAACTGCCGGTATCTCCGTACGGAATACGTTTCCTTCCAACGCGTAAGGATGGAGGCCTGCCAGTTGACATGTTTATGGCCTTGAGCCTGCACAGTCTCTGGAAACCTCGTATGGCCGTGCGACATGCAGACCAGAATGCACGACCGGCAAGGGAATACTTTATTGAATACCAGAGTTGTAATGAAAATGCAAGACGAGCAACCAGACTGGGCTAACATAGAGGATGAAACAGTTAACCTGAACCGCTTTTAACACGCGCCACCCGTAGCAGTGGGAGGGGTTTTATCATCATGTTGTGTGAAGACATGCGTCATTGTTTGAAGGTTTTTTTTACCATTATGTTGTGTGGAGGCATGTGTCGTTGTTGTGTTTTTAAATGCAGAGCATTTCAGTAACTCACGATGTCACCCGCGTTGACGTCCGTAGTCGTAGTCCGCACCCTTCCCCCTACACTATATAAAAGAAAATACTATCCGGCGCCAGGTTTCGATCCCTCGACCCTGCGGGCGGAACGCAATGTACATGGTGCTCTACCCACTGCGCCACAAAGCCGACACAGAATGGGACGCTACGAACGCGCCTTATATCCTTGACTCATTCAAATTACTGCTGACGAGCGCTCTCTCGTCAGCAGTTGCCACAAGTGCAACAACATTAACGTAACGCAAACTACTTAACGTCGTACGCCCCCGGAAATGCTCTGCATTTGATCGTGCCCCTCGCGAGGGGGATGTTCCGCACTTGATCGCGCTTCCACTGCTCTCTGCGCATGCGCCCCGTCGCTATAGCAACGGAGGCGCGTCGTCTGCTTCCAGGACGCCGCGGCGCCAAATTGAAACGGGTGGTGAGCGGTGGTGCCGCACGCCGCTCGTCGAAACGCGCCGTCGGAAGCGAGAAACGTCGTCGCCACATCTACGATCGAGATAAATAAATGCAAACGTAAAGCGCCAGACATTCGACGCATTTACCTCATCCTAGCCACGAACAGCTGATCCGACAATTCGTGTCTCCATATGCGCTGGCTTTGGCTAGGCTAATCGGCGCTAGCATATGACTTTTTTGTTCACTGTACCAAGCCGGTAATAAAGAAAAAAAAAAGCCCGTGACCGAGTGGTCTGGAGCGCTAGGAATGTTATTTGAAGAGTTTTGCAAGTCACGAGTTCCAATCCCCGAGGGTGCTTTTTTTTTTTTATAAGTTGACTTTTTCGTTTTCGGTCGAGGTTTTCTGAACTGTGTTCACCTTTTTTGGGCCGGAACGTTCAGTGCTCCACGATCTAGTTCACAGAACGCGCGCAGGCTGCCACTGGCGCGCTAGCCAGTTCTCGTTGGCATGCTGTTGCCATGAGCACCGACTGCTTCAACCGACCCTTGGCCTGGTGCGAACATGCTTTTTACGATACAGGCATGAGTGAGGCAAGCTCCAAATAGGGGGGAAAAGCGCATCAAATTTGAGCGTCTGCGGGGACGCGGAGGGCGTTCATCCACTGCGTAGGCTTCGACTAGTGATTACTAGGATTCCAAGCCGGCGTGGGAGGCTTATCTTATGCATTTTACAGCCGACAACATGGCAGAAGCGCGGTGTAACGATTACTGAGATATCGAGAATGCCCATCCAACGATGCCGTCGGAGGTCAAGCATGTTGTTTTACAGAACCGAAACCGAAACTTTTTTGAATGCTAACCTTGGACATCGTCCAATCACGGTGCGTCTCCTCCCGTCGCCACAGCCTTTGGTTGGTGCGGCCGCCGCAAACCGCTCAAGGTAGCTTTTCTTCTTTCGCGCTTTGTAACATAATTACCGACTTGTCAACCGGATAAATGATGAGAAGTGTGCTAATTTGAGCCAGCCTACGCAGTGCAAGCAAAAACGGGAGCTTGACAAATCCAATTCAGTGTCTTTTTAATGGGAGAGACCTTTTCCCTGCAGTGGGCGTAGATAGGCTGATATTGATGATGATGATGATGATGATGACTACAAAAATCATCAGTAATTAACGCTTCAAATACCCCGAATCGCTAAAAACTCAATCCAGTGTCTTTTAATAAAAGTTTTCACGGGCTGAGGCGTCGTCTCATGACTACTTTCTGTATCAACATCAGGCGCATACTTGAAATAGACAAGAGAGGGGACCACAGCCGCTCTGGCAAATCACTCTTCCGGTGGTGACAGATTTCACGCTGACTGCAATCACTTTAATTTTTTTGCTCCTCTGCTGATGTTACACGTTCAAGTGCTATTTGCTCGTTCTCTGCCCTACGTGCCCATTTCGCTGCTGCTCTTTGCGCACCACCAGGCCTTTTACGCACTGGGTAATACGGCGCGCAGCAGGTGAACGCGAAGTGGCTGCGAAAGTACGCCGCAATGGAAATTGCGGCGAAGAAAGACTGTTTCTGGTTGACGACAAAAAGAGCGAGAGGCAGCCAATGCCGCTTCCAAAGCAAGCAGACGTCACTACTGATGCACTTAAAACGTACTGCACGGCCGGCGCAGTGTGCAAGGGACGTGCTCGAAACTCTGTGTTGCGGGCTCCTAAACCTGTGTTTTTGCGCTTCAGGCCAATCGTCAAGTGGGCGATGACGAGTGTGAGTGGCTGCGGCATCCCTAAAATTTAACCACTAAATCGTCCACCATTTCAACAGCAGAGTTGTTTTAGCTTGAACTTGGTCCGTTGGCGTTAGCAAACACATACCAAGAAAAAAAAATTGAAGCCGTTCCACTCAATGTGAAAGCTGTCGGAAGTGCAGAGCAGTGATTAGCCATTATGGGCTGTACCACCATCATCTGCTCGCTGCGACCACCCCATGCAATTAAATTCCCCGCCTTCGCAGTGCCCGCGCGCCCCCTACCCGAACCTGCGCCAGCGGGAGTTCTGTTCTCTGCACGTGCCGGCGTTGCACTGCCACATTTTGCGTATACTATCGTAAAAACCAACCCAACGGGCGTCCTTGACTAAAGTAACGCGTGCGCTGCCGGTTAATTACGTATATTTTCCTCAAATGTACTCATAGTTTTCTTTGCGCCAAACACCGGGAAGATGTATGACAAGCGCCAGCGTTTCACGAGTTTCGAACGCTTATGACTATGTAAACCGCTTGGCTCTCGAAGCCTCTGGGGTACGCCGCGAACAACAGCGTTACCCCGGGACGCCGCCTTTGGTGCTCTACATACTTGGGTCGAGCGAGCGAGCTAGGACAAGGCGAGCGCCTAAAGTGCTCTGCACTTAAAACCTCTCCTGGCGCGAGGCGATCAGCATGACCTTCGCGCAGTGTCTTTAGCAAAAGATTATACCGAGCGCACATGAGTATGCGCCTCATGAGGAGCGCCCAGCGTGGCCGAGGCTTGCGCGTATACGCTTGAACCACGTGAGGAGCTCCCACCCTCCTGGTCGTCGTCTTCGGCGCGCCGGTCGCTGCAGGGCTGCCCCCATAGAGCCGGAGGCCGTAGTGTTGTCCACGTGACGTTTTTGGTCGGTTGAGATTGAAAATTACGGTGCAGGGTGGCTGAGACGGCGAAGCCCTTGGTGGGTCGGAGGGGGACGACGTGAGCGGGCTTGATTTGGTCGGTGGCGACGATGTCTTGGCGGCCGTTAATGTCGACGGTGACAGTCTCCGATTGCTGCTCGTCGTACGGGGGACCAACGTAGACTTGCTCTTTCTGCTTCCTCTCTCCTGGGATCCGCTGTGAGTGGGGGGGAAGCTAGGTCGACCCCCATCTCTGCTGTTTCTGCAGCTTTGGACACCCAGCGCAAGCTGCGCCATTTTTTTTCGCGTTTCATGTTTATTATTACGGCTCTGTGAATTTAATGGAACTACTACTCATCAACCTTTTCTCCTGCAGAATGGGAAAAACTACCACGACGAGGGTTCCTCTATACCTCAGAAACCCAATGTGCTCGGAACAGAAGCCGTGCCTCGTTGAAGGTTAGGCGACGCTACCCTTTTCAAAAGTGGCTCCTCTGGATCGGGGCCAACCAAAAATTGATGTTCACTTCTTTCCATTTTTTGCATCCTCGTCGAGATTAGGAACGAATGTAATTTCCTCAAAATACTTAATGAACCGTAAGGAGCGTTTCACGCACCCTGACGGCCCTTATTTACAGCACAGCTGTTTACGCGAAGGTGTCGCATGATTATTGTGTAGTTCCTTCGATCACTTGGTATGCACACAGAAATCTTGACGCACCCGCCGCGGTGGCTCAGTGGCTAAGGCGTTGCGCTGCTGGGCACAAGGTCGCGGGTTCGATTCCCGGCCGCAATGGCCGCTTATCTGATGGAGGCGAAAAGCAAAAACGCCCGTGTGTACGAGATTTCGGCGCACTTTAAAGATTCCCAGATGGTCAAAATTAATCCGGAGCCTTCCACTACGGCGCGCCTCGTCGTCTGTGTTGCGTCGGCGCGTTAAACCCTACAATCAATGAAGTAATCTTGACGCTGTCCTCGTCATCTGCGTCAGAACATAATGAGATGGGCCGAAAAGCTAGCTTAGGAATCATCCGTGCTTTTTACGGGCTATACGTACCCCAGTTTGTCTGGCTGGCTTCATAACGTATAACTAGGGCTCCGGGTTTTCGGATTAATCTGAAAAAATCCGACAAACACTCGCCGATGAAATTAGGACAATTCGAATTTATCCGAATAACACCGATAAAAATAACAAAATATACCTATAAGTAACATATAAGAAATAACGTATAATAACAAATAAATAACTGATAAGAATAACAATTGAAGTTCGCACTTCAGAATATCCGGTATCTTATCAGAACCACTGGCCGTTCGCACTTTGCGGCGATAACTACGAATGGCCAGGTGTTTCACAAGGGGGATCCTTTGTCTTCTATTAAGACCAGCATCCTTTTATAAAAAGGGGTTATCTTCTGTGACTTTGTTGGACACAAAGAAATTCTCCGACATCTCGTGCCGTGAGATGCCTGCCTGTCGCTATTTTTGAATTTCTCTGGTCGTGTGCATGGTTACGGTTTTTTATAAGAAATGAAAAATGTGACAACGTCCCACTCTTTATCGCAACGGCATGTTCTCGAAAGTAGTCATTTATGCATCGGTCGGTTTGGCCGATATAAACATTAGCAAACATCGAAATTGTCTCGCCTGCTCATGAAAGGTTTTGCAAACTACCAGACTAATGAAATAAGTAACATTGCTGAACCTCCCTCATTTTGGAGAGTTGACAGTGAGTAGTGGCCAGTGCTTTCGTGTTGCGCGTTAAGGCTTCTTTCTTTACCGATTTTCAAAACAAGCGGAAGGAACGCGCTTCCATAAGCAATAAAAATCTATTAAAGTGTGCCGGAATGTATTACAACAAGCTTGATGGTTGTAACAGGAGAAACGTGAATGTTTTGTCATTTAACTATTCGTGCTTGTGTACGTATATGTGTTACTGCTATTTGAACCTTTGAGGTAATAAAAATTTGCTTCGAGTGATCTGAGGTGTTCACGTTCAGATACCATTTCACGTATTATTTGGAGTATTCAAAATACAGCGGAATAGTATCCCAGTTTCCGATAATTGGATAATTACAATATAAACCCCGAAAAACACCGAAATTTCGCTAAAAAATAAACTCGGAAAAAAACATCCTCCTAATTTCGCCAAAAGGTAAACTCCGGAAACGCGGCGCCCTGCCTCTAACCCTATCTGCACGTCTGGGCCAGCATCTACACGTGGCCACTATCTTCTTGAGCTGAACACTGCCATTGCTTCCGTCTCGGTGGCTCAGTGGCTAAGGCGTTGCGCTGCTGAGCCCAAAGACGCAAGTTTGATACCGACCCGTGTGGCGAGGATTGGACACACGTTGAAGATCCTCAGGTGGTGAAAAGTAGTCCGGATACTTTTACTACAGCTAGCTTTATAGCCCAGGTGTACCTTAGGTGTGTAAAACCCCATAACGTGATCCTAATGCGTTGGCGGGGCCGCGGCTTCTGTGTGAGAGCGAGTAATTGCTTCATTGAGCCTGATGCTGGTTTACTTCAGCCGCGCGGCCGTCAGTTTGAGGCTGGCGGTGACGTAGGCAATGCGAGTGACCAGAAGCATCTGGACCTCTGGGTCCGAGCGGCTCAGAGCTCCCTCTTACTGCGCTTCATTAACTATGGAGGGAAAAGGATCTTGAGGACAGGCCCACATAGAATGGACCAGTGTGGCTAGGTCCTTGGAGACTGGACGATTCGGTGAAGGGAATCGCGAGGGGTGAATGCCGTGCAGACGTGCTGGGTAGACCGAGAAGGTCATGTGCAGGAGTAGCCATAAGCTGTCCTGATCGTTGGTTAGCTCAGGATACTTTCTGTATGATATGTGTGCCAGTATGTGAGCAAATGCTTCTATGTTGAACTGATGCGGAATTCGGAGCTTCGTGGGATTCGGGAGGAAAAGATGAAGCAGCCGCTGCAATCTCAGGCTTGACAACGTTTTGCCATACTCGATACATTGGAGTTTCCTTTAGAAGCATGCGAGGTCAAAGAGCGTATAGAACTTGAAGATGCATTAGATTCAATGACAAAGTCAAGAGCAGGGAGATGCGGGCATACAACGCGCTGCCCGTTGAAGAAACAGTAACCGAATGTGAAAGGTAAAGGCAAACAACGATTAACCTGACGAGTGCGACAGATTAAATGTATGCGCTGAAGCAAAGAAACTGATAAGGTCACAAAGAACATGAATGGGGAAATCAAAGTAGACAAATGGTTTTACGTATTTTCTTCATATAACGACGTTAGACATGAAAACAATAGCCAAACTCATTAAAATCGCTGGGGATCAGTGGTGTCCGTACTGTGAAGAAAAAAATCCCATTTATAGGTTCGGAAAATTCCCCATTTTGTAGTCGTTTTCCCAGCACGTTTCTTAATAATTCATTGCCAAATTTCCCTGCATTCTCGTGTTGTAGCTCATAGATCTTTACGTGAATTCGTGTTCGGTTGTGGGCGTTAGCCAGCGCAACCCGTGTCCACTTGGTCCATCTATGTCTGCGGACGCAGATGCCGTTCAGTGAATCATAGTTTCAGCGTGAACTACATCTACCACTACATCTGCCGGCTTAGCAGCATTTGACTATGCATTTCATGTTGTGTACCAAGCAGCATGCTCACTTTGCATGCTAAATCTTCAAGTTAAAACTGCCCGTATAAAAAGGAACGAAACATTGTTGCGTAATTTAGGTAATTTTAACTCAGTGCCTGGACTCCGGGCGCAAGCTCTTGTTTAAAGCATGCGGACTAAGGCGCACACGAAAATACTTTTTTGTATATTGCGCAGGAATACATGCGAACAGGCTTCAGCCCTTCAGCCGGCGCCGCTTCACGCTCTACTAGATCTTTCTCATGGTGTACTGTTTTCTCTATGCTCCCATAGAGTTTCATATTAATATCCATTAGTATGAAACTCTATGTATGCTCCCTCCTCTTTTATGAAATAGATTGGAAACGGGCTTTCATGCTTGTTGCTTGCGGGAACACGACTTCGGATATTTGAACATAAATCCGACTAAATGTCAGTGAACTTTTTAAATAAAAGCAAATTAATAGACGACGCGAGCTCTGGTTTACTGACATCAGTTTTCCTTTTTACCGCGAGACTGCTAAATTTCCGTGCATCTATGAAAGATTCTCTTTCTCCCTTTTGTGTAAAATACAGCTGAAAAAGTTTCGCCTGCAACATCACTGCTGGGGAGGAACCAGCAGAAAAAAGTAATACGTGAGATGGAAAAGACGCCAGCGGAATCAAAATAGACAACGCCGTAGGTGACGGCGGAATTAGCGAAGATTTAGTAAAGGAAAGTTGTGATGTTGTACACCTAGGGCTAGCTAAACTATTTAAAGAATACCTCCGGGCGCTGTGGTTACCACTGGAATAAAAGAATTTTAACCAAATTTTAGTTTGCACAAGCGATACGAAATACCTTAGCAGTTAAAGACGTATCAGTGCATTTTTATACAAGCAGTTTACTAACCTAAAAATTCACTGCATAAATTACATTCTAGATTTTGAATGGAAGCGAATGGCAGGATAAACTAGTGGCTAGGCAATATTAGATCCCTTTACGCTATGAGTATCTTAATAAAGGATGCACGGAGTGTTGCGCACGCCTTTAGATAGCATTTATATGTTGCGAAAAAAAAAACGCATTTGGCGCCGTAAATGCTTCAGCAGTGATAAAAGCGTTGAAGATGAACAGTGTAGGAGACGCACACGAAGACAGGGAAAACTATCCAATTAAAAGGGCGTTAAACACGGGAAAACCACCTACCGGAAATTATTTACAGCACGCATATAGGGGATGTTGCGGGAGCTTGAGTGGGAGAAGGCAGGGATAGGAGCGAATGGAGAATGTTTGGGCCAGTTAAATATCTTGTTTCGGGATAGCATGGAAGACAAAAGAATACGTCCATAGCTGTACGTGGAAAGCCTCGGGTGACTAAAGATAATTATTAGTAGGATGCAAGTAGTTGCAAGTAGACTTCAAGACAGCGTTCCTTCGTTTGAGGCAATAAAATTCTCAGAAGTACAGTGATGATAAGTATTTTAAGGAATTTTGGATTCGTAGTACAAGGCACAAGAGTTAAATCGAGCGTAGAATAACATTGCCTGAGACAATTCGGCAAACAGACTGAAGTAATGAAGCCAGTCTACCTTTGCCACAAAGAATAAAAGTAGGTAACGAATGCGTGCTTCGAACCGTGACTAATGGCTGGCAGAATTGGAGTCTTGCTACGACACGTTGGAAATAACGTAGTTGCCCTAGCGAGCCGCGAAAGGGTATGATTGGTTTATTGTAGGGTTTAACGCGCCGACACAATGCAGGCCATGAGGCGGCGCCGTAGTGGAGGCTCCGGACTAATTTTACCACCTGGGGATCTCTAACGTGTGCCGAAATATCGTACATACGGGCGTTTTTGCTTTTCGCCTCCATCAGAAAAGCGGCCGCCGCGGCCGGGAATCGAACCCGCGTCCTCGTGCTCAGAAGCGCAGCGCCTTAGTCACTGAGCCATCGCGGTGGGTATCCACGAAACGGAGAATGATGGCAGTAAAGAACCTGATGCATTGTACCCGGAAAAAAACTCGGGTGGACGGTGTCTTATCTGAAACTAGATAAAGGAAGTATAGTTAGGATGAGTATGTTGTGCGCAGAAGTGACAAGCTGATGACAAAGGTTTGTTGAGGGGCTAGTTGGTATAGGCTAGAAATTAACATTAGCGTGCGCTGCATACTCAAAGGACGGAAGGGTTAACGAAGTGATTGAGGCCTTCGGCGTGCTCTCGGTGGCACCTGACAATTGTATCAGCGTGCCAAAAATAGCACTCAGTGATAAGGACATAACAATAATGAAGTAAGAAAAATCCGACGGCACATGAGCGTATGCACGCGAAGGTATTATGATCAATCCCTTTCGAAATGAATGTACACCCAAGAGCAAATCTATCTGCCGCAAGGCAGCCGGGGGTACTATGTGCGGTATTTTCACTACTTGAGTAACTATACGACGTCTCTCATGTGCACGGCAGCTTGTCGGCCTGCTACCGCGAGAGAAATAGCCTAAAATTGCCATTCTCCTGGTCCTTAAACTTTTGCCTCGGGCTGTATGGTCACTCAAATGGCATGCTTATGTATAACGATCAAACTTTCAATAAACCAGTTGCTAGTTTCCACACCATCGTTTGGTTTGTCTTTTCCCACCGTCCCTGTTCCTCGTCCAAGTGTGCAGCGCACGCTAATATTGAATTCTGACAATCAGTCGACCACTAGGCAAACGAGTGGCCATCGCCGGATGGGACTAGAAGTAGACTAACACCCCTCACTCACGCTAATGAATACGAGCAAAGTGTACAAACTACTGACATCACGCAAAGAAACACCATGACTGCGTTTGCCCTTTTGGTCACTTTGTGTTGTGCCAGAAAGTACGACATTTGATAAGTAGCGCAAATAGCCTACACAGGAAAAAGAGGACACGAGAAAGGCGCCTGCTTCGGTCCCATTTCTCTGTGTCGTTCATTTGCGCTACTTATCACGTTCTTATGAGCGTAAGCAACACGCCAGCAACAAAATTCGTCGATGCAGTAGTTGGCGGAGTTTACTCGTATTCTTAACAGGCACCAACTCGCCCGAGGGCAAATCTTTCCAAGACCCATATTTCGATGGGAGGACGAAATAACGTATATTTATTGCAAAATTGAATTCAGGCAGTGCAGGAAGTCAATTGAACATGTTTTTCTCTAGTGCGCGTAAACTAGAGTGGTGGTCATGAATATGAGGTTAAAGCGCCCATAAACGACGACGAGAGGGTCCGTATGGGATTTATTGAATGGCCAAACACCCCTACAAACCACCTCAGTATTGGTGTACCCATCTGCCTACATCGAGAACGGTATCCTGAAATAAGCTCATACATGGCGTGTCCCGAAACCGGCGCGCTTTGAAAACTTCCTGGTGAGAAGCTTACCTATTGGTGTATTTGGCTATTGACAATGAATTAATTGAGAATCGTTTGAAATAGTAAAATGTTGATTGATTTTAGTCCAGTATGCGGAGAGCCCCCCCTTCCCCCCTCTTCGCTCCCCTCCCCAACAAAGAAAGGTACTCCGCATTTTAAGCTTCCGAGGACACTAACGAAACTCTTGGCGTACATAAGTATCTGCAGCGTTGCCAGTTTAGTTTGGATGTTGTCTTTCGAATGTTGCCTTCGCAAAAAATGTCACGAACACGAATTCGGAACCAACAATACAATTGCCATTTTGTCCGATCAAAAAGCAGCGAATAAAGTGTGTGTGTTGGTTGACTTCTAATATTAATATTTATGCCTTCCATCAAGCAAACATCCATCTGTGCGTTCGCAGGTACGGAAGGATCTACAGTCACGGTCTCAACTACGTCACCTCTTAAAAACCTAAGCAAGATCCCCTACATCCACTACATGATGAGCAAAATGACCAGTAGAATCCGGGTCCCTCTTCTCATCGAACACTAGGGCATCTCTCTTCACACTTACGTTCGTAACTGAAAGAGGGTGCCTCCGTCGTTCCCTTAAAGGAAAGTGATGAATGAGAAGGAGTAGGTGAAACGTGGCAGGACCTAAAACTACAATAATGACACGTACATGGTAGGGACTTTCTCATAGGAAAGAATACAGTAATTATCAGGGCATGTTTCGCGCAGAAGCTAATTTATCTCGGCGGGAAAGCAAAGCCCGGTCATCCTTTTGCGCACATTTTGAGAGAAGGTACTGGGGAAATCGTGTTGTGTCTCCGTGGGTAAGCTCTGTAAATATATTCTACTCCCTCATGTCCACCCCAAAAGAAAGGGAATTCATATATGTTACTCCTCCAGCTCAAAAGAATCTCTTCGAAGACCAGCCGACAGGAAAGCTATCTCCACTCACCGCAGCCTGCTACTGATATGTACGGCCACGTTTGCACTCCTGAGTACATTTAATCCAACGTTGACGAGCAACCCATGCTGTTCCGTCTATGCATTTTATCGTAACCACTATCATGGACTTCGTCAAAGGTAAGGCCGGTTCAGGCAACCTTAGTACATTGTGAATGTAGACGACACAGCCATGTCTCCTGTTATTTCTCACACGCTTTTATTCTTTACGAAAACGTGTGAACGCAAAAATTCTGGTTGCTTGAAGCGTTTCGTTGAAAAAAAAAACTGTTTTGTGCCTTGTCGGAACCAGATTTTTGAGTTTGTGGGTTTGGGATTCCTCAAAAAGACGCAAAACCTGACAATACACGGGTAAACGCGAAGGGAGGACTACCGAACCGCGTTAAGCACGCTAAACCCTAAAGCTTTGACAAATCAAACGTTGACGGTACAGTAACTCAAGTAACAGATCAGACAGACTTTAACTTTCTGTGATACTCACTTGAAATTTCAAATTTGTTTGATTAGGGCTGCCTGTACGCCGGCGTTACGCTGAGTCGTTTCACAATGAAACGGGAAAATAAAATAAAGCCTTAAATTTTGTTTCGGATCATTTGCCAATTGGTGACACACTACTCGAGATGTATGAAGCTACGGGATCAAAAAAATACGTAAAAAGCCACCACTGTATATTTTGCACAGTAGGTAATATCGGAAACGAAGCAAGGCTGAACACTAACTTATTGGGAAATTTAAAAACACTGCCAAAAAGGGGCTACAGGAAGTAAGAGATAAAAGTGGCAGAGTGCTCATAAATCTCGGAGCCATCCATTGCCGTTTTACTGTGATCTTTTGTAAGAAGAATCATTATAATCAATCACTGTAAGCTATAGGTGCATGTGCGGTGTTTATTGTCGTTAGTATATTGGTTTAAATTACGGGCAAGTAAGGTCAAACATACGATACCCATATTACCACAGGTCGTTATGTTACACGGGCCCTTGTGCCAAATGTTTATTTCAGGTTTATATGGTACGATTCGTAGAGGTTATCTATGAGGTTTTTCCTGTGTTTGCGAAAAAGTCGTCAGCAAATTTATTACAGCGGGTCACCAGTCCAAGACATATTCGTATTTTAAAATATAGTACAGCCCTTAAAGCAAGGACCCACTAATATACGCCAACCCCTGCTACAAAAGCATTTTATACCCCCTTTCGAACAGTTTTCCCCTAAGCGCAAAAAGATTTTTGCAGCTCCATAACCTTTCCACAAAACGTATGCACAAAATTACCCCACCCAATTCTCCCTAGTGCATCTTCGCTCCACACGGAACCTATTCCATTGTGGGAATGCCTCGTCCGACTCCCTCCCAATCAACCCACTATGCAAGTGGGCGGCGGCGCTGACTCCCTGCTCCCAGCTTCGGCTGGTGAATAGGGCCGGAGGCCGCTACAGCCTGGGAGTCCTGGACTGAGGACACCCCTCACTGGTCGGAGTGACTGCACTCAACGGATGGGACAAATAAAGTTTTTTTCCTCCTCCTCCTCGCCTCTGTAACGGAGGAATGATCATAAAAATTGTCAGAAATATTCTATCCCGCTTTGAATTGTTTTCAACGCACATTTTTGCATTCCATAACTTCCGCACACGTATAATCAAAATTACCTCACAGTTAGCTCGTAAGCACTACTTCGCTCGCAAACCGAATTCCTTCTTCGCTTGTCGAAAGCCTCTTCGAGTTACTGAAAAGAGGAAAAAATATGCAAAGGCCGGCGCTGACTCTCGCTCCTATCGGTTGCAAAGCCGATGCCTTACCGACTGTAAAGCCGTATAGCTTGGCTCGACGAGTGCTAGTTGAGTTGACGACGGATGAGCTAACCTTACCACGACCCTGTGCCGTGTATATGGAGTTTTAGTGTACATTTTGTTGCAATGTTGGCGCCACATTCTGGACTGGCGTGTTTGCCTGGTTGAGGGAATCAAACTCATACAATATAGAGAGCCGATTTACGGAAAAAAATAGAGGAGGCTGAGTTCCCTTACAAACAAGCCGGTGACTGGTTTTGATAGCCACTTAAAGCGTTCTATTTCCTTTGTTTTAAAGGCTACCGTCGCACGGCAGTAGCGCGCAAGGGTCTGGCACAGTTCAGTGTCCAAGTCAGGTGCCCCGAGTGCACTCACAGTCCACTCTATCTTCTGGACGAAACGCCTTCACGCTGGCTTGGGGGTGGGAGAACATTCCACGGTATCGCCTCGTGCTTGCCATAGTGAGCTTAGGCCCAGTGTGAGCACGCTTTCGCAGAGCTCCTGAGACTCTGTTGGAATGTCTAGTAGCGGAGACCCGACCAGTCAATGTACCAGTGGACGCCTAGAAAACACTGTACCTCGCCCAAGAAAAAACGCGAGGTGTTGCATTCTTAACAGATGGAAAGTTGGGCGAGTTGGTGTTGATTCATACTAAAAACAGGCGAGAAAAGACGTTGACTAAGAAAAGAAATACACAGGACGACGCGCTACTAGCAACAGGCAACATTTATTAAGAAACAGAAATATATGGCGACCAACCGACATAATCCAACTGATAAGACTTATACAGAGCTGATCAAACAATACATATATTTCTATTTCTTATATATATTTCCGCCCTATATCTTTCTGTTTCTTATTAAATGTTGCCAATGGATAGTAGCGCGTCGTCCAGTGTATTTCTTTTCTTAGTCAACATCTTTCGCTTCTGTTTTCAAGATGAAGTTGCATTCTTGCCCATTGCATTGTTGCCCGCACCGAGCGGAAGAATGAAGCCACATCCATCCTGCCGTGATCCCACCGGTAGCACCCCAAAGTGGAACCGGAAGAAAAAGTTTTTGGGCCCAGTCGGAATCGGCAGGAACATGATCCGTTTTAGTACGCCCCGCTTAGCCGCCTCGACTGGTGGTTGTCGGCAGAGGGGTGGGGGAAGGAGCTTTGCGAGAACTGCTTTTCCAGTAGGGTGACAGCGCCAGCGATAGACGACTGGCGGAGAGCAAGAAAAATTCAGTATATTTAACTAGCTTGCAACGAATGTTGTCGGGTGTGCTGCGTTTGGCCGTATTTGAGAAATTCGGGCAGTGATACGCTTCTTCATTACGCACCAATCTTGGAGGCGAGGCCAGTTGTGCTAGCACTATACATACAAGCGACGTAAGCAGAGCTCCCTTAAATCTGAGTCAACAGAAGCTATCGCACATCCCCGGTCTCCCCTACGCAAGCCACGGTAGCCGCAAATGGAATGTATTGCGCTGCTAGAATTGTGACGTTGATAACGCTTGTTCGTCATGCACCGATCTTGTAGAAAGACAAGCCCCATCATTCTAATACTACAAGCGATGTATCCAGAGCTCCCTTATTTACCTCACATAAAGGTATCGCAAATCCCCGATCTCCCCGGGGAAAGCCAAGCAAGCCACGAATGAAATGCGCACTTTCGAAGAAATAGTGCGCGATTTGTCACAAGGAAACAGATTACCGCACGTTAAAAAATTGTTTTCTGCTGATGGACAGGAAGATCCGCACGCTGCAGCCTAGGTTGCCTCTGGGCGCTTCCTGGCCGTGATGCTTCCTGGCACTGCGTCGACGCCGACTATCTGGCGAGCGTAGACATCAGCCGCTACCCGCAGCGTCAGGCTTGCGTGCCATGCATCATTGGCCACGCGCGCTGGCGCGAGTCGACGCAGGGTGAACGTCTACGCGTCAAAACAGCGGAAAATACGCTGCATGTTGTTGCGGCTTCAGAGCGGCATAGGTCGCGCTTGGTAGCGGAGCACCACGAGAACAAGGCATCAGTCTTAATATCCGTGAGTGGGCATGGCGACGTAAGCAAATTCTCCACGCCGGGAGGAAATCTAGTAGCGAATGATTCCCTTCTTGGGGTGGGGGGTCTGCGCGAGGCTGAAATAGGCAGAATCAGGATGAGAGCGTTGACGCAATTGGGTGTCTGCGCAATTTTCTTGGGATTTTACAGTGCCGCAAATCAAGAAGACTGCAAAAATGATAGAAGCTCACGCTAATGCGCAATACTTGAAGGAAACCAAGCTGTACACAATCTTCACGACCATCACGACGGTTTAAGTCCACGATTGCAGCCGATTTGCCCATGGATGTTGATATAATGGCGAAGAAAAGCAAATTGGAGAAGCCAAACGAACGAACGGACGGCGCACACTTAAAGGGAAGGTGAAGCGGTTTTAGAATTAAAAGAAAAGTTGACTAGCAGCAAGTACACATTAAATAGTTGCCGTGTACGAAATATTCTCGCAATACATGCAATAGAAGCGGCGCAATGCGCAAACAAAAGTGGCCCGATGCCCCGCCCCCATCTCGCCGCGCGATGCCGGAAGACCGAAGAGCGCGGGCGAAAACCGGCTGAAGAACGTCATACCTGGACTTCCGACCGGATCGGCCGCATCTGCCATGCTCTTTTCGAAGTTTTTCCTTGTCAATGATACTTGTTGTTGTGGTTGATAGCACTTATTTGTACAACTTTCGTGTTCAAAAAGTATGCACGAACGCCAAACAAGGCATACGTTACCATGCTGTATTCCTAAGCAGGATAATGCCACGCCGGGATGTTTGATAACACACGGAAGCGACAACCGAGATGGCTGTGCTTGATGACATGATAATATACTACACTACGATAGATACTTTGTAAAAGCGCTCCATTGCGTTTTTCTTATTTTTTGTCTCTCTATTTTTATGCGACGAACGTGAATGTTCAAATTAGAAGCGAAGATTGAGGAAGGGATGCTGAATACTGCTGTACTTGGTCCGCGGATGTTTCTGTTTCGTGCAGTTCTAGAACCAAAGGTCTCATTTGTTCAGGAAATACCTGCTTCGTTAAACGCGTTGGCTTTTCTTTCCCTATGGGCTTAGAACAGTGTTCAAATACTCAAGCCTATAATGATGCGGAGGCACCAGTATGCTACAAATGTTTTCAGAATAAATGCAACTCAAGCAGTAAGACGCCACTCATCGAAGTGCAGCCAGCGATCGCGGAGACGCCTTAGCGCCGCTGCCGAAATGGCGCGCGCGCGCGCACATGTGGGTCTGTGTATGGGGATGAGTACCGGGGCATGGGGTGGGCGACAACGAACAAAGAAAATTCGGAAGCAGAGTCCGCTTGTTGGGTTTATGCGTGTACTGGCAACATATTCCTCGCATATACGTTTTACAAGCGCATGAACGCTATTTTTTTCGCGCAGTGCACGCACGTGCTTTTTGCTGGTAGATTGTTTATAAACACGACCGGCTTAATCTTCGACATAAATGGTTCCGTATATAGTAACAAACAGTTCAGGCAGTACCTAATATTAACAGAAGGAATTGAAACCCCTATGCTGGTTGCCTAATTCATAAATATTTTTTACGGAACCCTCCAGCCGACGCCACAGTCCACTGCATTTGGGGTTCTCGGTCGTGTAAAGCAAATTTAAGCTCCAAGATACTTGAACCAACAGCACGGGAAGTTATAAAATAAACTTGCCGTCATGTGCGAACAATAAACTGCAAGCTAAATTGCCGAAAAGGCAAGCGCCGCTGCCGTGCGATCGTTCCCAAGTGCTTCCGACACAACCGCGCAGGCCGAAGGGTGTCCTCCTTTGACTGTCATGACGGGCGGAACCAATCAGGGGCGTCAAAAGACGAAAAGCGCGCGTCTTTGAAAAGGGACCGCACGTTTTGCAAAATAAATGCTGGGTTGGACTCATGTGCGATAAAATTCAATGTGATATTCGGATTAAGCGCGCAAGAAACTATGTAAACGTGCCTCTAACTCAATTTTTTTTGGAAAGCGCTTCAGCTTCCCTTTAAACTAGGCGCACGCTGGTGCAACGTGTACGCTATTACGTGCACTGTCGAGTAGGTGGCCGCGATCGCCTCTCCCCACCGTCACAGCCAAGTGAGCAAGCCGTTTGAACTCTGGGTTACTAAGTCACGGTCGTAGCCGAGTGGGTAAGACGGCTGACTCGAACTATGTTGATCTACCAGACACAAATTCCTATTCTGCCGGCGCCAGTGATGTCAAAAATGTCTACGGCCACCTGCCTTGGTTACATGCATTGAATACAAAATCGCTGGCGACAATTATCAACGACTCTGTATTAATTTTCTAAATCACGTTTGAGTCTCTTTCTACGCTTTCGTTTGCTCATGTTTTGGCACGAATTAATTTGACAGTTGATTGACGGCGCTTTAGGTTACTTGGGACACAAGTTAAAGAGGATAAATGGACGACATAGACAGCACGCGCACAAACTAACAAATGTTTCCCAGTCCCATTGTGTCCCAGTGTATATCAGTGTATCTCAGTGTGCCCCAGTAACCAGTGTGTCCCAGTTATCTCGTGTGTCCCGGGCAGCCAAAAGCGCATTCGATCAATATGCAAGACCAACTAGCCCAATTTTTTACTTTCCTTTGACAGGTTTCGTACTGCTACACTGTGTTTGCGTCTGTGTGTTGATTTTTGCTTATTCGTGCTACTGCATGAATTATGCCAGCGAGCCGACTGCACGCCCACAGCTTCCTCAGAATCACAGTCCTGCGTGGCTGTACTGCACATGTTAAGCTGACATCCCACTGTGTTTAGACATCTCGAGGCAGGCACTACTCTTTAACTTGTATGTTTCAACCTCAGTTTTTGTGAAGCGGCCAATATTAGGCCTCAAAGCCCCGATTCCGTGCCAGTCCCTCAACGGATGTGTGCCGCAGAGTAACGAACCAATGAAAGTGTCGTCTCCTCATCCTTTATTGTCCGTTCTTTTTCTCTTTGCGCTGTGTTTCTTCTGAACGACCTGAAAGGCGTGGATGATGACCCTGCACATCCCAACAGATCTTTGTTTGCGTAAATGTTCTGTTCTTGCTTGTCATTTAGCATCAACAAATTTGTTCTCCAAAGCCTGAGTACGTGTGTATAACACGTTTCACTACAAAGGCCGCAACACATGCTACTGTCACCTATAGGCACCGTGCAGCTAAGCGTCGGCTACGGTGCTGAAGATGCTGTGTGTCAGATTCCCGTTGTGAAAGCCCTGGGTTCTGAATTCAGGTCACAAAAATTTCTTTACTTTAATAACCGAAGCTTTTTATGCCTTCCTGATGGCTTCGAAAAGCGGTTAGGCACTGCACACAATCCAACTTTAATGAGTCGGTTTCACGAAACCATGGTGATGATAAGCGAGGGCACATCAAGCACCTCAAGAAAAAAAACATTTCCCTTGATCGGAATCGAACCTGGTTATCCCGCGTTATGAAGCCGGGGTCCATACAATTGCGGCACTCCGACACGGTCCTAGCCGTTTGCACATTTGACTCCGACTTTGACTCAAGTTGCTTGAAATTAACTAAGAAAAAGCTTTCCGTCAGTAAAGATATGATGTACGCACTCAGAGATGAGCAGGGAAACATTACGCACAACTCGGACGGATAATTGAGGTAGCAGGACGATTCTACACCAGGCAGCATGCCAGCAACGTTAGGCCAGAAGGATCTACTAAGAACACAAGCGCAACATTCAAAGTCCCACTAGCAACTAAAGAGAAGTTGGAAAGGCTCTCAAAGGCATGAAAATAGGAAAAGCTCGAGGTGACGATGGCATAATCATAGATCTTTTGAAGGAGGGAGAAGGACACTTTACTGGGAAAAGATTGCTGTGCTGTTTTACGGAATGCTTAACACACTCAAAAAGTGCGCATAGCCGGCAAAAACACTAACATTTGTTTGATTCATCACTTAGGGAGAACCCAATGACAATAAGAATTACAGACTCATCAACACTACTCTTAGTTGTTTACAAGCTGTTTACCAAAGTTATAGTCAGCCGAATAGGTGACAGCCTGGAATTCCGCAACACCCCGAGAGACGGCTGGGTAGGAGAGGGTAGTCAACCATGGTCACAATCATGTCGCAAACCACTGATAGATAAATCCGCAGAGTACACTAAAACCCCTTTACATGGCATTTATTGATTACGAGAAAGCGTTTGATTTCGAGCTCACCGCAGCCGTTTTAAAAAGCACTTAAGACGATGGTATAGAGGAAACCCCATAAGACTTCTACAAGGCATATATAGGGGATGCACGAGCAGGATAACTCTCCAAAGCAAAAGCGATAAATTTCCGAGGTGGGTAAAATGGGGGATACCACGTCTCCAAAACTATTCACAGCATGTCTGGAGGGAGTATTTAGAAAGCTTGACCGGGAAAACACAGGATTAAAAACAAACCGGGAATACTTGAGCCATTCGAGGTTTGCGGACGACGTAGTCTTGCTGAGTGAGACTTCAGAACACATGTAAACAATGCTCGATGAACTACAATCAGAAAGCATGGTCGTGGCGCTAAAATAAACTATAATAAATATGAAGTGATAAGAAATAAGCATGCCAAGAACGTCTTCTTCAGCTTAGGAAACGAAACGCTAAAAGTGACAGAATATAGCCACCTCGGACAGATTGTTAGCGCTGACCCCGTGCTACGAGAGAGAAATCCGGCGCAGAATGCGTATGGGTGGGGGGCACTCGGCAAGCACTCCAAAATATTGAAAAGAAAAGTACCTCTGCCACTTAAAAAAATCTACAGCCAGTGCACACCGCTGGTGATGACATACGCCTGACTAAACAACTAGAATGCAAGCTTGGGTCGGCTCAACGGGTAATGGAACGAAAAATGTTAGGAATGACACTGAGGGGCCAGAAACGAGCCACCTAAACCAGAGAACAAACTAGAACGGACTTTTGGGCAAGTTGGTGTGGGCAAGTTGGTGTGTGTTGGAAGTTAGCGCTGTGTTGTGTGTTCTCTCCCTGTCCTCATTCTTTTTGCGCTATGAATTCGTCAACAAACTTGAGTTGATGATATCGTAGTTCAAATAAAGGAAAAGAAATGAACTTGGGCTGGCCATGTGAAGAGACGAACCGACAACCGGTGGACAATTAGGGTAACAGAGTGGATACAAAGAGATGGTTATAAAAGAAGGGGAAGGCCAATAACACGACGGAGTCATACGAACTACGGAGGCAAAGCGTGGACTCTAGTAGCGCAGGACACGAGCGCTTGGAGGGCGATGGGAGAGGCATTCATCCTACAGTGGATCTGAGCAGGCTGCTGCTGCTGCTGATAATGATGATGATGATGATGATGATTGACCCCAGTTGCATGGGAGAAAACTTCGTGTTTTAACCATCTTTGTTTTAAGAAAGAGGCTTTTTTTTTCTCTGTACATTTTTTGACATTTTTAGCGCCATTTCGCGGCCACGCCGAGACCGGGTGCAGTTTTTCGCGTTTAGACCAATAATGATTCTCGCCTTACTAACTTCGCGTTTTGGCGAGCCTCGTTTTTTAGGAGCCTTAAATGAAGTACACGTGGCACTGGGTATGCAAAGCGTCACTTACTTTATTGTTACAGACGTACTCTGAATGCGCAGCTATCGCAATAGACAACCAAAATGAAAAGTATTCGTGGGCGCGCAATACCGACAATTTTCAAGTGTAAAGCCGAACTACCTTTCATTTCTTCGCACAGAATATGGCTAGATAAATTCCACGGGAATTTCATACTGAAATATCCTTTCGCTATCATTCAGAACGCTAAATTCTAATAATTATTATATTTAAACCTCTCGATATGTCTTCTGTTCTAAATGGTACCAATAACAACATTCGCAACCACCTACAACCATATTCATCTTTTGGTTGCATTATACAAATACATGCTCCACCTTTTCCAACGCACTGATACTTCTACTAGTGATAATAAAGACGGCGGAAACGCTTGTAATTGGAGGGCACAGTGAAAAATGTCTTCAGTGACGGTTACAAGAAGGAGCCGCTTGTGCCTATACCACAGTGCCTATACCACCTTAGCTTAGGGAACCACGTAGCCAGCTCCATACAGCTCATTTGCGAGCGCTTCATTAATTATAGCGCTATTTTTTTTCTTTTGCAGAAAACGTGGACAGAAAGCTGCAGTTCCCACAGGACAGTGCAATTGTCCAGACGATGCTCTTTATTAAGAACTGCACCGATAAAGGTTAGCCTACTCTCTCATGCCGGTGTTTCCGTCGATGCGCGATGTATTTATGAAACAGGATGTTTCATTCTATTACAGAGTTCGTGTAGACGAACGAGTCAGTGTATATTCATGAAAAAGGATGTTTCATTCAATTACAAAGTTCGTGTAAACGAACGAGTCAGTGTCCGGTCCGTATGGCATGACTGCTGCGACAACCAATATGGGCGCCGTTTGCTTTTTTGTTGGGATGCCCTGAAGACCCTCAAGGGCAATACACATGGAGGGAAAGGTTAAAAACAAGATAACGCCAAATAAACACAGACGACAAGGAAATGCAACCTAAAAGTCCTGGTAGTGGTTACCAAACACAAGAAAAAAGAAGAAAGAAGAAAAGATAAAATACAACCATGAAAAAAGCGTTTAAATATACTTACCATGTCCTAAAAAAGAGAAAATTGTGTCTTCACAAGACATCGAATCTAAACTATTTTAACATGGCTAACACGCGAGTCATGCATGGGCGCTTTTCCAGAACGCCCGAGATCAGGGGTGCTGTTCAAGAAGGCCAAGAGGGAGCGGTACTCGGGAGACACGAGATACAACAAATTTGCCCACGTAACGTGACGGTCATATTTGGAGGAGGAGTTTAAGCTCTTTAAAAATGCAATTCACGCTATTTCTGATATTGAGGTGACGTAACCGATCCAAGGCAGCGCGCTCCAAGGAGGTGCGATGAGGGCGTGGCGCATTTTTCACAGCGTTCTCTCGCTCCACTGTCGCACTGGTGGCCACTGAGGGCAGGCAAATCCAGCTAGTTTACCTCAAAGTCAAGTCAAAGTTAAAATCAAACTATTTCTGTGTAAATTGATACAAACATATTAATATACTGACGAGGGTCCCAGAGTCCGCAGACTGTAAAGGGACCCTCTATAAAAACGCAAAAGTGAGTTTGTAGGAGCAGGGATTAAGAAATAAACATGAGCAATCCTACTAAAGAGAGCAGAGAAATACAAATAACTGCATAGTTTTATAATTGCCAAACATTTGTTTAAACTAAGTTACATATACATGTAACTTATTTACCTTATCGCGCTTTTATTTTGTTAACCTGTATTTCACTACAAATTACATTTATTTTTATTTCAGGTACTCATTGAGCTTCTTCTTGAAATTTGTCGTCCTAAGAAGCATTTTCTGCTCATTTTTGCCGTCAGTGGCAGACAATGCGAACACGTTACCGAAGCGCACTGGAAAAAAAGAAAGCGGGAGATGGAAACGCGCCACGTTCAAAATATGGCTGCTTGGTGCTACGTTATCGAACAATCCGTCTGCTTTTCGATACAAATTTCCCTGGGGCACCTCAGTCTGCTTACGGGATATGAACGGCGAGAGCTTGGCTATGCCTTAGTAACAACCTCTTTACTGATGACATCGTACTTGCGTCTCTCTCGTCGATTTCATTTCTTTGTCTTCTGGCACGAATTACTTCGGCTGCTTCATCTTCGGTCTGTTGCCGTGTATTCGTCAGTTTTTTTTCTTCACTTCCCAGTAACCTACGTCAGCAAGAAGAGTGGCACACACCACAGCCTCCCTGGAATCAGGGTTTGCGCGGCTCGTGTGCACCTGTCCTTCTCACGTGCCATCACGTTCACGTGTCACGCGGGACGCACTATTCTGCAACTTTTACTTTCCTATTCACAGTTTTCTGAATCTTGAAACCGGGCCCATGAGCCCCTCAAAGCTCCCAACTTCGGGCAAATCGCCCGAGCGGGCATGTGCTACAAAAACAGGGAATGGCAAGAACCACAACTTTCAAGATTTGTTTGGTTTATTTCGCTTTGCTGTTCACCGCTTTTGCTCGATGAAGCGCTCTACCGTTGACGATTTTTTAGAGTCCTTTCCCCTCACTCCCTTCTCTGCCTTCACCCTCTACGCTCTCGCTCACCCTCCTCCTGGCGTCAGGCTGTTACATGCGGTCTCAACTCCCCCCTTCACAAGCTTTGCATGCTCTTCCTACCAGATCGCGGCGACGCTAGACAAAACCCGTGGAAATGAGTAAAGATCGTCTCCGATAATAGATACGCGCCATTGGATTGCATACTATCCGCCTGTCTGAACGATTGTAGGGACTTACTATAGTGCAGTGCCCTTAGTTCGCCCATTTTATCAGTGGACAGTATTAGTTTTGTGCATTTTCTGGTTTGTGTGCGTTGTTTTTTACCGCCTTTTTAGTTCCCTGTCACGCCTTGTGTTTTTTCTACTTTTCTTTCTCTCATTTTCTCCTTTAATATGTACCGCTGTCCTTTCTTTCCCTTTCGTTTCCCGTATCCCCTCCCCCCTGAGTAGGGTAGCCAACCGGACAGTATTTCTGGTTAACCTCCCTGCCTTTCCTGTACTATTCCTTCCTTCCCAGTAACGTTTCCACATTCCAAGAAGGATGCGACTCGCAATGCCTCAAGTCTGCCGCGCTGACGATAAATGAAACCTAACGCAGGACAATAGAGTTTTAGCAGTCAGTCCGTTCTGTTGGGTTACGTTGTTACCGGGTTGACTGGGACCCGTCTGCGCCAGCGCGCGCAGAAGGGCGAGGAGGAAGGGCGAGGAGGCGCGGACATGGCGATGGCAGGCCCGCGGAACTAATCCCCCTACCGTGACGAATGCCCGAGTGCCCAGACGGGTCCCGGTCAACACGCTAACTACGCATCGGACGGAACGGACGGACTGCTCAAACTCTCTAATAACTGAAGCGCACGCTCCGTCTGCAGACGGATAGACGCATGGTAGAAGCTGCGGAAGCCACGTCCGGCGAACCACCTAAAAATGGCAAAAAACATGCATGTAGGGATCGTTTTGCACACATACCAACGCACTGTCCGAATAGATCTTCTGGAATAGCCCCCAAGCCTGCTCCCGAGTATTCAGCTGTTTGAGTTAAGGAAGTGTTGATAGTGGAGCGTCCGATACAACTGGGGTGCTATTTCCAAAAGGCCCGAGACAGGGTTACATGCTAACATACGCTAGAGGGGACACTGGCGCTAGCGTCTATGCGAGCCGCCGATTGCCTGGTTCAACGCCCATGAAGGCGGCCATAACTAAAGGATGCATGGTTTTTGAACTTGGTCTGGCCCAGTCGTCCTCTTGACTAGACTCGAAGCCATTTTGTTTTGAAATAGAAAAGCTATAACTAATGTTTTTCAGTTTATAAATTATTAGTTGTGTAAACAACTAGTAGTTTCTGCCATTTTCAGTTGAGGTTTAGAAGTATTCTTTTATAAGACTAGAAGAGATTTGTAAACTGTATACACAGGTGAGTTCAGTGGAGCCGGCGATTCGGTAGGCGAAGCGTTTGTTGTTTTGCGTGCGAGTCGGCGATGGCGTGCGGCCGAAGAAGGGCTGCTGTACTGCCTTAATTTCGTTCTAAAGACAAGTAAATATAGTACGGTTGTCGTTCATTTCCACTCATAGGTGCAACCGTTGTCGCCTTACCCGACGTTCGGTCCACATGCTGACAAAGTCGTGAAAGGGCACTTCCTTTACGCTGAGTAAGAGCTGATTCTGAGTAACAGCACATTCTTCCTCAAAGAACACTTTACAGTTCTAACAGCCCGCACCGCGAGCCCATTGTTGCTGTTCGGAGGTGTACTAGGTTTTTCAGCTTCATAAAACCATGAAAATCCCAACTCGTAAACTGCGGGCCCTTATCAGACACCAGCGTCCGGGGCAACCCGGAGGTACCGAAACAAGGTGCGGAGAGCCGCTATGGCGGCGTGAGTGGTGGAACTCTTGAGGGGTATCGCTTCTATGCATTAACTGTGTGAATCTACCACAATCAGTAGCATGTGACCATCAATCAGCCCAACAAAATCTATATGCAGCCTCGACCAACGCCCACCCGTTTCAGGACATGCAACAGGGGGTTTCTTGGTGGGCATAGGGGCAGCTTGGATGCAACTGGGGCAGGACTTGACCATCCGCTGATATGTCAATACCGATCCGGGGGGACGACAGACAGCAACGAGCGCCCTAGCCGCTTCATTGAGCTAATGCCTTGATGGGTATCATGCAGCACACGTAACATTACTGCTCTGGCGCTCTCAGGGACGATCACGTGATGGCCCCACAAGAGGAGCCCGTAACTCCCGTCATTTCAGCCTTCCGGTTGAACTATGCCATCAAGTACTGGTCCGCAGGCCCCCAATTTCTTGGCACCCCTCCTGCAACCATTTTCGCGCTTCTGCTAAATAGTCATCCAGCGCCGTGAGAGTGTCCAGTTGCTTCGCGGACATGACACCGTCATGCACGGGCAAGGTGCCGCCTTAGGTGCCAACGGCCACGAAAAAACACACCACTAAAGTCTTCATTCGGAGAGTACTAGGGACGAACTTTTGACATTATGAGCGCCATCGACACTTTTGCCGTCGCAGTCAAGCCGCCCGTAGACTTTTGCGCTGGTAACCTGCTATTCAGCTATTCCTATTATGCAATGCCCATTAATGAAAAAGAAGACATCGCTGTTGCTGAACTATTGCGGGAGCAATCAAAATGGACGATCTTTACTTAAACACAAAATTGTGTCCCTCTTTTCGCAACCTTTTATATTTTTTGTACTCAATCGTTATTCAAATCGTCGCACTGCGCAGAAAAGTTGGGGTTATCTGTAAGTGACGAATTTACATCTGTTCCAAGAGTTACTATATAAGTTGGCGGCTGCCTGCTCTGCCAATTTTCTTTAGAGTGCTGCCTTCTCCTTGATTTCAAGATGACCGGCTGAAAACAAACAACAAATCAATATTTGAAGAACTCTTTCGGACCCTGTACCTGCAGGGATTTCCTTACACGGACGACGCCGTTAACCAGCCATTGGATGCACCACTAGCGATGCTTACATTTTCTATATCTTCCCTATTGTTCCGGGTCAACCATGTGTGGAGTAGGGGCCACATTGGAAAGGGCGCTGTTACTATCCAGGTGAGTAGGGCTAGGAATGCATCAAACTGGCTTTTTTTAGTGCGAATACTCTAGTAGTCTCGCTACAGTCTCCTGAGATGGAGGTTACCGGAAAGGCAGCGCCCCCTCGTGCTTTCCGCCGTGGGTGGTACAATATCAGACGCTCCGCTGATGGTTGCAACACTTCACCAACGAACGGGCGGTCGAATTTTAGTTATGTGCAGATCACTTTATAGGCTGGCCTTGTCGTCGCAGCTCTTCTAACGGTCGATGCGACTTCCGGAATTCAGGCGGCGCAGTGAGATTGCGGACCCAATAGAGCGTATGTACCGTCATCAGGGGATCACGCTGAGGGCTTCGAAAACTACGCGGTTTAATAGTATGATCGTTCAAACCTCGTGAACTGCTGGTGCTTGTCATACATCGCCCCATTTTTAGCACAAAAACTTCAGGGCTACATTGCCAGGGAATATCTGTGTATATAACCGGCAGCCCCGGCGTTCATTCAGTTACGACCCGCTCGTTTGGTTGATTTTTACGTAAGCGAAAAGCGCGGGCCACACAAGAAAAAATGGGCGCGTTCAAATGACGCATAAAGGCTCCAGCCGCGCCATTAAAAATTACTGCATTCGAACTGACGCAAAACAGCTTCCAGCAGTACGAAATTAAAGGCGAGCACAAAAGGAACAGAACTTCCGTTGGCGCAGTTTAACGAGGCAGGAGGCGCGCGAGCACTGCGGAGGCGGGAAATTTGAAATTCATTGGGTGGCAGCAGTGAGCGGATAACGTCGCTGCAGCCCATTATGGCGAAATCACTGCTCTGCACTTCCGACAGTTTTCACATTGAGTGGAACGGCTTCATATTTTATTTATAACGCAGTCTAGCGAGCTTTATTGTTGTCACAGTGGTTAAACTACCACCACATCTGATGAACAGGACACAAAGCAGCGTACATCTTTTCTTTTCCTCCCGTGAATGATCTGCCGCGCACCGCCGTTGTCGCGCGGGTGCGTGATATCTATGCGCATTGCTAGGGTGCTTTCAAACCGCTTCTTTTCCGTGTCGCTCTCTATGGAATGATTGCAAAAACTTCCAACTTTGCGGTATTCCATCGGCATAGCTGTAAAACAAGTGGCTTCGGTGGCGTACGATGCAAGAAGCGAACTTGGATAGTGCAGTAGTAGCCCTACCCACAAATTGCCGTAATCGGGGCACCACTGCCATTGTAAGCCCCATTCACACGAAGGCTTTAATTCTGCCGTGGTGCTGCACACTCAGCATGCTTTATTAAAGCAAAGCTTTTTACCTCTACCCCCCAAGGGTTCTTTCGCGACCGTTGGTGTCACCAGAAAACTCCAGCGAACAAATAAAAAAATTTACTGGCACCGCCGGGAATTGAACCTGGAACTAATAGACTAACAAAGCGAGAGCCCGTTGTCTTCCCGAATTAGCTACGAGCCCACGCGACGACAGGGAAGACAGGTGGTGTACTCACCAAGCGCACCTATGGGTTTACCCCCTGCGTTCTCGCTGAATGCCACGTGAAAGCGTCACACGACCACTCACACTCGGCTAGCAGCCGTGTGCGCACCTTGCTCATGTACTAAGAGTTACAAAAATTAAAGTAAGCTCACAACAATGCATGGCATCTCACTTCTAGTACGCCAATGTGCTACAGCCTGTGGCCTCCAGTGTTCATGTAAAAAATCACAGCTCCTTGTCGTCCGCCCTCACGCCAAACCAAGGAATACATTCAAATACTCCTTGATGACCAGGCCATCACTCCAAGCCCCAGCATCAAGATCCTGGGCCTACATCTCGAGGCTAACACCAAGAGTGACGTCTCCTTGCAGCGCCTCAAAAACAGCATTAATGAAATCCTACACATGATCAGGCGAGTTGCCACAAGAAGCGAGGCCTAAAGGAAGCCGGTACCTTTCGATTAATTGAAGCTTTTGACCTCTCGAGAGTTACTTTCGTCAACCCCCTGTCTTCTCGACAAGGAAAACATAGAGATGCTTTATATAATGATTATAAAGACGATCGAGCAGGGCATTGGTCTTTTCATGAGTGCGTCCACACAGAGGCTGCTTAGCACGGGGCTCCACAACACGGTGGAAGAGCTGATAGAAGGCCATCTTTCTAACCAGAAGGTCCGACTCAGAACTGCGATGGGTAACCGCATGCTTCATCAGATTGGCTGGGCAGCCCAGAATGTCACTCCGCTTGACGTACTCCCAGACTCTTGGCGACTAAAACTAAAGATGCTCCCTTTGCTTAGAAATATGAACCCCTCACATGACGAGGGTCACCGAAAAGCACGGGCTTAAGCGCTAAGCACCAGCCTCGGTGGGGATCATGCAGTTATCTACACAGACGCCTCCAAACATCGATGGCAGCAATACGCCATCATCGTGGCTACCTCCAGAACCAACTTACTTTCGTTTACCTCGATTAGGACCCAAGAAATGACGGCAGCAGAAGAGGCAGCCATCACCTTGGCTCTCGCTCAACCAGGGGTTCGGAGTGGTGGGTAATTACCAGTAGTGGTGGGTGCCCTGACCTGCACTGCGCGTGCTCAAGAACCACTCCCCAAACGGTTCCATTCAGCTCATCTGGACACCTCCTCACGCTTCAATGAAGGGCAACAAATACGCCCACCCAACAAGCCTGCGCTTTTACCTCCCGTGCTATGGAGCTGCACGAGGACAGTCACCCGCTTGTCAAGTTCAGGGAGATAAACCAGCATTATCGCTTCTGAGACAGACCGCACCTTCGCTTTACCCTCAGCTTTCCAGAGAACAACAAACTACCCTACGCTCATACCATCTGGGCTCCTTCCCACAGCCTACGCGTCTTCACTTAATGTATCCGAATCGCTACGACGCTGAATGCAAATTTTGCACAGAAGTGGGAACACTCCAGCCAGTAATCGGGGTGTGCGACTTTAGCCCAGAGCACCCTGCTCTCTTTCCGTCAACTACCCAACAAGAGCAATGGGAGATGCTGCTGCCCAGGCCCTCTCTACCTACCCAGCTTCAGCGGGTGGACAGGACACAGGCCGCGCGGACTGCATATGGGCGCCACAGAAGAAGGAATCACTCCCCAGTGCTGCACTCGGGGTCATTCAGAAATTTGAACAGAAGTATTTCTTCCTCCTCCTCCTCCTTCTCTGCCGCAAATCTCGTCGTGACCGTCCGCGGCGGCAGAAACGAAGTGAGATCGTCTAACAGCGGGTTGGAGCTTACTTTAATTTTATAAAAAAAAGTTTCCATTCTTGTGCTACACCAATACAACTCAACCAAACACCGTTCATTCTCCATGCATTGACTTAACCTTAACAAGAATATCTCTTTGAAGTAATAAATGGTGTGGTTAAAAGTGTATTTCACTTCTATCTGGTTTTGCTATTTGTAGAGGGATGTGAGTGAATTTAAGTGACCTCGCATGGGTAATCGTTATAAGTGCCGTTTACAGCTTTGCTTTGCAACCACATTCACGGGGTGGATTGGCGCGATTTTTTATAATTATTATTTTTTCTGAGAACAGATTCGTCTCAGTTCAATTTCAGAGACAGCGGAATGCATGGCGTGATGTCAAAACAGCCAGACATGTCACGCTCCTGCAGCCGTATTCGGTTTCTTCGCATCAGTGTTTAAAACGCCAGAGCTGCTTTGCGCAGAGCCGCACACATTAGCGTACTAATCAGTCGCCTTTTGTGTAGCAGCCCTCAGATCCACGCGGTCGTGAAAGCTTATAAATTGGACAACAGATGCTCATAAAAATATCTCCGACGAGGACAGTGGGTGGGAATATGACTCATTAAAACGATTCCTTAGAGCGATGCATAGCAGCTAGAATTCGTATACATAAGGCATGAGTGGCTGAAAAATTCGCTGTGTATCTGCTCCTTTCGTTGCGAATGTCGACGAAAGACGATAGTCGACCGGCGCCCCTGGCAAGCAAGGGCCTCTCTCCTCTTTCCCGCTCACCTTTTATGCTGTCCCTCTCCCGTCTCGCTCCTCCCAAGACAACACGCATGAGGTTTGCTCAAGCCAATTTAAATTTACCGCGTTCCACTGCTCCAAGTGGGGGGCCGTATGGCGGAGACGGGCGTGAATCGAGGCACCCTACTGCAACGTTTATAGAACCACGTTGCCCTACTCGACGAGCGCTCCAAGCGGAACGTGGAACCTATCTGGTGGAACCTTTCGTTGCTGTTTCCATTTAATTATTTTAAATGCTGCCAGGTAGCGCGGACAAAAGCAGGCGATGGTTTTTTCAGTCGATATAGTGTTTTATTCTCTATCCCAAGAAACAAGCATCCGTGTATTTGTTAATTGACGAATACTGCAAATTTCACTATATTGATTTCCTGCCTTTATATTTGCGTAATGTCTTGTTTTTGTTGAACAACGTTGACTAGTATAAGCACTGACACCGGACTTAGATGTTTATATTTGGCTATGAGTATATAAGACTATTGCTCAGATTCAGTTTCACTTTGGCGGGTGGCTGAATCGAGTTGCAGACAGACAGGCGGACATACATACAGATTTACAGACAGACCGAAATACCTGCGTTTAAGTAGTCCAAGAAAGACTATCGTCTTTAAAAAGATAAAGAAATATGTACCGTTACTCTCGCGCTCCGTAGAGCCCAAATGATTAGAATTGCGTCGAACGTACATGACATATTGAGTTGGAAACATGACGGGTATGTAAAAACTGACCCGCGATGAAGAATCCAAACCATCGCAAAGTGTCAGCCGGAGGGGAAATAAACGGGGTGCATTGTTAATTTTTGCATGTGTGTATGTACCAGTCGATATAACTTTACACGGGTACCAAACTGGTCGATCAATACCAATCTGTGTGTTAATGTGGGGCACAAAACATTGAAATTTGTCCCCTGAAATTAGTGAATTCGTTGCTAATGGTATAGCCTGTTGATGATGTAGTTCGGTCTGTGTTAAAGCATACATAAATTACAACAAACACCAGAAAAAGTGTCTACACTTCTGTAAGGTCTGTTCACTCATTTGAAAAAAAGATGAAGAAAATGAACGCGACCCAGCCGCGCACATGGCACTCAAGGTCAAGGACGCCTCTCAGGGAAAAATCACGCGAAAATCTGACCCACCGAAGTTTTAAGGTGACACCACGAACACATGACCAGCCATCCAACGATCACGGCAACACCGCCGGACGGCAAGATGCAGCACGTGTAGATCGAAGAAGGAACGAGAAACGGAGCTCATAGGAATGAGCGTCTCGGCCCTTTTGAAGTACACTAATCGCGACAGCCGTCATTTCTCGTTCAGGGTAAATTCTAAGGCATTTTGTGCCCTGTCTAATACTGATGATCGCTATGTAGTCCTTGGTACCTGAATGGTGTTATTCCTGCGGCTTCTATAGGAGGTATTTATTGGCGTGGAATGCATGCAGGCAACCATGCGAGTGCACCGCTGTATCCGTGGCCTAGCGTCTGCTGCTAAGGCGACGTTGTGCGCACGGCCCCTAGATCAGGCACCCCTCTTCTCCCCATGCCTTCATGGCGGCAAGGCAGGTGACCTTGTGTTTCCGTGCAAGGCGTGTGCGAGTGATTCGATACTCAGTTATACCGCGATAGCGTTAGTTACCCTAAAAGTCATGGTTCCGCTCATGAGTGTGACAACCTTATCTGCAATTCAACGCCAGTAAGAGCGAGTGCGAGTCGCTCGTGGCACAGAGGTTGCAACGTGAGCGCAGTGGTCCATTTAACAGCAGGGACGTCATCATTTCTAAACTGTTGCCCACTAAACGCAAAGTAATACCTCGACGCCAACTAGTGTTGAGTGCAGCACAGTACGATCTACCTATCGCCAGACGCGTATGAAGTTGCCGCCGCAGGTCAGTTGATTTGCCAGCCGCCGTGCTCTTATGTTAAGAGGTGAGTGGCTTCGCTGAGTGTCAAACATTTAGCGCACGAGAAAGCCATCGCTGAATCGGCATGCGCGTGAAACATTTCTCCGAAGAAATTATCCGGTTTTTGTTCTCAACCACGAATTAGATGGCCCTTACCAGACAAAGTCGTAAATACGGTGCTGGTGCACTTGCGCCGACAGAGGCGGCGGCAGCCAACTGCACCGTCGGACTTATGCGCGCGGTTCGCAAGCGCGGTTTCATCCTCCGCTAATGCGAAGTGCTCGAGGGCAGGTAGACCTGTACCACATAATCTGAGTGCGATTAATAATATGTCTGTTGTCGCCACTACCGATAATCGGGTTAAAACGCAGCAGACGATGGACGCTGCTGTTTTTTGCTGCGAAATGCGGGCGCAATTAAAGCGCATGCGCTGGCACAGTGGCCACCGACATGACGGTTTTCAGTGTTGCCATGCGGATAAATCGCCCGCTAAACTATACCACTTATAGTCATCTGGTTCTGCAGAACAGAAGAGCTCAGTAATTTGTACCGAATTAATGCACATTTTTGTCCTATCTGGGATTCATCAGTGCTGGGAAGAGCTGGGAACGTTCTACTCTGTGCACTAATAAATATCTGGAGTTAAGACCCTTCTTCGTTCTGCAGTTTGTGTCTTCAAGCAGCAGTAACCGATTGTGCCTCTCCCGTCGGAGCCCGTTGTTACACCTAAAAAAACTCGGCTAAGGGCGGAAAAGTACTACACATACAGTCGTTGGTGGTACTAACAGCATTGCAGGCGACAAAAGCGTCGCAGCTGAAATTATTTATACAACGCTACACTTTAACGCGACTTGGCGCATACGTGTGCTCATTTTCCTCTGTTAGCAAAACGCATCTGCGCAGCTAACAGCTATGGCGACATTCTCTCATTTTGAAGGTCCAGGACAGATCCGCCACCACCCTCAAAGGACCGTTTGCTGATAAAGCCGTTCCTGTCTGACAATCTGCCATTCTGTTTGACAAAACTCATGAATTCACTGTGCTTAAAGAACTGCCGAAGGTTCTTGCCACTAAAAGTTCTAATATTCAAGATGTAATCAGTTTACTGAGCTCCCAAAGTACAAGCACGCACCACCAACTTGAGGGAATGTTTAGGGCTGTTTTTAACACATTTATGGACCAAAACAAGGTAAAGCCTAAAGCCGCAAATCATTCAAATGCGCTTCGCTTGTCATGGCTTTGAAGTTTTTGTTTTGCTGTCGAATAACCCTGCATTTCATGTAAATGTTTTAAATAGCAAGTCTTATTTGACTTATTATACCGAAAAAAATAAAATTACTTTCTCAAACAGGCCTTTGCCGCTATTTTCACTGCAAGCAAAAATGTTTTCTCAAATATGCGGCTGAAATGATTACAAATTGGGACTACATGCGCCTAAGCGACAGTATTTTTACAGTTTCGTGGCTAAAGTTCCGGTCTTTAATTATGACCCTCGCGACATCGCGATACTACAGTCAAACCCGGCTATAACGAACCCGGGTAGAGCGAATTATGCTATATATCGAACAAAAATAATTCAGTTACGGAAATACATTGGAAACATATTCCTTGTAACGAAGTTCACATCCGATATACCGAACTCTGCGCGCCGAGAATGGCCGCCGAAATGCATGGTCTCGGAGTGACGATTGAGATGTGGATTGGCCGCGACCACGGAGCAAGAGCCGCGACTGAGACATTGCACCTTGCACGGAGCGACGTGACCCCCGACACTTTCCGTAACTGTTTTCGACGCGCGGGACTCACGACGGAACCCGCCCACTCAGCGAGTCGGGACCAAGACACCAGCATCGGTGAACTGCGGGAAAAAAAGGGAACAAAATTAATGTTCCGGGGAGATCTCGCCAATGTTCCCGATGATGTCGCTAGTGAAAGCCGTCCGACGCTTATAACGAAGTGCTTTCGGCAGTCGATGTGCTCCGACAATGCTTCTTTGATTTTGGAGGACGCGGACTCGAACTGGTGCAAACAATGTTTTGTGTACAGAATGCTGTGCTAGTTAAAGCTGCCAAAACGAAAGTGAAAACAAAAATCACCGCTTGTTTTTGCAAGTAGGCAGTTAAGGCGGAAAGGAGCTTTATTACTTGCAACAAATGGACTATTTTGGTTGTGATAATGGCTACTTTACTGTGTTCTTTTCTGCATGCGGGGATGGCGGAGTTGGGGTGGGGGGAGTGGGGGAGCCCCCGCGGATCTCAAACTCGAAACAACAAGCTCGTTATAGGCGGGTTCGGCTATATCGAACTATTGGATATATCGAACTAATCGCGATGCATATTGCAGTTCGCTATAAACGGGTTTGACTGTACTCTGGGAAACGTTTTGGTCGTCTTGATGTAGGTGGCGGCAAAAACGTTTACTCCGAAAACTTGGTCGGGGATGAGATGGCTGCAGAGTACAACCAGAGTGATACCAACTACTCGTAAATATGGGCAAGTGCTAACATGATCAAACTGAGTTATTCGCGCCATCGTTTTAATGTTGTTGCGTTATCAAAGAGTGTGCAACGCAAATCGAAGTAGATTGGTGTGATTGGTGTGAAATGGATAGTTTGTTTAGGGAAACGTGAAAACACGAATAATGTACGGCAATTATTTCTTACAGCTCATCGCTCCTCCGCTAAAGTACAAAATAAACACCAATAAGGACGCTAACGATGCAACTCGAAATCTCTTCATCGCCCTCCGAAAGAAGTGCAGCGTGTATTTTCCGAGGCTTTCCCAGTTCACGGACGATATGCTCCTAAAGATGTACAACATCATAAATGATATGCGACAGGTACGTATCTCTGCATTGAAACAGAAAATGCGTAATCCAGCCTGGCGGCTTTCAACATGTGGACTAAAGTTCTTGTATTTGTTTTTGTCTAGGTTTCTCTTAATCAGGACTTGGAAGAGAAAGAGACCCCGCTAGGCGATTTCAAAACCACGCCTTTGGTATGTAAAGCCTCTGGATCTCGACTTTGTGAGCGTATATATACACTCGTCTAGTCAGTACTTCAATGAATGGCATCACTCAGTAAGATTTCAGCCTGTGAAGTGAAGTTTCTTCAACCACGTGGTTTCCTTACTAACATCATTTTTATTGCCTGCATAGAGGCAAGGGGAAAGAAACACGTGGATATGTTGTGAAACCTTAAGATTCTGCCGTAAAAAAGTATTTAGGGACGATACATGGGAAATACTGGGGTTTATTGTTTATCTAAGACATTATAAGAGGCAACTATAATTCCATACTTATTTCTTTACTCTGTTTTTTCTATTCCTGCTCAAGCCCTGAGACATTACCGGGGTGGGGGGAAAGGAGGGAGGAGTGCATAAAAAAAGCGAAATAAACACAATGAGAATAATTTATTGAAGTATCATTCAAAAACTACATTATACCGTTTAACGCACTGTAGCTAAACCTCCGCAACTAGGCGCGGCGTTGTGTGGGCTCCGGATTAATTTTACCCACCTGAGGATCTTTTCGGGTGCCCACATCTTGACACACGGACGTTTTCCTCGTTCCCCCCCCCCCCCCCCCTGACAGTGAGCCACCGCGGCCGGGATCTATCCCGCGTCCTTGGGCTCACTATAGTCGGGTACAAGTTAAGAATGCCTCATCCCAGCAGCCAGATATTACTCCGCGCGGGGCAAGTAGTGCACTACTGAGAATATTTTGAACAAGACACGAGCGGTTTGCGTGATTTTTTGGACTTAATCGTTCTGATAAACTGCTGCAGCGACGACAAACTACGTGCGAAAAAGCAAGCGGTATCACGCATTTCAAACAATCTCCTTTCAAAATACGCGCTCGCCTGACATCAGGGTCCCTCGCTTCGGCGGAATGACACCGAACATGCGCTATTACGATACTTAAAGGACCATGAAGACAAAATACAAGTTGGGTTTATTAGAAAGACCGCTTAGTCCCGAAACAATGATACCAATATCATCGCCATCTTCGAACAATAACGGAGATATGAAATAAACGTGTGAAGCAGTCGCGACCCCCTAGGCAATTTCCCGCAACTTTTCTATGACGTCACGGAACCTTGTTTGTGCAATTGGCGGCCGCCTAACTGACCTGTCGCGACACACAAGACTGGACGTCTGTATAGGGGCCTCTAGTTCCATTTCAACCGCATCACTTGAATGCTACGTGCAGTTAACGCACTGAAAATTATGTTTATTGTTGGCCCGTGTGACGTCATTCTTGCTCATAACACGTCACTGTGGCGCAAAATTTGAAAGTTTTTAAATACTTCTTGCTTTTTTTTCGTTAAAAAGCATCTTTTGTGGCTCTAATGGAGCTGAGTGAGATACTGAATCCTAGTTCTTTCAAATTAAACGAAGTTGTTTTCTCTTCATGGCTCCTTTAACTTGCTCCCAAGTATAGCACTATGTCTAAGCCGCTGAGCCAGCGCGGCTTGTTAGACTGCTTAGTATGCAATACCGTTTAAGTACACAGTGAAAAAGGGTGTTTTCGATAATGGCGGCTGTTGCTCCAGGAAGGTGGTTTCACCTTTTTGTTTCGCACTAGAGGATTCCAGTTTTATGAACTACAACTAGACAGGAAATGTAGTTTGAAGCAAGTATATATTCGAAGCCCAAATGTGGGCTGTAATAAAATATCCTATGGCATTGCGTAGACGATAAAATTGGTGGTGTACGGGAAATAAGAAAGGTGCGGTGTGTGTTTTCCGCGGATTTTGTGACAGCGGCAGAAATATAGACAGCCACGAGGAGACAAGAAGCCGCTGCTGAGCATAGTGCTGATAATGTTTACCACGCGTGGCCCATAGCAGAGACCACCGAGAGCCTAGTTCAGTTCATGAATACTAGTACTTCAATACGAGCACGCGGGTACGTGCTGTGATATGTGAGATAGACTATGACTGTGTGAAAAGGAACTCATTCCAGATATTTGGAAGTTCGTAAAAAGTCATCCCAACACTAGCAAACAGACCAGCACTGCGACAATGCTTTCATAGCGTTCATGCTGTCCCTTGATAAACGCGAGGCTTGAGCAGTTAATGCCTTTGAAGGGAACCGTTCTCGAAGTATAAGACGTTCCATTTAACAAATGTCAAAAGAGTTCGATGACGTAATTGTAAGATTGAACCGTCAAAAACGTGGCATAAAATGCCTTAAAAAGGTGGAAACAATACAAAATAACAACCTCATAGAAAATTTGAGAAAAATGCAGGAAGAACTCACCGACCTCGAAAGGCGCAGCAGCAGCCTGAAACTTGCCTCCAGAAAAAAAAATGGTTGTACTGATAGCAAATATTTAGTTTCTTAAGCAGAAACATGCATTCAAAAGAAATAATATAATTAAAATGGAGTACGTTTAAGAATTTCGCCTTGCAAAGGCTTATTATTTTTGTTCGGCTAGTATCAGATATATCCTAACCAGATTATCCGGCTTACAACACCAAACGGCAAATATAAACACACGACGTCATGATGTCAGGAAAACACATCATGTACACCCGCCCAATTTTTTACCAATATCACGGTAGCGTAGACCGTTAGGTCGATAAGCGCCGTATGATGGAGTGATACGGCAAACTCGGCGAGAGTAGCCGCATGCGCCCTAAGCAAAGGCCGCTGCTACCCGTCGTCTGCTAGGCTGTTCCAAGAAAAGACGCCCCCCCCCCCCCCCCCGCCCTCACCGATTTTCGTTTGTTTAATTATCACACTGGCCTGCCATACTCGAAATTTGTCTTCAAGACCAGGCACGTGGCGCCAACTAAAACCAGTGTAATCAGCGTTGCCGAACGAACCTTGCGCTCGGTAATTCTGATTACTCGATTTTCAACTGGCGCCACGTGCCTGGTCTTGAAGAAGAATTTCGAGAACGGCAGGCAGTGTGATAAGCAAAAAACAATAAATCGGGGGTGGCTGTCTGCTCTTGTAACAGCCTAGCAGATGACGGCAGCAGCGATTTTGCTTAGTGCGCATGCGGCTACTCTCGCCCAGTTTGCCGTATCACTCCATCACGCGGCGCTGATCGACCGCACGGTCGACGCTCCCGTGATATTGGTAAAAAAATGGGCGGGTGGACGTACCAATTATAAACTACAATTGGCCCGTAACCGTCCATTGGTTTTGAATGAACATAGCCGAATTCTCACACGAAGTTCGCCAATACCTCTAGGATTTCTAGTATAACATAATAATTGCCAGATTTGTAGAATAACACTTTTGATTAATTCTGTTTCCATTGTAATGGGAACTCGAGGTCCTTCTAGCTGCCATGCCGTCGTGAGAGGGCTGAAAGCACACGCCAGGTTAGAATGAGGAATTGATTGAACTGGCGCGGGTGGAGCGCGAGGGCATGCCACCGCTTCGTCGGTGGTGATGCGACTGATGATGATGCCGCGTGGTCTGCTGCAGCGCAGAAGAAAAACGAAAAGAAGTTCCAAGATCTATATTTTCAATTATTTCACGGCATTGGACTAACTTCAGATGCTGGTGCAGCCGCTGGGCGTCGGAAAGGACGATTCACCATGTTTGGTGCATTGCCCTGCGTATACAAACTGTCGTTCAATCTCCCTACGCAACATTACACGTATAGATCATGTCTAAGGATCAGTGACTTTAAAAACCATCTTAGTCTCCTGACATTCTTGTGCTTAGCAGCGCTTCACCATAAAGTCTGTTTCCCCGCTAAACAGGGTTAATTAAACACTTAAGATCGTTCTAAAGACTTTTGCGCTTGCCTAAAATTACCTACTTTAGTCAATCCTTCTATGAGCTTGTATCTTTTTTTCTGTCCTCCTCTCACTCGGGCCTGCCTTTCTTTTTCCCCCTTCCGTAACAAAGTAGCATGGATACGATTTTGTACGCCGGCTAAACAGTCTGTTTTCTAATAAACAGATAAGAGATTCTCTCTGTCTCTCTCTTTATCTGCATAATTTGAGATATCTGGTAGGAATATTTTGAAAGAAACATGTTCTTAATGGCCTTCAGGAAATGAAATTCGCTTCTTGTCTGTTTTTTACCTGCTCTTTGGTAAAGTATTGTAAATTTTTGGAGATGTTTCAATGCTTTCTTAGTTTACTTGTGGCAATCTTTTTTTTAAATTTGTTCAAGTGTGAACTTGTATTTGTGTGATTATGCTCGTCACTGAGCCTTGTAGTGGTTTCTTGGGTTCCATCAAGCTGCTTATGCACCATTTACCCAGGAAATCACCCAGTTTTATGCGGAAATGAAAACTGGGTTGAATTAAATTATTAGTTTCATGGCATTTTCGTAACCTAAAATTAGAACCTATTGCAAAAAGTCAACCACCTTGCCCCGACCAACTGTAGCTACTTCGGACATCTTCGTAATTCATCGCCTTCCGGCAAAGAAAATACAAAGTACTTGGAATCACTCTCCGGCACAACCGCAAAGCTGATCGCGGCTTATAGCCGTCTGAATGCAAGAAGTTGAGGCAGGCTAGCCATCATGCCTCAATTGTCGGAAACCTTACAAAATGAAATCGTGAGCTCAGAGCATCTCTAAGAAATTGGCGTCACCATAAACTATCGACTTGCTTGTGACGCAGAAGGGAAGATTTTCGTAATAATGGACACCGGCCACCTTAAAGGGACACGGAAGTGATTTGTAAACATTGCAAGATTACCAGCGCAAATTGTATTCCGGAGTCTGTCTCCCGTGTTTCGGTCACCCTCGCAGCGCTTACCCGATTTTATTCAGTAGAAAATCAATTCGAAAATGCTGCCCCCCTCTCTGCATCCTCCTTTCTGATTTTATCTGACGTTTCGTATGATGTTTAAGCAAGATGGCTTTGCTTGACTGCGCTACTACACAGCTCGCCGACCCGCCCCCAGAATCAGCTAGCCCAGCGTCTAGTCTGCCGGCGGCCGGCGGATCGTCGCAATTCGTTCGCTCAGCTGAGACTGTCAAGGCACGTTTTTTGTCCAAAAAATGTGCCTTTAGCTTGTTAACTTTGTATTTTGTAGACTGTGTCAAGCTCTAAGTACAAGTCGCTCCACCCAAGCGCACATGTGACGCTTTGCTGACAAGGTACAAAAATCTAAGTCCATTTGAAGGTGGGAGAGGAGTCTGCGAAGTTAATACTGGTACTACTTAAGGAATTAAAATCACCGAAACTTTTGTTGTACAGCGCAAAACCATGGTGTGAGAAGCCCCTTTTGCGCTGGGTGAATTAGCACAGCGGTCAGCAGCACTTTTTTTTTCTTTATTGCCTGTCTTCGGTGTACACAATAAGAACCAAAAAAAAGGATTACAAAGCACGAAAAGACATCAGCACGCCACTTGCTAGTGCGTGCTTGTTAAAAAGGCCGAAGCCATGCCACACTTTCCAACACATTTAACCAGTCAGGTGGAGATGGTTGGGCTTTATACACTTCTAAGATCTCCCGTACACTCTGGCAGAACAACTCTCTGCTCGGTTTCACATCAACATCATTATGGCGAACTGCCATTCGAGATTTCCATATACTATGCAGGGCCAGCAACATCAAAAGATCATACTGGACGCCGCCATAGTTTTCCACGGCCAAGCACCTGATTCCATGGCTATCCAACGGGAAATCCTTTTTTAGTGTTCTCAGCAAAACGTCCCACAGGAACACCCCGTCCCAACAGTCTATGAATGCGTGCTCTACTGTTTCTGGCTTTTTACAAACCAAGCAGTCAGGGCCCCAAGGAACAAACAAACCTTTTTCAATCATCCAAGTTTTAACAGGTAATACTCCCGCGTGTAATTTAAAGAAAAAAGATTTTACATAAGGCGGGACAGTCATTTTTTTCAATACGCTGACACACATCTTGTCATGGCCCTGCACTGTATAGGGATCGGTACAAAGGAGTCGGCAAAGTGATGTCAAGAATGTCTCTATACAGCTTTTTTCTGTGCAGGGTAGCCAGATATTCGAAAGAAAACCGCAAAAATAAAAATATTGCCGAAAGTACCACCTCACGTAGATAGCCATGAATGTCACCGTTACGAACACAAGAAGTAACAACAAATTCGGGCAAAACTCTACCTAGGCGCACTTGACACACGGTGCGGAAAAAAGGGTTTTGCACATCACGTAAAAAAAGAAAGCGGTTCACTACCTGGCGTAGAAAAAGGTGCGCCAGGGAAAGGCCCCCACAGCGCACTCGTCTAAACAGGTTGGTTCGGCTTGTGCGCTCCCAAGTGGAACACCAAATAAAGACAGTAAACACCCTGTGCAATCTTTGAACATTGGCACGCGAGCAATGCAGAACCTGCATCACGTACCAAAGTTTGACAAAAAGAATAGATTACACACAGTCGCTCGCGCGAACACGGACAACTGCTTACCTCCCCACTTATCCGCTTTATCACGGATTTCGGTGGCTTGCCTGCGCCAGAAAGGATCACTGTCACGATAGTTTTCTAGGGGACACCTAAGTACTTCACTGGCGTGTCTACCCAACTGATACCTGCGAATGTACGCGGCTTCCACAACCAGCTGCCGTGCCAGAAACCAATGCACTTATCCCAATTGACGGAACTACCAGTGTAGAGGCAGAACCTTTTAAGAACACTTATACTTTCGTGGATGCTACTCGAGTCTTGGAAAAACAAAGCATGTCGTCTGCGTAAGCGAGCACACGAACTTCGCAGGACTGTAATGAAACCCACTGATTTTCTTATTTTAAGGATGTTTACCAACAACGTTTCAATAAACATACGAATAGCAGCGAGGACAGTGGGCACCCCTGGCGCACAGAACGGCTGACCTGAACTGAAGCGCCTACGGACTTGTTGACCACCAAACTTGTACTACAGTCCCTGTACGCCATGCGTACAACCATCCGTATCATTTTTTCTACGTTTGTGTGCTCAAGAATCATCAATAGCAGTTCGTGGGAGACCTTGTCGAACGCTTTTTCTAAGTCTATTTGTACCATTGCTACTCCTTGCTCGATTCTGTCAGAGCATTCCAGGATGCTACGGGCTACGTGGGTATTGGTCGTAATAGAACGACCCTTAATGCCACATGTTTGGTATGGTCCGACTATTTCTTTCACTACTAATTGCAACCGAGCAGCTAAGACCTTCATTAATATCTTATGGTCGACATTTGAAAGACTAATTGGACGGTACGCTGTTACATTCCTCAGTTTAATGGCATCTTCAGTCTTTGGGATGAGAACTGTGTGAGATAGAGTAAAGGATGGTGGCAGTCTGTTGCTTTCGTACGCTTCGGCGTAAACTTCACATAACACTACGCTAAGTGTGTCTTTAAAGGCCTTGCAAAAACACGCGCCTAGGCCATCTGGGCCTGGCGTTTTACCTGGGGGTTAAATCATCAATTTCACTCAAAATTTCATTTATGGTGATTGGCATCTCAAGAATAGCCGTCATGTCGTCTTCTATTCTGGGCATTAAGTGCAAGAATTCGTCTCTGAAATTATCGGCGTCGACCTTGTGAACACAAAAAAGGGCTTCATAAAAATCCTTAAAAGCACCCTCTATCTGCGTCTGGGTCACTCGTTAGCACTCCGCGATTTTCGATTTCGACTATACGATTTCTACAAGCGTAGCGCTTTTCTGATGCAAGTGCTCTCTTAGTGGGCGCTTCACCCAATAGCGACTTTTCCGCCTTTGCTCTCACCAGCAGCACGACCACACATATGCGAACGCCTTTCCGTCTAAGGAATGCAATCGCTGGACATGAGATATTCTGAGAGTTTAGGGAAGCTTACTGCACGAGCGCTTTACAAGAAGTAGTAATCTAAACTGCTTAAAATGTTAGAACCAAATAAAATTGGAAACAAGCTATACATTATATGCTTTATATTTCCTCCCCTGGCATCGCTAGCGTTTGACTGAGTGGTATGAAGCCCTATGTATATTGTTCTAAAAGTCGCCAGTCCGAATCCCCGATACTGATGTTTTTTTGAAGTTCATTTATATGCTTTTGCGCAATGTTTCCCATACTTAATTCACCATTTTTGCGCCATAACGTTCATTGGTCCACGAGCGAGTACGCAGAGCGCGTGCAAACTGACACTGACGCGCTGGCAAGTTCTCGTCTTCGTGGTGTTGCTATAAGCTTTGAAGTGGGAACCAGTGTTAAGACGCTACACGAGGTGAGAATGCAAGAGAGAATTAGGACTGCATGTTGCAAGAAGTTCTTGACGATACATGTGTGATTACAATTTTTATACGTGTTGACAATTTCTTGGTGATTTTAAAATTGAGCACTAATGACATGCTTTTACATGTGGCTGATAACATCAAGAGCATTTTTAAAGACTACCCGAAGCAACTAAATTTAACGCGAGAGTTACCCTCTGGCAACACCTCTAGGTTTCTGGATTTGAGACTATTTTTGCAATGACGAACATCTGTGTTGGATGTATGAACCCCGCTCGAAGGTCTTTTACCATTTGCCTTCGCTCATTCAAAATTGGGAAAACGCAGCATTGCCAACATGTGCTTTTCCAACGCTTTGAAAAAGAGCTGCTGTCACATGATAGAACTAAGCTTTCCCCAGCAGGTTGAACGCCTCCTTAGCGTGGGGTTCCCTGAGTCAGTTCCCTGAGATCTCCAGGCACTTTCGCTGTCAACATCAGCGTTCGGTACGTAAAGTCAATGAAACTAGGCTATTTTTTAGGAACCTATGCCGCTCCAAATTAAGTGCAATTCCTGCTGCTGCCCTGAAATTTTAGGCGGCCGTAGGTGTGTTCGTGACGAAGTGGCAAGTGTACTTCAACATATCGCCAGCTCTAAATTCTTCGTGCTTGTGTATTCCAACATGACCAATGATGCGGGAATCGGTGAAAATGGCGAGAGACAAAGTTGAATGTTTGGGTTGGACAGCTATGAAAAAATATTCTAAAAGTCTGCTAATCACAGCAATGCTATGAACATTTTCTCACGCAGTTCAGCATGGTCAACTTCATGAACATGATATACAGAAACATTCATAACTTCACAAATGATTCCAAGGTTGCCGTCCAGAACCGACCCTTCTTTGACCACTTCATTAACAATACAAATGACAAGTAAGTGGGCACATTTCCGCCATCTCCTACATGCTGAAGAGAAATGTCTAAAAATATTTTTCTGCAGCAGAGATCAAGGGTGCACTTCGTTTAGGGCTTGTTAACAATTGCCTGATAAAAGCAGCAAAAATTAAGAAAATGTTTCTTTGTATGCATTTTGGAAGTCCTGTCTTCGTGAGTCCGGGTTTCCTTGCGGGTATGCATGTGCACTCGTATGCGGGTGCCCGTCTAACATTATTGCTCTTTTAGGGGCCCAGCCCCTTAGGGCCGATCGGCTGTCGGCGTCACCTGTCGTCATCATCGTTCTTATGTACACACAGCACTAAAACACCGGGAAACTCGTTTTCCAATGCCTCGCGCTAGAATGTTTTATCTCCGTGGACAAAAACGCCCACTAAAAGAACACACCGGGACACTTGTTTACCAGCGTTTTGCGTTAGAACGTTTCGTGCTTCAAAGATACGAGACTTTTGCAGCAGAGCTGTACACCTCCATGCCCCAAAGGTTTCATCTCCATGGGCGAAAACGCCAAGGTGCTGATAATACACTTATACACTGCATGCTTCGCCCCTCCCTAGGTTTCACGTTAGTGTAGAAGGCCCGGTATTTTTCACCGAGTCGTTAGGCCTTTTCTAAAGCCCGTGGGTGTCAAGTTTCAAGCGGCGACTTCCGCGCTTTGTCAATGCCATGGTGAGGAAATGGAAGCCACGCCGGCCTGCATCAAAATGTTCGCAGTGTGAACCCGATGCTCTCCTCTGTTTGCCTGGCAGAGCAGTTCTGCTCAGTTTGTGTGCAGTGCAAAAGTGCTCTTGCGATAAAAATGAGCCATTGGAAATGAAATGAGCGCGAAAATATCAACTAGAACAGGCAAAATTGGAGAATACGAAAAGTGGAGATAAATTAGTCTCGATAGTGGTTTATTTACAAAGACACATTTTTAATGTTTGTTACTGTAAAAAACGCACACGACAATAACATTTCCACGGAAAGAAATCGCGCTGCTTGCGCTTTCTGGGTAATAATTTCGCATTCGTGTTTCATGTGTCCATGACTATATATGGCCCGCAAAGTACGTGGTGTTCTGAAGCCCATCGGAATAGTCACGATGCCACTTCATGAACCCACCGCTAACTTCGCTTGCCTACAGTAGCAGTCGCGACGGACTCATTCAGTTCGGTCAGATCTGTTTCGTCGTAACATGAAGACTGAACGATAATCTTTTCCAACTTCCCTTCCGACTTCACTTAATTCGATAATTTACGTTCGCGATAGCGATAAATACAACTGGTCGTAGGCATAACACGACACAGAGCAATTGTTATGGCGGTTATCGTGGACAGGTCTATGTGTTTGCTGCTATCTGTCGGGTTGCCTGCGGCTTTTGCTTTTTGGGCGCTAGTAGTTGTCAAATGACTACGGGAGCGACAACTATTATTTATTATTATTAATATTTCAAAATACTGCAGGCCAGAATGGCCCTAGCAGGAGGGGAAAGTGAAGAATACGAAGGTCACTACTCGGTATAAGCAGCAACGACAACAACAAAAAACGCAACACTACCTGGAAAACAACATAAAATAAAACAGCACATGGACAATATAAATCATGAAACTGAACAGAATGCAATATCAAACACACTGATATGGTACAAAGCACCATCACTGTATTGCGTCAATGCCATCGGTTCAACAAGACAAGTGCTACTCCAATGCTCTAGCAAAATATTCAGCTGCCAGAATTGATCCAGGAAGTAAATTCCAGTCTTCTATAGTACGCGGCAAAAAAGTATTTTTAAATGAAATAGTCCTTGCGAAAATAGACTCTAAAGCATGCTGTCGTGTGGGACGCGTTCTTCTCGTGGTTAAGGGCTTAAAAATTTCTTGGTCAGTATATTGTGAAGAAGCAATAGACGGTTTAGTTTCCTTTTTGTTTCTGGGGTCGCGATATTATTGTTGGTCATGAGCTGCGAGGGGGAGTCTTGTCGTCTCTATTTGCCATAAATGAAACGAACGCATTTTCTTTGGAGCATTTCAAGGTTGGTTGACATCTTTTTTAGTTCGCGGGTCCCACACAACAGACGTATATTCAAGTTTTGACCTGATGAAAGTCTGATAGGCTAAGAGCTTACTCGGAGCTTACTTAACATTACTCGGGGAATGCTTAAGCTTTCGCTTTAACAAACATAGCTTTTTAAAGGCTAAAGCGGATCTGTCGGAAATATGTTGAGACCATGTCAAATTTTGAGTAAAAGTGACGCCTAAATACTTATAAGACAAAACTTCTGAAATCGCGAAGCCATGAAGGTGGTACGGGAAAACCCTGGGATACGTTTTACGCGTTATTCCTGAAATGACTGTTTTTTGTGAGTTAATATCCATATTCCCATCTTCGAAGCATTGTTCAACACTGTAAATAGCTTCCTGTAGTATAGCCTGATCACTTGCAGAACCAACATTCATAAACAAAACGCAATCATCAGCGAAGAATTTAAATGAAACAGGACCAGAAACCACTTCCGTCAAATCATTGACGCAAATTAGAAAAAGAAGGGGCCCCAGCACACTGCCCTGAGGCACTCCAGATGAGACAGACAGATCATCAGAAACGCATTCCGCGACATCAACAAATTGCATCCAATTTTTAAAGTATTCACGAACCCAGTTAACCAAATACGCGGGAAGACCGATCGCCGTAAGTTTAGACAGCAGCTTGCTATAGACACCTTGTCAAACGCTTTACAAAGGTCAATGAACACTACATCTACTTGCCCAGCGTTATCAAGTACCTTAGAAAATTCCTGAACAACTGTTACCAATTGAGTGACAGTAGAGAGACCTTTCCGAAAGGCATGTTGGAGGGAAGATAAGACATTTTCGGCTAAAAAGTTTTGAATGTAACCGGCTATGTGCTCCAACAGCTTGCAACAAGCACACGTAATGGATACCGGATGATAATTGGACACTTTTAACTTGTCTCCTTTCTTATAAACTGGCTTTATCCGCGCCCATTTCCGTACTTCGAGAATTTGATTAGAGAACAAGAAAGCCTGAAGAATACTAGTTAAGAACTCGGCTAGCTGTAGCGCAAAGCGTTGTAAAAAGGCATTAGGAATCACGTCTGGCCCAGGGCTTTTTCTGATGTTAAGCTTACGAAGCATGGTTAACACTCCAGAGACGGGAATTTCGGGGACTGTGGTAATGTCAAAATCGTAAAAAAGGCTCGTCGGAGTAGAAGCAAGAAAAATACACTTTGATGAAAATACTGATTGAATTCTCGCGCTATTTGTTCACCCTCCGTAATAACAACGTCGTTCTTTTTACTTTTTTCAACCTTTCCCTTTTTCTCCTTAAGATGCTGCCAAAATCTAGAGGGATCGCTCCTTATAAACCCAGGGAGTGTCACATTAAAATAATGTGTTTTTGCTGCGCTAACCATGTTAGCTAGAGATTGCTTTAAACACCCGAAACATCTGCGTGTTCGTACGATGTTGGCTTCTGAGTCGCTTCAACTTCCGTTTCATATGCAAAATTTCCCGACTGATACAAGGATTTTTCCGATTCGACGTCTTTTTCTTGAGGGGACTAAATTTGTTACACAATATTTGGCACAACTTAGTGAACGTAAAAGATGGTGGGCGATGGGCGAATCGAAACCTGAATGGCTGTCTACAAATAAGAAGTCTGACGAATGCACTCGCTCCTTCATCTATGCCAAAGGCAGAACAACACGAAATCGGTGGCGCGGAACACCATGGTTGTTCACCATAAAAAAAATGCCGCATCGAAAAGAGCACTCTAAAACGATTCAAATATTTGCAGATTTGGCGGGCTATTCAGCAAGTGCCATCGGTACGCAACAGCAACAGCAACTTCCTTGACTTCGAAACACGTCATCTCGAGACGCACTAAAAAGTGTCATTTACGAACTTTATTCCCATATGCAAATCTAATTAGAATCCTTTTTCCTACCAGCCAAGGAAGGCATTTTGCATACACAATTTGGTTAGTACCATTCGCCGATATGGTGACGCCGGCGTACTCGCCACTCAACTTAGGTGGAAACATGCATCCAGGGCGCATGTATCTACCTAAAGGGACCCTGCAACACTTTCGATAAGCGTTCTCACTCTTTCCTTCGCGTCTGAAACCACTGCGAAAGCTACAGTTACAGCAGAAATTGCGCCACGTTGGGTACAGACTTTCAGATAAAACATTATAAAAAAAAATCCGCAACTTCGGTGCGTCGCTGTAGACAAACGTTAAAGTGGAGCCCAACGTAGCCATCAACATTAACAGTGTGCGTCTTTGTGCAACAACTAATGAGCGGCTTTGCATTCCTTCCTACATCGCAGGGAATTCGCGCGTGGCGCACATCAACTATTTCGGCTTCTTCGCCCTCGTGTACTTTATGCCCTTCTACGCGGACGAACTTGCCGAAGAGAAAGACCTCATAGGCGCGCCGCCGTGCACTCACCGGCGAGCATGGCCCGGCGACCGCAAGTTTGCATGCGACGCAGCGAGTTCACCTGCCCGTACGGAATGCCCTCGCTGCTGACACACGTGTTCGGAAAGACCCAAAGCTTTCCGAGTCACCAAGAACGTGAGCCGTGCATTCTTTTCTTGTCTGCGCGGAGTGCAGGCTGACAGGTGGCGAAACTACAAAAGTGTAGGCGTCAGTATGGCATCACGAGAGGACGGAAGACTAGGGGCTGTGTGCAGTAAGGGAGTTTTAGCAGGGCGATTAGCGTACGCTACGCTACGGTTGGTGGGTGCAGGGACCCGACTGTTGCAGGCGCGCATTCTTTCCGCGAGGACGAGCGGCCGAGAGGACGCCTCGCTGAAGCCCGCGCATTCGTCTCGGTTAGTGGTTGCCCTCCTGGCTGACCGTGCGCATGCTCAGGCCGGATCCCGCTACCCACCGACCGTATCGCTAGCGTACGTTAGCCGCTATGCTAAAAGTCTCTAGTAATAGAGAGTTTGAGCATAGTGGGTAAGCGTCCCGCTTACGCTACGGCGGTGGGTACCGCCGCGACTAGACTGGGCACTTGCAGATTCGTTCTGATAGGGTGGATTAGTTCCGCGGGCCGGCCCTCGCCATGCCCGCGCATTAGTTTACGCTGAGGGCGAACCTCCGCGCCCTCCCCGCGCGCGCATGCGCAGTCGAGTCCCGGTAACCCGCTGCCATTGCGTCCGCCATCCACTAGCCGCTATGCCTGAACTCTCTGTCGCCCTTCCTCCTGTGGATACTCCGTTTGCGCTGTTTCCTGCTTATGGTTCTCGGTAGCAGGCACGAAGGAACTAAGAATTGCACGTTGGTGGGATGTATAAATATTCTAAATATTATAGAGCACCGGCATAGGGTAAACGAGAAGAGAGTAAATGACCAAATCATTCTTCGTTTCTTGGAAAAAAAAAAGTCCAAAGCGCATAATCCTCAGTGAGGGCGTGTTTGTAGTTTTTAACCAGCCGTACCAAGGTACCTATTTACTGATATGCGAGGTACAGTCGTCATTTTTAATTAGAAGTAGCACAGGCTGAAAACAACAGGATAATTTTAGAGCCAACTGTCTTGGCAAAGTTTATGTGTAGTTGAACAAGAGCGAACCTAATCTGCCCCTATTGCTGGTGTCAGTCCTTGGGTTTAAAATGATGTTTACGTACTTTACCGATGAGTCTACTTCTTTAACACCTTGTATATGCAGGACCTGAAACGTAAGTGAGTTTCACTACTACAGTGCAGTTAATGCTGCTTAACATAAAATCGATGCTTGATAACCCCGATGCAAGTCACTGGCTATCCTAAGTGCCATACATGGGCTTATCTAATTCTCACGGCTAAGAGGTTTTATAATCCGGGTCGGAGGGCCGACTGACTAGCAGAAGAACCATTCCTGCTGGTGTTCAGGCGCTAGCTTTTAAAACACTTAAACATATAAGAACAAATTTTTGCAAGTGTTGTTAAGATAAGGCATTACTTTTATAGATCTTCAGCTCTAGCTTGTTCGACCTTAGCTATTTGGCACCCAGGTGATGAGACGGGGCCCTTAATAAGTGTTTGGAAAAAGTACTGTGCAAAGAAGCCGTTAAATTTGCTTGTGTTTGTTTAGGACGAACGTTTCGTAACACAGCCGCGGCAGTATTCTTCGCAGTAATCATGAATAGAGCCGCTCAATGCGACTTGGCGAAGCGCGTCGCAATTTTTGGCTTCTATGGACTCTCATAACATACCACACAAACGCGGCGGATTCGCTATCGTCGCGCCGAGACTTTGCGGTAGCTTGGGTAAGGTAAACTACAACAGGGATTTAACTCTCAAGAACCAATTGATCCCTAGCATAAAAAGTTCTTGCAAGAAATGTTTCGAAATGACAGCTAGCCACGTTTACCCATGACCCCGGACACCGGACGGCGGTTCTGGTGGTGAAGGCGTTAACCGCCCAAGACAACCCCATCTCCTCTCCGATCGCCGAGACTTTTGTACGAAATCATTCCTATGCGACCCGGTCAACCAAGTCTATTCATTTTGAACATCTACCCAGGCGGCACAGAAAGTGTGGCCCAAGACCGGCCCGTCGATGGCCGCTTTCTGGCATGTCCGGCCAGCATCCAGGTTCTGGCAGCCACTGATCATGCGTTGAACGGCCGACATTCGGCAACCAGCGCTTCGGTATTTTTCCGTCCGCCCGTTTCCGGCCGCATAACGGCAGCTAACCGGCTGCCAGATATTCAGTTCTCTTACGGCTGCCGATGTTGAGAAAGAGAACGGCCGAAGTACGGCCTTAGGGCATCCGTTTTTTCTTCGGGAAGCGGTAATCGGCCGAAGCACGGCAAGCGACCGGCAACAGAATATGCGTATTCTTGCGGCAGTTGGTGTTCGAAAGGAGACCGGCCGGAGCGCGGCTGCCGTGCATTCGTTGTTTCAACGCTGAACCGCGCGTCCGGCGGTAGAATATTCGTTTTCATCGGGCAACCAGTGTTATGAAGGATACCGGCCGACGCACGGTCCCAGAATATACGTTTTTCATTCGGTTAGCTGTCCTCGGCCGAATTACGGCAAGCGAATGGCCCCAGAATATTTGGCAACCGGTGTTCAAGAGGAGACCGGCCTATGTAAGGTATCTGGTTATACGTCATTTTTTCGGCAGACGGCATACAGCCGAACAACGGCACTTGCCTGGGCGCCGAGAATTCATGCACAGACGTGTTTGGAAGGAGACCGACCGGTTTTTTCCTGGGGAGAGAAAAAGCCGTTAGGGAGCCTAACGACATGGACGCGCTTTTCATCCGCTCCGTGTTTCTACGTTTTAAATGAACGAACATCGTTTGTCAAACAGTAATGAGTGTTCTCGGTGAACGGGCAAGGTGCAAGGACTCACTGGACATTAGCAGGGAACCTTTTAGGCCATCGAAATGTCATTTATTGCCACAAGAAGACTGTGCCACACCGACGGGTGAGCTAAGCCTCGCCAGTCATCGCCGCTACCACGCCTCTGCCGCTGGCTTCGTCGACGCATCAGCTCGAGGCTATTCGCCCCCTCAAGAAATGGAGAGCATTGGAGACATCGACCCGGCAGAGATGTCCGATCCGAGATGGAGATGGTTCACCAAAATAACTGGCCTTCAAGGGCGTCGAGCAAGCGGCCACCACGCAGGAGCTAAACCGCCACCATGTCAAGGACTCCCCACCAAAGAAAGGCAAGTGCGAGCAAAAGCGCAAGTTATTCTGCTTACAATTAAACTGCGACAAGCAATGTTGCACTATGTTGTTGGTGATAAACGTAGAAGAGACTCGCTCGTGCATTGGTAGGATCAACTTCATGCCCTGCACTATGTTACTTCATGGGATTTTACGACTGCCTATTTAGAAAAAAAAATATTTTAAATTTGCGATAACAACAGAGCCTTGTCACTGACGAAGCCTAGCTGTTAATTTAGTTCCGATGTTTGAAGGTGAGCTTAGCTACTCTTGGGATATGACTCATTTGGTTAAACATAATCGCCAGCATCCTAGCAAACACGGATTTTGTCAGGATTTTCTTGCTCAACGCAGATTGTTGAGTTCACGCACGATTTGGCTCTTGCAATAGATAAGCTTAAGTGGTTGACTGTATATTCTTGGACTGCAAAAAAGCAAATGATGGTGTTCCATATCACCTTCTGCGTAGTAATTTCATCCTATGAACTGAATGAATCGGTTTTTGCATTGTTATTACTATTGGCCCTATAGCTTTGTTCAAAAGTACTGTGTAGTTTACCAGACTATAGCGAATGAACGTGATTCCGTATACCTGCAGCTTTATTCGAATTTAATAACATCCTGGTGTGCTGATTCAGAAAAGTTTTTGGATGTTAAACAGTGTGTTAACGACACCTTTACAAGAAAACCTTCATTCCAATTGAATACGTATACCGTAAATTATGCTGCTGTGACAACGGCCGAGGAATATAAATACCTAGGAGTTTATTTAGGGAGTGTTAGAGGTTAAATAGGCAGGTTCACACCATAAAAGTTACGGCTGCATATGTTTTTGGCTTTCTGAGACGAAATTTTAGTGAACATTCATCTAACTGAAAAGAACAACCGTATTTCATTCAATGTGCGCTCAATCTTGGAGTACGCATGTGTTTTCGTGGATCCCTACACCAAAGAGCTGGTTGATACGCTCGAAAACATACAGAATATGTCAGTGCGATTCGTATTAGGTAATTGGCACGCTCAACTTAGCATGAGAGAAAGTAAAAATAAACTGAAATGGCAGGACGTGAAAGATCACAGACGAAACCACAGGTTGAACGTTTTTCGTAATATCTATCATTCGAAAACTGGAGTAGAAGGGGAGAAGTATGTCCAAGCGCCATTCTACATATCGTAAAGTGGGACCGCTAGCTTAAAGCAAATTATTAACTTTCCTTTAAAGGTGACGCCTTGCGTGATTCATTTTATTTTACATCAATACTGCAGTGTAATTATCTTCCACGTATGATTGCATTAACTGTTTATATTGACGATTTTCAGCGCGCTTTGTAGAATTATTTTGTTATTTTGTCTCATTTTTAATGCTTAGTGTTATGTATCTCCCTTCTGTAATGCATCCAAGGCAAGCAGGCATCAAATAAATAAAAAAATAAAAAATAAATAAATAAATAAATAAATAAAACAATGAATAAATCAACGAATAAATAAATAAATAGATAAATAAATAAAAAATAAATAAATAAATAAATAAATAAATAAATAAATAAACTTCCAGAGGCGCAAGTTTGCCTCCGACGGGTTGAGAACCCTACGCATTCAACCTTGACCAATAAAATATTTATTGCCCTATCCGTTGCAGTATGCAAGGTTTCCTGTATGCATGCTACCATTGCTATGTTATTGGTTTGAAACAAATTATGTAACTCTAATTTTACGCCTTTCCTTGCGTGAACATAGAGGGATACAACTGCAGCCACCTGAAGCAGGGCGTCATTCGCAACGCGTCTAGAATTTTTTGAACGTAGTATGACATTAGAAGAAAATTAAGTTCTTTTGGACTATTAAGTGGTGTGGACGTATACTCATGAAAACAACATTAAAATAGATTGAAAATGAAAGTACCTGTTCGCTCCTTCTAGGATCAGCCCTGAGCAAGGTCATCAGAAAAGTTGATCGAGTAGAAAATGTCTTTGCAAGAAAAATGGGAAAAAACTGGACATACGTTTTTGTGAAGGAGTTATAATAAATTCTCCTGAGTGTTTTGTTGAGAACCAAAACGCTTCGTAAAGGCATTCACGCCGGTTTTATATACATCAAAATTGGTGTTCCGGAGTATTGCCCTAAAAAAATTGGTTAAAAGCGGCGCAATTTATCTCTCTGAAATTCAACCCACTAAAGTATGCGCCCTCCGCCGCCCCCCCCCCCCTCCTCTTTCGCCGTTTATTACAGGTAAGCCGCCCCACAGAGGATATCAGGACCTGGACAATACATCTATTCAAGCTCTACAAAGAACTGACTATTTTCTGTGTTCGGCAGTAAAAGAGGCACAGCAATTAAAGGAACGACAATTTGTGAGCACTGTTTAATAAATGAATTTTGCTGTCAACTGAGGCTGGTAATTAAGCAAGGCTGCGCTGAAAGCTTGGCGGCTGGTGGTTTCGCGCGAGCTCACTTTGATGTGGCTGCATTGGACCCAAAATACTGGGTTTGTGCTGCTTCTGCACTGCGCGAATGAGTCATCTGCTTGCGCGACATGCAGTGACCGGCCTCAGTACAGTTAACGTACTGTGGCTGAACTCCAATGCCCGTAGCACGGCCGTATTTCCAGTAGCTGTAGTCCGGCTGGAGTCCGACGACCGCATCTCGGCTGTCCTCCGGCTGCCGTACTTCGGCCGTACACGGGTGGCTTTAGAATGGCCGGAGCCCTACGGCTGGAATCTGGCCGCATGACCGTAAGCCGGTCGACTGGCCGACGGACACTGGCCGTTGGACAGCCATGGGAGTACGGCCGTATACGGCCAAAAGGCCCACATTTGGACATGGGCCGAACATGGCTGCCGGAAAACGGCCGGACAGAAAATTACCGGCCAAAGTACACCGGCCTGTTTTAGGCCGAACAGTCCTGTGCTGCCTGGGTACAGTCCTGCCCAACATCCCCTCAGAGATATCGATCCGCTCCTGAACGTATCTGCCAAGAAAGCCGGCACAAACCCCCTGCATTTGCTCGGCGTCTTCAACGCCCCTCACCACTCATGGGGGTACCCTCAAGCGACCAAGAAAGGAACGGCACCCCTTCATGTATCCGAACACGACATGGTTACGCTATGCAACGACCTGACCCTTCCAACTCGACTGGGATCAAGTGTCACTCGCGACACAACGCCAGGCCTCACATTTGCACTCAATGCACCCCACCTAGAGTGGGCGCGGTTACCGGATACTCTTGGAAGCGATCATTACATCCTAGCCCTCGCCTTGCCCCATCTTCCCCTTCGACGACGCATCGGACAAGCAATGCTCGTAGACTGGTCATCTTTCCGCAAAGATCCTACATCCCTCCATGCTGCGGACGAAGACCTCGAACGATGGACGGCCAAGTGCGGAAACACACTAAAATCATTCCCCTCACAACTGCCAATCCTGCAGTCGACTTCCATCTCGCTCATGTATGGGAGGCTCGGCGAGGCCTCGTCAACAGATGGAAAACCCGAAAACATAACCTCTCCCTCAAACGCAGGATTGCAGAAATCACCGAGCGGGCCGCTCAATACGCTGAGGTGCTGGGAACCCAGAAATGGCGATCTTTCTGCGACAAACGTAGAGGCACATTGAGCACCTAGCGCACATGGCATATTCTCCGGCACCTCTTAGGGTCCAAACCCTCCAAAACAACAGCGCAGCAGCAGATACAACGACTCATTCACAACCATCCGCATCCAAATAACCACTTACTAGATGCAGTCCGCACAAAACGTTTTGGTTACCCTGAAAACTCGACAATTCCTACGACATTACCATACCTGGGCCTTCCTAACCCTGATCTCTACGCTCTCTTCACGATCCAAGAAATTGGAGCAAGCCCTTACCCGCTTGACGCGCAACACCACGCCAGGAAAAGACAGCATAACAAACAAAACGCTCCGCAATCTAGACGATGAAACTCTCTCATCCATCTTTACCCTCTTTAACAAACACCGGGAAGCCGGAACCCTCCCCCAACAACGGCGGCATCCAGACACAATACTCGTACCAAAGCCCCACAAACCTGAAGTCATTGACAACCTCCGGCCGATTTCTCTTCGTGCCTGGACAAGCTGTTCGAACATATGGTGCATTATCACCTAACAACTTACCCCGAGGCCAACCATCTCTATCCCCATACCATGTTCGGTTTCCGTGCCCACCAATCCGCTCAAGACGTACTCCTCAAACTAAGCTCAAATGATCGATAACATAAGCAAAATCTAGCCGAGCACCACCCTCGCTCTTGACGTCCAAGGGGCCTTTGATAACGTCACGCACGAGGCTATCTTGCGAGGCCTTCAAACAAAGAACTGTGGAACTGCTACTTATAACTTCGTCCGAGCCTTTCTAAAAGATCGGACAGCCACATCACGCCTGGCAGCCATACAATCTGACCCTTTCCCCATGCCGTCAAAAGGCACCCCGTAGGGATCTGTCATTTCCCCCTTGCTTTCAAATATTGCTTACAATCTGGACCAACACCGGATCGGCGGGACAACAGCAAGACAATATAGAGCAAGCCATCGACTGCGCGCTGCATTACTTGTTCTGCGCGTGCGCACACGCAGCCGTCATCCACAACCAACCACTGACCCGTCCCTCACCAAATCCTCCGTTTCCCTCCTGCAAGTGACCTCTCTTTGAATTCTTGGCGTTCCCTTGCAAGCCGACGGTTTGGAAGCCGCTCTTCTTCCGCAACTTCATCTGACCGTCACGCAGCTTACGCACCTCATCCGAAGAGTCTGCAACCAGCACCACTGCCTTCGAGAGAAATACACCTGCCAACTTCTTCATGTGGTCCTATAATGTCCCATTATATATGGGGCATCGTAAATCCAACTGCAACCAAAGGAACACTCAAAACTAGACGTACTAATTCGCAAAACATACAAAATTGGTCTTGGCCTCCCTGCATTCACTCCTACCATGCACCTACTCCGACTCGACGTCCACAATACACTGTCTGAACTCCTAGTGGCACAGCAAGTCGGCCAGCTCGCTCGCCTATCCCTTACCCCACGGGCTGCACCGTTTTGTCACACCTGGGTTGTTCTTTTGCCCCCCGCACGGGGCACCTTGAGTAATCTTGGTGACGGTACTGGCGATACCGCGGACCCCGAGCCCCCCAACATAAGCTGTGCCCTACCGTGGTGATGTGTTTTTAAGGTGAAGGGTAGAAACCTCTAACGGTGGCCGTCGGAGCCTTGGTCAAGCTCCGGCCGATGGGCTCCCTGCCTGTCTACCAGGCAGGGAGCTCCGGGACCTCTTTGACTACCAGGGTAAGGTGAAAGGAGAAAGTACCCCCGTCTCCCTGCTTTTATACTATGATATATGGCTTCCAAATTTTCCAAATCCAAAGATCGGCCCCCTAAAAGGGGCCGCACCGAAGTATCCTTTCCTCCGTTGCCAACGACGAGTTTCCCAAAGCCGGACAACTATGCTAGGTTTTTGGTAATCGAATCTGTTGATGCGTCGAACCCCCTTGCCACAAAGTCTGTCTTCCTGATCTCCAAATTTCTTGAGGGCATTGTTGGTCAGTCCTACAAAGCCAAAAAACTCAGAACAGGAGAAGTTCTTGTAGAAGTGAATAACAAGCAACAAGCTACAAATCTCTTGACTCAAACTCGCATCGCAGATCTCGACATCAGGGTCACACCCCACCGCAGCCTTAATAGCTCCCAGGGTGTGATCTCTGAGTCAGATCTAATGAATGAAACTGACACCGATCTGTTGGAAGGCCTTAAGGACCAAGGTGTGACAGCAGTGAGGCGTATCATGATTCGTAGAGATAACAAGGAAATCCTAACAAAACATGTAATATTGACTTTTGACCATTCCACAGTTCCTGAATCAGTAAATGCAGGTTTCATTCATTGCCCCGTCAGGCCATACATCCCCAACCCCGCCGGTGTTTTAAATGCCAGCGGTTTTGGGCATGGCACTACCGCCTGCCGTGGTCGACTAACATGCGCCAAGTGCGCACAACACGATCACCCATCAGACAACTGCCCATCGCAAACCCTCATGTGTGCTAACTGCCAGGAACCCCACGGGGCCTACTCTAGAACATGCGAGAAATTCAAACAGGAGGAGATCATCAAGGTGAAAGTCACTGAGAACCTTACCTTCCCAGAGGCGCGAAAGAGGTTCGCCTCTTTCCCCCTGGGGAGGTACGCCGACGCAGCTCGCCGGGGGGCGGAGCGGCGTCTCGTTTCCACAGGGACCCAGTTCAGCGAGTCTGACCTGGTCCCTGCCCCTCCCCCCTGGGTTGCCTCTGGTAGCCCAACCCGCCACCACGCCGCTTGCTGAGGCAGCAGCGGTTGTGGTGCAAACGTCTTCCGTCGGGACCGGTGCCGCTCCCGCCTCTGTCTCCCCGTCCTCCAGTGCGTTGGAGGGTACCGAGGTGATGGACACCACGGGCCCTGCACCGGTTCCCACCGCACCGCCCGTGCCACCTCTGGCGCCCCGGACGCCCTCGGCGGTGGCGGCTCAAACGAAGGGCTCCCGAGGGGGGGCCAAGTCCGGGGGGCCCGGTCCGTCGGGCACCCCTCGGACATCCGACGACGACATGGATGTCGGGCCGTTCCTGCTTGCAACGCAGCGCAAAGAACACGTCCCGACGCCAAAGCCTCCCGACAAGCCAAAAAAGGCGAGAGTCACAGCCCGGAAAGACGACACATAAACAAACACACACACTCCAGTAGCTCTCACACTAAATAATGGGAAGAGAAAACATAATTCAATGGAACTGTAGAGGCCTTCTTAAAAATCTTGACGATGTATACGAACTACTGCATGCTAATCAGCCAAGTGTAATGTGTGTTCAGGAAACACATTTGAATTCCAAGCACACAAATTTCTTGAATAGTTACATGGTCTTCAGAAAGGACAGGGATGGCTGCACACACTCTTCTGGCGGTGTGGCCATAATCGCCCGGAAATCCTTAGCCTGCCACCCTGTTACTTTAAACACTATCCTTGAGGCTGTAGCAATACGCTTGATAATATTGAATAGGTTGATAACGGTATGCTCCATATACATTCCTCCTGATGTTTCACTTTCGAGCTCTGACGTCGAGGCGCTGGTTGAGCAGCTGCCCGAACCGTATATTCTAACAGGCGACCTTAATGCTCACAATTCTCTTTGGGGCTCTTCTCGTACGGATGCCCGGGGTCGCCTGATAGAGAGGTTTCTTACATCCTCTGGAGCATGCCTTTTCAACAATAAACAGCCTACATATCATAACATAGGACACAACACATACTCATGTCTTGACTTGGCTATTGGCTCCGCAGTTCTCTTTCCTCTTCTCGAGTGGGGTGTGGGAACTGACCCATATGGCAGTGACCACTTCCCCACCTCACTTACATACATAGGTAAAGGCCCATGCAGTCCATCTTCCCATAATAGGTTCAATGAAACACGAGCTAACTGGAATACATTTACAGAGACATCCAAACTACACCACACATCCATAGGACACCTACACGTTGAAGAATCTACCCAACTCCTCACGGCGCACATCCTCGACGCCGCCGAAAAGTCCATTCCCCACGCCTCTGGTGCCCCGCGCAACCAGCGGAGGCCGTGGTGGAATGAGGACTGTAGGCGGGCGCGAGAGGCCCAGAACAAGGCGTGGGGTATCCTTCGTCGGTACCCCACGTCGGGAAACCTCCTCTTGTTCAAACGGGCCAAGGCTTTAGGAAAACGTGTGCGCCGTGAGGCAAAACGAGAGAGTTGGCGTACATTCATAACATCAATAAACTCCTACACAGACACAAGGAAAGTATGGACACGAATACGCAAACTCAAGGGACAACAAACACACAGCCTGCCTCAGGTCAGCACTACAGGGGACACGCTCGAAGACCAGGCTGACACACTCGCAGAACACTTCCAACACGTGTCCAGTTCAGCACACTACACAAACACTTTCCTGAAACATAAAGCCTGTTGTGAAAAGAAGTCCCTACGCGACAACAACCAATCACAGACTTCTTACAACTCCCTGTTTTCACTACATGAGCTGAGGGCTGCTCTAAGCACGTGTAAACCCACAGCTCCAGGCCCAGACAACATTACATATACAATGATACAGCACTTACACGCAGACACTCTTGTAACACTCCTTCACCTCTACAACAAGATATTTCTTTCGGGGCACATTCTAAAGTCTTGGAGGGAGGCCATAGTTGTAGCATTCTTGAAAGAAGGGAAGGACCCTTCCTCTCCTGCTAGCTATCGACCCATTGCCCTGACCAGCTGCCTGTGCAAGCTTCTCGAGAAGATGATAAATCGCAGGCTCGTGTACTTCCTTGAGTACAACGGTCTTCTCGAGAGCTGCCAGGCAGGCTTCAGGGCGGGGCGATCAACGAACGATCCACTCGTAGCTCTTGAAACATATATAAAGGATGCCTTTGTGCATAAACAATTTTGTCTGACGGTGTTTTTCGACATAGAGAAAGCCTATGACACCGCTTGGCGGTACGGTATCCTCAGTGACCTAAAGTCAATCGGTGTTGCGGGCAACATGTTGAACATCCTTTGTAGTTATATGTCGGAGAGAACCTTTCGCGTCAGAGTTGGTCGTGCACTGTCAAATGTTCACGTGCAAGAAAATTTCGTGCCGCAAGGTGGAGTGTTGAGCTGCACTCTCTTCGTAGTAAAAATGAACTCTCTTGGAAAGGCACTGCCACCTACAATCTCTTATTCCATGTATGTAGATGACGTGCAGATATCCTTTAAATCGTGTAACCTGTCCATCTGCGAACGTCAAGTCCAGCTCGGCGTCAAGAAACTTGCCGGCTGGGCTGACAAGAATGGCTTTAATCTTAATCCCGCGAAGAGCTCTTGTGTTCTATTCTCCAGGAGGCGTGGCTCCACCCGGACCCAGACATCACTCTTGCGAATGTGCCAATTCCTGTGAACAAGGAACACAAGTTTTTAGGTATTTTATCCGACGAAAAACTTACATTCATCCCACATATCAGACAGCTCAAATGCAAATGCTTAAAAACAATGAATATTCTTAAGGTCCTCTCACATCAATCTTATGGGGCCGACAAACAACTCCTGCTGCGCCTGTACACAGCGTTGGTGGGGTCTCGGCTCGACTACGGCAGTGTCGTGTATGGGTCGGCGACAAAGACCGCACTGAGAATGCTCGACCCAGTGCTGCATCTTGGCCTTCGCCTGTCATGTGGCGCATTCCGCACTAGCCCTGTTGAAAGTCTTTATGTCGAGTGCGACAAATGGTGCCTAGGGCATCAGCGGGAGTATGTTGACCTGTTGTATGCATCCAAGATCGTGTCTCTGACCAACCATCCTTTTAATCCCATCATGAACGATACATCAAATTTACAACTCTTTTTAAACAGGCTATCTATTCCCTTACCGTTCTCTTTCAGAGTTAGGGAGGAGGCTTGTGCTTCTGCACCAAATGTTCCCCTTTCAGACACGCACAAGACACCCATTCATAATTTCATCGCACCATGGCATCTTCGTCCTGTAACATGCGACCTGTCATTCATTCGTGTAGAAAAAAATAGGGTACCCAGGAATGCAATTCTGCAGCATTCCTGTTCCTGCAGGACAAGTACAGGTGCGCAGAATTCTATAGCGACGCGTCGAAAACTGGTTCTACGGTATCTTGTGCAGCGCACGGACCAAATTTTAGAGTTATCAAAACAATGAATTTTCACAGCAGTATTTACACGGCAGAAGCGTATGGCATTTTACTCGTGTCAAATAACATCCTCGAACATAAGATTCCAAAGTCCATCGTCTACACAGATTCTCTAAGCGTTGTGCAGGCATTGTCATCAGGAAGGTCGTCAAAAAACTATGTAATCAATGTTCTTTTAAAGGTCATAATGACTGCATATGCTTCAGATTTAGAAATAACCATATGCTGGGTACCAGGTCACTGTGGGATCCCTGGCAATGAGACCGCTGATCAAATGGCTAGTGCTGCTGCTCTCATGACCACAGTTGACATAACAACAGTACCTTACACCGACCTAAAGACACACATCAGACGACAGCTTCGTAACACATGGCAACTACATTGGAGTCAACAGACAGACAACAAACTACACGTAATAAAACCACAACTGGGACGCTACATAACTGACTCACACAACAGATACACTGAAGTTGCCCTGGCTAGGCTGCGGATAGGCCACACACATGCGACGCACTCCCACCTGCTCACTGGAACTTCGGGACCCACGTGTAGCAGGTGTGGAAAGGGCCTATCCGTAGTCCACATACTAATCACATGCAGAGCACTTGACACAACACGACACAAACATTTCCCTGAATTATACAGACGACACATTCCTTTGCACCCATCATATTTTTTAGCCGACAAACCAATGTTTTCTAGTCAACGTGTTTTTAAGTTTTTAGCTGAGGTAAACTTCCTGCAGCTCTTGTCATATCATGTGTAATCACCCTGGCCCTATACACCAGCCATCTCCATTGTCTTTTGTTTTGCATCACCTTTACTTTTAGTTACATGTTTTAGTACTTACGGTGTGATGAAAACTCAATAACTTCTTCTTTGGCGCTCTTTGCCCTCGTTGGCCTTGCGCCATAAAACACCAACCATCATCATCATTGTTCTTTTGCCACTTCATTGGACGTACCACAACGCATGTCCCCCCAAATCTGCGCACGCATCAAGGTCTCGCAAATTCCGCGCCATATGCACCCAATTTACAACGTGGGTCGAAGACAAGCACGCGTTCGTCTCCAAGAGAAACGATACTCTAACGACCCCGACACCCGATACTCAGATGTCGCAACCTACTCGAACCGAACAGCCCATGCAATGGTTGTCCTCAATGCTCAAGGCTCTATCCTGACATCCGCCACCATCGCTGATACCAACACCACTACTGCCGAAGGGACAGCCATAGCCCTCACCGCCAGCACAACACCTACCGGCTATGTAACCATCCTTACCGACTCACAGAAACTTGCCGGAACTTTCTGACCGGATGCATTTCACCTCCCGCCCTCAAGCTTCTCCAGACAATAAAGACCCTGCCCTACATCCAAATTGTATGGACCTCAGGTCATGCCTCACTCCCTGGGAATGAGGCGGCGCACGCCGCTGCCCGCGATATCCTACTCTGGGCATTCCCATCGGGGCGGGAGACTTGGCAGCACCGTCCTTCACACTTCCCGTTACCAGTCGCTACACCGATATACTGCATGACTACCGTCAGATCCGCCGCCGTTACCCACCCCCTCATCCCTCCCTCATAGCTTTCGTCGCCCGAATATGGCACAGACTCCAGGCGGAAACATATTTTAACACCCCTATTCTTCACCATATATCCCCCACTACATACCCTTACAACTGTCCCACCTACCATACTCCCAATACGACGTACCATCTTGTACGGGCATGCGCCGACCACCCGAACCCCCTCCCTTCCCCTACCCCGGAGCAGTTGGTGTGCGGGCTGACCAGCTCCCAGCTCGGGACTCAGGAACACCTGATCTCCTGGGCTAGAGCAGCAGCAGTCGCTCGCGGCTTTCTGAAGTGAGAGGAGGCCACCCACCTTTAATTCTTTTCTTTTTTGTCGGCTCAAATAAAAGCGTTTTTCCACCACCGCCACCACAACAGCAAGAACCGTTGCAAAAAAATGTCCTGCAGATGTAGGAATTAAGCTATATTCATTCATAGATCGCGTCCCGCCAAAATATTCTCCCAGTTGCTTTTACGTACATACCCTAAATATCGTTCACCCTCCATGAATGAAAAAAATATGAGGCTCTGTTACTGAACTAGGTTTTCAACAGTCAGTTGTGAAAACCGTACTATTCCGATCGACTAACCAGCTGATAAGGAAAAAAGACTCTCCAACAATGGCTTCTAACGACCAGAGCGTCAAAATGGTCGTTCTGCGTAGACGCGTCTGCCTTTGATCACACCAAAAAATTCCCCACCTCAACAAAAATTTTCACGTGCCCTCCAAATAAATTTGAAGTCCACGGCCCTCTTACTAATTCTCATTTCTTGGAGACGTCAGGATGCTAACAACAAATTCCTAAATTCCAACTGAAAAATATTTGCTAGTCGTAGGAAGTTCACTGCCCAATGACTTACTGTCATATGGCAACCGCGGCAACATACAGAACCGCAATTTTCACATACCCACTCAGAGGGACTGGGTAATAGCAATGTCTACTGCCGTGAAAACCTGCTGGCGAGTTCATTTATGCCCATGTGCCTGCGGCGTCAACATGGCCGCAAAACGGTGAGATTATATGAAGGGGACTTGCCCGTAAAGACAACAGCAGCAGTCAGATCACGGCCAATTGACAGATTTGTAATAAATGGGGCTCCAAGATACGCCTGATACTCTTATTACAATGCCGTTCGAAAGAAGCAAGGTACGCTCTAAATGTTTTCAGTAACAGGATGAGGCGTCTGTTTGGGTGCTTTGCTAGCGTCAACCGGACCCTTCCTGACATCAAACATGTCATTCTTTCAGTACACCTGGTGGATTGATAGTTTGAAGGATATTATGGTCAAGTACGCCGCAAATGTCTCTTGGCTTGGAAAAGACGAGGTGGATGTAATCAAGAAAAAGGTTAGTACCGTTACTTCTTCGAAACAAATGAAAGAAAATGACGCAGTCTGTGGCACGGAAACAATAACAAAGAAATTTAAAAAATACGTGTTGGTGTATTCGTCATTGATACAAGTTACAGCAGATGGGTCGACATCAGACCATAAACGTTACTTACGGTGCGCCTTCTGGGGCAAGATATTCGTCCGTCATATTCGTCATCAATATTTACACGCTATTCAAATTTAGTGATATCAAGCGCGGCTTTGTGAAAGGATACCTCGAAACGCCTTAACTGAATCTCTCAAGTGCTATGTCGAGGTTATGAAACTACTTTCAAGTTCCATGTGCCACTACAGTTGCCATCGATACGGCGCAGCTTTTCTTTTAAACTGTGCTGTCTCCTGCCGAAACGTTCGACGCACGATAAGTGTTCCGCCCAGGTTCATTGGCTTTTGCATTAGCCTGAATTTTTGCGCAGTATGCTTTCAATTTACAACCCCATCACCTAATGGGAAGTGCGGCACTCTCGCAGAATAAGCAGAAAAAAAAGTCAAGGGATACCTTTCTAATTTAGGCGCAACCCTGGGGGTGAGTTTAAGGATACTGAACAGCAAGTGCTCGGGCAACAAACCCGAGTTCTTAATACAGCTAATTTGCTCTCGCAAACAAGAGCAGAGGAAAAATCGCATACGTATGCCTGCGCCAATTTCAGAACACAGTACCAAAGCTGCATGCATTCCTGCTTAAAAGTATTATTCAATATGTCATTGCACGTAAATGCTACTAAGTGAATGCGTATGAGTGTACAGCAGGATTGCCATATCTCTAGGACGAGGGCGAGGGCTTGTTTCCTCGTTCCTTTAGCTGGGTTACGACATGGACTGGTACCCGCAGCTGGGCGTAGGACGAGTCTATCGTGCAGTATGTACTAGTGCATGGCGTTAAACGTCGAAGTGAGGCGCTAGGTCCAACATTTTAAGTTTGCGATTGACGTGACGAGTTAGCCTTGCAATTTCATAAGCAACTTCGTACTTATTATTGCACGTCGAGGCACGGTTACATGTTAATAACGTTAAACGTGAAAGCCAGGTTAGACCTAATGGTGTACTGTCGCATACACGCGTGCTTCTCTTTACGCGGCAGTGCATGAGCCTCTCTGAAAGCTAGTTATAAAGTGTGATAGAGGAAGACTTCAGAAGTGATGCTTCAACTTGTTGTCGCAAAATTGCCCGAGGTAGGCAAATAGTGCCGTTTAATCGCGAAGCCCGCTCGACCGCCGCGGCAGCGTACTCGAAACACGTCCTTTGGCTCAGCTCACCTCAACTGCTCAGCTCCGGATATTTTTGTGAAGCCTGTGAAGACGACATGGAGATGCTCTTGGTAGAGTGGAAGCGCGGGTGTTTTGAGCGTACGTTAGTTTTCTTTTCCGTGGGTCTCAAAAAAAAAAGGTAAACCGGGTGGTTCTGTGGTTAGAGTGTGGCGACAATGAATACTGCCGGTTTTCTGCCGCGGGCTGTCAGGAAAAGTACTACGGGTAAAGTGTGGACACCTGCTACCGAAAAGTGGCTTTAGTTTAGTTGCAAGCAGTGGAACAATTGTAAAACGGCATATCAAATTTAAACAGCGGAAAATGCGCGCAGCTTATTATAAAAAATTTTGGGCCATTTGTTGCCCATCAGAACTTCGCATGGATATGACCCCCATACCGGGCCTATCCGAAGACAGATTTGTTTAGGAGCACGCCACACATGTGGCGGCTTACAGTGACACACGAATGGCCTTCGTGATTTTTTTCTCATCGTCTCGTTCTTGATTGTGGTGGCTCGGCCCATGCATAAACACACGCTATCACACGGTGGCGCTTGGCCGCTGAGCTACACGTTCACTCGGCGTAGTCTCGCTTAGGCCGGGTTCAGACTGCTGCCGCAAATGTCGTAATAACTTTAAAGAATGACGTCAATTCACATCTCAGCCAACCGAGCTGCGTGACACGCCGTTATTTTGCGTCCATAGATCCCGATATGGCTTTTGCGTCGGTAGTCTGAAAGCAGCCTCACTGTTTCTGAAGTGGGGCTTTCTGTGCCTTATTGATGCGTAGATCGTCCGCGTAAGAATGAATTGTAGAAAAGCCAACTTTACACAATGGGTTTCACAAAGCTGTGATCATGATAAGCGAAGGAAACATCCATCGCTTCAAGAGAAATACGCTTCCCATGGCCAAAATCACACTTGGATCGCTCGCCCTATGAAGTCGGCATCTATCCGACAGCGTGATTACGACACGTACGACACGTCCGAACCTGTTTGGATTTTAGAATTTGACTTCGGCTGAGGTGTCCCGGGGTAAAGCGTCGCGTTTTAAACATTTGCCTCTCAAGTAAGGCTCTTTGATTTTTTCACTTTCCGCCCAAATCAAAAGTTATTCAGCCTTCTGTGTCCTTCCCAGGAAACGTTACGTTCTGTTCCTGTACACAGTCGCGTAGAAGTGGCACAAAGGCGCCTGATCGTACAGGACTGCTAATTACCGAATGTGGTATTTCCCTTACATAATTTGTAGCGATATCACAGTCCCACACGCCTTTAAACAGGAAATATGCTTCGATGTTTGTCTTGTGACGGTCGTCAAGAGGGCGATAAATTTGATAGGTGAAAATGCACCCCAATCCCGAGCAGAATAACCAGCGCCGCCGTAATTCCGTAGTGACCGAGTGCGGTAGCTTCTTTTGGGTGCCACCTCACCGGCAAATGGAACGCAAGGAAAGTTGACCCTGAGAAATTATCCTTTTCGCTACCCTGAAAAGAGCAGAAGCAAAAGCGATCCTGTGGCCGGCACTCACAAGGGAGTGTTCTAATTAACCCGAAAATGAGGTAACAGACAGATTGTTATTCAGCTCCTCCAACATAATCCTTATTCAGCACTAGCCGAGATGCTTACCGAGGGTGAGGTATATCAGACGCTGGTTTACGTTGGTTCATTAGGGGCGGAACCAGGCAACTAACAACGTGGATTTACTGATCTTACGCACTTCCTTTCCAGATTACCAGCATGGAGATTTCAGCAATCATTCCGAAATCATTCATGCTACAAAACCTCAGCATTGACAAACTCAAGTGCGATGTGAGTGGGTGACGGTCCTGTTCACTATTTTCCTGCGATAAGAACATTAAAAGTAGTCACAAGACGGGCTTAGTGACGTTGTTTGTCGTCTGCATAGAGCAGCTTCCCAAGAAGTCTGTGCCGGTGTGTTCGAAAAGGGCTAACGAAGAATTCCCTGTAATGTCACGGAGCTCATAGTTCCTGCGGTTAACATTTTACATGTCTTCAATTCAATTCAATGTATTGTTCTTTGTTGCACCACAAACCACAAGCAAAACATGGTTTGGACCAATAGCCAGTGGCTATCGGATGGATTGATTGATTGATTCTAGCGTTTAACGCGCCGACGCAACGAAGGCGATGAGGCGCGCCGTAGTGGAGGGCTGCGGATTAATTTTGACCACCTGGGGATCTTTAACGTGCGCCGAAATCTCGTACACACGGCCGTTTTTGCTTTTCGCCTTCATCAGAAAAGCGGCCGCCGCGGCCGGGAATCGAACCCACGACCTCGTGCTCAGCAGCGCAACGCCTTAGCCACTGAGCCACCACGGCGGGTGGCTATCGGATGGTCCAATTAAAATCGAGGCATGAATTGCATGCAAACATTAATTTAAATTAGGCACGTCAATACACACAGTTTGCAGAACACGTGCAAAAACGTTGTAAGGCACTTTAAACACTCGTTGGACTGCAACTTTCCAGAAACAAGACAATTGTATTAGCCACAATTAAATAAACGGTAGCGCATTGAATTTGTACCAGGAATAAAGAAACGGCATATGTATCTTTACTATCATGTCGTAAACACCACAACCCTATCAGGTCGCTCAGGTTACAGATAATACGTATTATAGCACAAGAATCCCATAGAATGCAATAACTTACCACATCGTCAAAGCAGTGGGACTTTATCAGCATATTATCGGTAAAGGTATGGGAGTATGAGCAAATACCAGCTGCAAGCATGATCTCAAAGCGCGTCGTTCATTTTAAGGTGGTTGGTTTTTATTGTAACAGAAAAGTGTTAGCAACATTTAAGTCATGCCGGTGACTGTTTACACTAGTAAATTCTAACATACGTTCACCATAAACGTTTCAATATGACGGTGTGATCAAAGGCACCTAAACGCTGAAGCATCTGCTCACCTGCTTTGATGGCATCGTCACCTCAAAGCGATGTCGGGGTAAGCGTTGAGAGACACTCGCAAGGGCTTCGTGATCCGCACAAGGCGAGGTCGGGCGTAAGCACACCTTCTCTAAAGGGGTGCTGACACAAAATTTTGAAGGCGAGATAACCTCGGAGATAGATAGGTGTCAACACACATACATCATCTGCAAAATATCAGCGGCGAATACAGCCTAGAACATATTTAAAAGCAATTTTAAACCGTGCGAAACGCAGCCTAGCAGCCAGCAGAGGACCACGCGCAATCGACATCCCGTGGACATTTTGTAAATAAACAACATCCAACACGTCATGAGTTCGTCTTTGCCGCTTCCGCACTGCCGGCGTTTTTCGCCGGCTCGCCCGGTTCGCCGCTCCAATCGGAGGGCGGAGCTTCTGCTCTCGAGAACGAACGACCCGATCGTTGGCGGCGGAGGCGCCGGGATTTCGTCGGCTCATTGGCAGCTGGCCGCGACCAAAGGTCTACAGCGATTCCAGGCACTCTGTTTTTATTACATTTTATTTACATTGGACACGAAAACGCGCCGGAGACACGAAAAGCCCACTGAGCGAGCCGCACGGTCAGTGTGCAGGCGGCGGCCAGTGCCGCGAAGTGTCGAAGGCCGGCGCACGTAGCTCGAGTGATAGCTTGGTACCACTGGACGAAATTGTACCCAAGTCCCAACCATGGCAGCTTATATGATAAAGGAGTTAATGATGCGACGGCGGGTTACATTAAAAATTGCCATCTGCACCGCTTCGGAGAGCGGCAATCGAATATCCGCCGCAGTGCTAAGCCGAACACATCTGTAGGCGGACCTGTAGGCAGACCGGCCGGCTGCTCCCAGCGCGTCTTGCCATCACCGTCTCGAGGGTCGCGCGTCGTTCTTTAGCCGCGGTAGCATTTGCACTCGCAGCGCCTGCGTCACGTCCACGGTCGCTTTTTAATTAAGCGGCTCACGAGATCAGTACGTGGGGACATTCGCCGAAACTGGCGCCGATACGGATTCGACAGTGCTACGGCAGCTCTGCTCTGTGATATCAGTGATATCGCTTCGACGGTCACGCGGTCAGCCTTGTTCACACAAAATCCATCGTTTCGCGGCAGCCGCTGAAACGGAAACTGCGACTTGCCGCATTGAAAATGCATCTAATTAAACAACCGTCGCACGCTGAAGCAAATGAGGTTTCTACAGGTGATATGTAGGTCACTAGCTACATAACGCAACAAAAAAAAAAAAACAAGATGCAAAATGTTTGTGTCAGTGCCCTTTTAAGTGTTGCAAACGTGGTGCACGCATAGGAGTTTTTTTAACACGTGTGCTATTTTGCCGTCACAACCTACTTTTCCTTTCACGCTTATCGCCAGCTTGTATTAGCGTGTATTTTGTTCGGATTCCACAGCGTTAAGACGGGACACAGTGAAGCGGAACAAACACGGGACCCTATTCCCTTTGTCCCGTCTTAGTGCTGTTCAATCCATGCAATGAGTCAACTTGCCCAGCTACAAGCCCTCTTGCAGTATTTTTGCTCTTCAAACGAGAAAAAGTTAGTAATTTGCGCAGTGTTTGCATTGTCCTTCGTCGGTATTGTTATTGTCAAGAATCCTAGCTCACCTCAGTGCGAAATAGTATTTCTGAAACGGTTGCTTTGCACTTTTCTCAGAACAAATACACCAAAGATGCTAAACCTCCTGAACCCTGAAAAAAAAACACAATTTGTTTTTCAGTATGACCCCAAGTTGTATAAAATGGACCCTATGACGCATTTCGCGAGAGCCATGTTTGCCGGGGCGGAGGCTACACACAAGGAACTTCAAACCTCAAAGCTACGCCTGATGTACGTGTCTTGCTGTTCAAGTTTCTTATACTTGTGAAGCAATTTTTCTCTGTACCACATTGCTCTTGCAGTGATGAACAGCTTTCGTACGTTTCCAACTTTTACTGTACCGTGCTAATACTTGGCTGCATTCGCCACTAAGGCGAATTCGTGACATTAAGAATTTGCCGGCTTGGGGAACACTTGCTTGGCAGCGAGCTATTTTAGGCATCTCCATCTCTAACGGAAAGAACGCTCTGCACAAATAAAGAGGGTAAATATCACTGGTATAACAATGATTTATTTATTTGGTTATTGGGTGTAACGCGTCGAAGCTACACAAGGGGTATGAGGGGCGTCGCAGTGGAGGGCTCCGGAATAATTTTGACCAACTAAGCATCTATAAACGTGCGCCGAAATGTAGCCTACGGGCGTTTTCGCTTTTCGCCTCGGATACAAAAACGGCCGCCTAGGCCGGGAACCGAACCCGCATCCTTGGCACCAGCGTCAAAATTTCTTATCCCGATAGAACAAGGCCTAATGCGGTAAATGAGGTTGCAGCGTCGAGTGACGCCTGATTTTGAAAGTTGTCAGAGAATTCTACAAGTTTAACCTAATTAGACCGTTGCATCCACGATCGGCTACCGGCGGCGCGCCGTTGCTCCGGCCGTTCCAATCGCCCGGAGAGAGCGTAATTTGAAAAGGGGGCGTGGTCGCATTTTTCGCCGCACCGCGGCGCGCGTAGCCTAAGGTCGTTTTCCCTGGCGCGGGCAGGTGCAGAGGACGAAAACTCGGCCTTCGCAGCCTGTGTGCGACGTTGAATAAAAAAGTTACCGCACACCAATGCAGGTGAAAGGTAGAAGTAGTTACTGGCACCATTCGGGTAGTTACTGGTGCTCTGAATTTTTGACGTAGACTATGCCCGGGTGAGGCATAAGTGAATTCGTTGCACGGCAGTATTCTTTTTTGCAGTCACGCATGTTTCCACAACACAACAAGTTTTCCGGTTTTATTTCTGAAAATCTCGTACATGTTGTTTGGAACGCAAGGAACGCATATTCCGTGCGTTGCGAGCAAGAACAAAATATGGGAATTCAACCGACCGAAATCTAACCATTAGTAAACACGAAAATACCCCTATGTCTTTCCTTTTTTCTCCTTTAAATGTGCGGTCTTTGACAGATAAAGTAGATGACATGGCAACACTACTTGAAACGTTTGGCGTAACTTTTACCGCGATACTATTAACAGAGACGTCGTATACTTCAGCATCTGAAGTGTATACTGTCCAAATGGCTATCGGTATTTCTTCCGCAATAGGCAGGGTAAACGTGCTGGTGCCGTTTATTGGCATGCATGCTTGCATATACAAACGTACGGAGAGACGATAAATGGACGTGGTCTAAGTAATGTAATAAAAATCTTTACCCGAATTACGATTGGTATAGTTCTCCACTTGATGTGTTTATTCACTAATATCCCGTACAACTTACTTACAGCCGATGTTGTGCATACAGATATTAGTGATCAACTTAACTGCTCACCGAAAAAAATAATGCCCTTAATATGTCATGACAACAAATTATGTGCAGAATATATTACCCCAGCAAATCTAGAAATTCAGAAACAGTCTTTCGAAAAAATACACATGTAGAGTCGATAGAAAGGCATCGCGGAATACCATGACTTTTTCACTCACGGCAAATAATTTGGTAGCGTGATTGCAGTAGGTACTTGAAACCCCTAAGCATATTAAATAAAACGTAAAAATATGATTGATTCGCACCCGTGGAAGCCTAACAGATTATTTGACTTTCGTAGTCGCCTACGAAAGCTTATCGGTATGACGCTGTTTTCGGGCCCGTGCACTCGCACGCACGCACGCACGCACGCACGCACACACACGCACACACGCACCACACACGCACACACACGCACGCACACACACCACACACACACACACGCACGCACGCACGCACCACCACGCACCACACACACACACCCACACGCACACACACACCACACACACCACCACACACCCCCACACACACACACACACACACACACACACACACACACACACACACACACACACACACACACACACACACACACACACACACACACAACGGATACCCAGAGCGTCCGAAACAACTTAAAAGGCAAAAAAAGCATATTTTCGCGCAGCGATATCGCGCGAAAATGATGTAACGGCGAAAAAGGGAATTCAGCACGCTGGCATTCACTCTGCCCGAGATGACAGAACCCTGGGCTATGGCATTCGCCTTTCTAGCAAACGACCACTAAAGCTGCGTGCAACAGCAATCGTGGGTGTTTAACAACGTACCTTAAACAACTTTGTACTTGTAGGATCGAGTCAAAATACATAGACCATATATTGAGAGTTTTCGATCCCGAAGACGCGACAACGAAGGCTGATTTACAACTCAAAGCGCAGGCAGCGTCGGCCAGACGAGCCTCGCTTCAACCTTAGGCTAACGGCGCCGCCTCGCGGCGTGTGTCGGAGTTGACAAAATTACACCGTTCCCTTTGCTTCCGCGCCGAATGGGACGGCCGGAGCAACGGCGCGCCGCCGGCAGCAAATCGCGGAGGCCACGATTAGACATACCAGAATTTTGCTATCAGTAGGTTTATACTGATGTAACAAAGGTTGACTCCGCGGGTGAACTCATTCGTTTATCGCGACGCAATAACGATAAACCAGATGGTTATAAACCTGCTAGGTAGCGTGTAACAAAGTGATTCTTTGGATAAAGCCGCGCCTGCCCACCTTGACCCCATGTGAAGAACACTAGAAACGCCAATAAAAGTTCACTTACAATCATCTCATTAGTGCGAGTGGACCGCGGCCTATTCACAAAGCTAAAACTGACATCACCCGTCGTTTGGTACGTGGCAATAATTGCGGAATGCAATTCCTGGTGTGACTAGAGCACTTTCATGGTTTACGAAGAGACAGTTATGACTACTTTGAGGACCGATCAAACGTAGAAATATTTTTAGATACAGAGCATCTCATTTACTCGCCTTGTCCCTCCGGCGTCGTCGTCGGCGGCGTTGTCCGCCCCTCCCCCATTCTCCTCGCCGCGCCAGCTGCGCTCTCCGCCGCTCACCCCCTCTCCTCTCCGATAGCGAACACTCTCTCGCGAGGGGCATTGGATTGGATTGGATTGGATTGGCTTGGATTGGATTGGATTGGCTTGGCTTGGATTTGGATTGGATTGGATTAAAGTGGATTGTGTTGGATTGTGTTGCGTCATAGCCGCGGCAGACGCGCTGGGGCCGGCGCATGTGCAGTACTCTCTCTTCCGCGGTTTCCTCTCATTCGGGCGCGCTGCGCATATAACCGGTGTGCCGTTCTCCGGCGAAGCAACATCCACGCTTGGCTCAAACACTAGAGTCCACGCCGCTTTACAAGTACGCCAACGTCGTCATCGACTGAGACCGGCTTACGCAGTCCCCTCAACGTTATGCGCGCTATAAAACGCGGTCCCTTCGCCGCTTTTGCCTATGCGTCGCATCTACACAGGGGTTCCCGCGAGGGGAGGTGGGAGTTTTTATTGTACAAATGCATGCACAATATTCAGGTTGCCATCACAATGAACATGACTGTTCGAAAATTACTGTTGCCTTGATATGTACCGTATAGTAAAGTAAATATTACCGTAGGCGGAATTAAGGCAATGATTTTGATTGAAGCACAGTTACCGAGCTGCGCTCAAAATTTTTTCCGCAAATGAGTATTTGCCATACAGTTTTGCTGACGTCGAAGTGCGAGAACGACGCCAGTAAAATACTATGTATAGCGTTGTTTACTGGATGGGAACTCCTGACAAGGTAGGAACCGTATTGCGTAAACCCAGAAATGGGTACACTAGCGAAGCTATTCCAAATAACTCACCCCGCCATCCTATCAGATCAAACATCAAAGTATAGGTGGAACCTTCTAGAGTTTATGTGAGCAGTTCTGACATTATGTGAGCAGTTCTGAATGTATGCAGCCGACACACTTTTCCCCGCCTTTGAAAATACTGGCTTTATTCTGTAGCTCAGAGGTGATGACTACAGATGGAGCGAAAAAAAAAGCGACACGGATTTAGCCACACAGGACGCGGTAACACTGCTTTAGCAAAGCGTTGCAGTTGCATTTCTGGTCTAGCTAGATCTGCTGATGTTTTCGGAGCTTTATATGATAAAAAAATACAGTTGCCTTGTTTTAATGAGAGCTGCTGGCAAATTCTTTCGGTGTGAGCATGTGACGTAACTTGGCAGGCTCTTTCCACAATACCGAAGATGACATCAGAAGTAAAACTTAAAATACCTGTAAAACAAACTCTCCTCAGCGCGGTCAATATCGGCGAAGCGTGTTCCACAATGCTCCGTATGCCGTCAATTTTATTTATTTATTCAGTGATTTATTTAGAAACACTACCAATCTCGTGAGAGATCACAGCCGGTGGAAAAAAAAAATGCGCGCACCAATACACCCTGTGAAGGTGGTTGAAAAGAGAAGCTGTACACGACACCCACACCGATTACTTATGCGACGTCACTTGACTTCGCACACGTGGCTCTACAATGTGTGAAACCAGAGACAAGTGAAATGTACCTAATTACACCCTTTATTAGTTCAGAGAGCGTTCCTTTGCTAAGGTTAAATCAACGCTGGATTCATGAGCGGTGGTTGGTTGAGTTGTATTGGTGAAGCACATGAGTGGAAACATTTTTATAAAAAAAAAAAGAATATCAAATGCGGTGTTAGACGATCTCACTTCTCCGTCTCTGCCGCCTCCGACGGAAGCGACGACATCGGTGGCAGTGACGGAGGACAACTGCGATGCTATGCGTTGGTGTGAGCAACTCTTAGCGCATGCGGAAGACGCGCACGCGGCCGCTAGACGTGCCGTGGGCGGAGCGCACAGCGGCGCGAGAGATCACGTGATGGTATTCCGTGGAATTCTGCGAGAACGCAAGGGGTAAACGCGCAGATGTGCTTGGGGAGTGCACAGTATGTCTTCCTCGTCTTCGTGTGGGCTCGTAGCTTAATCGGTGAGACAGCAGGCTATCGCTCCGTTTCTCTATTCGTTTCATGTTCGATTCCTGGTGGTGCCAGTAACTTTCTATCTGTTCGCGAGAGTTTTCTGCTGACACCTAAGGTCGCCCTTTGGGGTAGGTCGAAAAAAACTTCGCTTTAAAAAAGCACACCAAGTGTAAAAAAGCATCACAGAATGGGATAGCCAGCACTGAAAGGATAGCGAAACAGCGCGCAATAATAATGTATAATAACAGAACAGTTTCAGTAATCCTGGTGTGCATATTACGCTCTGACATCCCTAAAACGAAGTCGCACAATTTCATGACCTAAAAGGTCTACAATTGGTTGATTATTTCAGCAACACATGCAAGTATAAAAGAAGTGGTACTGCACAAGACTGATAACTTAGAATAACGTGTAGAAACAGACGATGATTACAGTTTATAATACGCGTAGTGCCGGATGGCTAGAGCTAAATAAAATTAAATTCCCCCAATTTGTTTGCCCACGTGTTTTAAAAAGGTGGTCATTGAAGTAGCCCTCGTGATGGATGGGCTTAGTTTGTTCCATTATCTATCGCTAGATGGAAAAATGAGTTCTTGAGAGCGATAGTTGGGCGCGTCAAGGGAATTCAGTGAGTGTAAAAGAGTGATTATTACGCGTAGGCAGTGTGTACGCGACCGAGATAAGGTTTGTAGTACTAATGTTCATCTGATTATTACGAATCTGAAACGCAAACTTTAAACGCGTTAATTTCCTGCTATTTTGCATGGTCAACAATTCAATTTTTCTTAGTAACTCGGAAGGTCACTCTGTTACTTTGTATTTGTTGGATATAAACCTAAATGCTTTGTGTTGTATTGCTTCAACATTGTTAATATGCACACGCTCAGAAGGGAACCAGACGACGTTTGCGTATTCTAGGAGTGTTCTCATGAATGTGTTGTACGCAAACAGCTCTGTCTCAGGTAGTGCAAGACGAAAGGCGGCGCCTGAGAAGAAAATAGCCGCTTCAGAGCGGATGACGTGATGTTGTTGATAAGGGTTCGCCAACTAAGACCATGCGTTATGGTTAGTCCTGAGTATTTATATTCCGTAACCCTGATAAGGGGCGCGTCGTTTATCGTGTACGAAAACTCAGACGTACATTTTCCCCTTTTTGCCTTCAAGAATACAGATTTGTGTACGTTCACTTTCATCTGCAATACATCACGTCACTTAGAAACGGAGTTTAAAGTCTCATTTAGAAATATGTGAATTACTTTCTCTGGTGAATTAATTTCTCGATAAATATTGCACTCATCAGAGAAGAGCCTGATTTTTGTTCTGAATTGGGCGGATAGATCACTTGTGAATGAGGAAGAGAACCGGAGCCAGGACACTACCCTGTGGAACTCCAGACGGGACAGGGACGATTTAGGACTCTTCTTTTTTGGACGAGTACAAACTGCTGCCGATCGGTGAAGTAGTCAATGAGACAGTTAACAATAACACCATCCCCTAACGTGGATTCAAGTTCCTTAATTAGCTTTTTGTGTGGTACATGATCAAACGCTTTGTATAGGTTCAAAAAATTAAACCTATTTTCTTTTGACCGCCAATGCTTCGCGATAAATCATGGGCCAGCTGTAACAGTTGGGTGGTCGTCGAGAGACCCTTCCGGAAACCACGTTGGCAAGGAAACAAAATGTGCTTACGTACAAGATGTGTTATTATGTGTTTAAGGATTACATGTTTAAGAATCTTGCACACCGTAGAAGTTAAATAGGCCTGAAAAAAAAAAACTAAGTTTTGTTTTCCGATTTAAGTACCGGAAATATTTTGGCCAGCTTCCATTCTTTCGGTAGTCTACCCACATAAGTATTTTGAAACCCATTCCGAGTATCTTTAAAGAAAAACTCCCACCTCCCCTCGCGGGAACCCCTGTGTAGATGCGACGCATAGGCGGAGCGGCGAAGGGACCGCGTTTTATAGCGCGCATAACGTTGAGGGGACTGCGTAAGCCGGTCCCAGTCGATGACGACGTTGGCGTACTTGTAAAGCGGCGTGGACTCTAGGTGTTTGAGCCAAGCGTGGATGTTGCTTCACCGGAGAACGGCACACCAGTTATATGCGCAGCGCGCCCGAAGCAGAGGAAACCGCGGAAGAGAGAGTACTGCACATGCGCCGGCCCCAGCGCGTCTGCCGCGGCTATGACGCAACGTGCCGCGGCTATGACACAACACAATCCAACACAATCCACTTTAATACAATCCAATCCAAATTCAATCCAATCCAATCCAAGCCAAGCCAAGCCAAGCCAATCCAATCCAAGTCAATTTAATCGAATCCAATCCAATGCCCCTCGCGAGAGAGTGTTCGCTATCGGAGAGGAGAGGGGGTGAGCGGTGGAGAGCGCAGCTGGCGTGGCGAGGAGAATGGGGGAGGGGCGGACAACGCCGACGACGACGACGACGACGCCGGAGGGACAAGGCGAGTGAATCAGATGCTCTGCATCTAAAAATATTTGGTACATTATCAGGTCTGGTGGCTTTCTTTGCATCTTTGGTAATAGAAGATTCCATACCCCGGCTTCCGTTACCGTAAGAGGTCCTATAGTACTGTGAATACACGTGCCTTTGGGTTGTAACTTAACATAATCAACCGTAAAAGAGACTGGAAGTAGGTATTAACTAAGTTTGCGCTTTTGACGTTGTCTTCAGGTGATCTGGGTAGCTCATTACGCTTCTTGGGGTTAAGTAACTCGAAAAGTTTATAAGAGCGCCTTTTATCAAACTAGGAATGTTCTTAGTGAAGTAAATATACTTTGCAATCTTTATTTTGGATTGAAGACTAATAATGGCCGTGGCAAGTTGGTTTACGATTTATTGTTGAGAGCTTGGTTTTTGTGCCTTTCTAAGCCGTTTTACCTGTCGTTTGGCGTGTATGATATCGCGCGTTGTCCATGAGTTTCCTTTGTTAGGATCCTTCCATTTGGTTGGCACGTAACTACTAATAAAAAAAAATTGTATCACTAAACTTAGGCCACAGTGTGTCTATATCTGCTGGCGTTTCAGTCCCAAGATTTTCGAAGCCATCGTATTCGTGAATCAGGTGGTCAAGTATACTTGTATCGTCAGAACTCATAAAATCATTAAACGTTGTCAGCAGTGGCAAGTGAATTAGTCGGCCTTCTTCCGGTATATAGCAATACGTCAGCTGGTGGTCAGATATTCCTTCAAATAAACCTATTTTAATGTTTTCCGGGGGGAGTAGAGATCGCTTATAAATCTTAGATCAAGAACATTTGACGTTGTCCGTGGCATGCCCGTTCGATGCTTGATTACTTTGTGTAGGTTAAAATCTAGCATGATGTCGCAAACGATATCGGAGTTCGAAGAATGAAACGTCATGGCTTGCCAATCGATATCAGAGACGTCAAAATCGCCAAGCAAGTTCAGTCTATCGTCTTTTAGGTGTGTAGCTATGCAGTGATACAGTGAGCGTAGAACTTCAGGCTTGAGGGGCTACTATAAAGGCACCCAGCGGTGGCACTCTCACAGCCAATTTTTAGTTTGCAAAAGACTGCTTGGATTCGCCGCCAGGGGGCCGACACAGACGGTCACGTTTTGTATGGGCTCCCGCAGTGAACCTCCAAATCGGCGGACTACCCTCACTGGCAAGTGAACGACTTTACCATCGTGTTTCTAACGTTATCCAGCACGCTTCGGTGCCTCAAGTGCCATCGGGGGGCCTCTCTCTGCTTAATTACCTGACTTTGAACTTCCACGGCGGCGACGCTCTGCTAAGCCTACCGCGCCAAAGGTGTTCTATACTGCTGCCTCCGGCCATGCCGGCGGGCACAGAGCTCCCACTCCCAGCGCCCCACTCCCAGCGCCAAGAGGCCATGGAATTTGATCAACTGAGTGGCCGTACTATCCCACCGGAAAACCCTGGACCGATGTCATTTACTCGCGCCTCAAGAAAGCACCTTCGAAGCCACCGGGCAACGACACGTCAGCTTTACCGCCGCAACGCGGTGAGCCAAGAGTTTCACCTACCACGGGCGCCAACACCCGCCGTGCACCACAACCGCGGTTGCAGAAAGACAACTACACCGTGGTCTATCGACCCCGCTCTGGCCTTAACGTCGCGGCCTGGGCTCCTCGCACTGTTCTCCAAAGCTTCGCAACTGCAAGTGCGATTCCCCTGCAAGAATTCTACAACACCATCGTTTTTAAAATCCAGACGTCCCAAAATTTAGTCGTGGCAAGCACACCCAACGCCAGTCATGCCATCACTCTGAGCAAGATAACATGTGTGAAAATCGGCGAAGTACAATACGAAATCATGCCGTACATGAAGCCACCTCTCGACACTTGCCGGGGAGTCATCCACGGCTTGGACCCGGATACAACAAATGAAGCTCTCGGCGACCTCCTACAAGCAAACAGGCCTCAACTCATACATGCTCGCCTGATGGGGCGTACCACCTCGGCACTCCTGACATTCCAGGGCCCTCACGTGCCCTTCTACGTGAAAGTCGGCAGCCTCCTTTACCGCTGCCGCCCATTCCGCCGGAGTGTACAAGTTTGTCAACTGTGCGGCGACATCGGCCACAGACAAGATGTCTGCCCGCATCCCGACCGCCCGACTTGCCCCGCTTGTGGACTGAACGATCCTCCTGCAGACCATCCGTGCAGTCCCCAGTGCAAACTGTGTAACCTCCCCCATGCAACCGCAAGCAAAGACTGCCCTAAGAGACTCATACCTGCACCCCCAGTCTCCAAGCCTCGCCCCACCCACTATGGACAAACCACCCCTCCAGCATCGGACATCGACCCCCGACAGGTGAGCTGCTCAGCTGTTGTCTCGCGCTCCCCCACTGCTCAATCCTTCCCTCCTCTCCCCACGCGACCTGCACGAGCCTCTCAAACCACACTTCCCCCGGCCCCGCCCGCAATAGAACAACTTCTAGCCGAAATAAAAGAGCAAAAGGCCGCCATGCTCCAGCGTATTGAAGCCCTCGAAAACGCTAACCGCCTCTCTCAACAAGCCCCGAAAATGCTACCGCCCCCAGATACTGCCTCCCTACCCCCACCCCCACCCTTCCTTTCTGGCGTACCAGCCGACGCCCTCATTGACGAAAAGATTCGTACGCAAATCATGCCGCTTGTCGAAAAACAGATCACCGATGCCTTGGCTGCTCTCAACAAAACCTTTACCGACGTTGCGCAGACTCTCCTTCGGCTCACTGACTCCCTCACCCATCGCATGACCGCCTTAGAACAGGCTAGCCCAGACAAACCTTACCCAGGCTATTCTGCAGCACCTTGACGCCCTCGAAGGTGACAGGACTCCTCAATCGAAGAAGCCGAAGATATCTCAGCATCCCGATGCCCAGATAGCCGCCGCCACCCCACTCCCGTCCGATGATGACTGACCCCTCCGAGATTACCATCTATCAATGGAATTGCCGGTCATATAACAGCAAAAAAGCCCAGCTCGATCATTACATATGCCAATCTCCCCCAGACGTTATTGCCCTCCAGGAAACCGATACGCCAACCCCAACGCTTCGTGGTTTCGAATGTTTCACCCAGGATCTCTCTCATCGCACAGCAGTGTTCGTCTCTAAAAAGTTCACGGCGCAGCAGCATGATATTACTTCATCCATTAACCACACTTTCGTCGAGATTCTCCCAACTCACCCGGGGCAACACAGCCTCTTTATCCTCAACGTGTGCAGTCCCCCGCAACACCCGCTTAAGGATATCGACCCCCTCCTCCTGATGGCTACACAAAAAGCCGGCTCTAACCCTCTTCTTCTGCTTGGGGATTTCAACGCCCCTCACCCCTCATGGGGTTATAACCAAGCCACAAGGAAAGGCACTGCCCTCCTTCACGCAACGCAGCACCACGCACTCACGCTGTGCAACGACTAAGCCCTCCCGACCCGTATAGGGAACAGTGTTTCACGCGACACCAACCAGACCTGGCTTTCGCTCGAAATGCCCCTCACCTAGAGTGGCAGAGACTACCGGATACTTTGGGGAGTGACCATCACATTCTGGCGCTCACTATTCGCTGCCTTCCCCTCAAGCGTAAAATCGGTCACGCTACGCTCACCGATTGGTCCTCGTTCCGCAAGGATCCCACCTCCCTGCCAGATGACATCACGGACCTCGAAGAATGGACATCGCAGCTTCTGTGCCTGGTTCAGAAGCACACAAAAGTTATCCCCCTCACTACAGCCAATCCCTCTGTGGACGCCCATCTCGCACATTTGTGGGCAGCCCGACGAGGCTTAGTAAACCGCTGGAAGACGCGCAGGCACAATCGCTCGCTAAAGCGCCGCATCGCTCAAGTCACCCAGCGTGCCTCGGAATACGCTCGAACCCTTCAAACCCAAAATTGGCGCTCATTCTGCGACGAGCTTCAGGGTACGCTTAGCACAAACGTGCGTGGCGTATTCTGAGACATCTGCTGGGCTCAAAACACTCCAAGACTGCCACGTATCACCACATTCAACGTGTGATTCATAACTACCCCCATCCCCCTGCCCACCTTCTAGACACCCTACGCACGAAGTTTTTTGGTCCCCCGCAAACCCCGCCACCTCCTCCATCTGACGACTACATGGGTACACCGAACCCTGCGCTTGATGCCCCCTTCTCGATTCAAGAATTCAAGCAGGCCCTCACCCGCATCACGCGCAATACCACCCCTGGAAAAGATCGAGTAACCAACAAGACCTTGCGAAATCTCGATGAAGACTCCCTCAACTCCCTCCTTGCCCTCTTCAACAAGCACTGGGCAGCCGGCACCCTTCCTCCTCAGTGGCGCCACGCCGACATCACCCTCATCCCGAAACCACACAAACCAATCTCCGTTGACAACCTTCGCCCTATTTCCCTCACATCATGCCTGGGTAAACTCTTCGAGCACCTCGTTCACTCCCGACTTACGGCATTCCTGGAGGACAATGACCTCTATCCTCATACCATGTTTGGATTTCGAGCACACCTCTCTACCCAAGATGTGCTTTTACAACTTAAAGAGCAAATTATCGAAAACTTAAGCAAAACGCACCCCAGTTCTATACTTGCATTAGATGTACAAGGAGCATTTGACAATGTCACGCATGCCGCAATACTCCAAGGACTGCAAACAACCAATTGCGGGGAGGCCACATACAACTTCGTCCGGGCCTTTCTCAAGAACCGCACCGCAACGCTTCGTATTGGCCCCTCCAGTCTGACCCTTTCCCGACTCCGCCGAAAGGAACACCACAGGGTTCTGTAATCTCTCCCCTCCTTTTTAACATAGCCCTTCTTCAACTCCCAGCCCAGCTTTCTGCCATCCCCAACCTTCAGCACGCTTTCTATGCGGATGACCTCACGTTCTGGACTAACGCAGGATCCCCAGGAGATCAACAAGACATTCTCCAGCAAGCCGTTGATTGCACACTCGGGTACCTGCAGCAGCGTGGTCTGACATGTGCACCACATAAATCCGCACTCCTCGTTCTTCGAGCCCGCACCCGAGGCCGTCCCCCAAACCCCACTCCGGACCCGTCAGTCACGATCGATTCTACGCCCGTTCCCCAAGTGCCCTCACTCCGTATACTTGGTGTGACGTTCCACGCAGATGGCTCTGGGGCGGCGATTCTCCCACAACTTCATGTCACAGTCACCCAGCTCACACATCTCATCAGAAGAATCTCCACCCAGCGCCATGGCCTAAAAGAACCAGACACCTGCCGTCTTGTTCAAGCCCTACTGATCAGCCGCATTACATATGGTACTCCCTACGTCAACCTCAAACCAAAGGAACATGCCAAATTAGACGCCCTTATTAGGAAATCATACAAAATCGCCCTCGGCCTCCCTGCCTTCACGCCTACTGTCCGCCTTCTGCAATTAGGTATCCACAATTCCCTTTCTGAGCTCCTCGAAGCACAGCGGGTCCAGCAACTCACTCGCCTTGCCCTCACCCCTACGGGTCGCACGGTACTGCATAAACTAGGCTACCCCACTCCTCTTCCTTTAGACACCCCCCAGCGTATCCCTCCGTCACTCCGCGCTCACATCTTCGTGTCTCCCATCCCCAAACACATGCGCCCTTCCTTCAATCAAGGCAGAAGACAGGCCCGCGTCACCCGCCTCCGAGCCGAATACCACAACAAACCGGACACCCGATACACGGACGTCGCTCCGTATACATCCCGCCCTGCTCACGCACTGGTTGTCGTCGACTCCAAATCTGTCAATGTTACCTCCCTCAGCATTCTCCACGCAAGCACCACGACGGCTGAAGAGACAGCCATCGCTCTAGCAGCGACCACGGCTTCTTCTAACTACGTGGCAATCCTCACAGATTCGCAACAGGCTTGCCGCAACTACTGTACAGGCCGCATCTCTCCCTCAGCGCTGAAGATACTATCATCAATCAAGGATCCACCCCACATCCAGATTGTATGGACACCAGGCCATTCTTCCCTCGAGGGAAACGAGGCGGCACACGCCGCTGCCCGCGCTCTTACATTCCGGGCGTTTTCGTCGACGGAAGAGGACCTTTCCGAACCCTCCATCTATCCCCCGGTCCCTCCCCGATACACTGAAATCCTATATCATTATCGCCAACTGCGGCTTCAATACCCTCCTCCTCACCCATCCCTCAGCACACAGGCGGCTCGCATTTGGCGTCGACTGCAGACCAACACATTCTACAACACCACGATACTCCACCACATATCTCCCTCCACTTACCCCTACAACTGCCCTTCTTGCTCCGTCCCAAACACTACCTACCACCTAGTCTGGGAATGCCCCTACGCGCCAAACCCCCTCCCTTCCCCATCCCCTGAGCAGTGGGAGCGCGAGCTGGCCAGCTCACGGTGCGAGGACCAAGAACGCCTCATCACTCGCGCCCAAGCAGCTGCGCTAGCTCGCGGCTATCTGGACTGAGAAAGCCACCCACTTTTTTGCTCATTAAATGTTTTCCAATCCAATCCAACAGACTGCTTCCACGTTTTCGACATCTTGGAGCCCAGTGAAAGGAATAGTATTTTTTATTAAAATTGCTTCGCCCCCGCCACGCATGGGCCTATCTTTTCTTACAACGGAATAGTTGGGCGTTGATATCTAGTCATTCATGATATCAACTATTAGCCATGTCTCTTTATGGCGACGAAGTCAAGTTTGAGGCCTAACATTAATGATTCGATATGATCTCATTTATTAAGAATGCTGCTGGCATTTACGCTAATGAAGCTAATTTCGGAAGCTGGTTTGGTCGTCCGGGTCGTGGTACTCTTGGCTTCAGGGTTGTAGCACTGGGATCGTCTTCTCGGTGGTTTTTGGACTGCGGCGCAATGTTGGGGCCTACATTTAAAGGGATGACTTTACTGCTCACATCATCCCAATAAAAGGGCTCATCATTTATGCATAGTCTGTCGTTTCTTTCTGATATCCAGAAGTCTGGCTGAGAAATCTTCGCTAATCAAGTAATTCGCTCCTGTTAATTTTGAACATTTTTTTAGAACAGTGGCATTTTTGCGAAAGCCAGCCAATTTCCGTATTATCGGTCAGTTTGTTCGGTCGAGGCTTCCCTAGTCTGTGGATTCTTTCGATGGAAACAGGGGAACATTTAAGAATACCTGTAATGAAGGTCGCATTAATTAGCTTATGAAGTCTAGCCCTATTTTCTTTTTCACTTTCCGGGACGCCGAATACGAGCAGATTTGGCCTTCGTGAACTATTTTCGAGGTCATCAATCTTCCGTTCTAATGTACGCACAGAGTTTGCAGGTAAGCTACTTGGTCTACACAAGAAGATCTCTCTGTGCCAAGAAAAGCAAGGCTTTCAAGCTTAGTTTCGATAGACTTTAGTCGCTGTTTCTCAACCTTTTTCAAGTCACGAGCAATTTGCTCAAGTTGTATCGAAAGAGAGTCCAAGTCGGGGCCGGGATTTGTCTCTATGTAGCCTCCAAGCAACAGCCGTTTTGCAGTGCAGGAAGCTAAGTCACAATCTAACGAACAAAGCAACCAAGTGCACGGAAGCACGATCAGACACACATTATTTGATGGAATGCATTTGCCATAACACCTTCTCACCTGCATGACAAACATGAACGGATTATGCATCCACGTTCCAGCAATGCTGGCGTCCGCATGAGCTAAGCGATGCTCGCTGCCAGGTTGTGCAGTCCGCCAAGACCACTCCGCCACCAGGGTAGCGCTGGGGTGAGCGTTACTTGGCTTCGTGGGATTGACCTTGTAAGTTTGTTGCCTATCCAAAATCCCTGCATCGCGTTTATGCGGTTGCGGAAACCAAGACAGACGGACTAATGTTGGCGGTTGTATAGTAACGTCGCACCCCACAAGACTATACGCAATTACGAAGTCTGCTTCGGGGCACTGTGTGAGTCAGAGAAAATGCGGGGATTGCTTCTACACCGCAGTGTTTATTTTAACTATCTGACACAACGTGATCTACCGGTGGATGCCGAACATAGGTGATCTTTTACTGTTGTCCTGAGTGACAGCAGTTCAGCGGCTATAGGTTATAAGTGTCAATAAGACCTTCGTTGCACCGCTAGGTTGCACAGTGTGCACTTCTGTTCCCAACAATTTTTGCCCTTTTTCGTATCATGCAGTATGAAATATGCAACAAGTTTTTCGTGTTTGAGCATTATCTTTTGCTTCTGGAGGCGCACCACAATACCTTCAATTTTCGTTAGAACTTGTGCGCATTGTGTCAATAAACATATAATTATTAAATAGTGTTGTATGCTTATAATTTGTCATAGCGGAATAATTGATGGTATGCGTCAGCGTGCCCTCAAATTTCGTGACTTTCCAGCGCTTTAAAAGTTTGGGTTGAGCGTGCGATACATGCAGATGAAGAGAGGGGCAGTTGAACAGAAAAAAATTGGATGCTTAACTGCTCTTTCGTTGCGAATGTCGCCAAAAGACGATAGTCTTTATCGACTTTTGTTAAGTAAATGCCTTCCTTCGCTTTCCCGCTCACCTCTCATGTTGTTTCTCTTGCGTCGCGCTCCTCCCAAGGTAAAAACGCCAAAGGTTTACTTAAATCATTTTAAATTTACCGCGTTCCACTGCTCCAGGCCGGGTGCCTCGATGCCAGCGCTGCCGTACGGCGGAGACAGGCGTGAATCGAGGCGCCCCACTTCAACGTTGATAGAACCACGTTGATAGAACTCCACATGTGTTCTAAGCAGAACGTGGAACTTACCTAGTGTAACCTTTCGTAACTGTTACCGGTTGATTTCTTAAAATGGCGCCAGAAGCTGTAGTGGCGCGGGCGACAGCAGGCGGCGGCGGAGTGAATTTTTTTTCTGCAGTTGATGAAGTATTTATTTCGCAAAAATGAACCATGTATGATTTTTTATAAAGGAACACTGCAAATATCACTTCTGTATTATTTTTGTTTTTATATTTGCGTAATGTCTTGTTCTTCTTTAACAATGTTAACAAGTATGAACATTACACAGGACTTAGACGGGTTTTGATTTGATTGATTGTGGGTGTTTAACGCGCCGACGCAACGCAGGCGATGAGGCGCGCCGTAGTGGAGGGCTCCGGATTAATTTTGACCACCTGGGGATCTTTAACGTGCGCCGAAATCTCGTACACACGGGCATTTTTGCTTTTCGCTTCCATCAGAAAAGCGGCCGCGGCGGCCGGGAATCGAACCCGCGACCTCGTGCTCAGCAGCGCAACGCCTTAGCCACTGAGCCACCGCGGCGGGTACAGACGGGTAGATTTAGCTGTGACTACACAAGACTATTTAGCAGGCCTTGTTTTACTTCGGCCGGGTGGCTGAATCGAGTCACCGACAGACAGACAGACCGTGCGACATGCAGACCCGGATGCACGACCGGCAAGGGAATATTTTATTGAATTTTGAAAGCGTTGCTTATATCAGAGATGTAATGAAAATGCAAGACGAGCAACCTGACTGGGCTAACATATTGAATGAACTAGTTAACCTGAAACGTTTTTAGCATGCGCCACCCGTAGCCGCGGGAGGGGTTTTATCATTTTGTTGTGTTAATGCATGTGTCATATTTTGAAGGGTTTTTTTTTACCTTTATGTTGTGTTGAAGCATGTGTGATTGTTTTGTTTTTTGTTAACTGTGCCAAGCCGGTAATAAAGAAAAAAAAGAAAAAAAAGACAAACAGACATAGAGACAGGCCAAAATTTCTGGGTTCAAGTAGCCCAAGAAAGGCTATCTTCTTTAAAATAGGGGTAGTGGTATCACTGGTAATATAAGAGTCACTACTCTGTGAAATGAACACTTTCCACGACGTCCACTTGCGCATGCGATTGCACGTGACCTTTTGGTGGCTCGCATTTATGGCAGATACTGCTTCTGACGGGTACCGTAGGGACATCGGTCCCAAAGCCAAATAGATACTTTTTGCATTCGGTGTCCGCTGCTAAAGCGCTCCGTCATTGTATGGCCAATCCCCGGCATAAGAAAACGTTCTAAACTTCGTCAACAGAGCACTGAAAGAGCGACGCCTGAGCATGACGTTAACAAAGCAGAGCGTGGTGTGTACGAAAAGGAAGCCTTTTGGCTATTTTAAACTTCAGCGCCTTTAGGCTTTACAATTATTTTTCACTGAAAACTAAAAAAAGTATCGAGAGCGGATCAGGGCAACCATGCTGCTTGCACGTGCGATTGTCACGGCCATCGCAACATGTAGTGTTTCTTCCTTTCGAACAGGCTTCCACAACCACTTATCTCTAACTTCGATGCAATTGCGGCCTACTCGGCACGTGAAAACTCTCTTTGTGAGTATTTGTTTCTTTTTCATTATTAACTGTGTTGTAGTGCGAGTGAAAATCGCCTAATCACTATTGAAATGCTCCAGATGTCCCAATGAGCGTCTTCGGACAAAGCTTGCAGGCGAAGGAAGAAAAAGCAAAGTAAGTATAACAAAATTTGCTAAAACTAGCAATTCCGTGCACCTTCTAGAGATGTGTGGTGAACATATCGGCACACTAAAGACGCGTATATTGTAGACTGCCTCCTTCAAATGCTACGCCGCCTGGCGTAAGCTGTGGCACCGCGTTTGCAGAAGGAACGAATTTTGCTTTAAAGATTTTAGCATGACTTCGAGCACTACAAAACTTTGTAAAAATAAATTGATTACTTTGAAAACCAGAGGTGGCAAGCATGGTGACACGGCGTCAATGTTGGAGTACCGGGGTGCCTTCGGTGGCTTTTAGGGAGTGGATAAATGCGAATGTTTAACGCGGTCTTGTGTAAATAAAAAGAATGAATTGAATAGCCATATGTAGACAAATCGGTAATATATCTATGGTTATCGCTTAGACCTTTCATTAGATTTTTGTCTCAGGTCGGACAGAATATCAAATTTGGATTGCGGTTTACTTCATGAGAATTGAGAACACCACCAGTTGAGGCATACGTCACTGCACACTGCAGTGTCGGGCAGCTTAGAATTCATTGCGGAGACTTCAGAATATGTGAATGAAAAAGAGAGAAATATATGATTGAAACAAAATATAAAACAGTTCTTGAGGCTGGGTCGCGAAAAGACCACAAAGGTCAGTCACTCACCGGATCAAGTTAGCCTCCAAGGGCCAAGACTCGGGATTTTTTTTTTCTGATTATATGAGGCCATGCTCACTGGTTAATCTGTCATTTCGGGTGTTAAGAAGGCTTAAGGCTTTCGTATTTATTGCTCCCGTGTCGCCTAGTCTAGCGAATTTGTAATGTTTATTATTTGATGCTGCATATCTTGTGTGCCCCCAGTAAGACCAAAAGGGAAAAAAAAAAACCGTAGGCCATCTCCAATAACGTGAAATCTGGGGAGGGGCGAAGTACGCAGTCTATTCTTGGCGCCTTGGCGTATTCTTCCGTCATTTGAAGGTATAAGCCTGGCAACACTTATGACTCCTTTCCTCGTACTCGTACACCGCGTTCCGTCTTTTTCTCCGCTTTCGTTTTTTTCGCCTTTTGACGCAAATTATTAGAGCGGCTTGTTCTTTTCCACTCACGTGGCTTCAGATTCAGGAGTTACGCGGTAGGCAATTTTAAAAAATATTTAAGTTTTCGAGACATAAATTTTTGCAAGTGGTACATTAGCCCCTCACAGCTCCTGATTCATCGCCATTTCCCCAAGACTGGTATGTGCCGCGAATAAGGGAACAACGACAAGGACTATGTGCCATCCCATTAAACACAACAACAACAACACAACACACAAACACATCATCATCATCATCATCATCATCGTCATCATCATCATATTCTTTCTTCGTTCCACAGCTGGTAACGTGCGGATAGAGCACAGTGGTATCCCATTCGAGGGCACTTGCGGATACCCGGATGCACACACAGTCGGACGACATACGCGCTTTTTAAACCGAAGCTTTCTATGCCTTACGTGTGCCGTCTTTATGCCGAAACGCGCTACAGGAAAGCCAGATAACACAACGGGATTTCACAGAGGCAAATCAAGAGCCTGAACAAAAAAGCGCTTTCCGTAGTCCAAAACCCGAACCTAGTTCCCTCGCGTTGTGAAGCCGACGTATATCCCATTCCGCCATTCAGATATGGTCGAAGAGGCCTGGATGTTGGACACTTTTGGACTAAGGTTGCATGGGGAAAAGCTTCGGGTTCTAACCGTATTCCCCTTAAGAAAGGGGCTTTTCTTTTTCTTAACTAAGTCTTCTAACACCGGGAATATTCGTCATTGGACAACAGCAACGACGGTTTTTCGAAAATGGGATCATTGAGTATGTTGCCAAAAAGCAAATAAAAAAGACCACATTCCAAAAGTTGCTATACAGTTGCGCATAAGTGAGCAAGGAAAAAGTACTTGGACGTTTACAAGGAAACAAATACTGCTTTGTGGACACCATGATACAATAACAGGTGAAATTGAACCTATTTCCGGTTTTGATGTGTTTATTTTAATGACAATTACCTTGCCGACTAACTTAGTTTGGGTTCGCTGTCAAAGCGGCCAACGTTAATATTATCTTCAAAGATTTCTGAGCGATTTTAGAGGTGAAACCATTGGGTCGATTCGTATTTGAGGAAGCTTTGTTGATAAACTTGAATTGATTGTTGACCTAATTGTTGAAGAACTACTTTTTCCCTTTCTCTACAGGATTTTCTATGCCGTAAAAGCTCTACCTTACGCTGTCCGGGAAATGGTGAAGGTGTTTTTTGCGAGCAGTGAGTGAATCTTCTTTGTATTTTAGCATTACATACAGTTTTGAGAATTTCAAAACTTTTGTCGCGGTCCCCCCGTACACATATCCTTTTTGGGAACCCGAAACCCGCGGAGTGAATACAAATGTAATCATGCGACCTTGTTCATTTGTTTCATTTATCCGGTAGTTTTCACGCATGCTTTTAGGTCATGGTATTTTCGCCCTGTGGCATTGCTTTTGGGTATAGCTTATTGTATTTGTATTTACGTAGAGACAAGACAAAAAACGCCAACAATGGTTTTTCCCCAGAACGTGCTTTGGGTATGCTCGTAGAGCGGTAGTATCGTGAAGCAAGTACCTGCAAGTGTATTCAATTAGCGTTTTGTCCGTGCTAGCTTTGCCCATACGAAAGTTCATTATGCAAAACTTTAGTCAAATTAAACATGGCCAATTCCCGGCGATAATTTTTTTTTTGCTTTTGCAAAACGTTTTCCAACCTTCGCTTTTATTAAGCAGGAACAATTCATACGACTTTGTTTGCTGTATTTCGTTACAGGTTCAAAATCTAACAACACAGTGTTTTGGAGCAACTCTACGAAACAGAAGTACGCCAGCGTGAAAGAATGTGCTTTCAAATTCTACAATTTGCCTCTAGAATACAAGGTAAGGAGCAGCGGCTGCTCATATATTTGACACTGAAAACTGGTTTCTTTGGCGTTGAACTCTTGCTCGGGTGTTCACGAATCTCCACGTTGGGAAATGTTGTGCAACGCTTAGAGGGCCGCCAAGGGGTATGCTACCCAAGATATTTTTCTACATACACCTCTGAAACAAGATGTAACAATGCCAGGTATATGGTTTGATGTACTGACGCGTAAGAATGGTTACAATTTGGCTCAGGTATTGGGGGAATATTCATGCGAATTCCTAAAGCAAAATGACGGGTCCAAGTGACAAATTAATATGTTTGTCAGGTGGCTACAGCTTTGTAAGTAGTGTAAAGATGTCTAATTTATACTGTAACGGATTCAGCGCAATATCGTAAAATTAGACGAAATGAAGCGAACCCAGGATTTTGAAAACCCATTCTCAACGTACCCGATTGATGTGGGGATGTAACGAAGAAGGATGCCCAAGGAAATCAGTTTAATGGCCTTGTGGATAAAAGGCTCCTAAAATGCTGTAGCTCATTATTTTGGAACAGGGCGAACAACACAATTACCATTCACTCCAACTACTAAGGTTGGGATAAAACACTGATTAAATCAAGAAATGGCCGCGGCCGACTTGCGCTTTCTAAATTCCTACGGCTGGGATGTCTTGCTTGCAACATAACGGATGGTATAAAGTTTATAAACCCCACAAGTATGCGCGGAAATATAGGCATGAAGTTCGTGATATTTCACCCAAAGCGATATTCGTGATATTTCACCCAACAAGCAACAGATGATGATTATGACGCTTATAGTCCACCTCATCTCGTCAAGACAATAAACGCTTGGTTGCAAGAGAGCACTAGATGCCAATTGCTGTATAAGGATGTAGCTGTTTTGATCTTGTTGCTGCGCTCTTTTGTCAGTGAAATGCCCAAATCATTGTTAAGCAGTTATCTCAATGCAACTTTCTAGTATAGTTTAGTGTGCCCGTAATTCAGTGAAAGGCGCTGTATGTTGAATTATTTATTTGGATATCGAATCGCTTCCCTCCCCGGATCAATGTGATCCGATAAAATATGCGTTCGCTACACGCTCCTAAAAAGCTGAAGCTCATTATTTTGGAACAGGGCTAACAACACAATTACCATTCGTTTTTAGCAATGTGACTGAAATGGCAATGCCGCAACATTACGTCGAGGTGGCCTTCTTAGACCGGTCAAAGGAAGGTGACACAGCAAAGAGACGTCGTTCGGGCTCGCAAAGTTCTTTGGTGAAAAGTTATTTTAAAGCTGGAGACCTGCTCGCGGTTGTCCAGGTCCTCTGCCAGGCGCATAGCTGCGTCTTTTGCTAAGGTAAACAATGTGGCAAGCCTTTTAAGACAGTGTTGAGGATAGGTGACAGTTTCAAGAGCACCCAAAAGATTTCGAGCGTGAGCAGAGTGTTTTGTGATGTAGTAGCTTTAATTACTGGTCCTGGCGCCTAGACATACACATTCATAGTTTAGTACAGGAAAAACTCAGGGTACAACTCGGCGTAGTGCTCGTTGTTATAAAATCACATAAGCTAAAAGACGTATATACTTAAACATCGCGCCCGCTTCCCACTTTGTGGGTAGCTATATTCGAATGGGTAAGAGTTCTATGGCAATTAACGACGTTTTGCAGAGTAGCTGCCTCTCAGAAGAATGGCAGCTGCACCTTGCAGAAAGGTTTAAATACAACTTTGATAAATCCTTGTTTAGGCAGAGACTGAAAGAGTGTACCAAAGCATGTGGGCGCCGACGCCAAAATTAAAGAAAAGCTGAGGACGGGGTTTCGGGTCAGGTGCTAATAAATATACAGAATAAGCGCGAAGTAAAGGCGGTACATGTTGATAAACTGTGCGGGGAATCAAATAAACTATGTCTAAACTTGTGGGAAGTTTCTGCATGAGAGACCGCTGTCCTTTAAGCAAACATAAAAGGTACAGGATTGGTTGCCTACTTGTGTACGCGTGCAGTTTCCCTCCTTAAACAGTGTTACTCGGTGGGAGACCGCAGTACTAGGAACGGTGTTCAACGCTTTTATTCTTCCACAGGTGTCACATGAATTGGTGTAACTCCTAAGCAGGAAAACCACGTACAGGAACTCTGGTACCAAGGGTTAAGCGTGAGAATAATTTCAGTTTGCCTCTTGCATCTTCGTTGCCAAATACACGTTAGGAACACGCTATTCAGACGAAACTTCGCGTGTAATATGTATGTATGCTCGGCAATAGTCTGGATGGGATTTTTACACCACATGCCATGCAGCCTTTTATCGCCAGTATCAATCTTTTACTCGTACCGTATTTAATACTGCAGTGTGCAGTGCAATCTAGGGCAAGTGAGAACACGGCTTCGGGGTATTCCGGTGGCATCTGCAGGTGGCTGCTGGGTTTTAGACAGGTGCACATTGCGCGAGCACGGATGGGCACGGGCAATGCCCAGAAATTGTCCTTTAACATGAGCCCGTTGAATTTCTAGACACCACACCGCTGTGATACGGGAGATAAGCTAGTCATTTAGCGCACCGCGTTAATTTGGTAGGCAAGTGATTGATTGGGGATTCAAGGTGCCGATGCTACACGTGGGCTATGAGGCACGCCATAGTTGAGGATATAATTTGACCGCATGGGGATCTTTAACATGCACAGAAATGTCGATACACGAGCATTTTCGCTCTTCGGCTCCATCAGAACAGCCAGCGCGGCTGGGATCAAACCCGCGTTCTTTGGCTCAGCAGCAGAACGCCTGACCCACTGAGTCACCGTGGCGGGTGCGCAGGAAGTTTCACAATCGAATGAATGGTTCGATGGGAAGTGCTGTATGCCAATCTTGAATCATGCATTTCATTTGCTAGACGAGAGATTCGGGAACGCTATTGCAGGCCCTTTTTTGCGATTACGCAACTGCCTGCGGTGACCATGCGCCTCGTCAAACAGCGAGCTCATCTCTCGTGACACCGCTTACAGCGGGCACGGCGAAGAAGAAGCGCCCATCGGTGTTGTGGCGCTGGACAATTATACAGGCCCCCTGCCAAACGACTGACCCAACCGTGTGCGAGATCGGGAGACGGGCAATCGCTTGGTATCTTCAACCCAGCAGTCACCACCAGATTTCGCCTGCATACTCTCTAAGCACCTTGCACCGGACAGGGGCCACCTTGAGCGCAGAACGTTTTATAATAAAGCTGACGCGCAATGCAATCGATATAGCAGTGGTGATTTTTCAACCAGTTAACTTCCTGCGGCATGCCCTGACAGCAGTGTACGGAGCTGACACTGAGACAAGGGGAAAAGAAACCAAGCCGTGACAAATGCGTGGGCTCCTCCCCGCTTTTTTAGTGGTCGGCTGCAATATGAATGGCTAACGCCTTGTAATCTGCGCCACTTAAAGTGTATGTCAGTAGAGGCTTTTGATATCATAGCAATGCCGCCTTCGTGTGGACGCCCATGGCTTCACTCGCGATTACCATGGTTGTTGGTATCTCAGGCAGGGGGCTGACCCTCACGTGAATGGAATATTGTGAACAGAGCCCGTGATGAGCATGGCGCTTTTCACAACAGAAATCACGCCCCGAACCGCCATGATATAAAAACTGGCGCTACTGCTTACAATGCAAGCATGAGCGCAACTTGCCTATAAGTGCGTGCTCCCTTGCCCTGGAAAACTGTCACCTATTCTCTGCGTGTACAAATGCTTTGTGCGTATCAGACTGAGGTCACTAATTATCCTGGGCCGGATTTCGCTACACGCGGCAACAACTATATTCCAAAAATTATCCCGCCTAACCGAAAATATTTTTCTGACCCATACATACGCGTTATTTTTTGGCATATATTTTATGCTTCGGTGTTTTTCACTTTTTTCGCAATTTGCGACTTCATTTAGTCTACTGGTTTGATTTCTAAAAGCTTCTCTGCCCCCCCCCCTTTCCCCGAAAAGTAAGTCCTGCTGAAATGCATTGAATTTTATCTTATTGTGGCAGCAATTTGGAGCTATTACCTGTGGTGCTCTAGCATACATTTCAATGCAGTTACGTTCTACCCGCATAAACTGAGTTTTCAGGAAACTAGCAGATCATAACGTTTTTGCACACACACAAGGTCAAGTCTGTCTTATCCCGCATGAAGAGAACAATAATATGCAACCCACCTTGATTACAGGAGATGGAGAAGACCATGAAGAGGGCGCTGGAGTCTCTGCTCGCCGAATCCGCCATGCTCCACCCACTGTTAGATGTAAGAAGTGCTCTTTAAAGGAGGAAGCACACTCACGAACTTGTAGTCATCGTTTCCTTGTCTTGAAATTCGTGTAAATGAGGTGGTTATTCGAGCGTTGTTGTTCCAGCGCCATATCTTTCCTAATTTGAATGCCTGTGATCTACAGTTTTTCTTTGTTTTGCAAAACTAAAAAAAAAAACCGCATTTTTACTATACCAGTTGTTTCAAAAATTGCCTTCTAGTTTCTAAGTGGCTACAACAATAAAGAAAATTTTATGCGGCAGTTATTAGTCAGTACGGCTGTGTGCAGCAGCTTCAAAGTAACAAGTTCTTTACTGAAGTTTACCGTATACAAATATTATGAAGAATACGCGGGTCTTTTTCCACAGAAAAGAGCTCTGTGATGAAATCCTACTTTTTTAAATTTTATGCTGCTTTGAAAGTGCCGAATCTGGGCCACAACTCGTTCGCTGAAGTGAGAAGACCCGGGTGTGATGCAGATGCCGGGGAACAGGCACTCTATTGTGGTTGAAATGATAGCAAAAGGGACAATATTGAAATGAACTGCAGTCCTAATTCCATTTGTAGAGGAAGCGTCGCTATTCTGTTTAAAAGCAGAGCTTTTTATATGGCGATGTGACTTCGGTGCATCAGTGAGCACAAGCTTCATACCACTTCATTTACGGTCCGCTTGCGAAATGTGTTGCACGGCTACAGGTCATTGCTGCCAGATTGGTAGGCCGTTTTTAAATTTCAGGAGAAAGCATGTGATGGCTGCGGTAATTAATTACGGGCACGGATCTCCCATTGTCTTCGCGAGCATTCCTGATCCGTAGAAAACCTGGCACAGCAACGTAAATTTTTACACAACCACATACGCAAAAAGGCGATGACACTATGCCCGTTCACATACGCAGCAATATCGGAAATTGTAGATATGCGAGCTTTAGAGAAAGGTACATCTCTAAGTGTGCCGTATCTGCGCTATACATTAAAGCAAATTTTATGTTATTGCTAAAAAATATCGTTCTCCGTAATATTGCGGAGCAGCCATTTTTGCATGTGCCGAAATAAACTATACAAAGTTCTGCATTGAGTTACGACGCCAGAAAACATTTTTGGAAGGAAAAGCACATGCGAGAAGTGATGTCTGTAGGGTAGGCGTAGAGCGGTTGGATAAACAGTGCCTGCTTGAATCCTAAGTATACGTCTCAACGCATGAACAAAGAATGAATTCCCAGAATAGCCACTTTCGTATAAAAATTTTTTTTCTGCGCTGAAAATTGTCCACTTATACCCAGCCCTTGGGAGAAGAAGAAATTATGCATGACTGACAGCATCTATATAGCGGCTGAAGCGGATTACAACCTATGGAAACAGCTGTTGCCGACGCAACTATCATACAATGCTGAAGTTGTAGATGTCTCTGTTCCCGCTTGTGCACGTGTACCTTCAAAAACTCCACCTGTTGAAATAGTGATTCTTCCTATGAAACGTAATTTCCATATACGAACATTTGTAAAGGTACAGAAAAACCCTGGGGTATTCACAGACGCTAGCTTCATATAGAAACCCACGGTTAAGGTATACGTTGAATCATATGAGTGCAATTAAACTAGAAAGTTGAGTTTTTATCCAGGGATTGTCCAGAGACATTACAGCGTTTGAAGATCACCCCCAATTACACCAACGGTTCCACGCATAAACTCGGTGTATATATAATTGCATCTTACAAATGATATGATACGTTCACGGTCGTGAAATTCTGAATCGGTAAATTATCACTATGTAGCATGATAGCTTGAGTATACAAACGGAGGTTACAAAGTCAAGGAGTTGATCGGCAACTCTTAAAAATGAGAGCATAAATAAGTTATAATATTAGCAAACAATGTGGAAAGAGAATACAAAAAGTGAATTGGCAAGCTGGTAAATAATTGCAGTAAATTGGTAACACAACTAATGAAAGAATTTCGTACTATGTACAACATTAAAGAATCACGGACAATATTAAAGAATCACGAAAACCAGGTACGTAAATAAGTTTACTTGCATGAATACTTGCATGAATATTTGCAGACGCCGACCAATTTGCAGTCGCTGATGCCGACGCTGAAGTCGCCGAGATAACGTCTGGAAAATGTGGCTGTGTGAAAGAATAAGTTCACGCAAAGAAACCCAGTGGTTTCAAAACTCGACAGTCGGTTTCTGTTTCCGGGCAAACACGGTCAGCTTGCACGGTCCCGATAGCAACTTTCTCGCCGTAAACAGCAAAAAGCACCTTGAGGGCTCAGAATTAGGTCGTCGGACAGTCATTCGTTCTTCATTGTCACAGCTTGAGGCATCATCTTGCAGCACCTAGATAACTATTTCTTCGTCGGTAAGCTTAGCACAAAGCCCGACCTTGCTGTCCATTGTAACTCCAATTGAAATGCCGCCTGCAGTACGCAAATGCTCAATGTGGTCAGCAGAAGAAGGTTGATAGGTTCAGTAGTGTTGCCATCTTGAGATGATGACAGCATTTTATGCGCGATCGTGAAACCCGCGCGGCGGAAGCCATTCCGGATTGTATTTTCTGTCACCGCCTATTATGCACCTGAATGCATTCCGAGTGCAGACAATTCAACATTACAGCTTTTGCTACTTCACGCATATGGCGGTGCACCAAGAGATGCTGGCTATCGAGGCTGTATGCGAGATCCCCTGCCGATACGCATGAAACATGGGCTCTAGGCCGCCGATAAACATTGCCCCGAAGTTAGTTTCAGGTTCGGAGCACCTTAGGACCGCATAATGTCCGTCCGCGTGCGTGCACATAGCATTAAACATCGCAAAAAATCGCACAGGCACCGGCAGGACTAGAGCCTTTGCCTGGTAGACCAGACAGAGTTAGTGTCAGTCTTCTAACCCATTGGGCTACGACCATGAGTTAGTCAGTCAAACGGCTTACTCTCTCGTCTGTAATGGTGCGGAGTACGTTAGGACCTCCCAATGTCCGTCCTCGTCCACCCGTGCGCACACCACTATAAAGCAAAAATCAAGCGAAATTCCATTTGAGCCGTCAGTTGTAGTTTTATTGTGCAACTGACGGCTCAAATAGAATGACTGTCGGGGTGCAAATGAGATGTCACTCAGGGCGCAACTTGCCATTTCGAGTCCCCGTACTCCGCAAACTCGCCATCATCCACGCAGTGTAGATGCTGCCATTGTTTAGTTATGTTTTAGTTGCGATCGAACGAAAAACTACCGAAAAATGGATGAGATGAATTTCAAACCTCCGAAATCTTGGTCGATCTTATACATTGACTCCATGGAGCGCCCGATGGTGCCATGACAGAGTGCTGTTGTTGGGGCCTGTCGAGAGAATAGGGCGTTGTAAAAATTGGTCGTCGACTGTATTAGTTGTATTATCAAAAAGGGAATATATGATGTTTGCAACGTGTACATATATGAGGGCATCGCGACAAGTGAAACCAACATTGGAAAATCTAAATACACGACAGGAGATATAATACGAAGTTTTAAGTGACGCATTCTATTTACCACTGTTCAATATTTGGGTAGGAAGTTAAGAAAAGTCTCCGATGAAAAATTAACTGCTTGTTTGCTGTAAGTACTGCGGACCTCAGGTAATGCTATATTTCTATTACTCTAAACCCAATATTTTATATGCTGACAAGAAAAGTATCGGAAAGAAGCGACGAATGAGGGCGGTAATATTAGTATGCCATTTCGTTATAATTACTCATGTTATAGTTGACCGATTTTCAGCGTGAACAATATTTTTTACAGCACTTCGCATATGTATGAAATGAACTAGGTGTGTAAATATAATAGATTTATTTTTTGCGGTTAGAATCAACGTTAGATCAGTCGCCCCTGGAAGTACCAGAGTATGTGAGGTGAGGGGGAAATATGAATAGGACAGTGCGGGGAATGGCCCGAGAGAAACATAATGGCATTTTTGCGTTAGCACTTGTAAACTACACACTATTTTATACAAGCAATCAGTAATGTTCTGTGCAGGAAATAATTTCTTTCAGGCTGTACTTTTGGTCAGAGAAAACAATAAAATAATTGCTAAATGAACAATTTTTACTAGTGGAGTAAACACAAGAACTGTCAGTAAGCCAGAACTCGCGTCCTTAATTAATCACACAGCGTTGAAAGCACGTCTTTTGAATAATTGTTATGAATAAAATGCCAGAACTGCCAAAGCATAATTCCTTTTACTCCAAACTGGTAGCTACCATTTAAGCGCTCGCATGCAAACTAAGCATGCCTTTTGGTGCAATGCTAGCGCATATTATGGGATCACTGCCCTGTAAGAATTTGTCATTTGCATGTTGTCATCCCACGTAGCAGAATTTTGTTTTTGCTAACTCTCAACTATGCATGCGTTCCAATGCAACGTAAAGCAGATATATGTGGCGCTGCCTCACGTTTTCAACCTCATCGAGGCACGGTATGATCAGCGTACAAAATCAGCCAGGTGCATCCGAGCATTGAGCGATACGTACAGGGGTCTCTTGAGAAACCCGTATGGAAAGGAGCTACATATAAGGACTTTATGCTTCGAAAGTGGGAATATTTTTGCCGTACGGGACAGAAATATGGCAGCTACACGTGAGGTTGGAATCTGGCGGGACACATGAAACGTTCAGACATCGCTTGGGTAAACCGGATGCTGATCTGCGTAATGGGAAAGTGACACCAGGAGCTCGTTGGTGGCAAATGACAATTGCAAACTTTGTTTTGTGGGAGTCGTTTTTAACGTTATTGTAAAAGCACGTAACGATGCTTTTTAAGTCAGCAATCAGTTTGGAAAGTAGTGTTAGCGTATAAATTGTAGTGTAATGAACACAGACACTTGGCTGTTGGTCCAAGGCTAGAGCCCTCTCTTGCTCCCTTATTCGTAAGTAGTGGTTTTGACTGGACTTCAGAAATAAGGGTTATCCGAGTCCTGTCACCTGAAAAACTGAATTTTTGCAAAGACAGGAGAGCATGTCTAAGCATCCTTCAGTAAAAATAAAAAATAAATATCGAGACTGATTGAGTCAAATGCATTCAATGAATCAATGATTGGTCAATAAATGCAGGACGTGCATGACTACCGCTTTCAAGGAGCTTTGTGCAGTTAGTTTGATGATGATGATGATGATGATAATTACGTGCTTTGCTTGCAAAAAGCCAACGAGGGCAAAGAGCTCCAGTTTTGAGATAATCGCAAAGGCAGATGAGGGCTGGGACAATGCAAAACTTTGCCGGAGAGCAAATTGGCAGGTGGAGTGGTTAATAGATCTAGTGAAGAAACTGGTTCGTCGTGGAGTGATGATTTTTCTCTAATTTCACTAAATATGGGCAAAATGCACATTGGTCGGTTGTTTCATGTTGGAGATCGATAATTTTAATGGATTGGAATTATTTAAAAAATTTTGCCCACGTCCTTCAGTTGTGTACACCAACAAAAGTGCTCGTTTGGGGCGGCATTGGGTTATAGTATTTTTCTTCTATTCATTCTTTGAGTAGCGTGGTTCGGTTTCAACTTGGTCCGGCAGGAGCTGACACCGAAACACTTCAGCACACCAGCCGTTGGTGTGCATTTTTCTACTTGTAATCTGACCGAACATGACGACGAACTCGCATCACCTCGCAAGCTGCTCGTGAGCAGTTTTTTAATCAGCGGTGGCAGAAGTGAGTGGCAGCGACGCACGCTCTCCTTCCTGCCTAGCCGAGCAGGGCCATGCAAAGATATATTTGTGGACACCAGACACCGACGTCTGTCTCGTTCTTCTATACCACACTTTATGAAACTGCATCTGGCGATCTGACAGCGGATAGTGTTACAGGCCCGCCTGGAGGCCTGCTACCCCTCTACAGTCCGCCATTTCATCTGTGCTAAGTGGAGGAAGACAACGGTGAGGCGGCAACCCCGCTGGCTTACAACCAACGTAGCGCGGTTCACTGACGCACCGGCTACCGCTTTTATTATCTATCTGCACTAAATAAACTGTTTATTAACCTAACAATTTAGTGGCGGAGTCCTGGTATCACCCTAATGGATATCCAAAATTTTCGCTTGAACCGACGTCTCCCTCCGCTGCACCCCCGATGAGCGAAGAGAATTGGCAGGTGAAACTAACACCTATGGTGAGTTGACACCACCAAAGAGAGCACCGACTTTACGTGGAAATGCCGATGGGGGAATTGAAGAGCCGCCCACTCACTGCGGGCGGGTAAGCCGATAAAACTGCTAGGATGCAGTGCTCTACTCACAAAGGTGTGCTTCTTGGTGCGACTGGTTTGAAACCATGAAAGCCTGCGTACAGCTTGAGTCTGTTTTTCTGAAGGAAAGCCAATTCGGTTCAGTCATTCTATCACAAAGAAGAAGCGAATAGACACACTCTGCTGGAGTGCCCCAGTCCCAGCAAGACATGTAACACCAAGAGAAGGCGTTGAAATTGTGTACGGTGTGTTCTCGCTGTCGCAAATTTTTAAAAGGCATTTTTGGCGTCTACAAAATGCTTCTATGTACGGGAAAATTGGAGCCTCATCAGTTGTCATGCGCCACTTTCGCAACTCTCAGCCGCTGAAGATCTACCACCGCATGCCCATGCTCCGTCTTTTGGGTATTATAAGGACTGTTGCCGGCACAGTTGTCAATCGCCCATAGGACGTGACGTATCATTGGACGCAATGTCCCTGAAGAATCGCCAAAAAGTGCATCTGCGCATGTTGAGCATGAAACACGCATTTGTGACCGTTACCTGCTAGAAATATCGCCAGGCCAACTACATTTACCACAGCAATGTTCAGCTTTGGGCACAAGCTCCGCCCTTTGCCATGAGAGGCCTCGCAGACTTACCATTCGAAATATCACGACAGGGAGCCGTGGCTTCGAATAGTTTTGTTTCCGTCACCATCATTCCGCTGGCACTTTATGTTTCTGCGACGTTTACGATGAGAACACGGACCGCGAGCAAGACGCCCCGACTTGTACTGCTGTGGTCACCCGGGGGACCTTCGCGCCTGTGCCGCGTAGCCGTCGGCCACCCAATTATGAGCAGCAGTAGCCAATGTGGAACCGCGCCGAACTGAAGATTCTCACTATCTTGGTTGTGGACTACGAGCCCTGTACACCAGCTTGCAGTCACCAGAACTACGTCATTCGGCAGCTTCTTATCGCAGGCTCACACCTGCAGCTGGACGTCTATGCTACGGCGCACGCTACCGGAAAAAGTACCCGGTGGGGCCGTTATAGGTGATGGTGTTAGACAACTTTCCTGCACCACGTCTCTAGCGAACCGTCTTCACCAGCACAACCTTCGCCTTTATTAAGAAAACAGCGCGGAAGCCCTAATGGACAGACTTCAGACCACGGGCCTAGTTAATACAGGCTAACCGATTCCGTCATAAGCTTTGATGTTGGGCCTAGTCGGCGTCGCAAGGTCATTTCTACCTGGGACTCAAAAGCAACCTCGCGGTAATGGCAGCGATTCCTCCTGTCTGTCCGCTTGGTATGTATTCAAGGGGGTGTCTCATTTACCCGCCACTAGTTTAGGAACAGAGTTTGCGGCTTTCCCAAGTTCTGTACGTGATTTTATTCTTGGCCGTAACTTTTGGAAGCATTAGCGGTGCCTTAGTTGACTGCCGAAACGGAGAAAGTTACCTAGATGGCGTTGCGCTACTCCCCCTGTCGAAGACTTAGTTTGCGACTGCCGTACGTTCTGCTTCTGCTCATTTAATGATGCAACCATGCTTCTAGGATCAACCTATTTTTTTAGTTCCTGGCTCACGGCTACCGTGGACGACTTTGAAGCAACCGTGGCGCCGAATGCGGCAAACTGCGCAAAAAGTAGTTATTTCTGTTAACTAAAACCAGTTTGCACAGTGGGCAGTCACCCATTTCAGCCCTACCACCGTTTACCCATGACGCCTAAAACTTGTACATTTCTTTTACGATGTTACGCTTCATTTTCTCTTTCCACAGAAGCGGTAAATTCGCGCCGTTCTCACCGCCACGTGGACACCTCTGAATTATAAAGCATCATATGCGAAACCCGTTCTCCAGGCAAGCGGCAAATGCTCATGGCATACATGGGCGCTTGCCTCTAGATGAATTCTCCGCCCCGAAACCGGTTGCTCTTCGGTTCCAGACAGTCGAACAACCATTGCATGCATTCGGGAGCACGGTGGCCAATACGACAGAAACCATACACTGTATGTCCGTCGAGCCCAGTGTATGATTTAACAAGTCAACAACGAGCTGGTGAATGGCAATATTCAACAATGGTAATTTACCTCTGATACAAGACAAAAAACTTGTCTTGGCTCTTGCGATAAGTACCGGCGCCTCAACGCCACTGGACGCCTATCCGATACCCCGTATAGACGAAACAATGGACTACCTTCTTTCGGCATCGTACCTCTCTGCTATATCTAAGATCCGGCTAGTGGCCAATTCCGATAAAGGGACATGACAGGAAGAAAACTGTGATTAAAACCCTCGATGAACCTTTTCAATTGAACCCAATTTTCTTCCAGTTGTGCAACTCTCGTTCCATTTTTAAGCCTTCTATAGTCACCGCCCTTGGGAGAACTAGGGGGGACATTTATTTGGCGAAGAGTAGGCAGGCGACATCTTTACAGTACAAGAGCTGAAAGATGCTTCAAAAATTCGCGTTCTGTGGAAGAATTTCACAGCTTTTCTGATCATTGCGTTCTAACACTTTCCACGCTTTTTTATCATTGTGTTCTTATTTCCGTCATTTTGTCCGTGGTGTTGAAACAACAATAAACCTTTTGCAGTAACTTCTGCAAAAGAATGTTTCATTGAGGTGGCGTTCAGAATCCGGCATAGGTTTTCACGAGTTCAGGTATCTTCTCGCATCGGCGCCAATTATTCACTGTTTAACCCTCAAGCACCTACAGAAATTCACACTGATACCAGCAAGATAAGAATCAATGAAGGCTCGCTGATCATTTTGATTGACAGTGAGCATGGCAATGCTCATGCACGTTGCACTCCCGACAGGTGCCAACGCAACTGCAGAGTAACTACAGTGGAACCCCGATCACACGACTTTCAAGGGACCGCGCGAAAGCGTCGTGTGACCGGGGGTCGTATGACCGGGGTTCGGGTAAATGCCGGCAGAGTAGATGGTCTTACGCGACCGGTGGATAAAGAACTTATTTAAACTACGATATTTAGCGTGTTCTCACGTCATTTGCGAACCTTTAGCTAAAATTTCATTTCAAAAAATGAAACGCCTATTTTATGCCCCTTCCCCTCCACGGTGTCCGAGATAGCCCGCCAGCCAAGCGCTGCGCGCAACACGACCCCCGCGCCGGACGGCGATATTTTTACCGCGCCAGCCCGTGCCTCACAACGCGTGCGCAAGATAAGGCCGACGGGTTCGAGCAAATTTATAGGGGAAAAGGGGAGTGAAATCTATGGTTGGACGGAATCCCGTCTGGTCGGGGTGGGTCATGGTACAATGGGGAATTGTGAACAAGGCTCCCGTGTGGGAGCCGAAACGTATTTTATTTTACGAAAGATATTTTTTGGTTGGTGCTTTTATTCCTAGTTGTGGGAGCCGAAACATATTTTATTTTACGAAATGTATTTTTTGGTCGGTGTTTTTATTCCCCGTTGGAAAAGGGGGGTGTGAAACTGGCAAGCACGAGCGGAACGAACGATAGTAGAAGACGGCAATAAAAAAAAGCGGCAAAGAAAGGAGCGGAGTGACAATGCCGCTTTCAAAGACACTGATAAGCAGAGGGCAGAGGGATGGGGAGAGAGATCGTGAAAGGAAGAAACCTGGATCGAGCTTGCGATGAAAGCAGGTGTTCTGTTATCGCTGTGGTGTTGCGTCGTGTGTGTTTTCGCGTTTGTCGGTGGCTCCATGGGATCTTCAAATTCAGTCGACCAGCCACCGGAACTTTGACTTCCCGTGGTTGGCGCGTTAGCGTGCTGCTGCCACGTGGGGCCGTCGAAGGTTAACTCCTGCTCGCGAATACCCGCCTGCTAGCTTGCATCTGTTAATCAAGTCGTCTGGCCAACCTGTCAACCCTTGAACATCAAGCAGCGTCCAACAGGAATTATGAATCAAGAAAGGTCGCGATGAGTCGGCAAAGGGGTGTAAAAGATGAGAAAAACGACGGTTTAATCGCGCCAGAGTCCTTCGTATGGAGCGGACCATGTGTACCCGAGCGTCATATGATCGGGGTTTTTAATGCATTGTTTCCATGGGGAGTTTGCCGAGACCGCGGTGATCCGTCGTAAGAAGCGGGTCGTCGTAAGTCCCGGGGGACGTATCACCGGGGTTCCACTGTAATTAAACGTGCCGTGGTTGTTTTCCCACACGAATTTTCATTCATTCTGTGCGTTCATGCTTTTACCATCGTAACCAACCACTATTCACTTTGCTGTCTAGTCCGCCTTCGATCTCCTTGGGAGCGACTAGCTCGCGGGGCCTTTCGTCTACAGAAATATGATGCCAATGTTTTGTACAAAAGAGGCCGCAAGTATTCGGATGCCGACTTTCCTCCGACGGTCAGACGAATTAATAGCATGTGGCTCGGAAAACTTCGACGAGTATCCCAACTTGGTGGCGACATTTTCCCCTGAACCTGTGATTTTGAGAACCTACCAACGTTGCAAGTTCCTTTTCCCCTTTGCAGATGAATCAGGACCTTCCAGCCGTTTCTGCGATCACAGCTGCTTGCGTTAGCAAGAGAATTACTCGGTTGCATATTGTGTTCAACTAGTGGTCCTTTGGGGTCTGCGCAGCACACTAATCAGTTTTGTGCACGACGACTGGACATCTGGCCGTATGGAGCTAGCAAGCACCGTTTGCCTTGCCCAGCAACGTTTTTACTTGCTGAATATGTGCAAAGCAACTAAACTTTACGTAGCCACTTGCACCCAATGCCGAAGCGCAAGCTTTACATTACTGCTGCGACCGGACGACCTTAGGCGGTGAGCACTTTGGCTGGCGTTTGAAGAAGTTTCAACTCATTGGTCCCTTCCTATGCTTGAATAGTGAAATAGATGCATAATGATTTCCGTGGGCTACTGATCGTGCTACGATAAGGCGAGGTGTACTGTCTTCTTTGTCCTTTGGGGTATCTGGCTTCGTCATGGCACATGTCACGTGACCATCACTTACAGTGGACACCAACACGTCTCTGAAGGTACTGAAGAGCTTTAACGTGTTTGCGCCGAGTAATCCCGACTGTTAACCCCATATCACCCCAGATTCAGGGCCTCAGATCCCGAACTCAGTTTTCTCTGTACGCATGTCCCCATATACTGCACTTGTGCAATAGACTCAACAGCCCGGGAAAAATCTCACTAACCCTCTCTTTATCTGCAAAATACCTCTCACAACTATATATAAAACGAAATAGGTGGAAATGCTTTACAGAGCCTCGAGTAGCCTACCTACTCGACATATTCTTCAAAGTTAATCGAACCTGATCATTATGAGCGTATATGTATATCTTGTATACGTGAGAAATATTTCAATTAAAATACAAATTATAAGTTCTCATCAATGTTTCTCTAGTGCCCGGTAGGGTTCATACGTAGTAGTTAATTTTACCAGGCGATATGGATGCCTCGTTTTCAAATTTTGATGCACCGTTCTCGCTCAGGAGATGCCAGAAAATTACCTTCCGCCTGATCGACAAATCAGATTTGTGAATATTTAGCAGGCCTGTTCGTGCGGCAGCTCTTTCTGTCCGAAACTGAGACAGCACACGGGCTCTCTGATTCAAGTGGCACTTCTTATCAAAGCACCACAGGTGTGTGTAAAGCCTGTGTTTGAGTACAAATGAGATAAAGAAAAAAAGAAACGCTCAAAACGAATTTGCACCAGAACGTTTGTAAAATATCTGTGTTGACTCTAAAACAATTTTTCGTTCATTCTACTTCCGCAGATGTACCAAGTAGTCAGGGCGAAGGTTGACAAGATTGACCCTGGGTTCTGCGAGAGAGGCTTCGGCAAATACCGGGACATACAGCTTTTCTTTATGTTCTTTTACGAGGTGAGTACAAAATTTAAAACGCTTTGTGCGAAAACAGTTGTCTTAGAATGCTGGGCAGCCTTTTATGACCGCGGTTACATTTGCAATCAATAAGAACCGTTTGTTAGAAAATATAAAAGTGGAAACCGACATGCCTCCTTAGCCAATAAAGGAGGTATTACGTAGGTACAGTGCGAAATTAAGTAAGAAAACGACAGGACGAGCATTAACTTCCTGGTGACGTTTATTTCGGGGAACGTGCACCTTACACACCTAACGACGGAAAGTAAAAAAGGCAAAGACCAAAATATTTTTCTGTAATATTTTGTGGCGTTGTTTTTTAAAAGGTGGTTGTTTATATGGACACAATAAATAAAAAAACAATTTAAATAGGCATACAGAAAACTCCGCTTTCATGGTAGGTAACGAAAGGTGGAGAAGCAAATTCATATAGCCATCGTGGGCAATGTATTAGTTTTGTCGGAGTCATGGGAAGGAAATAAATTCGAAGTAAGCCTACATTTGCCTGCATTTAACAGGTTTCGTAGCGAAGCGCGTATTTCACAAAAATATGGCTGAAACTTTTTTTCTAGGTGAATCGTTTGATAAAGTCACCAGGGGCTTTGTTATGCACATAGACCATTGATGGTAGGCTTCTCTGCCATACACATGTGCATTCCGGGAAGACATTGTTTACTTGCACTATTTTATTTCCCATCAAAATAGGAATGCCCTAGGGTATTTTATTTACTACTTTCTGAAGACCCCGTGTATCATTAGGAAGCACTCCACATCAATACACTTTGTATCGGTTTTCCTGCTTTACAAGAGTGCATTGACGACAAGTTCATTTCAATGACCAACACAAGTTGGTCTTATATCGAAGTACGAAGGCCCCATGGCCTTAATAAACGCTTCTATAAACGCACCCAGCCCCTTGAAACTATGCTTACTGCCAAGAGCCATATACATTGTAGAAAAAAATATTTTGGCTTTGAAAGCCCTGGAGGCTTGAAATAATACTTCCATAACCCCAATGTATCACCGCTGAACGGAGTACGGAGTACCTTTTATATCGGCTTTATTACTGATTAAAATACTTTGCCGGGAAACATTTTCACGCAAACATTACAAATCTCTAATAAAAATATAAAGCCTATAGAATCTTTCAATCACATTTTCTTATCGGGCAAAGGTGTGACGCTAGAAACAGTAAAGACGGACGCGCGCGCCTCTTTTATGAGTCCACATTGAAAGGCTGAAGCATTTGATTTGAGAGTGGTGTGGAGAGAACTTCCGGTTAAGGCAAAAGGAGCCTTAAATTGGGCCTTAAGAGGTACATTAAAAATTTCGAAATCCTAACTAGTCATTGGAAGAAGAATGCTACGGATAAATACTTTCGATAACCATGAGAAACAAAAGATATAAGTCAGGCGCTAAAATTAAAAAAAAAAAAAATCCAGGGACACCTAAGCACTTGTTTTGAGTTCTGAGTGCAAAAGCACTAGTGTTTAATTTAACACCACAGCACTTCAGGTGGAAACATCACAGTGCGCACTTGGTGACTGCTGCGTCGGCAGGCAAGAGCTTAACTCCGCTGCGTGTATCATTTACCGCCAAGAAGCGTTAGCAGCTCCAAGGAAACAATGACAGTTGCGACGCGGAACCAGAGGAGCGGCTGCAGGGCGAAGCTCGGTGCATGAATACCGGATCAGATGGGGCCAGCGCCGCCGCCCTCAGCGCCTTTCGCAGGGTTCTTGGCAAGCATTGCCTAGCGAAGCACTCTCCACTAAAGGCCAGATCATAGAATAGACCATTGAATAAAAAAAACGGCGTCCTGTTTCAGTAACAGAAAGAGAGCTCGTTCAGAGGGCTTCCTTCCCAAGAGGCGGTCAATAGCTCGATATGTTCTACAGCGAGAGATAAACGCGGCAGCAGCGAGATGTGGTCGCCCCGTCCAGTATACCGTTGATGAACAGACAGGGAAAACAAGATGCGAAATTCGCCGTCACCGTCAACTCTGTCAGTACACGGCAACATGATCGACCGGTGGCCCAGTGCGTAGGAGACAGGTCGATGCCTTCAGAAAGCTGCAACGTAATTGCAAAGCAAGGCCTTTCCAGCGGTAAGATTTCAAAACCCTTCGACAACGCCAGTGAAACAAGACGTCTCGGCCGTTCAGGTGGACAATCATGCTTCTGCCTTTACAGAGGTAACAAGTGCTTAAGTGTCCTGGAATTTCTCTTTGAGTTTCATTTGCGAGGCACCAGGTATGCAACGTGTCGCCGCCAATGGGGTTACAAGTGCGCGCTTCCGCCCCACAAACGAAGAATAGCACAGTATCATGTTGATGAAGTCGGTACTGATGACTTTCCTCCCGCAGTCGCAGTGTTCGACTGCCGCACCCGCGCCGTCTGTGACGAAATATACCCTGCTCCAGTCTGGCATTCCTCTCAGAACTAGGTGAGCACGGGAAATTTAGAACCCTGTATAATTACCGTCGTCGCAATTGTGCAGAAACATTTTTGCCGCTCTATTTCATTAGGGTCCCAGTACGGATGCAACGTTGTCGGCTATGTCACTCGTATCTTTTCTTCGCTTTAATTTTTTTATTTAGGTCCTTAGGCTATTCGAACTATGTACTGAGAAGCTCAGAAAACCTCGTGGAGTCACTTCGTGATACTGGGGTGACACCCACATGATGTAGCAGTGATGTTTCGCACAGGAAGAACTAATATTTCTGCGCTCAAATGACGTTAGCAGATGTAACAGTTCCTCGAAACCCGTGTTTTGTGTGTCGTAGTAGTGAAGGCACTTGACTGTCGCATGCGTCCCCTCGTAGGATTGGCGTTACTGCCACAGTTGTTCGTCCGCTCACAAAGCCGTACTTTTTCCCCTAATGCGTTCAATATGGTACATTGCAAGTACACAACATGGGTATATTACTCAAAATTTTAAAATTGGCAAAATATCGCCGTCAGACTTACGAGTTCCCTTTTTTAAGGAAAGGGCTGCGATTACAAGCAGCCTGCGCTAGCGAAGAACAAGAATAACAGAATTCAGTATTTTCGAATACAAAAGCTTCCACTTTTTCCCAACTAATTTGGACACACTCTTTCACTCTCACAGGATCTAATTGGAAGGTTATGCTTCTTGTGGCATTAGTACGATATTTTTCTGGAAGGAATGTCTCCATTAGATAATATTACACAGGGGAAAATTATCTCCGTCTCGATAATTTGCGCTTCAAAGCGTCATTGCAATAAGAATCGGTGAATAGGCTACCAGGCTCTTAAATCCTCTATCCTTATCACTGCTCAATGCTTTAAAAAAAATAGTGGGCATAGATTTCGATATCACAGTTAACTGTATATGTTTGAACTGACAGTGAGCCTCTGGCAGGCGCTGTCATCGCGATTTGCCAATCCTCTTCAGCGGGTATGTAACATGTCCTAATACAGCATCCGGAACTCGGTGCTAAATTGTTAAATCTGCATTAAGGTAGATTTCACTGCAGCTTGATTGAAAAGCCATGTAGCATTGTTTCGAGGGAAAGCCGAGGTGCTTCCACATGCAAAGCCCACAGGAAGCCAAATGCTCACTTTTTATATGCTATGTATTGTGAGGCACAAGTGTAGTTTTATTGAGGTCGCTAGGGCGTCGCCAGGCATCACTGGATTCAATTTTTTTTCCCGCCACGGTTGTCCTCAAGGGACACTGAAGGGATTTGTAAGCAGTGTAATATTACTTGCGCAAATTGTAGTCTGTAGTCCCTAGTCGCTAATTAGACCACTCTTGGTGCGTTTACGCCACTTTATTTACTATGAAAATCAATTGAAAAGGGCTCTCTTCCTCTCTGCATCATCCTTGCCGATTTCCTATGACGTTTCGCATGACGCTCACGGGAGATGGCTTGGCTTAACTGCGTTACTGCGCAACTCACCGCCCCTCTGATAGAGACAGTGGGCCGGCGCCCGGCGGTTCTTCGCAATCAGTACGCTCAATTGAAACTGTGCCTCGACACGATTTTTTCCCGGAAAAGTATGCCTTTACTTTGCTAGTTTGTTGACTGCATCAAGCTTAGCGAAGTCTATGAAGTGAAAGCAGCTCCACACACGAGCACATGCGATGCTTCGCTGTCTGGTACGCTAGAAGAACATTTAAGGTCAATAAAATGCGGGAGCAGAGTCAGTGAAGTTAATATAGGTACTGAGGGATTGAAATCAACCGAAACGTGTATTGTAAAGCGTGAAACCAAGGTGCGGGAAGGACATTTTGCGCTGGGCGAACTAGCGCAGCGGTCAGCACCCCGACTACACATCTGCGATTGCTTTTCCGTCTAAGGAATGCTGTCGCTAGACATGAGATATTGTGGGAATTCTGGTGCGCTCACTTGACAAGCGTTATTCACGAAAATGATGCACCCCTTTGTCTAACGAATGCAAAGTTTCCTCGTGAGGGACTCATCTGTTCATTCAAAAACCTAAAGCAGGCTTCATCTGTGAGAAAGTATATTTGATGCAGAGTACCCTTTACAGGTGGAAGACGGCTTTCCCGCAGTGGGTTTTCAGGTGGACTACAGTCGCCGTCAGTGAGATATAGAAAGCTTCTCTTTAAGATTCGACCATGTAGAAATGGCGCATTGGATAAAGGTGGGATCCATAAAGCGAGGGACACAGCTTCAATTCCAACCACAGGGGTCGTTTTTTTTCTTTCACTTCACCCACGATCATCATCAAATTAAATTTAGCTTTCCTGCAGTGGATTTTGAGGTGGACGTAGACGCCGTCAGTGAGAAATAGAAAGCTTCGCCTTATGAGACATCTGAGCTGCATAATGGCAATGCTGCGACTAAGAAAATAAACAGGCTATACGATACATACTTTATGTCCGTTTCCGACAGCATTGTGCAATTCGATCACTCTCGGTGCGTTACGCCACTTTATTTACTATAAAAATCAATACAAAAGTGCTGTCCTCCTCGTAACATCATCCTTGCCCATTAGTATGAATCACAGGGCGCATTGTTTGGGAATTAGTAAGTTCGAATCCACGAGAGGCATTTCTGGAGTTGATTTTTCGTACTGAGGAAGTGTTTTCTATTCTAAATTCAGCATTGCGTGTTCCAACCTTCATTCCTCCACGAGCGAGTTGGGAGTACGCGTGCAGACTTACACTGACGTGCTGGCAAGTTCTCGTTGGCGTGGTGTTGACATAAGCAGCGATTGCTTGCGAACAGCTTTAAAGAGCGAAAAAGGGCTCCAGGCCATCACGAGAACGAGCGAGGGTGGAATAATTGTGTTGTGCAATCATATGCACAGTTCCGTAAAGCGGCAGGCACGCACGGTCCAAAAACTCAAAGTACTCCTTCGAGACCGCTCCCAATATCTGTTACGGTGTACTTTTGTAGCAGTTGATAAACACAGATCCTCTTAGAAGTTTCCCGGAGAGTAAGGGGAGTGGGAGTGAGAAATGAAATCGACGACGCACTGTAAAAACGTCCCTGTGCCATACCGTATAACCATTCGGCTGCTTTTTGTTACCGTTATAAAGGTTTAGAACCGATCGAAGTAACGGAATGGAACGCTACAACTGCCTGTGTACGCGCGCGCATGGCGTCAGGACAACACGACGAAGCTTGAAGTTGGAGCTAAGGAGCGGCCAATTAAGCAATGTAGATTATAATTAAATATAATTATAAACCTTCGTCGGTTCGGTACCCATGTAGGTGCTCACTCTGAGATATTTTGAGGCGATTCTTTAGTCATTCGCTCACATATTTTACCCTCCTATTAGTACGAAGACATGTCGTCGCCGCGAAAGCGCGGTGACAGGCTCGTTCTCTTTTCGCGTGATCATTCGGCGCGGTGTGGAATTGTAACAGCACCTTCCGTCAGCTTTTCCGGCAGTGAGCGGGCTGCAGGATTCATAAGAAGAATGATAAAACAAAAACGCCTAGGGTGGCCCCCGACTACTTAGCGCCTATCGCTCATCCATCGCCGACGTTGCGCCGCCGTTGCAGCGTCTTAAATCGCCCGAACCCTGATGAGGGTGCTTTGCGTTTCACGGCGTTCGCGAGAACCCGGCTTTGTTGGTGGCATCTTGCAGGCCTAGGCCGAAACCAAGTGAGCGAGCGAGTTGGTTAGGAAGAAGAGTCTAGTCTTGGGTGGGTGAGTGGCGTAGTGTCTTCTTTTTACGGGAGCAAGTGGAGTTTTGTAATTGCTCTGTGGGAGTCACCATGCGCTTTCCGTCGGAACGGAAACAGCGCGCTTTAAAAAACATCCCCCTCGCTAGGGGCACGATCAAATGCAGAGCATTTCCGGGGGCGCACGACGTTAAGTAGTTTGCGTTACGTTAATGTTGTTGCACTTGTTGCTGTTGGTTGTTGTATTGTAATTAAATGAGGAGACGTAATTACGTGGTCACGTGACATCATTTATTAGCAGGTGGGTATGATTATTGTGGCGCAGTGGGAAGAGCACCATGTACCTCGCGTTCCGCCCACAGGTAGTGAATGCGTTGTATCAGCAGCTTCTTGACGTAGTTTAAATGTGTCAAGGATATAAGGCGCGTTCGTAGCCCTCCATTCTGTGTCGGCGTTGTGGCGCAGTGGGTAGAGCACCATGTACCTTGCGTTCCGCCCGCAGGGTCGTGGGATCGAAACCAGGCGCCGGTTAGTATTATTTTAAATGCAGAGCATTTCTTTAACTCACGATGTCACCCGTTCTAGTTGTCCGTCGTAGTCCGCACCCCTCCCTCTACACTATATAAAAAAATAATACTTACCGGCGCCTGGTTTCGATCCCACGACCCTGCGGGCGGAACGCAAGGTACATGGTGCTCTACCCACGGCGCCACAAAGCCGACACAGAATGGAGGGCTACGAACGCGCCTTATATCCTTGACTCATTCAAACTACGTCAAGAAGCTGCTGATACAACGCATTCACTACCTTGGGGGGAACGCGAGGTACATGGTGCTCTTCCCACTGCGCCACAATAATCATACCCACCTGCTAATAAATGATGTCACGTGACCACGTAATTACGTCTCCTCATTTAATTACAATACAACAACCAACAGCAACAAGTGCAACAACATTAACGTAACGCAAACTACTTAACGTCGTGCGCCCCCGGAAATGCTCTGCATTTGATCGTTCCCCTAGCGAGGGGGATGTTTTTTAAAGCGCGCTGTTTCCGTTCCGACGGAAAGCGCATGGTGACTCCCACAGAGCAATTACAAAACTCCACTTGCTCCCGTAAAAAGAAGACACTACGCCACTCACCCACCCAAGACTAGACTCTTCTTCCTAACCAACTCGCTCGCTCACTTGGTTTCGGCCTAGGCCTGCAAGATGCCACCAAAAAAGCAGCCGGGTTCTCGCGAACGCCGTGAAACGCAAAGCACCCTCATCCGGGTTCGGGCGATTTAAGACGCTGCAACGGCGGCGCAACGTCGGCGATGGATGAGAGATAGGCGCTAAGTAGTCGGGGGCCACCCTAGGCGTTTTTGTTTTATCATTCTTCTTATGAATCCTGCAGCCCGCTCACTGCCGGAAAAGCTGACGGAAGGTGCTGTTACAATTCCACACCGCGCCGAATGATCACGCGAAAAGAGAACGAGCCTGTCACCGCGCTTTCGCGGCGACGACATGTCTTCGTACTAATAGGAGGGTAAAATATGTGAGCGGATGACTAAAGAATCGCCTCAAAATATCTCAGAGTGAGCACCTACATGCGTACTGAACCGACGAAGGTTTATAATTATATTTAATTATTATCTACATTGCTTAATTGGCCGCTCCTTTGCTCCAATTTCAAGCTTCGTCGTGTTTTTATATAGTGTAGGGGGAGGGGTGCGGACTACGACGGACAACTAGAACGGGTGACATCGTGAGGTAAAGAAATGCTCTGCATTTAAAAAAGCTGTGAAAACGGTACGCAGAAACTCACAGGGCCCAGTATCAAGCGATGCTGCGGCGCAGAATATTGTAGTAGCAGACGAACGCAACTCGATGCTCTAGCAGTCGTCACCGAGAAGCGAGGCATCATGGGCAGTCACGCTCGCGCGGTGCGAGGAGGTGGACGAAACGAGGGGGAATCGCGGCACGGGCGGAAATGCCATGTTTGCAATAACTCCACTAATACTCATCGCTTTATCAGAATTCTTGATGTAGACGATTACTAGGAGGTTAACTTACCTGAAAACGCGAGCACCGATGTGTCGGCAAAACCTCCTGCAGGGCCTCTTAAATTGGCCGATCACCTTGAGTAAATATGTGCCTATCAGGAGATCCCCTCAATTTTTGTCCTGAGAATTGACGACGCTGTATATTAAAGCAATTTCAATATGACCGTTGCTGCCTCGGCTTTTTTGAAACCATCCACTGCTCGCAGCGCCAGGTTTTCTCCCCAGTAGAGAATATAATGTTTGTCCCATAAAACACCTACCTTGGCGTTGGCTTCAGAACAGCGATTTTCTTAGAGAGTAACAAACGAAGCCTGCACACTCTGCTCCCGCTTACTGGAGACAGAAGGTTAAGACGGAAATGCACAACAGGTGTTCACCCAAAAAGGGTGCTCATAACCGGTCATGACTTCGGTATAATACCGCAACGATGATCCTTTGTTATTATTATTTTTCAGTGCAAGCGCGCTTAGGGAAATGTTCTCTAATCCAATGAAAGTATAGTGGGAATTTTGCTGTCGGAAATATTAAGGTTCATGTGATGCTAGATGTGTGTTGGGAAAGTAGACTACAAATTTTATCGTTGGAGCTATTTCCTCCCATTATTCTGTGTCGGTCGCCACTTAATTTTTGTATGCAATTTCCCATTTTTGTGAACGCTTGAGCTCAGCTGCCAATGCATCTTGCACACTATTAAAAGTTCAAAATAAATTAACCGCGTGCATCAGCGATGATAAACATTTGGCATCTCGCATGTTTCTTGGCGCAAATTACGATGAGTGCTGCTAAACAATTTTACGTTCAACACCTTTGAGAATATGAAACAGGCGTTTCTGTGGTTATTTTCGTTTCAATCATTTCCAGGATGACCAAGTCTGTGTCGACAATGCCGGAATTCGCTGCAGCCTTCGGGTGCTCTGCTGCGGACCCCATGGGCGAAGCTACTAAGTTTAAGTGCATCATATATGAGGACAAACAGAAGGCATCACCTATAGGAATACTTTTTCGATAAATGCTCTTTGTACATTGAATAATCTGATTTCGATGCTGTTGTTTCACCCGCTGAATCTTGCCAGAATTATATTCTTCACCTTGTCCTGTGTTCAGTTTTCGTAGTGGCATGGTCATTTTGCGCGATTAACCAGTTTTTATAGAAAACACGTAGCTAGCTTAGTTTCTTTTGTCTGTCTTCGGGTTTGTTGAACCGAAACGTGCCAACCGTATAGGAGAAACTGAATGCGAAGTTGAAACTTTGAAATAAAGATTTTTGAAAAGTGTGACAACAATTAAAAACTGACACCGACCATGAATGTTTATAAAAACCAAGAAATACGTTTCGGCTCCCTTACGGGAGCTTTGTTCAGAATGAAAAGAGGGGGCTAAAGTGATACGGTTATGTTGCCTTTCAGATGTGACGTAGGCAACGTGTGTACACATGTGCTGGGTTTTTGTCATTGCCATTATTTGTACGCTCCGTGGTCTGGATGGTCAGGGACTCAAAGTAAATCCCTGAGGGTCAATTCTTCTCCTTGTGGAACATTTTTTCACTGGCCCAGTCTATTTCATGGCGAGTTGCTTCTGCGTGTTCCGCGAGAGCGCGAAGAGACACGTTTCTTTTTTTATGTTGCACATGTGCTGTTTGAGTCTGTGCTGATAATGGCCCGTCTCGCCGACATTGCTTCGATCGCACTCTACGTGGGGGGTGCTGTACATAACGACTGGAAATTTTTCTTTCGTTAGCGTGTTCTTTACGTTCACCAGGGAGTGCCGTAACTGATGTGTTGGCACGTGCGCTTTTTGTGCGCTGTAGGGGTTCAGAACACGCGCCAAGTGCTCGCTAATTCCATGTACATACGGTATTGGAGCACGATGCTTGGGACGCGGGTTGCCGGACAGTGCTTGACGTTCTAGCTGACGTTCCAAAGAGCGCACAAATGAGTCAGGGTAGCAATTTGCAGAGAGGTGTGGAGGCACGTGCTATATGTCGGCAGCGACATCTTCAGTTTTCTTGCAAACTTTCTTCGTATGGCTGACAAGCCAGGCGACTACAGATCGTTTGTGGGAGGCAGGGTTGGCAGACCTAAAGTTAAAGGGATAAAAAACCGATTTTTGTCGAGTGTATTTTGTTTCTGCCAAATGAAAGGGCATCACTTCGAACACCCTAGTCCGAAACGGGTTTGCTGATAGCGCCTTAGAACTTTCAAAATCGTAATTTTCACGTCTACCGGCCATACGTTTCGCGTCAGAAAGAATTCTGGTGATCTATTGCACCTAGCCGTGCGGCAACATTCTTTTTACTGCGCGTGAAGTTAAAAGAGGAGTTTAAAAAAACTTTTTCCCGGCTAAAACAATAGTAATGTACAACCTTTCATATCCTTCATGCGCTTTTTGAATCACGCGTTGAAATCAACGTTTACACGCCACATGACGCCACCTTTTACACCAGAAATGTTAGTGCAAAATTACAATTACTTATGCCTGTTTATTTCAAAGTTACCTGTAGTTACCCAAGTATACAAAATGCTCACTTTCATACGAGCTAGGCGACAAGCGCTCTACAAAAAACGATTGTATGCTGCATTAAAAGGTATCCGTACTGGGAGTCTAGACAATTCTAAAAAAAATTTCGCGCTGGGAGTGCGGATAAGGACAGCCCACCAAAACAACAAGCGGAGGCAGCGCTGCTTTAAAATTTTCAAAAGAATGTTAAAAAATACATACAAAGTTATAACTCTCGTGCTAAACGGTTTACAATAAGTGAATAAGGTTTCAGCAGTTTTAGTAGATGCAAGGTTTGCAGGTCACGTGACCGCGACACATTGTACTGTCAAGTTTGTACACTAAGAAACGCCACCCTTGAGATTTTAAAAAGTTAACTGCCAAATTTAATTATTTCAGCCGATTCGTTTATAAATTGCTTGTGGTTATCCCACTAAATAAAACGCAGTCTTTTGTGTGAGCTATAGAAGATACACTGGAGGAAAATCGGTTGTCTGTCCCTTTAAGCTTTGGACAGGTATAGGTGCTCTTTCATATTGTACACGCCTCGGAAGCCTTAACTCTGATTGCACTTAATAGTACAGTTAGTTTGCGTGCAGTACTGGGTAGCAAATAAAAACGTAGCAAATATGAACAACTGTTTAGAACACCACTATAACGCAGAGCGCACGAACGTGGCCGATTTACGCTGTCGGTCTAAAAAACTCTTTACACAAAAAACTGCGACATGTTTTGTACGCGAGCTCTTCGAATAAATTGTCTTGCCCGTACGAGGGTGTTGCTGAAGTGTTCGCAGAATAAAGTTGAGGGCTTGTGGGGTGGCGTAGATGCTAGTTAAACCAAACTCTTTGATAAAAGAGTTCTCTTTTGGGAGGAAAAAAGATAAAAGTTACCTCTCCAACCAAAAGGAAAGCTACATAATTCATTCAGGGCAATCAGAATCTCGAAGACGGATGATAGTCACATCAACAGGGTTGCACTCGGAATTAGGAGATAAAAAAGCGAGGAGGAGGCAATAATCGCTTGGAAAATTGGTGAATAGGGCCTTATTTTTCTCAGACAATTTATACTGCTGCCCATTGTGCCGCGAAAACCCGTATCAGTTAAAAATTAATTATTGCGATATTTGGGCACAGCATCAGTGCGTTGAGGCAGCACGCACTCGTGGGTTCTCTCGACGGCAGGTATGATGAAGCGACCACAAACTGCGCCTTAGGACGCGAACGCACGTCATCGTCACGCGCACACCCCATCACGCATTCCCTGAGCGTCGCGCCGTCGAGCGCCTCGTGCGGGCACAGCATACTGCCCCCTCCTTTCCCCTACCGCATACTGTTCGGAGATCGCAGGCTCGCGCCGTTGCGGCGAACCGCCCTCCCCTCCCATTATCAAGACACTCTCCTCTTTTGCTTCCTTCGTGGTTTCCTTTTTCTTTCACTCGTCGGTCTCGCCATCGTTTACTCGGTAACGACGACGGCAACGCGGCTCAGCCCAGATACGGGCGACAAAGGGCTGAGCCCGAAAATCGAGATCGCACTCAGGCTGTTCCTTCAGGTTTTGCGTTGCACGTAACGATACCGTGACTTTCGCTATCTATCATTCAGCTGTTTAGCACCTCGGTATAGTTTCGAAGGGAAAGATTGAAAGTTTTAGCGCCTTGAAATGTTTGCGGAGCGTCGCGGTCCCCAAAAGCTACCGTACACCCGTCGACTCGTTTGTCGTAATACGGCTAACGCGTTCCTGTAGATACAGCGGCGAATCATTTATTACGGACTTTTTTGATACCCATGTCAATGTCGAAATCGCACCAATCAAAACATTTCAGCAGAAGTCTTTATGCACGCAGCTTCTGCTTGCTGCGATTGGTCATATTTTAATGGTTCCGAAGATAAGAAATGCACAGAAGATAACTGAGTGATGAACTGTTGCCAGAATTGCCTTAACCAGGTTTATGAATGCGTCATTAAACTTAAGAGGGTGAATTCGACCATGCAGTAACTTGACTTTTAAGCGCAACTGTAAAATATTACTTAAACAGATAATTTTTTACGTTCCTTACAGCAACGATTTTAACCGGGAATCATCATTTAAGAATACACAAAACCAGCAGCCCGGCCAGCTCGGTCCTCCTCTTTTCCAGAATATTCAAACTTTGGCACGGACCAGAGGTCCTAAATTTCCACCGCCCCCAGCCGTTCGCACAAGAGTGACTGGATGTCTATGTACTATGCACTGTTTGATGTTTGTGTTTTGTATTGGAAGGAGTAAAATTTTAAAATAATAGATGCGACACTTTCGTGCATAAGTGCGTGCTTCATCCGGAACTGGGAAATTGTGGGCAATACGGTAAAGTAAGGCCGAGATTGGTTTATTGTTTTATGTGGGCCTACGAAAGGACAACATTGCTGGTGACAAATGCGGGCCCCCGTGAAAAAATACCACCTCCCCTCGCGGGAACCCCTGTGTAGATGCGACGCATAGGGAGCGGCGCAGGCACCGCGTTTTATAGCGCACATAACGGTGAGGGGACGCGCCGGCGCCAGTGCGTCTGCCACGGCTATCACGCAACACAATCCAACACAATCCACTTTAATCCAATCCAATCCAAATCCAATCCAATCCAATCCAATCCAATCCAAGCCAAGCCAAGCCAAGCCAATCCAATCCAATCCAATCCAATGCACCTCGCGAGAGAGTGTTCGCTATCGGAGAGGAGAGGGGGTGAGCGGCAGAGAGCGCAGCTGGCACGGCGAGGAGAATGGGGGAGGGGCGGACGCCGACGACGCCGGATGCAGAGACAAGGCGTGTGAATGAGATGCGGTCGCATCTAATAGGAATCTTTGCGCAAACATTACACACTACATTGATAAACTGGCCAATGTAAACGCTCGCGTGTTACCGAATAAGTTGTCCTCAGTGCGGACATGTAATATAATTTTCTAGTATTTGCTGAAGCTTCAAAAACATACCGTTAATTTACTAGTAATACTATTGAGTTTCCTTTATTTTTAATTGGCAGAATTCTAAGGGCAGGGGTAATAGTGTTTCTTCGGTCATACCAGAGCGGGGAGTCAGTTTCAGGCGAATCCTTTCAACATGCTGAACACAGGAACCGTTACGGGGTGTGCTTGTCTGCGTGTGCGTGTGTGCGTCTGTGTGCGTGCATGTGTGCGTGTGTGTGTGTGTGTGTGTGTGTGTGTGTGTGTGCGTATGTGTGCGCGTGTTAGTGCTACCCGTGAAACCCCACCACCAGGCTATCCCACCGTTCCCTCCATAATTTGCGAAACTGTCGCGTTCCAAACGTTGTTACGGGCCCGATGTCGGGTGCCGCAGGATCTTCCGGCCGCTGAACGGCACTATTATTATTAACTCTTACGACAGATTTGACCGATGTTTTCGTTGGACTATTATGCACGGTATAAGAAGAGTTCTTGCATGCCGAAGGCACACTCTCACCTTTAATTGCATATATCTGCACAACAAGTAGGATGGGTATGGTAACGGTGATGTGTCAGGTAAATTCAGCACCTTTGACATTCTGATACCTTAATATTGATGGCTCATGGTTGTAAACAAAACCTGTTTACCCCTAAACACATGCATTTAAAACTATTTTAAACGCAATTTAGCCTTCTTAGAAAGGAACACTAAAGGCAACGAGCAAGTCGGTTGCAAACTAACGTATGACGTTCCCTTAGCCATTTGAGCGGTAATTCGGTGGCTAAGGATTCCTAAATTGCCGAGACATCGCTAATCATCATCATCATCATCATCATCACCAGCCTATCTACGCCCACTGCAGGGCAAAGGCCTCTCCCATGATTCTCCAATTATCTCGGTCCTGTGCCAACTGTGACCAATGTATCCCCGCAAACTTCTTGATCTCATCTGCCCATCTAACTTTCTTCCGCCCCCTGCAACGCTTGCCTTTTCTAGGGGTCCACTCTGTTACCCTTAATGACCAGCGGTTATCTTGCCTTCGCATTACATGCCCTGCCCACGTCCATTTCTTCTTCTTAATTTGTACTAATATGTCTTTAACACCAGTTTGCTCCCTGACCCACTCCGCTCTCTTCTTGTCCCTTAATGTTACACCTATCATTTTCCCCTCCATTGCCCGCTGAGTCGTTCTCAATTTAAGTTGAACCCTCTTTGTGAGCCTCCAAGTTTCTGCCCCGTAGGTGAGTACCGGTAAGATGCAGCTGTTATACACTTTCTTCTTCAGCGAGAATGGTAGGCTGCTATTCATTATCTGAGAATGTCTGCCATATGCACCCCACCCCATTCTGATCCTTCTAATTATCTCTGCCTCATGGTTGGGATCTGGGGTCACAACTTGGCCTAAGTAGATAAATTCGCTTACCACTTCCACTGCCTCGCCACCTATCTCAAACTGCTGTGCTGTCCCGAGGTTATTGATCATTACTTTAGTTTTCTGCATATTAATTTTCAGGCCCACAGTTCTATGTTCGCCCAGTGCGGAAAGCATGCTTTGCAATTTGTCCCCCGAGTTACTTAGCAAGGCAACGTCATCAGCAAATCTGAGGTTACTGAGATTCTCCGTTAACCCTTACTCCCACCTGTTCCCAATCCAACGTTCTGAATACTTCTTGTAAGCATGCTGTGAATAACATTGGAGAGATTGTGTCTCCTTGTCTGACACCCTTCCTTATAGGTATTTTACTGCTCTCCCTATGGAGGATGATGGTAGCTGTAGACCCATTGTAGATATCCTCTAGTATTCTTACATAATGCTCATCTACCCCCTGGTTCCATATTGCCTGAATGACTGCTAGGGTTTCGACCGAGTGAAATGCTTTCTCATAATCTATGAAGGCTATATATAGGGGTTCAGTATACTCAGCGCACTTCTCTATCACCTGATTGATCGTGTGAATATGGTCCATTGTTGAATAACCTTTACGGAACCCTGCTTGTTCTTTAGGTTGACTGAAATCTAAAGTTGCAGAGATTCGGTTAGCGATTACCTTGGTAAATACCTTGTAGACGACTGACAGTAAGCTGATCGGCCTGTAATTTTTTAAGTCCTTCATGTCGCCTTTCTTATGGATTAGGATGATGTTCGCGTTCTTCCAAGATTCCGGTACCATTGCGGTCATTAGGCATTGCGTATACAGGTTTGCCAGTTTTTCAAGTACAATTTCTCCGCCATCGTTCAAGAGGTCTGCTGTTATCTGATCCTCACCAGGTGCTTTGTCCCCTTTCATTTCTTACAAAGCCTTCCTTACTTCTTCGGTCGTTACTGGTGGGATGTCTATCTCCTCTGAACTACTGTCTCGTTCGGCATTATCCTGTATGTCCCGGCTACTGTACAGATCCCTATAGAACTCCTCGGCCACTGTGACTGTTTTATCCCTATTTGTGATGACATTGCCTTGCTTATCCTTAAGTGCATACATCTGATTCTTTCCCACGCCAAGACGTCTATTCACTGCTTTCAGGCTACCTCCATTCTTTACAGCATATTCAATCCTCTCCATATTATGCTTCCGTATGTCAGCTGTCTTACGCTTATTGATTAACTTCGAGAGCTCGGCTAGTTCTATTCTGTCAGCTGCGGTGGAGATTCTCATAGTTTGCCGTTTCCTGATTAGATCTTTCGTCTCCTGTGAAAGCTTACCAGTATCCTGCCTAGCCATAGTGCCCCCGACTTCTACTGCACACTCCGTGATAATGCGAGTAAGGTTGTCGCTGGCTTCCTGTGTCGTAAGCTCGGCTTCCTCGTTAAGGGCGGAATATCGGTTCGGCAGCGCGATCCTGAATTCTTCTACTTTACGTCTGATTGTCAGCTCATTTATCGGCTTCTTTCGTACTAGCTTGCTGCGGTCCCTCCTCAAATCTAGCCTAATTCGAGATCTTACAATACGGTGATCACTACACCTTACCCTTCCGAGCACTTCCACATCCTGCACGACGCCAGGGTTATCGCATAATATGAAGTCTATTTCATTTTTGTGCTCCCCATTCGGGCTCCTCCATGTCCACTTCCGACTCTCCCGTTTACAGAAGAAGGTATTCATTATGCGTAGGTTATTCAGTTCTGCAAACTCAACTAGTAGGTCCCCCCTGCTATTTCTACAGCCCAGACCATAGTTCCCAACTGCCTTGTCTCCAGCTTGATTCTTGCCTACTTTAGCATTGAAGTCCGCCATAAATACGGTATACTGCGTTTTTGCTTTAGCCATTGCCGATTCCACATCTTCATAGAAGCGTTCCACTACTTGGTCGTCGTGGCTGGATGTGGGCGCGTTGTTGTTTGGCCGAGGGTTGTTTGGCGTATTCATGGGAGGTTGTGGCCGTTACTACACCAGGGTGGCCAATCCTGCTCTGGTGAGGGAGTGCATTACCGGCAATGGTCGCCGGGGTCAGGCCGCACCCCAAGCCCCTTTGTGCAATTCCATCAATACGCGATTTTTTTTTTAATCCGGTTGGAATTGTCCGGCACCGGGATTCGAACCACGGTCTTTCTGCACGTGAGGCGGGTGTTCTACCTTTACGCCATCGCTGCATTTTTTCCATCGCTGCATTTTTAATCGCTAATCAAACGGTGTTGAAATGTGACGCAAACAGCGATTGCAGTACCCGTTTTCTTCACTATAAACCGGAAGCAAGCCAGGCAGCGGTATGTATACCAGTATAGAAGCAACCGAATACAGCGCTACCACGTACGGAGCGCTTTGGTCAGTTTGGTCAAATCAGTCCGGCTTTCTCTAACTCCCACTTCCTCTGCAGCTGCGGACCACTAAGAAAAACGTCCCTTCATGGGAGCCGTGTTGATAGGCCTACTGATGCTTTGTTGAAGGAAAACATGTGGTTGTATTCAGGCCCCGCAAACGTTGGCATCGAAAGAACCACTCGTGCGTAGCTCGCACGCTTCCTCGAAAAGCGATACCGCCGCGCCAAGCATGGAGAAGTGGCCCCATTCAGAGGCAGCCAGGAAGGACATTGCTCACGCCAGGCGATTTAACATCTTCCAGCGCAGGGTGCGCGGTATAGCCAGTGGCAGCGGCACCTGTATTCAAGATTCTGCTATTTTACACCTTATTAAAAAACAACGCGTAAGAGTGGTATACTCGTGATATCAGTGAGGCAATCTATTGAAACAATCCGTATTTTAGATCAGTGTTCCTTAATGTAAGGAATAAAGGCTCTGCCGTACCTATAGTACCATGCTTGTCTTATAAAAACTTCTTGCTACTACCGCGTAAACATCTGCAGCTAGTTATTTAAAAGGACCTGTCAAGCGTTTATTTTCCATACCCTTCAATACAGGATGGGACGGTCTACGGGAGGATCTCACCTTTTGGTGAATGGGACACTCCGAAAAATTTGGTGAAGTTGTGAGGGGTGACGTGTTAAATCTTGGCCATCCAGAGGCTACACTGGTTCAAGTGGCTTTGTGTAGACATTAGAAAGGCTACAAGTATAATTAACATCCGCTGGGCGGATGTTGTTTATAAAGGCAGGACTGAGTCTGCACTCCTAGCACGCGCTATATCGACCCATTGGCCCCGTTAGTGCTGCCCGTGAAGGTGCACTACCCGGTCAACTCACCGCGCTGTGTGTGTGTGTGCGTGCGTGTATGTATGTATGTATGTATGTATGTATGTATGTATGTATGTATGTATGTATGTATGTATGTATGTATGTATGTATGTATGTATGTATGTATGTATGTATGTATGTATGTATGTATGTATGCATGTATGTATGTATGTATGTATGTGTGTGTGTGTGTGTGTGCGCGTGTGTGTGTGTGTTGTGCGTGTGTATTGCATGTGCGTGCGTGTGGGAGTGGTGTGTGCGCCTGCGCGCGAGTTTGTGGAAATTCGCTCCTGCATCATGTGGTCTGGGTGGCTGGCTAGCAGACGCACCAGCGTACGTGCCTCAGCCTTTGTCTAGCCTGGCGTGCCATCCAGAGCCAACTCTTTCGCGAATATTGAGTATTATATTACTATAAATTATTTTTATATAAATCACAAACGTACCGTAATTGCCTCAACATGAGCTCTATTGTACAAGCGTACTGGTGTTTTCCTGTACCGTTTGTAGACAAATGGGATACTTGTTTTAGGAAGATGAAACGATGTTTTCAACGCGTGGGGTTTCAACCACTCATAACTTCTATTTGGCTTTCGGTCTCACAATCCGCAAAAGAAGCCCGAAAATCTATCCTTCTCGGTCAAAATTCTTAACTGCATTAGGAAATGTGTGGTTGGGTTCCCGTTTCAAAAGGACGTTTTTATGGCAGGCTTAATATGGCTAGGCGAAAGGAAGATACGGCGGTCTCATGGAAGCAAAAAATGTCCCCGGTGCAACGCCATGTGAATGCGCACAAAAGCCAGGTTGGAAAGGAGTTGGAAAGAACTAAGGGGAGAGAAATTGGCAGGGTTTCCCTCAGCAGAGAACGCGCACACCCAGCTACTGCTTGATGTACAGCGCAAGCGACAACAGCGGGCCGGGGTGGTGGCGGTGCGGGCGAAGGAGCGCCAACGTGGCAATGGCACACACCATACGCACGTAACCTTGAAATAGGTGGGCCAAGCTTCATAGATAAAACACTGGCCCCAAGTTATAGCTTCGCTGTTTAGCCATCTGTAGGGAGTGCATAGGCTCACTAGTTTGAGTATCATCAGAAAAACACGTGGATGAATGGCTTACCTATTAGGAAAGAGTGAGCAAATATAGCCATTCTGACGCTGCTGCGTGACTCGGGAAAGTAGGGTTCTACTTGATCGAGACAATGTTGATGTGGTTTGAAAGCAACTAGGAAATGCTGACCAATTGGAACCGGGAATCGATGCGTTGAGGAAATCGGGAAGTGCTTTGGCGATTCCGTATGGGAGAGCCGAGCAGACTCTACTTTAGAGAGCGCAAGTGCCCGGCATAACTTGCACAACCTACACAGAGGAGATACTAAAGTAGTGCCGTGTTGTCGACGTCAGAATGCCAGAATACGGCAAAGCTGGGCGTTCATTTAGGGACATTACAGAAGGCGGTTACAATTTCCTCATCAGTAAGGACAACGTGGACATCATTTCAGACGTAATCTAGCACTGTAGCACGTTTGAAGCACTGAATATGCGTCGGATAACGCCCAAGTTCGGTCCACTAGCCAATGTCACAACGGTGGGCACCGTGTAAGTCAGCCCGTCCGTCGACCTCGCATCGATCGTATGACAAGGCGTACGCAAGGAGCTGCTTCGTATCAGTGACATTACTCGTCCCTGGCAGCCACCACGCGGTAGCTACCGTACTTACCCCATTTTAACGCGCCCCCGATTCTAACGCGCACCCGATTTTCCTGGCAAAAAAACCGAAAAAACTTGCACCTCCGATTGTAACGCGCAGGGAACTTTGTGACCCAGAGAAACGAATGCGAGAGAAATAGGCGATTTATTTCCCGAAGTAATCTCACTCATTTCACTCCTCGTCGCTTTCCGCTGACCACAACATCAGGTCCTCGGGGCCGTCAAGAGTGTTCGCGATGCCACACTTCTGAACGAACCAACTTCTTAACGATCATGGCCCACGCCTCGCACGCCCATCCCGCGAGCTTCTTCAGAGGCGCACGCTTCAGCCGACCGCTCGTTTTGAACGCGTGAGGGCCGCTGCTGCCATTGCTGTTATCAAGCGCGCAAGTGGAACGATTTGACGATTTGTGTGAACGCCGATAGAAAAGCCTAGGCGCCTATGCTTCCTGTGTTCAAAAAATTGCTGCTAAAGGCTTTGGCGCCATCTTGAGATGGCGATAGCGATGGGTGGGACGAAATTTCTGCTGTTTCGGCAGTTTCGTTTTCGTATCCGATTCTAACGCGCATGTGATTTTTCGGCCTATTTTTCCGGGAAAAAGGTGCTCGGTAGAATCGGGTAATTACCGTACTCACTGCAAAATGCACCTTGGAATTGCTATTACTGCGAAGCAGTATATGTCTAACCCGCCCTCCCCCCCTAACCCCGCCAGTTTTAGTTTCGTGAAGCCGATTTACTCTGCGGTGGCCCCTCCTCGCCACCGCCGAGCCCTCCTTCACAACTGTTAACCCGCTCGCCCCTACCCATACCTCTCATGATTTCCGCAATCGGCTGCCAACGCCAGTAGCGCCGTTATCGGATAATTGCGGAAAATCGAACGAACCGCGAATGGCAGTAAAAACCACGGAAAGCCGCCGCCGCTGTCGCCGCCGATGCAACCTCAAATTTCACCTCGCCGAATACAATTAAACCTGGATGTAACGAACCCTTATGTAACGAATTCCTGTACGTGACAATGTTTTTGACTTCCGAATTTCCACCTCCATTTAAGTCCTTGTATTTTCAACCTCTATGTAACAAAACGTTGCGGCGATTAAGCTGGATGTAACGAAGTCAGTAAGTTAAATAGTGCATTGTTTTTGCACTTTTGCTGAAAAATCGGCCGGGGAAATGGAAATATGTAGCGAATACTATCACTACTGTAAGCAGCCAGCTGCAACAAAATGTCTAGAATCGCCTAAAAGCTAAGTTTGTCATAATGAGGACGATGAATGGAGCAGCTAGCGCTATCCCGTGGTTAACGTACCATTCACTTCTGGGTTTGCTTGTGTAGCGTGACACCCCACCACGTAGCAAGAGTAAACACACTTTTTTTTCGCCCGCATGGCAGATAACCGCGCGTTTCTGTTCCGCGTACGAGTGCGGTATCAGTTTAAAATTTCAGTTTTTGGTGCTAGGCCGTCCTGCCGCCGTGTAGTCGCGCATCTCCACTGCTCGTAGGCGATGAGTTCTGCTGCGAGAAAACGAAAACTTTTGTGTTTTCAACGACAAGCTCACAATTTTAAATCACGCCTCTGCCGGCGAGAATGAAGAATGTTACCTCCGTGTACAATATCCCATCTCAGCTAGCACCCTCTGAAGAATTATGAGTGCGGTAGAGAGCATCAAGTTCCTAAAAACGCACCCTTTCAGCCCATGTTTGATTCTTAAACGCGCTACCGCACCGCAAAGTGTAAAAAGGCAAAAGTGATACTTCAGTTAGGTTTGTTATACGGGGGTAAGCGATTGCTTTTTTGGAGCGCCGTGCAGTGCAAAGTTCGAGCAAAAGCAGCAGGCGCAACTCACGCAATTTTTCACCGTGAAATAAATCCATGAAGGGTGAGTTCACCTTCATTGATTTTGGCTTTGTTTCTGCTTCCTTCAGACGAGCCTTAATTTGAAACCTGCTTGTAACGACAACCTGCATGTAACAAAAAATCTCGAGCTGTTGTCAACTTAACTAGGTATAACTGCTGCGCATCCTACCCAGTTAAAGAGCAACTTTCCCAGTTGGAACGCCAGCGTGAGCCCATAATTATCTTCAGCTTCGAATGTCTTCCCAAAGATATTTTCGCTGGTGCATTTCACGCCTAAGCATGCGCCCATGGCCGGTTGCCAGTTTATGCGTGCACGGGTTGGGGGTGGAAGGAGGGGGCGTGCACTCACAGATGGGCTTCATGCCGCTACCGATGATATGCCCTTTGTTTCCGGTGGGAGATTTAAACGTGGAAGTCTCATGGCTCAATGTGCCCTGTTGACGAAGAAATGTTGACCAATCGGAATCGATGCGTTGAGGAAATCAGGAAGTGCTTTGGCGATTCCGTAGCGAAAAAAGGGAGAGCCGAGCAGACTCTACTTCAGAGACCGCAAGTGCCCGGGATAACTTGCGTGATTACGGAGGACATCTTTGCTCCGTAATCAAGCGGTTTGGCCCTGGGTTGGTGTGTTACACAGACGGTAATATGTTTACGACGAGGGAGGTAAGCGGAAAGCCACATTTTGGTCCGCTAGAACAAAGGTCGAGGCCTTCCAAATGATAACTCTCTATTGGACGGAATCGTGTCGTTCGCTCGGAGGAAGAATAGCTAGAATTGAAGTATTCTGGGGCCCGAACAAAAGCGCGAGCCGTCGCGAAAACAACGAAAAGCCTCTGCCACCGCTGCTACCGCGTGAAGTGCCAGGTCGTCGAGTAGCTGCGAATCCCTCCCAGATGAAGTGCACCTTGCCCGCTTGGAACACCGATGTGAGCCAATGTAATTTCTTCAGCTTTTTTCAGAGCGACATTAAAGATGGTGTCTTTCACTTCTGAGCACGCGCCCATAACCGCTTGCCGGTGGTTGGGAGTGTAGGTGAGAGGGGCTTGCATGCTCACTTATAGGAGCCGTGCCCAAATTGATGACATGGTCGTTGTGCTGGCAGGAGGTTTAAACGTGGACATCAAACCGCCCTATGTGACATTTCCGGTGTCCTCAGTGGTCTAGATGATTTGGTTGGTGTGTTACACATTGGAGATTGTAAAACGCATATGGCCCAGAGTGAAACAGAGAGCTCCATGTTTGTCCGATAGAATAAAGCTCGGGTCCTTCGAAGTATCATTCAGCTAATTCGCTAGGAAGCAGGCTTAATCGCAAGTTAGAAACACACTGAATGGGAGCCTTAGCGCAAAAGAGACGAGGACGGTGGCAGACGATACAGCCGCTACTAACAACTGTTGTTAGTAGGGCTTGTCTCGTCTGCCACCAACCTAGGCTTTTTTTGCGCTAAGCCTCCCACTGAGTATGTACCAACTAGCCCAACAGCACGTTTTAGAAACACACGTGCTTGGTTTCGTGCCCTCCGTAGACGGCTTCTATAGCTTCGCAAACCATCCTTCTCCGCAGAGTGGAAGGGCACTAATTTTTTTCTACGACCCATATCGAATCATTCCGGCCATCCCTCAACGTTGATGACTTCGTTAACAACCCGCGAGGTGACATGTACACTAGCCAGTCACGAGATCGGTACTACCCATCACGAGGTCGTTTCAGCCGTCCGCAGGGACGCATACGACCAGGACAGTGGGGAAGCTTTTATGGGTTGTCAACTGCTCAGCGGCTAGTACTGCTTTGCAACGTGGAATGAAACTAGGGGTGTTTGAGAAAAGATGTGGGAGTGTTCCTGACGCAGCGATTTAGGAGGATTGTGATTCTGGCGCAGCGGTGCTGCGCACTACGGAAAATTCTTAAAATGATAAGCAAGGGTATTTCTTCAAGCGATCTTGCGGCATTGGTCATGTCCTCGCTAAACATGCATCGGAGTTTGGCTTCGCAAAGCGACAGAAATATTGTAACTCCGGCTTGCGGCGCGCGTCACACCATCAATACTATAACCGCCAGCGCTAGAAACCGTGTCGGGTCTCTCCTATACGAGAGACGCGTTATAGCGGACCAGGTCAGCGAAATGCTGCAAAAGGGTGTTGTGCCGAAATCATCCACTTTGCGCGTAGCATCGGTAATTGTGTATTGATTCACAGGTTCCTGAACGCAATCACCAAGAAAGACGTTTAATCGCTTCCGCGAATAGACAGCGTCATCGACTGCCTGCACTCTGCTTCATACTTTTTGTCAGTTGACCTGAGATCTGGTTACTGGCAAATTCCGACGGATCCATCCCACAAAGACAAGAAGGCTTTAATTACGCGCGACGGACTCTTCGAATTCAACGTCATGTGGATCGGCCTCTGTAATGGTCCAGCTACACTGAGAAGTTCATAGACACGATCTTGCGCAGCCTTAAAGGGAAGATTTGCCCATCAAGTAGACCACTCCATCAACAGCGCCACAACAATGCTGAAGTCGTCCGGCCGCTTAACAGTATTATTCCCTGAGCACGAGGTCGCGGGTTTGATTCCCGGCCGCGGCGGCCGCTTTTCTGATGGAGGCGAAAAGCAAAAACGCCCGTGTGTACGAGATTTCGGCGCACGATAAAGATCCCCAGGTGGTCAAAATTAATCCGGAGCCCTCCACTACGGCGCGCCTCATCGCCTGCGTTGCGTCGGCGCGTTAAACCCTACAATCAATCAATCAACAGTATTATTCCCTTCAAAAAGTAGCCATTTATTAGAGAAGTCGCGCTTTCAATTTAGTCTTTGCGGCTGCGTAAAGGCGCTAATTATTTTGCGCACAGTCAGTGAATACTGGCTCACACGGCGAAGAGGAATTATCCAAAGGGCATCGTTTCAAAACCACTGGCAGATGACGTTTGCGTACAACGCATTCCAGATGTGCAGCTTGCTTCTATTGGCAACATTCTAACTTGTGTACTGGTGTTCGCCCAAAAGACAGCCGCTCGTTTTAAAGCTATTTATTTGAAAAGTGTAAACTACTCCGCGAAAACGTGCGAAGCTTGTGAGTCTGTTCACTGTTATCCTTTCCCGGTAGGGGTACGCAAGATTCTGCTAGAACGTACCGTAATTATTAAAATATTCGAACGCGTAAATCCCTATTTGCGTCTGAAACGCACTTTTTAGAACGTATAAGACTGAGCGATGAAGTCGTACACTGGCTACGGATACTTCAAGGTGACGAGGTTTGCCTCCTTCATGTTGGGTTGCACATTGAAAAACACAAAACAGTAAGGTCGATGTGGCCTACAATGCCATTGCTACGTCGGTTCAGAAGTGGAAGCGAATTATTTGGACCACGGCGGAAGGGTCCTCCAATTACAGACGCAATCGTACCACAAGAGCAGTTTGAAGTTAATTCTGGTCGTTGAGTTTTTTTTTGTCATAGGCTAAAAGCCTAGTTGTATTTCAACAATACGCGCCACATCGTTGTGTTGAAATACATAAAACCTTTCTCTAAAAAAATTTGTCGTTGTTCTGGCATTTCCAATTAACCTGTTTCGCCTGCAACGTAATTGAAAACCGGTGTGGCACACCTATTTCGAAGTAGAACTAAAAAGGAAGGAAACAAATTGCCTTGTTGCAAGCCTTGTTGCGATGTGTCTCTATGTCAAGTTGAGGAAAAAACAACATGAATTCATCTTTGTTACTAGCTACAGCAGTATAAAAGCACGGCATTCCTCCAGGCTTTTTACCAACAACTGTCGTGATATGCTTTGAGGCTTCTTGAAGTTTTTTTTTTTGGTAAATGACCACTTCTTCACTAGGAAACGTGCCTAGATATTTATTCCAAGAAATACGAAAAGGAAATGCACATCATAAGGACAGTCCCCAGCAGCTGCGTTACTCTGACCAATTAAAACAGATTCCAGAAATTTAGGGCAACTATGAGGAGTGGTGTGTTATCAAGGTATATACTTGCTCGCACATATATTACGTCGTGCTCGCTGTTAAAATGCCCCAAGAAGCATGTGAGAGCATATTACACAATCACATCCTTCTAGCAACACACAACCCTTTCAGCACATCAAAACAGACGAAAGGATTAACTGTGTGCCATGTCATACCCGGCTGCAGGGTACAAAAGGGCCGACCAGCTTGCCTGTCAAACTGCGTTCTGTGCTCCATGCAACCGTAGCCATCCCTAGGAACACAAATCCCCGAAATCCAGATCTATCGAAACCCGAAGAAGTACTAAAAGACAGCGCTAAATGAATACTTTCTTAACCCCTGCCAAGGTGGCCCGCTACAACGGGATGCCAGACCACCCCCTCCTCCCTAAAATGCTCCAAGGCCTATAGCCGGGACCAGATCTTCAATGTAAGCAACCCGTTTCCCGAAGGAAAGCAGCATTCCAGTCACCATCCCTAAATTTCTGGCGCCGGCTATCACATTTCGTCATAAAAATTGTTAGGGATGCCGTGAACTCAGAGTAATTGAGTTATTGATTATGGGGTTTAACGCGCCGACGCTACTCAGCCGATGATGCGCCCCAGTTGTGGAGGGCTGCAGAATAATTTTTACCACCTGGGGTCTTTAACGGGTGCTGAAATCTCGTACACACGGGCGTTTTTGCTTTTCGCCCTTACCAGCAAAGCGGCCGCCGCGGCCGATAACCGAAGGCGCGTCCTTCGGCTCAGCACAACCCTTTAGCCACTGAGCCACCGCGGCGGCTGTGAACTCAGAGTACCTAACCCGGCTGGTAGTTTCTTCAATGCAGATTCATTCATACATTCATGTATACCTTGCGAATGCTTGATTAATACTCACATCTATTCATAACCATCAACACAATCTCGACTTTGCTAACTTACCCGTAGTTTTTGTCACGTCTCTGCAGAAATATGAAATTTCTTTTTTGCAAGAGGAACTTCCTATGACTTAAGAGTTATCAGATATAAAACGTTAAGACTGTTTCGCGCAGAAATGCGAGAATAGACCAGGACTGGGCTCCATATCCACCACTGTAGGATGTGGGCATTGAATTAAAACCAGGTCTTCGCTTAATGCGTAAAACAAGCCTTATGACGTATCATTCCATAATGGGAATTTTAGCGTTATTTATGACATGAGTGGTTGCGTTCCCGTTTCTAGATGGCATTTTTATTTTTATTCCCCTCAAGATACGGGCGTTTTATGAAATGTTATGAATGTATGAATTGCAGGGTTTCACTTAAAGGCGCCAAATTGTTTTGCGCGAAGCGACTGCATGTGGCCCTACGCCTAAAAATTCCCGTAGCCAAAAATGCTTGAGTGGAATAACTGCGCAAATTGCAAACATTCCCGGGAAAGCACGGAGCGCCAAACCAACAAAAATGAAAACAAAATGCACATGACGACACGAATGCGCACAGAACTTTTTGACTCGAATTTATTGAGAGTTTTGTTTCTTGCATTTCATTGCGTGCCATTCTTTTATTCAACTTTTTCATCTATAATTGTTGTCTTCGCAATCTCTCACATCCACCTCACTATATTGTAATCATCCCCATCTGGTGTAGCAAGCACTGCCGCTTGCAGAGCTGACCTTTCCAGCTCCATCTTTCTCTCCGCAGATTGGGTTGCCGTGCAGTGAATTCCACATTTACTGCTTCCATGGACAACGTACGCGTATTCGGCCTTGCGGTGGTGGTTTCCTGGACAGGCAGCTCGTCTAAACGCGAGTTTTGTTTTAAAGAATGTAGGGTTTTAGCCACTGCGTTGGTATTCCGAGCGGCCAGCACATGCAGCGTAGAGAATTCAGGCTAATGCATAAGAGTATGCAAGGTGCTTGCAAAAAGTAGTTCACTGATAAAAGAATTTTTAGCTCCCGTGCACTGTCTCTATCAGACATGCAAATTTAACAGCGCATACTGTTTGATACTTCAGTGGTCCCCGTATGCACATCTCGTTCTTGTTGGCGCGATATTTTTACTTAATGTTCCGACTGCACAGGGCAAAACACAAAGTGATAAATTTGATACGACGGGCGATATAACTTCTGTGGGTTCACAACTGAGGCAGAGATATTTGGAAAGAAGCAGAAGGATCATTCAATTATAGACCCAAACATCACACCAAGCGGGTTTGAAGCAATTCGGCATAGATGAAAACATGGTTGTATTTCTACTCAACAACAGACATCACATGTCGGCGTAAAATGTTCCTGAAATCAATTTTATAAAGTGCTGGCATTTTCAATTAAACTAGTTCGCTTCCAATGTAATTGAAAACAGCCGTGGCATTCAATTTTCTGTAGAATAAAATGGGAAAGACTAATTGCCTTGTTGCAAGCCTCTCAGTAGATTGGTCTCATTGAAAAAAAAAAACAAGAACAAAATACCGACATTTGTTCAAGTCATATAAGAGCAGCGCATTGCGCGAGGCTTACTGGCAACCAACGTCTAGATAAACTCCGAGCCCCCTTTTTGAAGTTCTTTGGGTAAGAGACGACTAACTGGCTACCATATTTTCTACAAACATAATTCCTCCTTCCTTCTAATTCACATCTATCAATTGTAGCTTGCGTAATCTAATACCTTTTTATATTGGGATTAGGCAACTTCAATTGTACGCCGTTAGGATAGCCTGTAAAAGTTGCGTTTTATACCGAACCTTTTTTTCTCTCTTGTTTTGAAAATTGATGGTTACTTCGAGGCGTTGTTTGATATAAAGTTGTATGCTTGCTAGTGCACACAAAGAGCCGTGCTATATAATTAAATAGCCCACTTTACTCTGTAAAGTTTGGAAATATAATTAAAAATTGCACGCCTGTCTATGAACGTGGCTGAAACGTTAGCCCGCGGTCAATCTGAATCAGTATCAAAAGAGTGTTTCATTCGTTCATTGATGTTATTCACATAGTTGACAATACAGTAGGAGGCCCCAGACCCTTTCGGAAATCTCAAATGTGTCCGACAGTTACAAGTGCCAACTTTTTCTTTCAGGAACCTCCGCAGGGTGCGCTCCATAGATTATTATTTTGTTTATTACTTTGTTTAAGGCTTCATGATTGCTTCAGACTCTGAATTCTTACAAGTAGTATTGGCGCATGCAAATTATTTAAATCACGAAGATTTCGTCATATACAATTAATGAAAACCATGTTTTTATTTCAGCCAAAAATTTTGCAATGTTCCGAATTTCTGGGCTCCAGCTTCTTATTGTGGTTGCGGTCATCCTAGGTAATTATCCAGTTTTTTTACTTAGCCTTGTATCGCTGTTCATCACAGAGCCTTTTCGGGTTTGGCAGCATTCGTCTGGTTTTCGTTGATAAAATATATCGGAGAGCAAAGGAGGATTTAATTTTGTGATTTGTGTAATTATTATTAGAGGCAGAAACATTAGCTATGCATGAGGAGGGAGAAAAATGTCCATTGTTTTTAGGTGAACACTCGGCTCACGAAAAAAAATACAGGCCAAAGTGCGTCAGCTGGGTACTGTAGGTCGATACATTTTTACCAGTTTATGGAGGTGTAGCCAGTAATCTCAGCGATACATGATCACTATCACTATAGACAAGTAGAGCCTCCCTTTCTTGAGCTACCCACTATACGGGGTAGTTCTTAATGAAACAACTACCAGAAGAACGAGGATTATCTACCACCAAAAAAAAACATGGCTCAATGAAACATTCACCTAAAAATCGAAGCATTAGGCATTGGGTACTTGCAAAAGGGAAATTCGGGTAGAATTATTTTAACACGTCCTTTTAAAGTCACTCTGGGGTCAGCAAAGGTTTTTATTCGTTGCAAGGCAGGACTAAGCAGGTTAAACAGCCACTGCCCTTCGCACCTACTGGCCTGGTCAATGAAGCAATCACTTCACGCTACACTAAGGAACTCGTCGTCTTTCTGAGACATACGAATATACTAAGGTATCTCAGAGGACGATCTTAAGCTGTCCAAACCCGTGCTCAAATTCGGACATGAAGTTTTTTAAGTAAAGGAATATCAGTAGGCCAAAGTCGGCTGCAGTGTAAGGCGTCCTGCATTTAACAAATGTCGCGTGGATCTCGACACCAATTTAGGGAGGAGGAAACTGGAGTGGAGCAAATGGGGTGTGTTCTCATCCTTAGAAACTGACTAGTAGTTACACAGGAATTCATTGGATATAAACCCCACTGCATCTCCACTGTTACTTGTAGCGTGCCAGTGTGTTCAATTGGAAACTACAGTGCGAACTAGCTGATATTTTAAACCAGAGAAGGCGCTGGTGCTTGTGCGATGGACTACGAGGCGGCTACCTCAATACCGGCAGTGAAACAACTGGGATCGTACAGGGCAGCCCAAACAGATGGGGCGCAAGCAGAAGCGCATACATGGCTAATAAAGCAGCATGCCACGACGTCAAACACTATACAGCTAGGCGGGGCACGCAAAACCCACGTATCCGGTTGACAATGAACGCTAAATGCTTTCGCAGTCACCAAATCGTAAGGACTACTTTGGTGCCCTAGAATATTTGATATTATTCAAGGGAAGACCTTTATGCCTCAATGATGTCGTTCGATGTTGCCCCAAAATGTACTGGGGGAAAGCCAACTTTATACAATAAGTTTCACCAAATGTTGATGGTGACAAGCGACGGCACATCAAGCGCCTCCAGAAAAAAAGGGCGCCATTCCGCCCTGCGAAAGTGGATGTCCAGCGCAGCTACTGTAAACCACTACACATGCTGACGGGGAGGGTATTAAATGTTTCTCGTTGTCTTGGCGGGCTTGGCGCTTGTACTCGGCGTCTAGGGCGAGAACTGCTGGGTACTGCCTGACGCCTGCGCGAGCCTTCGAAAAACGTACGTCAATCCCCCTCCGCTTTCCAGAGGAGCTGCAAACCTAATTTTTACAAGAACAGATAATAATAATAATAATAATAATAATAATAATAATAATAATAATAATAATAATAATAATAATAATAATAATAATAATAATAATAGTGTTTATTTATTCCATAAAACAATACAAATGCAGGTCTGCCGAAGCCACAAGGGTTTGAAGGGCAGTTCCCAGCAGCACGCAACACGTCAGAAACCAACAAAAAGACAAAAGTTGTAAAAAATAATTTAAACACAAAAAAGAAGAAGGTGAAAAAGAAGAAGCACTGTTAAAGACGACAGTGAAGTTCTATGAGACTGTTTTTAATTTTCCTTCGACTATTCATCGAAAAGAAGTCGTCTGGCAAAGAATTTAGGACCGTCGGGACATAGTATTCGCGAACATGTTCACCAAATCGAGTTCTAGTTCGTGGTAAAAGAAAACGATCGCGAGGGCGTAAATCCCGCACAGGAGTGTACGGCTGGCAGAATTGCAGAGACCAAATAAACTCAAGTACAATTGTTTGTTTAAACAACAAGGTAAAATCGGGCATGCGGAAAACACGAATGACATAGTATTTGTTATAAGATCTGGTGTACCATACAAAACGTGTTTGAGTATCGAACGTAAAATAGCATGCACCTTATTTTTCCAGAAATCAGAGAAAAAGTAAAAACAACAAATTCCGTACCTTAATGTGGAATAGGATAAGGCAGAAGCAATTTGCTTACGTACTGTTAAGGAACAAAGTGATTTGAGGCAGTACATTAAACAGCCAGTTTTCCTCAGCTGAGAACATATAAAGGCCAGATGCGTATTCCAAGACATGTTAGAATCAAAAAATATACCCAAGTATTTACAGAGTCCACAGGTAAAATAGGTGTGCATTTACAGTTCCAACAACCAGGGACAGGCAAAAAAATTGATGTAACATTCGGTATTGGCTGTAGACTATTATGAAAGCAAACAAATTGAGTTTTTTTAGTGTTGATTGGAATTTCGTTGCTGCTAAACCACTTCATTATTGGTTCACAATCCTGTTGCACATTCCCAACAGCAAGATCGAAGGCACTATGCCTAGAAACAAGCAGAGTGTCACCCGCGTACTGAAATACCCGTGAATGAAGTACACAGTTTGAAATATCATAAACATATAGTAGTAGTAAAGCTTTTATTTGGGGAAGGGAGGGCTAAAGACACTTGGTGGGAAAATGGGATATGAGGAGGGGATTAACAGGTTGCTTCAGTTCCAGGCACTTTTTCTTCTATTCACTGACTGTTCGGAGGCTTCGCCAGGGTCGTCCTTCGTCAGACTACTCGCGACAGACCACTTTTGGTTGCAAATTTGCCTATTTCGTGTAATAAAGACTTATCTAATGCGGTATGTGCTTCTTGGTGTATGGTGTTTAGATCAATGTGTCGAATGGTGTCTGAACAATGTGCATCGAAGAATGGGCATACACATACTAAGTGGTGAAGGTCTGCTTTGGTGTTCGTGTTACAGTAGAGGACAATGTGGGGGGGTGAGGGTGCTGTGGGGCAGCTTGTCCACTTCTGAATGATATGTGGGGTGTAAGCTGCATTGGCGCAAATCTTGTTGATGAATACTTCTTCGGCTCTTGTTAATGAGGGCATGTTAGCAAGATACCAGATGGTGTCACTTGTTCGTACTGACATTTCTTGCGCTTCTTGAGTCGCTGGATGAGTAGGGCAGGTGAAGTAGCCGAGGTATAATCCAGCGGAGGGGTAAAGTTAAGGACTCTCCTGCGCCGCTGCGTGAGCGGCCTGGTTTCCTGGGCTGGCCTCTTCATGAACGGTGTCCAGTCGATTCGGATGTTCACTTTCTGGCTCTTTAGTAGTTCCTTAAATAGTAATATGCAGTTAACAGTGGGTTGAGTGAAAGGGGTTTCGTAGTTCTCGGATTGCTGTGAATGAATCTGTCAAACTGCGCACGTTGTGCGGTGGTTTAAAGTAGATTTCGTAGCAGATGTGGTTAATCGCGCTGTTTATGGCGTGTAGTTCTCCTCTAATGCGGTTCCATCGTTTTGGTTGAAAGATATCTGCCCGTTAAAAGAGAATTTTCGGGACATGTCCATGCTGCACCGATATGTGTGGGAGTCACGCTTGTATCCGTGAAGATATCAATTTCATTGGCAGTTTAGACGCCTTCAGGTAGTGAATACGTTGATATCTGGTTGCTGGAAGAGCCCGTGGGATTGGCTTGCTGCAGGTGGCTTTCGATGTTGTTTGATATCGACCAGGGTGCAAGGGGGATGGGTAGCTCAATTGTTGGTGCGGGTTTTTGTTCGTCCCATGCCGCGAGGAGCAATCCTTGGCGCGTGAGACCTCGTTTGCGGTCTGCTTGGTCTTTTGTATCTTTCATCACAGTAACGATGGGAGGAAGTGCCACTGCCTGCTCAAGGGCTGCCTTTTTGTGTGTATGGGAGGCCCGTTATGGTTACGCAATGTGGCCCTGTGGAGCACCTGAATGTGCTTGGTGTTGTCTTATTCAACTCATATGACGGGGGCTCCGTAAGCTAGAGTGCCAATTGCGACCGCACGTGCCATCGTTAGGCACGCTTTTTGATTTTTGATTCGCCCCTCCGTGTTTGTTGGAGAGGCGTTCTATCAATTTCAGCATTGGCTTCCATTTTCGTCTCAGCTCTTCGATCCATATCTTGGGGCTGTTGCAGCTGGCTAGCAGGAGGCCGAGTAGCCGTACGTGCCCTCGTTTCATTTGTATCTCAGTGTCACCTATATACAGCAGGTCATCTCCTGTGGGCTGAGCTTTGTTCGTGCTTGAAACCATGAGCAGCTCAGTCTTTTCAGCGGCGAGTTCAAGACCTAGTTGTGGTAGGCACGCCTCTATGGTGTTTACTGCTGCCTGTAGTTCGGTGAGCATGTCTGTTGTCGTTGAGTAGTCTCTACCCTCGCACCATATTGTGACGTCATCGGCATATATAGAAAATCTGGCCGACGTTCCTTGTTCAAGACTCTTAGCCAATTTCGCCATGACTATGTTGAAGAGGACCGGTGCAAGGATGGATCCCCGTGGCAGTCCCTTGTCGTTGTAATAGGGGTTAGGTGTCCATCCGGGGAGCTTGCTGTTGAGTTGTAAGGGGCGGTTGTGAAGGAAGTTTCGGACCCATATTTGTTATTTTTTGCTGTGAAAGGCTTGAGCTAGTTCATTCAGCATTGTGGTCTGATTTACTCTGTCGAATGCCTTTCTAAGGTCCACAGTTAAGACGTAGTCGGGAAGTCCGCGGTCGTACGGGGATCTTTTGATGACGTGGCGCAGCAGCCAAAGGCAGTCCTGCGTTCCCAAATGCGGCCGGAATGCAGTTTGGGAAGGGTGAAGCCAATGGTTGACATATTCCAAGTGGTATTGCAATCGGTTGTTAATAAGGCGTTCGAATAACTTGCACAAAGTAGGTGTGAGTGATATGGGTCTTAGGTTGGAAACTACTGATGGGTCTTTTCCAGGCTTCGGGATTAGGTTGACCAGGGATAGCTTAAAGTCTTCGGGAATTTCGCCTGTGTTCCACGAGTGGTTTCCGAGCACCAGTAGTTGTTCCAAGTGAGCTTCATCGAGGTTTCGTATGGGCTGACACGTAATCCCGTCGTGTCCCGGGGCCGATCTCGCCTTACCCTGTCTGATTGCAGTGCGGAGCTCTGCCATCGTGAATGGGCAGTCCAGTGATGAATCTTCGTTATCGATGTCAATGATGGGGAGGTAGTCGCTAGGTTGTCTACTAGCAGTTGGGAAAAGCGTCGAGATAACCTCTCGTTCCACCTTCTCGGGATCCTTGTGTAGTGTAAGCGTTGAGAATAACGGGATGTGCTGCTTTCCTTTTCCCGCCATTCCTCCGTTAATTTTCCAAAGTTTCGACAGGCCGCGTTCATTTCCCAGACTCGAACATAGCTCTTGCCAGTGGTCGTTAGCAAGCTGTCGTTGGTACTCTTGAATTAGCTTGTATTGCCTTCTTAACCTCATGAGAACGCAATGGCGTTTTCCCATTTGTCTGTATTTGCGCGTGAGGTGTTTGGCGCGCTGCCACAGATTGGCCAAATGGTTGTCCATGGTCGGTGTGTCAGTCGAGCAGGTGACCTCTTCATTCGAGGCTCGCGAAGCATTTTGGATGCTGTTCAACAAGAGTATGAAATCGGTGGATGGGTCAGAGATTTGGTTGAGGCTGTCACGAAAGGTCATCCAGTTCGTTAATTTCAGAGTTCTGGCCGTTCTTAGTCGTTTCCCACGAAGGAAATATATTATGGGGAAGTGGTCGCTACCCCAAGTCGTGTCAGAAATTTTCCACGCGTTTAAGAGACCAAGAGAGGCAAATGTGAGATCCGGTGTGGTATCTTTTTGGGAGGCGTGCAGCCCTATTCTTGTGGTTACGCTGAGATCGTTCGCTAGCGTGAGGTTATTCATTTCCATCACGTCTTCCAGAAGTTTTCCTCTGCTGTCCATCATGCGTATCCCCACGTTGGTGCTTTTTCATTTGAAATCGCCTCCAATTATGACTGGTATGTTTTGGATATTGATGAATTAGTTGGGTGACCCACAGGAACGATGAATTGCGAGCGGAAGCCGGTTTTAGGTCTGTAATAAGCCGAAGCAAACAATTATTTGCTTTCCCTCTGGGAGCCTGCTTCGAACCACTATTGTCTCATGGTTGCTGGGGACGTGAGTCCTGGAAGTTTTATTTGATGGCACCCATTCCTTTCTTGACGAGATTACTGAGTACCCAGGTGTCCCTGGTCGCGGAGTGTCCAGGTGGCTTGGTTTGCATGTGATTTTAGGGTCCGAGTATGTATCACAATACCCACTAATCGAAGATATGGTGCTTGGTTCTTGTAGAAGGATGAAAAGTGGCTTCAGCAGCTGAACCTTTTGTAGCAGTATGGGCGAATTTTGTAAATAGCTCCGGCAGTTCCATTGTAGTATCATGGTGTTTCGCATAATTAATTTCGGGAATTGCTGCGTGGTGGTACATTGCCGTGGTGGTTCTTGAATTGGGTCCTGTTGGGGTAATTGGTTAGTGATTCGTTGGCATCATGGCCGCTGTCTGTGATGTATGGCTTTCAAGAAGAGCGCGAATTTTGCCTATGTCTTCTTGACGGGCTGCACGTTGTTAAAAAGGTATGGTGCCAAGATAGACCCTTGCGGAACGCCAGCGTGCAGTACTTGTGGGGAGCTTGTAATTTTACCTAATACGACATACTGTCGGCGGTTACAAATGTAATTTTTTAATAGCAACAGGGAAGGCACATGTAAACCATATTGGTGCAGTTTGTCAAGCATTACATCGTGGTTTACAGAATAAAATGCTTTTGATGCATCAAGAAACACTGAACAGGCAAATTCATTGTGATCAATGGCATTGTTGAGTACATCCGAAAGGTCATCCAATGCTTTTTGTGTACCCCTACCAGCGGTGAAACCATATTGGTTGGACGAAAGTATGTCGTGTTTTCGATAAAGGAAGTCATTGTAAAAACCAAATGTTTTTCTAGTACGAGGGACAGTTGTTGGTAAAATTGATATACCTCGGTAGCTATTGACACAATTTTTTACGCCTTTCTTGTAAAGAGGTCTAACGAGAGCACTTTTTAAACCTTGTGGCACGATTTGGGTTGCAATAATTTTGTTGATGATGGCAAGAATTACACATTTAAATTCATCAAATTCTTACAAAGTAATTCAACGGATACACCATCCAAACCTGGTGATTTCCGCTCGTGAAATCCAGATAAGATACACCTTAACCTTCCTCGGTACATATGGAAAGAACGCAGAATCTTGACAGAACTAATACTTTCGAATCTTCGGATTACTACTAATGGCTTGACCAGCAGAGGAAAAGAAACAGTTGAACTCATTAGCGAGGGTAAGTGATACCGCGCCAAAGTTTTGGGCAATTATATCAGAGGCATGTTTAGCTGTTTCTGCCCCGTAACCGATTAGTGGTAGACCATGTTTTGGAGGGTCTATTTAGGAATCGCTGAATACGCTGTGAAAATATTTTCTTTTTTCAGAGCGAAGCACAGCATTGGCTTTGTTATGGGCTGATTTAAATTGGCCTCTTAAATGGTCATTTTTGGGCTGAGCGTCTGCAACGGGCTCAGGCCCATTCTGTTTCTGCTATTGCTGCAAGCACCGAAAAATTGATCCAAGGACAATCAATTCTCCTCTGCTTTAAAGTCGCTGTTCTTTTTGAAGCTTCCAGGATCGCAGGTAACTGGGATACAAAGCAGTCATAAAGATCGCTCGGAGGAGTAGAAGCAAGCAAAATGTTCCAGTCAAAATTTGCTACTGTCAAGTCTACTTGTCGTTTATCTGTAATTACTACGGAGTGGGATTTCTGCGCATTCGATACGGCATTGTTAGAATCCCTGAATACCCAATACCCGACGAAAAAGTGATCGGACGTTTTCTGTTCAATAATGAAAGAAACCAATTTCTTATGTTCGAAGCGGACATTCACATCATCAATGCATGATGACATTATCTTGTCACCTCGAAGCTCGACACGGGTTGGACTATTTATCGCGGCTTCAATTCCTTTATCTGCAAGAGTGTTTAAATAATCAACAACCAATGATTGCTTATTTTTATTGTGTTGATGTTTACGCCCCACCATGCAAAAGTAACCGGAGGGAATGCGTATGTCATTTATTTCTTCGATAAAGCCTCGAGGGTTTAGGTTAGGGGGCCGATAGATTGTAAGCAACCTGATATCTGATGGGAGGAGTTCCCATTGTTCACTGACGCCTTATCATTCATCATGTGGTTTCTATGCTTGTTTTGTGTTTTTTTTCTTTAGACGAGCTTTAAGCCTTATCAGCCTGACGCATGCGCTTGGCGTCTTGGGCGAGAACTGCTGAGTCCTGCCTGGGTTTTTGTTTACAATCCGATCAACGAGAGGCTAACCGCTTCGCTGTAATATGCTTCACGCTGTCGGAGTTGAACCTAAGTACCTCGCGTAATGCCTGTGCTACACGGCGACTTTCAATTGACAATTGAACGCTCGCCTACAGGTGCGCCCTATGCATTTACAATGAAACATTCGATAGACAATTGGTTCAACGGCCTTCGGAAGGCCTTTGAAACGGCCGTGTAGCACAGGTATAAGAAACCGACGTCTGTCCGATTGCATCATTCTTACACGGTCGGCGCAGCTCCGCGTTTTAACCATTTATCTCTTATTAAAGGGGCTTTGATTTTGTTTCCAACGAAGCGGAGCTAGTAAAATATAAGCATCTAAATAACACACCAAATAATATATTTACATATAGACACGTTATTTTTACAGTGGTAACACAACATATATGTGATATCCCTTATCTAAACTGCAAGCAGCAAATGTGTTTCTCACAATCCATATAACAATGCACCTCATTCCTAAAAAACATCTTTGAATTCCACCGGAAATTTGCCACTCGAATTCATACATATGCGGATGGTGTGCAGACACAGCTACCCGACAACATATTGTAACGATCGTGAAGACTGGGGACTGATTAGGGATTAGCTACAAGGTGTCGCGACGTTGTCATCCCACCGCTGACAACCCGTTGCTACATACGGGAAGGCGTACCCGAGACGAGCTCCGTCGCCTCCGACATGCGTGTGGTAGCGTGGGTGAAGCGAGCGGCCAGCCAATGTTGCAGCCGTGAAGAAGTCCAGAAGCCGTAGGCAAACGTAATTTGTTTACTGCATGGCGAGAGATGAGCCGAAGCCAAAGAACAATGCCCCGACGGGCGAGCTTACAGTACAGGACTCGAGCAGAGTGACAGCATTGATTCACTGCTCAAACAGGAATGAACTACAGCGCTTGGGGGGTCTTATTTATATTCAAAGCGCTAACAGTCAAACAAGCGTTCCCTCTAGATTGTGCACACGACACGAACGGCACAGACACACACAACACTCTTTCCAGAGTTCGCGAGCGGTCGGTAGTAGCGGCGCACGCTGAGTCCGAGAGAGGGGGAGAGGAGGTTTCCGCACCGGCTTCCGTGTCCTTCGGACAAGTTGAAGCACGCCTCGTCTGCCGCCACCGAAGTTTGAATCACGCTGATAGCGAGGCGCCAGCGATCCAGACATGTAGCGACGCGTTTAGCCCCGTCGGCTGCAAGCGCGAGTCACCGACAGGGAGGCCTGCTTGAAAGGCGCACTTGAGGAGGCTTCGCCACACAGCCGAGGAGTGTTGCACAAAGCACAGGGGCGGGCTGATTCGTAACAAAGGCAAACTTGTGCCACAGAGAGGATGTGCTACTTGCGGAGTATCTGCAATCTCTGCGCCGGACCCACGTCTTCTCCCTCGTCACCTTGGTTGGTTGGTTGGAGCCATAACAAGAATGGCACGTACCCACTCTGGGGGATTGGCCAAGTCTGATTGTGGTTTCACTGTTGAAGAAGCTTATGAATTAGTTTCAAATAAGCGAAAATAGGTTACAGTGATGCTAACTATTTTGGAACCCCCCAAAATTTAATACTGCTGTAACAACAGGTATCACAATACACGATTAAAAATTGCTTGATGCGATTGATTAACAAGGCAAGCGACCGGATTCGGCATAAAAGAGTGAAGAGCGCGACAAACTCCCGTTGCACCAATCAAGCCCGACTGCCCCAAATGACAATAAATTAGGCACCGAAAAGGCGAGAACCAGGCGCCAGAGGGGAACCTCCAGGTAACGATTTCGGAGAAAGGAGAACCGCCGGCAAGACAACACGAAGTGGTCAATTGTTTCCTCCTCTTGACAGAAGACGCACATGCCCAATGGCGCTATGCGTGCGCGGTCTAGATAAAAACTCAAATTAGGTGTTCGGCAGCGAAAGCAAGTCAGTGTGACCTCGCACAGTCGAGACTGCGCAAAGTTACACTTCCAAGAGTACCGGAGATGCTCAATGTCAGCGCAGCCAGTGATACTGTCTGGTGGGAAGCTGTCCAGCAAACTGCACCTTCGAAACCTAGTTGCAACAACGTAGGCTATCGGGGGCACAGTATCAACCAGGGGACCATTCAGTGCTACTTCGGCCAGACAATCAGCGGTGTCGTTAAGTTCAACACCTCTGTACCCTGGGACCCAGACCAGACGGATTTCCTGTAGCGCTTCTGCAGCGTCTTCTTCCTTGCCTACCGGCCTTCCTTGCATTTGATGCCTTATCAGCCGTCCTAGCCTTAATTACATTCGCGCAATCCCGTTGTTGTGTTATTATGAGCTTTGGGAGGGAGCTCTGGCCAGCAGCGACTTCAATGATCAGCGCCTGCTGGTGCTGAGTGCTGTTGAGGCTGGTAAAAAGGTTAAGGGGTCTTAGACTGAGGAGTCCTGCCCGTTGAGTTTCGTAATAAAGACGTTTACAATCTCCCTCCTCTCCATCTCGGTCTGTCTCTCTCTCTCTCTCTGTCTATCTCTCTGCTTTGATTGTTTTTGGTTCAACTGCAACAGTATGATATGGGCATGTCCACAGGAACCTCACCCACCTAATGGATCATTAGGCATCAGCAGTCAAGAGCAATGAGAGGCCGCCTCGCTCAGCTCTCGCCCCTACTCACAGCAACGACTTGGTACAAGTGGCGGAAGACGCCGCTAGGGCCCACGGGTTATTTGGCCGCCATCTAACGGAAAGGTCAGCTGACTTCCTCCCCTCGCCCCCTTCAGTCTACAATATGGGCTCCAATAAAGTCCCTTCTCTCTTTGTCTTTCTTTCACAAAAAAAAACATATTTAAAAAGTCTAGTTTGCGTAAGACTTTCCGTGACACTTGTTTTCGCAAACTGTGCGTTATTAACACATCCTTACACGTTCTTTCACCGTTTTTCTTCGAAGGCTTGCTTGCGACGCCTGGGGCAGCCATTGGACGTGGGATTGGAGGCAGCGCAATAATTCGCTTCAACAACGATGACGGCACGACAACCACCGTAATCTCGTCAGGCCGTATCTAGAAGACGATTTGTATCGGTAGCATGTCACCAACACCGGTGAATTAAGGAAACAGAAACATGGCAGAGGGAATGTGAACGTCAATAAATTCTGCACGGGGTTTATAACCAGCCCGTTTTTGTCTATTTATTTCTAGGTTGTTTAGTACACACTGCAGAGCAGTCTTGTGGTCTCGGCGGAACAGTCATTTGATTATTACGCAGCCGATAAAACCAGGAAAGGGGGCAAAACGTGAACACCGGGAAGTGCATTTAAATCACCAATGGCAAGCCACAAATAAGAAAATACACAGGGTTATACAAAATGTAATGTGCATGGCTCAGTAAGGGAATCCCACTCCGACACGGTACGAAGAATAAATGAAAACTTGCACGTGTCAGTCTATGGAGGGTAAGGTGTTAGCGAACTTGGGTGGTGATGCCGCGCGTGTCTTGGTGACAGAGGGGAAATAAACAGCAAGTGACCGATGACAAATTCATGGTTAAAAAGTGAGCAGAGGAAATCAAGAGGAAGGTTCTCTAACTGAAGTTTGGGAATGTTATTGGAGAGAGAGAGAGAGAGAGAGAGAGAGAGAGAGAGAGAGAGAAGCCTTAATGAATACTGAAGAGGTTATCCCGAGAAACGGCGCGGCTTGCTACTGCAGATGGAATGAACATAGTGAGGCAAAAAAGGAAAAAGGGGAAGAAGTAGGCAGAAACAACGAATAAGAGGGAGGAGAAAATGAAATCATTTCGGAGCGTAGAAAAATATACAGAACTTGGAGAAAAATCTGAGGTTCTCAAGATTAAAGAACCTCGGTTGTTTAAAGACGCTTTGTCCCTCGTGCCGCGTCATCGTGATTTTGCCACGGACCAAGAAAGTGATGCAGGTCTAAACATTTTACGCGTAACAGTCGCACAAGAGTTCTTTGCGCTGTTTCTCGATTAGTTGTATGCTGTGGGCAGTAACCCAAGACACGCCGTACGTCTTCTCTCATAAAGCACACAGATCAGAATGGCGAGTCCACCCAGGCTATTAAAAAAAAAAAACTACCCCTGAGGCAAAGTTTAGGCTTAGTCGGTGAAGGACACCTTCTGCTTGCTTTCGTATGCCTCGAGGAAATTCTAAATTGCAGTGACGGTCAATGGCATGCTGAGGCAGGGGTATCCTAAGAGGGTCCTGTCAAGCTTACAGCTGCAGTTTTCATCCCAGTGCAGAGACGGCCGTACTTCCGTCTTTTTGTCCGGAATTCGGGGCTCCAACAGACACAAGCAGATTGTGCGCCGCTTTCGCTGCTGTATGAGAGACGACGTTCCCCTGAATGCCGAAATGACCTGGCAGCCATTGAGAAGAGATGCGGTGCCTGTGTCGTAGTCCATGTGTGGGCAATGCGTTTAGCTGACACACAAATAGCTGCAGCGGTATGATGGCTTCATCACTGCTTGCAAGGCAGGCCGCGAGTCGGTAAAGATCACCCATTGCCGAGCGAGACTTTTGGTGATGTGAAGGAGTGCCACCGTAATAGCAATTAACTCAGTGAAGGTGGACGACGTCTTGTGACTGAGTTTCTGTTTCTTTTCAGTAGTTATACTAGTTACATTTTCAGTAGTTATAAAAACTACGCTGAAAATGGTAATTGGCTTGGAAACTACCGTAAATGAAGTTAAACGTAATGTAGAGAGTTAAAATATAAGCCGAGCGTCGATTCTTAGCTAGCCAATGGGCTGCGCGTGCAGGTCAGTGCATACAGGCGACACAACGCATTTCCACTTAAACAGTGCACAAATGTGATGCGGTAACGTCGACTAGAAGGACGGAGGCGTTAAAGCTAGTCGACTGGAAAGATGATAGAGGTTTAAGTTTAGCAATAGCGCTACTAGAAAGCTGCCACGGTACGTCTGCGCGGTGCCCCGCAGCCGAAGCAGACGTCGCGTCGAGAGTAGCGCAAGACTTGACTGCAGCGCCGCTAGTTCTCGCGACCGCTGTTCGGCCTACTCTCCTCCGCTGGCGGGGATGCGGAGCTCTGAAACTGAGCTTATTCTAGTAAGGTTGACACGGACGGCCTCTTCCCTTGCGGCTGACTGTGAAGTACAGACCGCCATAGAGTTTGATACTAATATACGTATACTACAGGGAAATCTGGCGCCACTGTCTAGGGGAGCCGCGCTTCAGCGAGCGTGCCGTCATGTACCGGCAGGCACGTTCCACTTGTCCTTGGCATGGCTCACGAACAGTCTGAAAAGTTAGCTTTGGCTGCAAAAATGCAACAATATTACTGCAAAAAATTAATCGAATGTATTCTGTTATTATAAAATTAAAGCTCGAGAAAGATATTTTTGTGAGTGATTATTTAGAAGCTTAATAGAAGGTGAACAAAAAAACAATATTACCCCTTTTGGCTTCGAGGCGAAAAACAAGCCATGTGGCTCACCAAGTCAAGCAGGCGAGGAACGTCGCTAGCTTCAATGGCGCCGCCCACGGCGGCCCGCGAATGTTGCGCCCATGGAGGAAATATTACCCAGGAGAGGCCCGTAGCATCCCAATGCATTGCGAAAAGTGTGGAGGAAGTTAGGTCATTTTTCTTGAGCCCATGGACAATGTTGCTTACTTGTTTACAACTGCGGCGGCCAAATTTGGGCAAATAGAACGGACAAATTTTTAAGGCGCTTAGTATGCCGCTGCCTCGCTACGCTTGCAAACCAGCACAGTCTCTACTAGAAACGTTTTTAGATTAGACCAGTTTGAAAACTCCGCCGTCGGAGGCGGCCTTAACTCGTACCCCGGCCGCAGCGGCGCTTACGTCGCGTCGAGATCGGCGGAGCGAGCCGCTGCCGCCGCCGGCGACCTGCCGGGAAAATCCCCTTCGCTCAGCGTTGGCTAGAGCCGCAGTTCGTTCTTTGCTCACTTTGTGTTTCTTCGTTATGAAGTGAAGTGAAATTTATCGCTGCAGAGATGTAGCGCGCAAAGACCGCAGTACTGTACGACCCCAATCCATGCTCCCGTCGTCTGCGTTCGCCATCCCGCGAGCCTGTTGCTATGAAGACGACAAACGATAATTTTCCAGGCTTAAGAGCTGAAAAATCGTCCTTCTATCTCAAAAACGAAGGCCGTTTTTCGATTGAAACTTTGGGTGAGGGCAAATTGAAGGCGAAATCAACAGCTTAGAACATGATATCGCACCGAGGAATTAACGACGAAGCTGTTTTCTCTTCGAAGCGGGAGGGCAGGGCGACGCCATGTTAGTTAAATCAAACCGGAGACAGCAAAGGATGAGGGGATAGAGTGCTGGGCTCCGTGGGCTCAAGTCATGGCGGGACTCGGCTTCACAAATGTACGTCAGGGCCTCTCCTAACCTTTTCTTTCCCCCATGGCAGCGCCAGATTTCCCTTTAGTGTATATTAGTATAAAACTCTATGCAGACAGCGGCGCGCCGCGGACTGCACTGGCGACGCCTATCGGTGGCACCGATGCGACATCGGGTTCGAGACAGCGCGAATGTGCGCGTGCCCGGCCACCCTGACATGATTAGCTTGTCTTTGTCGGCGGTTTTGGCCGCCGCTGTTACAGAGGATGTTTTGGCCGCCGGGAGCGCTGTTGGCGGCACCGGAGAGCGGGCGCCGCTCGGCGCGCGTCGCTGCCCCGTCGTTGTCGTGCGTCTGCGCTCTGTAGAAATTTCCGCGTCATGGTTCTGTAAAACTGCTACGTAAAATGGCGCATTGCGGGCTGCGAGTTTATGCGCCGGTTTTGTAGTTGGTCGATGGCGGCGACGGTTGGATTTCCTAGAGCGGATTTTATCGTTCAAGTGTCAGGCTTTGAGTTCAATGGGCGCAATGAACGGAGAGTGAGCGGAGGGTCATGCGGGATGATGTTGCGTATCTCGCATAGAGGGAAAAGTGCTGCTGCAGCACAACATTGTTGTATTGATAACTTTATTACATGGTAAATTGGATCAATCTCATCAATGCAACTGAGATAAAGAGAAAGTTTATGTGTCTAATCATTCCGTCGACCTTCACAGCCATTGAGCCAAAACCGGCAGTCATCAGGAGTCATATAAAAAGCCCCTGGACGCCTCTAAGAAATTAAGAGGCAGTTAGAGCGAACCAGAGGAAGATTTAGAATTACGGGGCGACACTGCGAATTATGGAGGATGAAAACGCGAATTAGGAATAATACTAGTGAATTAAGAAATATCGAAGTTAAGTAACCGAAACAAAAGTGAATTAAAAAGACACGGGAAATAACAAGAATCAGTGCGAGTTAAAAACAGATTAGATTAGGTGGATTTGTGAGTGAATCAAAGTAATTTCAAGTTAATAAAGATGAATCAAAATTAACTGACAGATGTCAAGGTGTGCTAAGATGAAACCAAGCGTATTAAAAATAAATAAGACGCGAATGATACTGTGAGGATTCAACAACTAACAGTGAATAAAGTAGTGAATTTAGTTAGATAAAATGAGATAACATGAACCGAACTAAATTCAGATGGACCGAAGTGAATTACGAGGACAAAGCGGAGGGAGAAGAATCAATGCGAATCATGCGGAATCATAGTCAAATAACTTGAATCAAAGTAAATTAAGGTGGGTCACTGAGTGAATTGACGTGTATCAAAGTGAATTAAGCTGAATTAAATTCAATCAACAGTAACCAAAGTGAATTGAGATGGGCCGGAATTAGTCCGTAAGAAAGACAAATTCGGCAGAAATAATCTGAATTAAAAATAATCAGAATAAACAAATTGCAGAACAAAGTTTTCCACCTTTGTAGAATTTAATTAATAGATAGGAATGGCAATCAAAATGGCTCGACTTAAAATTAGGAGGAATCAATGTAAATTGTGAGGCAAAAAAGTTACTTGAGCGGAATGAATGAGTGTATTAAGATGAAAAAAGTGAACTAACACAAACCCTAGTGATTTAGAAATGACCGCAGTCAACTATGACACGTCAGTAAATAGACACTAATAAGAACTGAAACAAAAATACTGTGGTTGATTCCTCTGTCATAGGAATCGGTAAAACACGAAAGTGAAAGGTGCAGCGAAATCTGCCGCTGAGCATGATTCGCGGGTCGGCGGCAGTCTTGGGGGTATGCTTGGAGGTCGCCACAGTGCCGCATTAGGAAACTTTGGGGCCCGTTGCTACTGCGTCTTTGGGGCCCTATTGCTGCTGATGATGATGATTATAATGACGATGATTATGATAATGATTGCGAAAATTTTCGAAGCCCATGTTATGCGCTCTGATCAGTGATAAATTATACATAATTTTACGCTTTCCGGAAACTAATTTCTTGGCTTGATGTCTAGTATTATATAACGGATTTTATCAGGCGTAAAAGTTAGTATGGTTTGATTGCCGGTCCATCACAGATTCACAATTAATCGAAGCGCCGTGTCGGCCTGCACACGCCATGGTACAGAAGACTATTGTCTTACAAGAAGCATATTTTATTAAGCCTTTAAGGTTTTAGTTTTATTGTAAAGTTCCTCACCTGCATATATGGGAGGGCTCAAAGTACGCGCAGGCAGCTGTCACTCACAGACATCTGCCTCACAGTTAGCTGCCACGACTTACAGGCCGAAATCCTGTAGGTTACCCGCGCAGCCGAGAAAGCACGTGGCGGTTAGAACACGCGCCGCCTTTGAAGGAGGTTAGGGGGGGGGGGGTCTCAGACGTGTCGCGCAACGCAACCTTCCTATCGCAGCATGATTAGCACAAAGACGATAAGCAGAAAAATGTCGCTCTTTGGGATGGGGAGCGGTCCGCTTCGTGGTTTGCGCATGGCCGTCGAATTTTCAGCGGCGATGAACTCCTGTTCCGTAGCTGTAATGGTCTTGCTAGTCGGCAAGCCGTTACACATCAACGGGACCCCCCTTTGGGTTGGAGAGCGACAGGTGAGCACGAGAGGTGGCATCAGACAACAGTTTAATAGGGATATAATGTCTCTGCTCAACCCCGCGCTGCTGCTCCCGTCGGTGCCGCGCAACAGTTCCAGCAGTCAGTAGTTCGTTGTCGATCGGTCTGGTCGCTGTTCGGTCGTAACTGGCAGTGGAAACACGCTGAAGCTTCTCGTATAGATTCGGGGTCTACGACGGAGGCGAGTATGGGTGGACCTCTCGTTTTCGAGTCCTCAACACGTCTGCCACGTCCACTGTTTTTCCCGCGCTGCTTTAGGGGTTCCTCTCCTCCTGCCGCCGCGCCCAAGCGGGACCAGATCTGCGGGCCGCACTTTGGTCCGCACCGTCCGCAGGCTCATGCCAAAGCGAAAAGCGCACACGGGGACAAACAGCTTACCGTCTCCGAGTCGCGGCGGAGGTCCGGTTTCAAGACGGCATCGAAGGGGCCGCACGCAGGATGCGTTTTTAAGTGGACACACATTTCGCCATCCCGAAAGAAAGGCAGACGTTGTTGTTGCTTTGTTTGGCGTCCACACCCGAGCTCTTCACACCGCCAAGGCCTGCTGATTCCCCAGCTCCAAAGGAGCCGCTAGGGTCGGGCTGGCCCGGCGGCCTCTGCGTCCACACAGAGTGGCGCCTAGAGAATTACGCTACGAATGGAGTCGCGCGGACATGTAGCTTCCGCAACGCTTGTTGCTCAGACAGCCTGCAGAGGCTACAGCACATAGGCGCGGGCTGAAGCCGAACGATCCCACGAGTGGCCGACACAACCTTTCAACATTTGAATAACCATATATATGCTGTTCATTCAGCGAGAAATATCGAGTCGATATCAATCCCGCTTATGCGATTCAACTAATCCAATAACTTTATTGAACGGGTCGTTATTGCAATGAACTTCCTTGTCAAGCGCTATACATTGAAATTTCTGGCAGAAACTGTGTATGAGTCCGTGGGCAGTGCTTATGTTGTCAATAATTACATATAATGTCCCTCAGGATTAACCAATTTAAAATGTTCTTCAGACATTATTTCATTATTCGCATGCCTGACCCTTTCTTATACCGAAACGTGCGCGCGCCGAAACGTCCGCGTACTTAGATGTTCGTGTACCGAAAAGACTACCGAAACGACCTGTGCCGAAAAATACCGGAGCCGAGCTCGGGGCCTTTGTTATGTGGCTTCTTAGGCCCGGTAAAGCTGTGTACCGACGACTTTTGGTCCAAGGCGTTTTCTCATAAACGTCGGGAAAACAAGGAAGAGGAGTAGGAATAACTAAATTAAATTGAAATGGACTCGAAGGTTGTCAACCATAACGTGAGGGGCCCCCCACTCCTCTTAAGTGTCCCGAGTTAGTCAGCTTCAGTGTGAAGGTGAGGTTAAAGCTGCCACCTTCAACTTTCAATGCGGGCAGCGAGCACACTCACGATATATTTTTTTTGTCATATGATCAAGCGGCCCCCCCTGACAGCGGGGGGCCCGGGTCTGCAGCCCCCGTAGCCCCCCCTTTAATCCGGCCCTGGGTCGACGTCCTGTTGGCGGGTCATTTCGGCAATGGTATAGTGGCATCATTTCCGTGACGGATATGCGTCAGTGAAATCTTGGTGTATCCCGGCATAAAAGACTTTCGTGATAAAATATAAAACCCAATAACGAAAACCCCTGAGTATAACGTAGTCTTTACCACTAAAGGTTGCTTCCTGCAAAAAGGCCCTCTGTGCAGGGGTGCACCTTTTACAGGCTGCTTGCTTGGCGTCATTTTCGTGACGGATATGACGTCAGCGAAATCTTTGTGCATCCCAGAATGATGTTAATAAATAAATTGATTCCTCTTAATTTCCTGTCTATTTTCTAATTTATTTTATTCTCATTTAGTTCCGCTTAATTCACTTTGATACACGTTAACTCACTCAGTGGCCCACCTTAATTTACTTTGATTCAAGTTATTTGACCCTCATTCCGCTGGATTCGCATTGAGTTTTCTCCCTCTGCTTTGTCTTCGTAATTCACTTCGGTCCATGTGAATTTAGTTAGGTTCATGTTATCTCATTTTATCTAACTAAATTCACTACTTTATTCAGTTATTTGCGTTGAATCTTCACAATTTAATTCGCTTCGTATTCATTTTTAACACGCTTGGTTTCATTTTAGCAAACCTTGACATCTGTCAGTTAAGTTTGATTCATCTTTATTAACTTGAAGTTACCTTGATTCACTCAGAAATCCACCTAATTTAATCCCTTTTTAACTCGCACTGATTCTTGTTATTTCCCGTGTCTTCTTAATTCATTTTTGTTCCGGTATTTAACTTCGGTATCTCGTAATTCACCAGTACTATTCCTAATTCGCTTTTTCATCCTCCTTAATTCGCCGTGTCATTCTGGGAAAACCGCGCCTCGGCTTTTAGTGGCGCCGAAGAAAAGAGACACAATACCCGGCATTCATTTCAACGATCGTCGTGTTTCTTTTCAAAAGACAAAGCAAAAAGGAGTGCACGCGCTGCGTGCTGCACAGACATATCTTCTTCATCGTCCTGTTCCTTGCGTGGCCCATTCGAACCACGTGACAGTTCAGCGCGAGGTTCAATTACAATTTACAACATCATCAATGTGGCCTAGCGTGTGCGCCGCAAAAATCTGAGCTGCTTATCGTGTCACCACGTAAAAAACTCCCTCCCGGGTCGCCAACCATCTCCCTAGAAGTGGATGGCCACCCTATTGTTCGAACTCAGCAGGTGAGAATCTTAGGCATGCTTCTACAAGCGGATCGCTCCAATACCAAACTGCTGGACCGACTTAAGCACACCACGGAACAAGTCTCCCACATGATCCGCAGGGTCAGCACAAAAACGAGAGGTATGCGAGAGGCGGATGTGCTAAGGCTAGTCGAAGCCTTTGTCATCTCTAGGATTACTTACGCCATCCCCTACGTTGTGCTCTCGAAGGCTGAAAAGGACAAGGTAGAGACTATCATACGCAAGGCATACAAGCTGGCGTTGGGACTACCTGTCAGCACCTCGACACAGAAACTACTACACTTGGGAGTTTGTAATAACTTGGATGAACTCCACGAAGCTCATCACATGAACCAATTATTACGTCTGAGTTCCACCTCCACCGGCAGGACAATTCTGAACCAGCTATGCCTGCGCTCACCGATTCAACACCCACAGGCCGATGCGACTCAGCTTCCGCGTGAGATTCGCCAATTTATTGATGTGTCCCCACTGCCCCGGAACATGCATCCAACACACCACCAGGATCGCAGAGATGCCAGAGCGAAAGCAATCTTCAAACGGTACGGTTCAAAACTCCACCACAGTATACACGGACGCAGCATCCTATCCCGGGAGGAGAGCTATGACCGCTGTTGTGACTACAGCTCAAGCCCTCCTCACAAGTGCATCAATTCCTACCACCCATGCACTACAGGCAGAAGAAGTGGCCATAGCCCTAGCAATTGCTCAAACCCCTGCAGAGATCATCATTACAGACTGCCAACAAGCATGCAGAACATTCTCGAGCGGCTTCCTCTCACCCTGCGCCACACAAATTCTACTGCAGCATCCGCCACAACACCGTGTAAGGATTATTTGGGCTCCCGCCCATGCCGACGTCCCCGCCAACGAAGCTGCCCACCAGCATGCCCGAGATTTGACACACCGGGCTAGTCAGGAGTTCGGCGAGCAGTGGCGTGTCTGTCCCCTTTTGCCATACACAGAAATCACGCAGCACTACCGCCTGCAGCGAACAGTGTACCCTCCGCCACACAAAAACCTCACAAAAGAGCAAGAACACCACCTTCGATGCATCCAAACCAACACCTTTCCCCACCCAACTAGAGCCCACATTCTGGCTCCCACCCTCTACTCCTCGGAATGCCGCTTCTGTGAGGCTCCGGGCACGCTTTACCACATTGTGTGGGGCTGCGAGAAGAACCCCAACCTACATCCCCTGCCCTTCCCCTCCCCTGAGCACTGGGAGAGAGCACTGACCAGCTCGGACCCTGATGACCAGCTTAGGCTGGTGAAGAGGGCTCAAGAAGCCGGACGGCCTCAAGGGGTCCTGGAATAAGGACTCTTCCCCAAGGCGAACTGCTTTATAGGGACGTTCATTCCTCCTCCTCCTCCTCCGCGCCCGACAGAGTCACTCGCCCAACTGAAACGGGCACAAGAGCTGTACCAGCACACACATCTCACCTAGAGATGGCACTTTCCATGCACTGTCTGTCGATTATACCCAAACTTAAATTATTATTATATTATTATGCCCAAACTTATATTATTATGCCCATTATACACATTATATCCACCGTTGTGAATCTGGTCACGCAGATCCGCAACGGTGTCGATCCCACTATGGACCCGGCGCCGGAGCACGCTGTCGGTGATGAGGTACGCGCAGCAGCGGTAGGCGGGTTCCAAGATTTAGCGCGTGACGTCTTGTGGATTCACATTCTCGAGACGCTTCGTGATCCTCGGGATACCTCCACTTGTCTAGAAATCTGCTAATAGGCCTTCTGTACGTCTGGCGGTCTTTTGATCGCGAAAAGGTGAATTTTTTTTCACAATTATAAGAAGGTCGGCCAGACATCCTCCGAGCTGCTCACTCCGATAGCAAATCCCCGAATTGTGCGGTGAGCCATCAAAAATTATGCGAAGTCTTGTCGCAAACGTTTCACTGATGACCTCTTTGTGTGGCGTATAGCACAGATGCAAAATATGAAATGGTTCATTTTCCACGCTTACGATATACCCATTCGCGGCATTTTGCTTATAATATTGTGCCGGGCTCTCATAGGTTCGTCGTTTGATGATAGACGCCTGACGAGTCCCCGAAGCTTTGACTGGGCTATTTTCCGATTGTCAGAGGTGTGAATGAGAGGCGACTTCCAAGCTAACGTTTCTTCATAGCAACTATACGGAATGACTGCAATGCTCTGCAGTTTCTCGCTGACATTTGAATCAGGCTGCGACATTCCAGTGGTGTCGAGGTCCGAAGATCTTTGCAATGGGAAGGTGGCCCCGTCGCTTTCGTGGGAGTTTATTCGAAGAACGCACACTTGGCTGCTCTCTTTGTTGTGTGTACTTCCACCACTAGGTAAATGGCCTTGCAGAATCCAGCCCATCTTTGTGCTAGTGGCGATCAAGGCATTGTTGTCTTCGTCCCACTTCTTTTGCACTTGGCATCAACTTCCAGAGTTGATCAGAGCCAATGAGGACAGTCACGCCTGGCTCATGATTAATGCCCGGATAAACGACTGTGTTCCCCAGATGTTTTCCTTCCGCAGCCATGGCTTGTAGAAACGGGATATCACTATGTGGTTCAGCCATCTCTTCGCATATGAAAGGCACGACTATGCCTTCGATATCTGCGGTAAGGTTGTCGCGCTGACTGCGGAGCGTAAACATCACTATTCTGTACGGTCGTTTCGGTCCGCCCACTCTTCCTAAGGCACTGATAGAGAGTTCCGTCTCGGCGACACTAGCGAGCTTCAGCTTGAAAGCAACACTCTGGCGAAGGTTCGCTGGCTCCCATTGTCGCTGACTCCGCGCCTGTAGCAACAACGCTCTGACGCCATCAGCTATGCTTGAAACGTCTGTTGTAGCACGTCATTGATGGGTAAACGAACTGAAGCATTCAGTGTGGCGACTTGCATCGTAACATTAAGCTGCTGAGCGTTAGTCAAAGATGGTATGCCCGTATTACGAACATCACACATAGATGAAGCGTGTCATCGTCTGCCTGCCTGACATTGAACTCTTCGTCGGCAGTCAAGGACAAGATGACCATTTTGCCGTGCACCTGAAGCACTGACCGTCTGATGCCAGCTGTTTACGCTTCTCTGCCAAGGTCATGTCGCTCGTGCAGTCCTCAGTCTTGTGCTGGGTGACGGAGCAGAAAAAAACAGGACGAGAAGAAAGAGTTCGTTTTGTTCTGAAGAGATGACACAGCAGGAGTCGGAGTCTGCTTCTTTTAGGCAGGTTGAAGACTGGAGCATTGCCTTCATATGACTTCAGCCAATTGTTGATGAGAGAAGTCTTTTCTCGGCACTCGACCTCTATTCGCAGAAATTTAAGTAGCTGGTCGAGTTCATCAGACGAAGCCTGGCTGGTTCCTGTCGCATTCTCCGTGCTTTTTTTGTAGTACTCTACCCCGATATCGGCTGGGATCACTTTGAGCAACACCTCGTTAACATAGATGCGTACGAAGACTACGTGATTCCCAGACTATGCAGTCCGCACTTGTTCAATTCCACCGTGTCCAAAAGCTTGCACAAAGCATGCACGTTGCTGGCTGAGGTGACAGGTCTGAGCATTCGCAAATCTTCCAGGCATTTTTGCTCGATAATTTTAACGTTCCCAAAACGTCGCTGGACAATTTCGAGCGCGTTATTATAGCAGGAGTGGGTCACCTGAATTCCAGCAACGGCTTGCACAGCAGATCTGTCCAGAAGGGAGATCAAGAAGTGGAAGGTTGATTGATTGATTGATTGTGAGGTTTAACGCGCCGACGCAACGCAGGCGATGAGGCGCGCCGTAGTGGAGGGCTCCGGATTAATTTTGATAACCTGGGGATCTTTACCGTGCGCCGAAATCTCGTACACACGGGCGTTTTTGCTTTTCGCCTCCATCAGAAAGGCGGCCGCCGCGGCCGGGAATCGAACCCGCGACCTCGTGCTCAGCAGCCAACGCCTTAGCCACTGAGCCACCGCAGCGGTTAGAAGTGAAAGGGACCAGAATTGGACAGTTTCGGGTTGTCATGCACTGAATGCCGAAACATGTCCCAAAAGAGCTGCAATTTAGTCACTGTTCCAACAAACTGAAGAAGCTCCAACTTCGGAAGCCTCACTCCGAGCTCACGTGGATGAAATTGGTATCCGCTGGGTGCTGTCTCGGAAGACTCAGTGGCCGCGGCTGAAGGTGGGACCGAAGACGGAAGCGTTGCAGTGCTCTGCAGTACGTCAATGTGGGGCTCTAGCAACACCAACGTGCTGCTCGTGGCGTCGTCGTACTCAATTACCACGTCGTAGTCGTCCGCAGCTAGGTCGTCGGTCAGGTGAGCTTCAACTTCGTTGTTCAGGGCTTGAAGTTCAAAGTTGCTGGCACGCAGGCGGCCGTGCAGGATTCGAAGTCCCGCAAGCTCGAACTGATGAGACTGGAGCACCTAGTTTACTTCATTGATGATCCTCGTGTTCATGGCTCGTCGTGAGGCCCGCTTGTGCTTCGCTCGTTCCATGCCTGTCCAGATCGAAGTGCAGCTTACCCACGCCAGAAATAAAAGGCTTGTGCCGCTGGCTTCATTCTCGGGTTTTGGCACCAAAAATTGATGTGGGAAAACCGCGCCTCGGCTTTTAGTGGCGCCGAAGACAAGAGACACAAAACCCGGAATCAATATCAACGAGCGTCGTGTTCCTTTCGGAATATTCCTTTCGTGTTCGGAAGCTTACACCGAGGCCGGCACCTGGTCCATCAAGATGCAAGCCTTGCACACTGGGCTGCGGCACATCCAATGCCTGCTGACCGCACGCGACGGGGTGGCACTCCCGCAGAGGTTCCGAAGCCAGCCCAACTCGCAAATGGGAGCGCTGGTCACTATTTTCGAGGACGGCATCGAGGTGCCGAACTGACCCCGCCTGGAGCAGCCACCCCCAAACACCGGGGCGGCGCTGCGCATCACCACAACCCTCCGTGGGGTCCACAACAAACGGACCACACCACCCCAGGCCACCCGGCACAAGGCGGCCGCCCTGCTGCAGGACGAGCTGAGCGGCTACCTGAATCTCTTCACGGACAGCTCTGTCAAGAACAGCACGGGCGAAGCGGTGGCTGTGTGCGTGGTGCCTGAGTTGGGAGTCAGCCAGAGCTTCCGCCTGCCCTTCGCGGCCTCTTCCACTCCGGCGGAGCTGGGCGGGCTGCACCTGGCGGCCGACCTCCTCCTCAAGAGGGGGCCAGAGGGCCACCTGGGGCGGTCATCCTCACGGACTCCAGGACTGCCCTGCTACGCCTGCACGCGGCCCACCAGCCCTCAACAGCAGCGGCTACCCGGAGCGTTCCTTTGCTGCCAAGCTGCACACGGTGGCCGTCCGGGGCTGTGTCCTGCGGCTCTACTGGGTGCAGGGCCAGTGTGGCATCAGGGGCAACGAGGATGCCGACGCCCGAGCCAGGGTGGTCCACCAGGAGGGCACTCCAGTTTCCTGGGACGTTACCGCCTTCGACGAGGCCCGCACCGTCCAGGCCCGAATGGTGCAGACGATGCACCCGACCTTTGGGTTGTGAGTGGCTTGGCGCCGCGGCCCCTTCCAAGCGCATCAGCAGGGACGCCCGCTGCCTGCTGCTCCGCATGCGGCTAGACCGCTGCTATGTGGCGGAGCGCCTGCACCGATACCGGCGAAGGACGCCCCTACATGTGCCGACTGTTCAAAACCGGAGACTGGAGCACACACTCTGCTTCTGACCCTCCTCCGCCCCACATGGCGACAAGATCGGAGCTCTACCGAGCGCTCCAGCCTTCCCAACGCCGGCATGGAGCACTTTTCCCGAAGGGGGCTGCGGCTACCCAACGGGACGTCTTCGCCCATCTGCTCCACAACCTGGAGACGACCGGCCTCACGTAGCGGCTGTAGTCCGGACTGCAGTTTCTGTCTAATGTGCCCGGACTGACAGCCCTATCGGTTCTTTGCCCTCTTTTTATACCCTTCTCTCTGTCTCTACATTATCATTTCACTTTCCCTCTACTTCCCTTTCCAGAACTGTGTTTTATGCAGGTAATCTCCCTGTCGAGCTCAAAAATATCCCCAGTGCACTTGCTTTCCTTTTCCTTTCCCGCAAAGGAGAACCCCCCATTCGCGTAACACGCAGAGGCTCATCATCGCTGCCGTGGAGAGAACCTAAGAGTCAGTACTATTTCAGCGCAGTGCGGCTGCACCGAAATGTCGCATTAGGGAGTATCGTAGTCGCCAGCCAATTTTTTTTTTCGTGCGGCCATATCTTAGCTGATGCACTTGAGAACCAAGCTTAAAAAAACTCGGAACATTGCTGTCGCTAGGCGGGACAAGGACAAATAATTACACACAAATGAAGCGCACACTACCAACTGATTTATTAATCACAACAAACACAACTTATAAAGGAAAAAAATCAGATGACGTGAAAGGTGGAGTTAATCAATCTCGCTGAAAATGTATACAATATTTGTCATGCGCATGCGCTTGCCTACGAACTGTCAAGTAGTGCCATCTCAGTTGTCGACAGTGCAATCGATGGCGAAGTGATACAGTCTTTTTCTTTTCGGATGGCGTAGGCTTCCCGTATCTCGCGGGTGATCGTTTCTGAAGTTTTAAAGAGGACCGTGGTACTTTCGAATTTCGCAGAGCACCCATGTCTCGCGCAGTGGGCAGCCAGGTGCCCTGGGGCTGAGACTTGCTTGCACATATTTTTGTGTTCTCTGAGTCATTCGTTAACGCAGCGTCCAGTTTGGCCTATGTAAGCCTTCCCGCATGACATAGGTATCCTATAAACAACCCCGGAGCAGCAAGCCTATAGGATACCTATGTCATGCGGGAGTAGCTGTTTGAAGTGGAGTTTTGTCGCCTGTCCGCAGGGGCCACGTAGGGGAGGGTTTCAAAAGCACCGCTAGAGGGTGGGCCAGTCTCACGGGGATAAGAGTGGACCGATTAGAGCGTGTGAACGAGAGTGTGAAGCTGGACTGGTCGGTAGGAATCCATTAATAGAAACACCGCAAAGGACGGGACACGAGTGAAAACAGACAGGGACGTCAGACAAGACAGGGACAGGGACGTCTTGCGTCGGCATGCCATCAATCGCTCTGCATGCTAAAGAGATTAACTATTTAGATTGTGTGGGTGCCGTGGGTGATACCACGGAACAGGAATCTTAGTTTTTCATGATGTTGCCATTCTTGTTTTCCACATGATTTGTATTTTGCTTTATATGCCTCTGTTTCTTTCAATAAACTTCAGTCGTCAGTCGGCGCCCGTCCCTGACTGTTTTCCCTCGTGTCCCGTCCTTCGCACTGTTTTTATTAATAGAGCGTGTGGTAGGGGAAGAGAGGGTATTTCGTCGATGCGTGTCCTTTTTTCCCATGCACCCGGCACTACGCGAGCGGCAGCGGGAGCTTGCCAAAGAACAACACCGATTACTATGATCAAATCCAGAGTTTCGAGCGCGGGAAGCCGAAGACACGCGTGAACATTGAGTCAGATCGACAAAATTGAGTCTTGTGGAAAAGCCAGCTTCCTGGTAAATGTTCTGTTGATCTCCATCCAAATATAAATAAGTTGAAAAAAATATCGAGATTGCCCACTGTGGATGGCTCTATTGTCCCACTGAGTTCCTACTACGTGGTTTTTTTTGTACGCACTTCTTTATCTGAGTACAGCTCCGTCGTTTATCCTTCATCGCAGAATATAGGGGCACTGAGTATTTTATTTGTGTTCGAATTGGCTCTGCTAAATAGTATTTATGTAATTGTAATTCTGCGCTTAGCAGCATATTTTGGAGATGGAAGTGAGTCAAGCCACATTTTCTCTACGGTTCTACTTTGGCGCCACAGGCAATTGACACGCGTGCTTACAATCAGCCACATCTGGCAGCTTCTCTACTCCTTGTCTCAACTGGCGGAAAGAGAAGCACATAATAATGTGCTCGCCCGTCTCCGGCTATGTTTTGCCCTTGTGTATCTATTCCCGGCCGCGGCCCTCTATATCGTTCAACGCGATGACCTCGCGTAAGCGGAATCTTACACAGCGCAAACGCGCACTAAGCGGACGTGGGCTCGTCTGCCAAGCAGAGAGGGTGTCGCAGCCGGCGTAAATGCCGCTTCAAAGGTTCGCAGCGATGTCTCGGGAACACTGGTGGCTGGCGTTATTCAAGCCGGGTGAGTTGTTGATTCTTGCTCTGTATTTTTCACGTGGCCGGTATCATGTACGGCCGGTCAGTGCTACGAGGATACGGTAGCGCGAGAAAAGTGCAAGCACCTTTCACAGCGAGTCGAAGGTGTTGATGTCGGTTAGAAAAACCTACCGCTACTGACCGTTCCCACAACGCCATTTTTCACTATACTTATTCGGTTTTAATATTACAACGAAGCTATTTATGGCTATAGTTCAGTGCTTTTTTTTTTTTACCGGCAACAAGACTGCCTCAACAAAAACACTTGCCTCTGTTCTTCAACGTCGCCATAATGAAAATGAATCATTTCTTCCCATTGCCCTGATGTTGCGCTGGCGCACAATACCGCGGCTAACGTGTATTTGAGCCGCGAGGCGTTCGTATGTGCACGTTTTTTGCGTGCTTGTTTTTTCCTGGTTGCTCTTGCGGAAGAAGGAGCCCGTAGGAGCAGAGGCTCTGCCGCCCGAGCACGCGACGATGCCGGCGCCACTTTGGGGTTGTCGTTCTGCTATAAATAACCTAATTGCACTGAAGTCACTGCAGTGATGTCCCGTACGGGTAGTTTCTTTGTTTTCTGGAAATTTTCGGATGTAGTTTTCGTCAAAAGGGAAGAAGGGAATCTGTAAAAATGCAGGAAATTGTATTAGTCGTGGAGAAAAAGGCAATTATTGTCATCAATCCGAACCTCGCATATTTTATTATTTGTTTTATTTTTAGATATTGCGTTAACACTTCGTCAGATTTATGTTCGAATATCCCTAGTAGCGTTCACGCAAGCCACAAGCACCAAAGACCGCTTCCAATCCAGTTCATAAGCAAGAGGGAGCATAGACGAAAGAATACTTCTTGATAAAGAGGTAGTGAAGCATGAAGCGTCGGCGGTTGAACGGGCTGAGCCTGTTTGCATGTATTCCTGTGCAGTATACAAAACAGTATTTCGCGCGCGCGTGGTCTGTGTGCTGTCAACAAAAGATGGCGCTGAGCTAAAATTACTTCAATTAACCAAGAACGTCTCGTTCGTTTTTATACGGGAAGTTTTATCTTCAAGCTCTAGCATGCAACGTAAGCATGCTGTGTGGTAGAAAACGTGAATTGCAAAGACTAATTCTGCTGGGAGGCATATTGTAGTAGAATTTATTTCACGTTAAAACTATGATTCTCTGAATGGCTTCAGTGTCCAGGAGGTTATGTAAAGGGCACTTAGGTGAGGCTGGCTAACAGGCATCCACGTAAATAGCCATCACCTGAAAAAGGGAATGCTGGGCAATTTTAGAGAATTCTTAAGAAACGTGAGGGGGAAAATGCTAAAACATATTTAATTCCTGAACCTAGAAATGAAAATTTTTCTCTCAAGTACGGAACATCACTGAGTCACTGTGACTTCCAAGTTGGTGCGCTCTTGTGAGATGGAAGGCTCAGAACACGGAGAAAGATGGCTCTGAACCTATCCGCCCCTCCTGCCTCGAACAGTACCGAGAAATCTATGAGCTGTGCACCCAAAAGGACGATGTGGACCTCATGCCGAGGCAACCTATTGTTCATAGCAGTACGGCCCCGGGCTACGGCAAGGCCAGGGGTCATTCCACGATTGCGGCTCCAGTAGCGCAAAAACAGGCCGCGTATCTGCGAGGTCCGCTGTACATTTTAAAGCGAAGGTTTCTAGGCCTCACTGATGGCGTCTATGTTGCAACGAAAAGGCACTGCAGGGGGAAGCCAACTTTCTCCGACGATGGTGATGATCATCGGCGACGTGAAGAAAAATTAAAACGCCTCCCGTGGCCGCTGTCCCTCGCGTTGTGCATCCGACATCCATTCCATTGTGCCGTTTAAATACTTTTTTTCCTTTACTGCATGGATAACTGCCATTATTACAGACTACAAGCGTTATCAGTCATCCAAAAGATGCACATCACTGCAGTTAAAGTAAGTCGTCTGTCAAATCTCCGGCAAGCAGACACAGGCATCCAGCAGATACAGCAATTACGGTGGGTCACTTTGCGCCGCATAAATACTCCGCACCAACGCATTTCAGCTGCCGAAAAATGGACTTCGTTGTACCAGGGGGTTCCGCATGCCGGTTAGTGATGCGGCACTTCCACGTGTGTGTCTAGTTCTCCACCTTTGTATCCGTGTGCAAGCTGCGCTGTAGTCCTCTATCAAGTTTAACCAACAAGCCGAAATAGCCACTTTAGATGATTTCTTTTCTATACAATCCAATCACAACAAATATATCACAGGGCACTCCAGTAGCATCTCGAAAAGGCACGAGCCAAATTGTACAAGGGGTTATGTTTGTGTCCTTTTTAAAAGTTCGTTGCTAAACATTCTAGAAAAAGCTCCCACCACCCTTCGCGGGAACCCCTGTGTAGATGCGAGGCATAGGGGGGGTTCACGTTGCGGCGTTGGACAGCGGAGGAACGGCGCAGGAACGATGGAGCGGAGCGGCGCAGGCACCGCGTTTTATAGAGTGCATAACGGTGAGGGCACGCGCCGGCGCCAGTGCGTCTGCCACGGCTATGACGCAACACAATCCAACACAATCCACTTTAATCCAATCCAATCCAAATCCAATCCAGTCTAATCCATTCCAAGCCAAGCAAAGCCAATCCATTCAAATCTAATCCAATGCCCCCACGAGAGATGGGCATCGGAGCGGACAGGGGGTGAGCGGCGGAGAGCGCAGCTCGCGCGGCGAGGAGAATGGGGGAGGGGCGGACGACAATGACGCCGACGCTGCATGGACAAGGCGAGTAAATGAGATGCAGTCGCATCTAAAACACTGCATCCCGGCACAAAACAAAGCAATTCTGTCTTCATGATCCCTACAACCAAGCCTTATATGGACTCGGCCATGTGTGTGCTTCTTTTAGCGAGTGGCAGTGACAAGGAGTGTATAAGGGCTGTATATGATTACTCAAGATGTGTGATCGAAATTCTCCTGAGCTAGCAATATTAGTTGAAAACGGTTTATTCTTGACACTTCGTGCCACAGAAACGGGGACAGAAAATGAAACGCTTTTAACAGCAGAGATGTTTTAGCGTGAGCTCGCTCAGGTGGGGCGAGAGCGAAAAATACAAAGAAAAAACCCTGCGCTGCCTGTAAACGATGCACCACCCCAGATAAGATATTATAACAGTAAAGCCACCTTTTGCGTCTGCTCGAGTATGGGCATAAGGGGCATATGCGTATGCCAACGTTTTACCATACTACTTTCAAGGTGCACTCCTTCGTCGGCTACAAAAACGCAAAAATGCCGCAGCTTGCGCTAGGGGTGCAAGGGGTGCAAGGGGTGCAAACTTCGCGAAATCGGAAGAAGGTAGCTGACCCCCAGCTCTGCTATTTCGCGAGCCTTGCACCACTACTGCAAGCTGACCCAATTTTTTTCTTTCTTGTCTCCATTTGTGTGCGCTAAGTGTCAAACACGATATTCTGGTTTATCCAATGTTGACTTTTGTTCTCCGCAGATACGAAGAGAATGGTGGTGCCAGAACTGCTTTTGGTGTTTGGGGTAACGGCCGCCATTGCGGCATCTCCCCCAATGAATGTACGGGAACTACCTGAAGAGCTTTTCTTCCACGTGCCCTCTACACGAGACGGCGTCAACAGGCGTGTTGTACTCGGGTGTGAAGCAGAGGGTGACCCCGAGCCCGAGTACAAGTGGACTAAGAACAAAGATGAGTTCGACTACGCCACGCGGGACTGGCCGGATCTTGCGCCAGCCGGGACATGGCACGCTTGTCATCACCGCACCAGATGACGCAGACGAGGGACTGTACCAGTGCCACGCCAGCAACAAGCTCGGTTTATATGTCACGAGGGCTGTCAAAATGCGAAAGGCTGAGTTGAAGAGTTTCCCTGTTGAAGACCGCAAAGAAGTTTTCGTGAAGAAGGGTGAGCCGATGTCTCGTCACTTTCAAAGATTTCATAAAATACAAGAATGTAGAGATTATATGGCCGTGCCAACCACGGAACGTAGTGAGAAAGCAGCATACGTGTGTGCTTGCAAAGCGGTGTCAAGCACGTCACCACAACCATGCTGGTATGTAAAACTGTGGTAGGCTTTACACTGCTCTCTTTGTTTTTTTAATCATGAATGCTGCTAACCATAAATTGAAGAGGTTGTAGCGGAGTGGTTTTTACGTTGTACATGTGTACCAATTACGACCAGTTACATGAGAGTATATATTTTCTGAAGATTGGAACAACAGTGCAGTTTTCAGGCAACACAAGCACAATGAATAAAAACGAATCATTTCAATGTTTCAGAAATTTATGTGCGTGCAATCATCGACAAACCAAAGAGGCGAGCAATGGCTGTGGTTTAACAGGACCCTGAAGTGGTTTGCAAGCGTTGTGGGATTACTAACGCAAATTCTAGCCTGGAGTCTCTAAGCCATGTTTCGACCATTCTCGCTGCGTTTACACGACTTTATTCAGCAGAAAAATCAATTCGAAATGCTGTCCTCTTCTCTGTATCTTCCTTGTCGATTTCCTATGACGTTTTGTATGACGTCAAAACGAGATGGCTTGGCTTGACTGCGCTACTGCACGGCAAGCCGAGCCTCGGAAAGAATCAGTCGGCCCAGCGGATAGTCGGCCGGTGACTGGCTCGTTGTCACACTTCATTCGCTCAGTTGAAACTAAGCCACGGCACGTTTGTGCCAGGGAGAATGTGCCTTTAGTTTGTTAGTTTGTACACTGTATCAAGTTCGAAGTTCAACTCGCTCCACACAAGAGCACATGCTACGCTTCGCTGACTGGTGTGTTAGTAGAAACCTCTAAGGCAAATTGAAGGCGAGAGAAGAGACAGCGAAGTTATTATAGGTACTAAGAAATTGAAATCATCCGAAACTTTTATCGTACAGCGTACACCCGATGTTGCAGTAGGATGACGTAAAGCCTAAACCCAGCTAAAGCGCTCACATTAATTGGGTTAGATACCGTAGAGGCAGACGACGAAGCTAAAGAAGGGGGCCACATGCGGAGATTTTAGGGGCCCGGCTTGCCGTCGCAGCTCGTCCGTGGTAGAACCGCAGTCACTCTGCGTCAAGCACCTGAACAGAGACTTCGAAAAGATACCCGCTTGTCCATTGATTGAGCCTTCCGAACCAGACTTAAGAGGATACTTGAACAAGAGAACTCGTGGAACGGCTGGCACTGGGTCCCATTGTTTACCACCAAAAAAACTGCACATACAATTAAGGCAAAAGATTTGCACCTAACCGGCACTGCCAGCGTCCTTTTAGTTGCGAATGCTCTTTGGGTTGGTTTGTGCTATAATAAGCAATAGAAAGTTGACGGGTTTACCATGTCGCAGAAAGTCTCCGGCGTGTGCGATATGAAAGCAAGCTCAAGAACACAACTCAAGCTCGTGCGTTTCAGGCAGAACAACAAACAAAATTTAAAGAAAAGGGTGCGACCTCTCTTAGGAGAAGGCCCCCGAGCACTGCTAAGGCGGGAAAATAGAATTGCATTGATGAAACTTCTGTGCAGTTCATCCGCAGAGGAGTCGGACAGGGAGGTGATGACCGTGAGGGGTGGAGGCAAAGAGTGGATAACGGCGCCGTAGCCCCTTTTGCGAATGAGTGCTCCTAACTTCACAGCTTTCACGCTAGGTGTAACTGCTTTAACGTTTTTGAAGACTGCCCTACTAAGTTATTACTCTTTCGGCCCTTGATACAATGCGTCAATAGGCGGAGAAATCCCCGCCAGTTCTATCATACCCAGCTTTCTCGCTAAAAAAATTTCGACCTCTCAGGAACCTAGGAAAACCACTTCATGAAAGCGATATTTGGCCTAATGCAAGAACTCAACGTGAAGATGAAAACTCTGCAATAGGTTTACAGGATTCTGAATACTTTTTGTGTAGCTCGCTGTCAAATCTTACTCCCCATGCATTTCTATGGGATAGTTTCCATGGCTCCGGAACTTAGTCGCGCAAAGTGCGAGGCTTGGAACTGTGCACAAACGAAGTTTTCACGCCCAGTATTAGCTGGGCATACAAATTTAACATTTGGCTATATAACTACAGAGTAATCACTGTTGAAACGACTGCCATGATCGGGAAAGCTGCACATGTGCAAGGCGAAATCGGCAGCAACAAAAAACTCATGCGGGCATGCATACATACACGCATACATATATAAGTACATACCTACATACATACATGCATGCATGCATGCATGCATACATACATACAAACATACATACATACATACATACATACATACATACATACATACATACACATACATATATACATACATACATACATAGAGTATGCTGAGCAATCTATTGACTTAGGCTGGTAAAACTACTTTTTTAGGACACATTTATTGTACGTGTTGCTTCAGGTTGCCTGCGCTTGCTATGCGTACGTTAGCGTGTGCTTAACTGCAGGTTATGCGCCAACCATCGCCGAGGGACCCCATAACGTGACAGCGGCTGTGGTGAGGTCCAACGAGACCCTTCGCTGCCGTGCACTCGGGGTGCCACGGCCTGACGTTCTGTGTCTCTGAGGGAAGCCCGCTTCCACGTCATGGACTCGGGAGACCTGCGGATTTCCGACGCACAGTTCGCAGACGAAGGCGAGTACGTATGCCGCGCCACCAGCCTGTTCGGTCTGGCGTCGGCGTCCAGCTCTCTTCAGGTGCAGCGAAGAACGCGGATCACCCATCGGCCATCACGAGATTACGAGGTGACTGGGAACCTTCATTTAACGCCGTACACCTCTCTGCCGTGCTGCTTTTACCCTAAGATTGAATGCTTTTATTTAACGTGTTTTTATTTTTTTAACAAAGATCAATATTTATACTGCTTTTTATAATGCATGGTAATCCTGGTCCTTTACACCGTTTTTTTTACTTGGGTAGGTTATTATTTACATTTATATCAACTGTCATGAAATAATGTTTTCTTTGGCGCCATTAGCCCTAGCTGGCATTGTGCCATAAAACACCAACAATCATAACCATTTCGTCACTTATATCACGCCGTCACATTGCCCGTTTGTGCCTCCTTCATGGGGCGTGCTATCGTCCGAAATCAAGGCAGGAACTATTAAAACCATCCTACCGCACGTCAGCCCACCTAAATCACGCCCACCACATACCACACATACCCACCAAATAGCATTCTCAAGTTCATTCTTTTCAAATGCATTAAACATTTGGAATTCCCTACCCGACAATATAGTACCATGCACTCACCGCGCATCTTTTCGAAAAAAAATGGACGACCGTTATCACAAATACGGATATCAATGCTGATTCGTACGCCTTACTTGCTTGAACCTGTTCAATCGCTCTTGCTTGTCTTTTCTTTTTCTGTTTTTTTGAGTCTTGTAACTGAGCCTGTGTATTCGGTATTATGTTTCTCTTACCTGCATTTTTTTTGGTAGTTATGCTGACTGATGCATGTCAGTCACTGTTATTTTTGATGCCCAGTTATATTTATCTTATACTTATTCATTGTCTTCCCTATATGTATTCGCGCCCCCCCCCCCTTATTTAATGTATTCGGGCTCTTAAACGAATAATAGATGAAATGAAATGGAGCACCCCTCATGTGCGACTTCCCGACTGGTACAGTAGCTCCGCTAGTGTTTTAGCCAGTGAATGAAGCGCACAGCGAAATAACAGTGGGGACGCTTATTGTTATGAATACTTAATATGGACCAGTTGCGTTGCTGGTGGACGAAGAGCTCACACAATAAAAATCTAAATATCAAGAGGAAAAGGCACACGTGACATAGCTTGTAAGCATACAAAGCGCAGCTGAGGGTTCACACTGAATATACTCCTGCGGCATGCTCAAAGGCAGCTGCAGTGCTATTTCGGCCCTTTCAAAATCCCAATTTTGTACTGACATTACTGAAAATGGTCTAGAGGCGTGAATAACCCGGGCAAAAGAGAACTCAAAGACGAAAAACGACGATGTGCAGGATTGGCATTGGCGTGCCGAGCACCTGAAGTCGGAGATCTGAATCTGCTCCTTCCAGTCTCGTTCAAAGAGATTACCCTGCACTATAGGGTGCACGAAAAAACACA